>OZ030025.1:44859079-45449079 GCA_964023405.1 Apodemus agrarius | reverse complement strand
GTGCATGTGTGTGTGAGTGTGTGAGAGTGTGTGAACAGAGACATCTGAAGCAAAGCTGAGCAACAGAACACCTTTCCTGGGTAGATTTCTATTCAGGGAGCAGAGTGGGCACCAGAAGTCCTGGAAAGAGCTGAACCTTCTGCAGGACTGATTATGAATGAGAACTAGGGCAATTGCAGAAAAAAACGGAATGGCCGGAGCTAAACTATCTGGAGCATCTTTAGCCAGAAGGTTTGGTTGTTCCCAGGCCAGACTCTATGAGTCAGAGCCTGTGCATGCACGTGTGTGTGTGTGTGTGTGTGTGTGTGTGTAGGCAAGTGTGAGTATTCAGAGTGGTAGAATACATCACCAGGGAACTTCAACATACTCTTCTTGTCTTCTGCAACTTTCCTATTAGCTAACCACTCATGCTAAAGATGACAATTTATTTAGAAGATTAACAATTTATTATACATTATACAATACATAAATTATCTCAGTATACCCCCAATTACATACACTTACTCTGTGCTAATTAAACTTATTTTTTCCTTTCCTTTTTCCTTTCCTTTACTTTTTCCTTTCCTTTCCTTTCCTTTCCTTTTCCTTTTTCCTTTCCTTTTTCCTTTCCTTTTTCTTTTCCTTTCCTTTTTCCTTTCCTTTCCTTTCCTTTTGTCTTAGTTAGGGTTTTACTGCTGTGAACAGACACCATGACCAATGCAAGTTTTATAAAAGACAACATTTAATTGGGGCTGGCTTACAGGCTCAGAGGTTCAGTCCATTGTCATCAAGGCAGAAACATGGCAGCATCCAGGCAGGCATGGTACAGGAGGAGCTGAGAGTACTACATCTTCATCTGAAGGCTGCTAGTAGAAGACTGACTTTCAGGCAGCCAGGGTGAGGGTTTTAAGCCCACACCCACAGTGACACACCTACTCCAACAAGGCCACACCTCCTAATGAGGTCACTTCCTGGGCCAATCATATACAAACCATCACACCTTTCCTTTCCTTTTTTCCTTTTCCTTTTCCTTTACTTTCCTTCCTCCCTCCCTCCTTCCCTCCTTCCCTCCCTCTTTTCCCCCTCTCTCTTTGAGGAAAGGACATTCTATGTAGTCCTGGTTGTCTTGAAACTCAGTATGGAGACCAGGTCAGAGTGGAACAAACAGAAATCTGCCTGCCTCTGCCTCTACCTCTCCAGTTCTGGGCTTAAAGGCTTGTGTCATCATACCCAGCTAAGACATTTTTATAAAGAGGTAAAATAAAAAGCTGAGCATGTATGAATGCAAAATAAGAACTGCTTACTTCAGGAATTCTGGTGACTCTGTATGAGTTTAGATGCTCTTGTGTTTGCATGTAAAATGGGATCACATGACATAGCCTTGCTTTTTGGATAAAATGTCCTACAGACCATATGCCTGTTCCAGGACTGCATACTCTCTACAGTCTCCCCTTTTCATTCCTAGACAGCTTCCATCATACACACACACACACACACACACACACACACTCACACACATGCACACACACACACACCCATGAACACACACACACACACACACACACACACACACATCAGTCAAGTCTTACCCCCTTCACGTTCATGCTCTCCTTCTGGGACCTCAGATGTTTCGGGCAACGATGACCCTCTGGTGTACTCCTGTATTTCAGGTGCCTCAGACTCTTGGATTTCAGAATCCTCAACATCAACCTCCTCATCGGCTTCATCTTCAATATCTACAAAGAATTACAAGAAGTAAGTTATTATTTGCCTAAAGCCAACAAGGGATCGCTGAATAGTGTGATGTACAGAGCAGAAAATAAACCTAAGCTTGGCGTTCGTCTAGCATGTAGTTTACGGGTGAACATAGATAAATGACTGCTGCATTGTGTCTATTAACATGAAGTCATGGAGAAGGACAGTCATTCTATCAGAGTGCTCTTGGAGAGCCAGAGGAGGGATTCCCTTAAAAGAAGAAACGGTCTTATATAGCAGTCTCAAATGCTTCAACATCAAGAGACAAGAAATAGCCCAATTAAAAGTTACTGATGTAAAAAAAAAAAAAAAAAAAAAAAGTTACTGATGTAGCTTACATACTTCTATTGGGAAGATATATATATATATATATATATATATATATACACATACATACATACACACATATATACATATATAATATCTCCACGTATATGTGCATAGTTAGCATAGAGGTAATAATTGGTCTATTATAGCTCATTGTAGTAATACTATAGCATACTAACTATGTGTTAATGGTACATTCGGGAAGTATAATTGCAAACTTCATATGGACACTCTTCAGAGGGAGAGGGCAGGGTGCGAGAGAACCCGGTTCCCAGCCTCTCCTACGTTTATGAAACAGACACAGCTGTGTCTGAGTTCTCCTTGCGTTTCTCTCCCCACTGCCTGTCTTCCCAGAGTCATGTTCTGATGGTGATGGTGATGCCCTGGCACCTGGGGTTGATCTAAAACCAAGGTCTGAGGCAGGACAGTGTGTGTGTGTGTGCCGTGTTTGTGTCCGGCTGAAGGTTGACGCAGGCGTGGGACAGGTTTCGCAGACTCTCACTGCAGCTTGTGAGGAAGGGATGGGATCTATGAGGGAACTTGAATGTTTTTTTCAATAATATATCACGCTAATTCATAGACCCCCAGTTTGAGAACCTCAATCTTAAAGAGAAAGTCCTTTCATAAAAGAGGTAGATGTTTTAAGTGTGAAGACAATGGGTATTGGGAGAGTGGGGCAGGATCTGGCGGGCTCCTTCCGGTAGCAGCCATTACCGCAGCCGTGTGTGTGTGTGTGTGTGTGTGTGTGTGTGTGTGTGTGTGTGTGAAGCATGACAGAGGCAGGTCTGTAGTGAAGCCATCTTAGAGGGTGCGCAGGGGTGTCAGGACCACCCTCTCTGATTAGGAATGTTTGTCCTGTGGATCCATTATCCCAGAGAGCATCTAATTTAATACAGAAATTAGAATATTTTTGGGACAAAATGGTGCCTTCGGGACACAGGCTTATGCCTGCACCCTGGGCAAACCAGGAGCGGTCTTTAGACCCGCCCAGCAGTCCCGCGGCAGGGCGGAGCGAGGAGCTGCGTGCTAGCCCGTGCGTGCCTTTCGATTTCTTAGCCGCAAGCTCCATCATCCTTTGTTTCTCTTCTTCCAGTCTCAGTTCCTCTTCTTTGACTTTTCTGAAATGGAAACAAACAAAATTCACTTTCAAGAGAAAAACCTCAGGCGAGTCTTCCTCTTACAGGATTCAGGGCTCACAGTGGCGGCATCGAAGACCCCACCATCAGGTCCCCACGCTGCCTTTTATTTTGCAGTGCACAACCGTATCCCAGTATCTGTGCTGAGAGGATATGGAATGCTATAACCTAAACTATGGCTGCCGGTCAGGTGACCTGTTACACCGAGTGAGAGAGTCCCGAGGGGACAGGAGAGGAAGGCGGAGGATCTGGAATGTTCCCTCAGGCGTCATGGGTGATAATGTTAAGTGAAAAAACAAACCAACAAACACTAGAGTACACAGCTAAATATACAATATACAATTTTAACTTTGTAGTAGCATATATGAGAACTAGAAGGCTAACATTAATAAAATTATAGACAGTTATCATTTCTGGATAGTAGTATTATGAGAGTTCAATTTATAACATTTACACTAGTTTTTTTTCTCTATTAAATAGGAAACATAATGTTTCTTTTTAATCATAAAACATTGGGGTCTAGAGAGATGGTTCAGCACCTAAGAATACTTGCTGCTTTTATACATCTTTGTCTTAGTCAGAGTTTAATGGAAGTCTGGGGAAGAGGTTTTGTCTTTATTTCCACAGTTGCCGAAAGGCTACGCAGGTTCCATCAAAATTGATAAAGATATGATCTGAGTAACAGCAGCTCCCACATGAAAGGTAGGATGCAAGGAAGGAAGAGGGGAGGGAGGGGGAGAGAGAGAGAGAGAGAGAGAGAGAGAGAGAGAGAGAGAGAGAGAGAAATGCAGATGACACAGAAAGCTGATCCTCTCTGCAGGACTGACTGAAAACTGACTGAAAAAGGACTGACCCTTCATCGGACTGGAAAACTGGAAAACCAGTGCTGAAGGGCGGGTGATCAGCGCAGCAGTTACCAAGGATCATGGTCCACGTGCCTCATAAGGACATTCCGACAGTCAAGTTTGTGGGAGTGGTAATTGCTTCTGTTCTAATAGTTAAACTGCACACAATTTTTAGCATGTGTTCTTTACCAGTGGACCATTTCCAAGCCATTCAGTTTTTCCTTCCTTCCTTCCTTCCTTCCTTCCTTCCTTCCTTCCTTCCTTCCTTCCTTCCCTCCTTCCTTCCTTCCTTTCTTTCTTCCCCTTTCTTTCTTTCCTTTCTTCCTTTTTTTTTAAGAGCATATTTCAGCAAAGAAAAACAACTAGTTAAGTCCCAGTTTCCCGTTCCTATTTTGTGAAGAACTTCAGTTTGTTAAAGGTTAGTCTTGAGCCTTAGCTCTGAGGGCTGTTCGCAGTTTTAAAAGCGCCTCCTTACACTCAGAGCAGAGACTAAACCTGTGATAAACTTGTGAGATGTAAATGATCAGTTCTTTCCTTCCATGGAGGTGAGGCAGAGTCATACCACATGGCATATTTTTATTTATGTTTATTGTATTAATGTTTCAGTATATAGATTCTAGTTATTAAAATCACAGATAGATGTGCCATGTGTTTGTGTGTGCACATGTGTGTTTGTGCACATATGTTTGTGTATGGACATGTGTGTTGTGCATGTGTGTCAATGTGCAATCTGTTTTTTTTCCCAGTTGACTAGTAAAGTACTAGCTGGCTTCTCGAGATGGGCTGTGTAGAAATTCATGAGCTTACTGTTGCTTTTGGAACTCAGTGGGATTTTCCTCAGTGATAGACAATCTTTCTGACATTAGAGACATTCTATAAGCATCACCCGTGAGTTTCTGTGAAAATCACAGTGCCAGGAGCCTGCCCAAGCACTGCTTCTCTCTGGAGAGCAGCCAAGGTGGTGGTGGTGGGAAAAACTTTTTTGCAAAAGTAAAGGTTGCTTATTACTAAATAATGTTTATCTGTCTTGACTCTCTAGCCTCAGAATTCTGCTCTTTTAAAAGTTTATTTTCAGGAGTGTGACTGTGTGTAAGTGTGGGTATACTGTTAAATAGCAGGGGATTAAGGAAAGGGGTTCTTTTGTTCTTTCCCAGCAGTTTATTTAACTCCTTGTCAGCTGGAGAAAGTCTCCTTTGCAGAATGAAGCTCTTTTACATAGGCAATATGCACAGAAACACACATACGTTCACACACATATTCATACACGCATAAACTTTGGCTAGGCCCAGCCACCTGCCTCGTCAATTTACATACTTAGACACACACATACTTATACTTACATATATCTATACTTATATATGTGTGTATGTATGTGTGTGTGTGTATGTATGTATGTATGTATGTATCTATCTATCTATCTATCTATCTATCTATCTATCTATGGTGGATGGAGCAAAGCCTGAATGAGCGAGTGCCAGCATAGAAAGAACTCACTTGTTCTGGATGAAAAATAAGCTCCAACCTTTATTGCTCAGAGAAAGAAAAAAACCCACTTTATTATAGAGTAAGACAAAGCCCTGCCCTTGCCGGTAAGAGGAAACCTGCTGTTAAGGAAAAAAGCCCTGCTGCATGGTGAGAAGCCTGCCCACTCTCTCTGCTCTGCTGGACTCTGCCCAGCAGTCTTCTACGCTCTTCTTTTCTCTGTTATCATCGTTCCCAGTTCGTGTACTTCTCGGGATACATGATCTCATGGGTAGTCCCGGCATATTTTTTTTTTAGAAGTTCACAAGTTCAAACATATATTCAAATCATAAATTGAATAAGAAGTAAGGACAGAGATGTTTACATGGGTTTCCAGTAAGACTAGTTATCCAGCTGAACATGCATCATCTGTCACTAGCTCCACGGGATTATTGAGAGGTTAAAACTATAGTTTTTATGTCTAAATTAGCACAGGTCTGTCAAGGGGCAAGTCAGCTGCGTGGTGTCTCATCGGTACTGAAGCTTTGTATGGGTAAACCAGTCACTATCTGTCTTCTGTTCTTCCACCTCAATAAGTTGTTCATTCCCTTTTATGACTTTTGGCTATCAGGTGTTGGTTTTAAAAGGAATGTGTTCCTTGCTCATAAATCTCTCTCATGTCTGTTTCTATAATAGTACAAATAGCTTGTGGCACAATGAAGGTTTACATAGCCCTAAATACAGTTTTTCTCATAGAGGGTTTCAACATTACTTGTATAAGTTTAGGAATTTTATAGAATCATTATTAGGGATTAAGAAATCATCTATTTTTCTACACAGCGTCACTATAAAACAGTACATCTTCATTGATCTGTGGAAAATTTGCTCAATATTATGATAGGGATTATTATATTAATTTAACAATAACAGAAAAGGCATATCAGCTGCAAGAATTAATCCAGAGATGAAGGCTCTCAGGGCCTTGCTTCTCAGAGGTCACCCATTGTAGTCCATGCAAAAACAGGGGGCCACTTTCAGGAGAGTCACCTGCTGGCCTTCAGACTGTCCTGGATGATGTGGGCTGGAGAAAAGGCTCAGTGGCTAAGAGTGCTTGCAGCTCCTGTAAGGGACCCCAGTTTGGTTCCCAGCATCCCTGTAACTTCAGCTCCAGGGGAGCCAGTGCCCTCTGCTGCCCTCGGTGAGCACCCACACAGAAGCGACACACACACACACATGCGAATCAAGGTAAAGCCTTTGAAGGCATGCCATGTACAGCCTTCTCCATGGCTCTCAGCGCAGCTTACCGGATTTCCTCCTCCTCTCTCTTTTTGGCTTCAACTTCTTCGTGCAATCTTTCTAAAATCTTACCATCGATTTCTGCCCTGTTCTTTAAATACATTCTATTTAGCACATTTTTTCCTGAAATACAGATAAAGAGAAAAGAAAGTTATTTTCAAGTTGCATAGTGTGTAACCTATGTTGGAAATTAACTATAAAACAGCCTCTGACTATGCAGACACACACATTTCCCTTCAAGCCCTTATCCAAACACCTGTGAATCTTAAAAATGTTAACTCCTTTTTGAAAGGCATATGTTAATATGTAATAAATAATGAAAGCATGAAAAGACATATTCCCCCACAAAGCTCTTATTTCAAATATTATAAAGTTTTTACATCACTTTGCCATCTCTCAAATGTGTTTTCTTAAGGGCTGAAGTGCTAGACTATTTAAATTTAGCATCAGCGTTGAGCCCACCTTCAGGATTGTACACAGAGTTTGTTTGCACGTTACAGCTACTGATGGAGAAGGGGTGCTGGATCCCCAGCTCCAGAGGACAGCCACTGAGGTCCTCCAGCAGGCTCAGGGGCACAGCACATGGGGCGGGTCTCCTTCTCAGCGGGAGAAGCCTGTCTCCCCAGCCTTAGCTCCTATAGGCATAGCTGCAGTTATCTATACCCGAGGAGAGTTCTCCATTTTCTATTTTAACCAAACTGACTGTTTGCAATAAACATTTTATTTGAAATTGAAGTGATAAATATTTACCAACCGTTGCTTTCTGTATCTGATAAATAGACAACCAAATCAGGTATAAGTGTTTTTTCCATTAAGGACAACCACAGTTCTCGTATTAAAGGAATGTTGTCCACAATCCATCCTCCATATTTTGGGGCACCAGGGAACCTATCCTTGTTATCTTCTGTTTCCTGTGAAAGATGCACATTGATAGCATAATGGTGAGTTGACAGGTCACAGATTTATGATGTTATACTGTAGAACTCCAACAGACGCCTTCACAGTCCTTACTTTGAGAAGAAAATAAGATGTAAATAAATAGAAATAAAATTTAAAAAGAGAGGCTCAGTTTTGAAGTAATAAAAACCAAATTTTACTAGTTTTTTTTTTTTTTTTTTTTTTTTTTTGTTTTTCGAGACAGGGTTTCTCTGTGTAGCCCTGGCTGTCCTGGAACTCACTCTGTAGACCAGGCTGGCCTCGAACTCAGAAATTCGCCTGCCTCTGCCTCCCAAGTGCTGGGATTAAAGGCGTGCGCCACCACCGCCCGGCTACTAGTTTTTTTTTTTTTAAATGGAATATGAACATATTTATTAGGATGCTCAATAATGAACATGTTATCACTTTCTTCATGTGAGGGAGAATACACCTGAGCCATGCTGTGGGAGGGTCAGGATAGGGCTCCCAATGCGGGCATCAAACGGCGCCACAGGAAATCCCCATTTACCAAGAAGAGCTTTTCCTGCTCGCATTGTCTCTGCTGTAAGTTCCAGCCAAATAGTCATGATTTCCACAGAGTCCCTTTGAACTGTCACTGCCTCGGATACGGGGGAATATCCGGTTACATACATCAAAAACACACAGGACATTAATAGATGGTGCTGGAACATAGGCCTAACATTGTCAAATTTCTTCAAATGGTAAGGGGTGGGAGGGACTGCTACCCAAACAAAGTTCCCCAGGGACGGCGACATTTATGGAGATCTTATATCAAAGGCACAAGGGACAGTGTTACTGTCATCCTACCCTGCCCAGTGGAATAAGTTTGCAGATGAAAGTATACACTGTCCCTGGCTTAAGTGTCTCCTGGTTCTCTCTGTTAAATGGTGACATTCCGCTTTTCACCTGTTAGCTATCACTTTTTAGACTAAAAAAAAAATAGTAGAAGAGAATGAGGAGATGGTGAAAAACAAGCCCGTTAAGACAAAAATAAAAATACAAAAACCAGATGTAGTACAATATAATAGAAACTGGCTGAAAATAGCACACGCTAACAGACACAAACAGGGTGGGAGTAGACAGGAGGGCAGAGGCCGCAGCCTACACCAAGAGCCTTTCGATAGACTGAGTGGACTGGATCTGCTGCTTTAGTTGAGAGCCTTCTTTGATGGTAACAGAACAGGCAATGACGGGCCTGGATATGCCACAGGCCCGTCCCAAAGCCTGCTTGGAGCGCACGAATACGTAGGGGACATTCTTGTCTTCACACAGCAGAGGGAGGTGCAGGATGATCTCCAAGGGCTCAGCGTCTGCTGCCATCACAATGGACTCAGAGATGCCTCTGTTGAGGGTTTTGGTGGCTTCATTGGCTCCTTTCCGAAGCTGCTTGTAGTTACGTGACTGCTGAACAAGGTCCAGCAGCTTCTTGGTGAGGTGGGCATCTGCGAGGGGGATAGGCCTTCGGATTCGCATCAGCCTCCGTCATGGCTGCGGTACAGTTCACCTCAAGACAGACTGAAACGCCGCGCAGCGAAAGGAGCGGAAATCACTTCCAAGTTTTACTAGTTTTAAAAGCAGGGAACAGAAGCCGTTACTAAACACAACAGCGAGCCTGCTTTGGAGCCGGGAGGCCGGCCTGGGCTCTGGGCTGCATCTCCAATGTGTGCTCACACCCTACTGACTTCACGTTCTGGTGCCTGCCTTGTTCTCTCTCCAGTGTGAGAGGGGGAGGGTTTCTCAGGGCAGCGGAAGGACGTGAATACCAGCTCTGGCAGGTCCCCTCCCTCAGCTACCGCTTCTGCACAGATATGGAAATGAGTGACAGGGGCCTGCAGGGACAGCAGCTGGGGGAATCTCCACGTGTTAGAACTCACGAGGGAATAGCAACAGGGACAATAAAATCCCTGGGCTGATGTAGAATTTAATACTGAGAACCTTAGGTTTCTTTTCTTTCTTTCTTTTTTTTAATCTGAAAAAAAAAAAAAAAGTCTTTTGGAAAATGAAAAAAAAAAAAAAACCCAAACTTTTAAAGATTTCACACAAGAGAATACGGAAACAAGAGAGAAGCAGTGAAGAAGTAGAAGTGATTACTAATAAAAAAAAAAAATACTAGTTGCCAAGTTTTAAAAATATAAAAATGAAAATAATATTAAGATGTAATTTAGAATGCCTGTGATGGAATGATTTATTGCTGTTGTCCATGAGTGCAGGCAGGTGTGTGTGTGCTGTGGCGTGTCCCCTGACGTCAGAGGACAGCTTTCAGGAGCTGGTTCTTGCCTTCACCGAGGAGTCTGGGGCTGGGACTCCGGGCACTAGGCGTGCGTGGCGAGTGAGCCCCCTTACCAGCCCTGCTTTCAACTTTTTGAAATGTAATGGCTTCATCTTGTTTTATCATGTAAGTCTTACTTTGTTGAAATCTTTTCCGCAGTAGTTAGTATTTATGCCACTTATAATTTCATTGTAGTCATGTGTAAAATTCTCAAAAATAAAAGAAATATAAGAAATTAACTGGACGAAAAGATACATAAATTTGAAGACCACAATAAAATAAGACTTTAACACAATTAGGTACATACCAGATTAATATGCTCTTAGTTGCTAAGTCAATGATAAACATTAAATGATAATAATTAAATAAAAACATTTTCACCTCTTTGATGACTTCCTCCAGTATTTCAGCCTGTTTATCATATGGTTGCTCAAAGTTCAATTCCTTGGCATGTCTCAGAGTGTCCTCCAACATGGCGGCCACCTCTGGGTGATTTTCAGTCACCTCTTCTGTCAAGTCTTCTATGGAGACTAAAATCAAAGAAATTAACCTAACTTTCTTTCCCGGGGCTCGGGGACACTGTTATCTGTAGTAAGGAAGGCCTTGACTTTGTGCTACTCTGGCACCTGCTAGAAGATGGGAGAAGGACCATTAGGCACTGAGTCTCAAGTGAGAGGGGCCGTGACGTGAAGCCCGTGTGTCAGGATGGAAAAATCACATTAAGGAAGGATTCTGTCAAGGAGGCAGGGGAGGAGCTGGAGCATCCAGGAGTGATGGCAAACAAAAGCAAGCGTCGAAGGGAGGAGTCAAACAACAAGATGAACACTTCCACTCACAAACAAGAGTCCAGAGGGGCTGAACTGGGCAGGAGGCAGGCAGGCTGGAGCTGGTTGGGAAGAGCACAGACTTTTAATCCTTTCTTGTGACTTTGTTCATGTTTACACATGCTCTATGTCCAACTAATGTCAAGGCATGTTTATTTGTGAAATACTCTAGTATGTCTTTTTTGTTTGTTGTTTCTCTGTGTAGCCCTGGCTGTCCTGGAACTCACTCTGTGGACCAGGCTGGCTTCGAACTCAGAAATCCACCTGCCTCTGCCTCCCAGAGTGCTGGGATTAAAGGCGTGAGCCACCACTGCCTGGCACTCTATTATATCTTACATGTAATATCAGTATGTTTATTTTAAAGAAGATTCTATTATGCATTCTGTTTTTGTTAGGTAACAATTTGTTTATCTGCCAAATTTCTTAAATTAAGTGTTCAAGCCACGTGGATGAGCTTCATTGTTTTCCATGAAGTTGACAGCTCAGAACATCCTAAGTTGTTTATATTTAGGAAGGCTTATGGCTTGTATGAATGTAAGCAAATAGCTCAACTTTAAGGGCTAATTGAATTTTCTGTAAAAAGTCTCCTTTTTAGTCTTCTTTTTTTTAGTAGAACTTTGATACGGCTGAGTTACTTTGTGTGTGTGTGTGTGTGTGTGTGTGTGTGTGTGTGTGTGTGTAAAATAGGGGACTGACATAGGATGTTTTTGAAGAAATAAAATAATACAATTGATACAACAATTTAGAAAAATCAATGAAGCCGGGCGCGGTGGCGCACGCCTATAATCCCAGCACTTGGGAGGCAGAGGCAGGTGGATTTCTGAGTTCGAGGCCAGCCTGGTCTACAGAGTAAGTTCCAGGACAGCCAGGGCTACACAGAGAAACCCTGTCTCAAAAAATAAAAAAAAAAGTAGAAAAATCAATGAAAAGTAGAAATTACCATCCAAGTAAAATTAAATAAGTGGTGAGCAAATCTTTGTATGCTTAAGAAGTAAAAATTAATATTTCTCTGAAGGAAAAATAATGAGCAAATGATCTAGATCTGTGTGTTAATGGAAAAATATAATTTGTCATAACTTTTTTCGCAAAACAGGTTTTTGTAGTTCTACTGATGTTGATACCCAGGTTAAACTCTTATTAACAATGCCTTGAAGCATTATTTCTGGTAGCAAACAAATTAACAGAAATTTATAATATAAAGCACTGACTAGCTTGGGGCTGGAGACATGGCTCAGCATATAGGCAGGTGGCTGACACTGCCTGTCACTTCAGGTCCAGTGGATCTGACACCCTCTTCTGGCCCCCATGGGCTCTTGCATGCATGTAGTTGGTAAACACATGCACACACACATTCTTAAAATAAAACAGACTAATATCTAATGGCTAAGCCATGATGCATCCAGAAAATCATGTAATTCTTTAAAATGAGGGTTAAAATGGTTCCTAATACAGTTACATAATTGCACGGTGTAGTGTTGTTCAAAAGTGGCAGAATGCTAGGCTTCGTGGCTACTGCGTGATGACATGATATAAATAATTGTATCATGTTATATCACATGCTAGTCTATGCCGTCAGGATTGTAGCATCCGGACAGAGCAGCATCCGGACAGAGCAGCATTGGAATGAGCACGATCAATCACACTGACCTCCCACAGCTCTAAGTATGGGTTTATGGCACTCTGGTTCCAGAATATATCAAAGGGAGTAGGAGTGGTTTCAAGAAGGAATTTATAACCATATGATAGTGCTGGAATAATGTTACTCTTTCTCGGGGTTCTCCTTGCATGCAAACTCCTCATTTTCTCTGTCTCTCCTGCGCTTTGATAAATCTATCCTGTGCGGTAGCTGTTCCACTGAAATCTTCAAAAGGAAAGTCTGCCGTTTTTTCCCCCTTCTGATGGTTTTCTGCTTTTTGTGCATGGAGTTCTGAGCTCCCGTAAGATGACCCAAATGGAAAACAAATGTGCAGACATTCGCAGAGGTTTTCTTGGTGGTTCATTTCCTTACCGTCTTTATCCTTGGCGATGGCGATATCAGATTTTGTTTTGTCTTCCTGGA
The DNA here is from genome assembly GCA_964023405.1 of Apodemus agrarius. Lineage (NCBI taxonomy): Eukaryota > Metazoa > Chordata > Mammalia > Rodentia > Muridae > Apodemus > Apodemus agrarius. The sequence goes on along the minus strand of OZ030025.1, from coordinate 45,436,192 downwards.
AAATCTCTAAGGAGCTTAATTTCTTGGAGTCTTGAGTGGTTACTGTGGCGAAAGAAGACACGTTATTGGCTCACTGCACACGCGAGGCCGGACGTCACTGATAGGGTCAGGCAGTGCGGTTTTTACCAGAGTCATCCACAGAAGAAGGGATCTCTTCAGAACTTTTTGTCTTTTTATAATCCGCAAAGTCCTCGTATTCTTTTTTTGAGTAGTGCATCTCCAGTTCCTTCATGGTCTTCTCTTCTGAAAGAGAAATGACTGTGTTGAAGGAAGGCAGTTGTGGGGGCAGAGAGGCAGACAGAGGACTACAAGGTACTGCTCCAGCCAGCCAGGCTTGGTTTCAGTTCTGACGGTTCTGGAAGGGCTGGGTCAAATGAAGATGGTTAAACACAAAGCATTTGTGGGCATTAGCGAGAGAGAGACAGGAAGGCTGCTCTCTGTTGGTGGCTAACCTTTGTCTCATTACACATATTTTGTGATTTAAAAACCCCCTCTAGTCTCCCTTGACAGCTTTTCTTAAATATATGTGGGGTCAGAGCTCCAAATACCAGAAGTGTTCGGAAGGTTAACTTTATTGCCAGACTTGGGATAGCTGGTGAATCTGAGCAGGGTTTTTTATGTCCATAGGAGATAGGAAGCTATCTACATGTATGTTCTAGTGGGGAAGACATTTTACGAAAAGCTTCAAAACTTGTGTTTTAGTCTCATAATACCAGGTAAAAGGAATTTCTAAAGATTGTAACAAACATGAAAGACAGATGTAAGTTCCAATCTCGTGTCTTCACTTTGACAAGGTCAGCTCAACACTGTGGTACCCTGCGCCCAAGCTGTCAGTACCGTCCCTTCTTAGCTGTTTCCCCCCCTCTAATTTCTCCCCCTCCCTCCCTCCCTCCCTCCCTCCCTCCCCTCTCCCCCTCCCTCCTTCCTTCCTTTCTCTTTTCCTTCCTTTCCTCCCTTCCTTCCTTCCCTCCCTCCCTCCTTCCTTCCTTTCCCCTTCCTTCCCTCCTTCTGCCTTTTCTTCCTTCTTCCCTCTCTTCTTTCCTCCCTCCCTCCTTCTGTCTTTCCTTCTTTCCCCTCTCCTTTCTCTCTCTCCCTCATTTTTTCTCTCCACCCTCTACTAAAATGTAAGCACCAAGAGTAGGGAAACTCTTGCCATTTGTCTAATGCAAAGGAAATACTCAAGTGTTTGTTGAATGAATCAATGACTTCTGGGTTACCAGTTCCCTTCCTCCTTCCCTTATTTAGATTTTGCAGTTTGGAAGCTGTATACTAAACCTATAAATTCCTTCTAGATCATCTGGATGGATACTTAGTGCCAAGTCATCTCAGTCCTGGCTCTTAAGTAAAAATTCTTTAGGTCGAGTGATAGATTCTTTAAGCAGCTTGTAGACTAATTAGAAACAAGATGGGCAACGTAAGAAGGCAGGGGTGTTGAAAGTACGACAAATGATGTAAGCAAAATACTTCTGATAACAAAATCTTACAGAGCAGGAAAAATGACTATAAACTAGTTACACTGTGAATGCTGAGATAGCTTGGGTTTTAAATAGTTTTATTTACCAGTACTAATTAAGACGTATCTTAGAAACCCAAACATAACTTGGTGCTGGATTACAGTACGGTTGATCCGACAAACAGGTTAAAGAAAAAAAAAAACTTTAAGGTCATCTTGCTTGATGCTGACAAGATTAAAAAAAAAAAAAAAAAAAAAGATTCCTAAAGAGAAACACAGAGGAGAGGAGAGCCTCTGAAGGATCTGTAGTGGGATGGGGGATGGGGTGGCACTGAGTCGCAGGGAGCCCTGGAGGCCCTTCTTCTCCTGGACTGGAGTTTGGCTCTCAGCTCCCGCCCCTGGAATCCCAGCCCCAGGCAGGGATGTAAACGTCAGATGTCCACTGGCTGCCATTGTGGGCAATGTGCTTCTGTCTCTACAGATGCTTCTTTCATTTGCCTTCCTTCATCCACTGAAGTCAAATATTTATTTAAAAATCTAATTTTAAAAATTAAAAAAATGTAAGATTTATTCTGTAGGTCTATTATGAGGATGACGTACACTCAAGGTAGCTGGCCTTGTTTTATCAGGTAGTAAATGCTGAATAAACACTGGGGGGGTCATTATTTCCATAATGATCATGTATTATCAGGAAAAGGATATTGAAGTGGATACCCAGAAGGCCTTATGATGTGGTGTTATGCCTCCGGGGACTCTACAAAATTTAACAGTGGCAACTGAACTCGTCTAAAATTATTGGAGTTGGTCTCAAAGTTTGGATAGAGTCCTTTAAATGGGAAAAAGATATCCCACACAGTGCAGTACTGGATCAAGGCTCTTCTGCTGTGACAGGCATAGTGCCTCACATGTGTGATCCCAGGACTCAACAGGACGGAGAAGGAGGCCTGAAGGTTCAAGTTCAGGGCTAGCCTGAACTACATAGTTCCAGGTCAGACGTGTGTGTGTGTGTGTGTGTGTGTGTGTGTGTGTGTGAAAGCAACTGGAGATATAAATTCTATTGAACCCCTCTACAAATTACAAAAATCATCATGAAATTAGAACTGTCATTTTTTTTTCTAGAGAAAAATAAAGACCACTTTTGTGTTTATCCTAAAATATCACCGGCTGGTCAGGAGCTGGGTTTTGGAAGGGACGGTTCAAGTGCCTTCTCTGTGCTTACTGGGCTAGCTTTAGAGCCATTTAATCACCACCAAAAGTAGAGAGCTGTGGACAGCCATCACCCAAGCTTCCGCCATGCCCAAGTAGAAAGCTGAACTGTATCAAGGCTGGCAGGCATGTGGTCTAGACCAACAAACATTCTAAGGTGAAGGCTTGTTTTAATTACCAGTGTGCATGAAGTCACTAACACTGTTCAACCTCTGGCCAGTAAGTAGATCCATGAAGAAGTAAGATCTTTACATATCCACATTTACAAGTACTTTTCCTTAAAGTTATAGGAATGAACCGTTTGGGATTGGTGTTAGTTTCTCCTCCTTCCTTGGCCCATTTCCTGAGAGACTCTACCTGAATGCACAAATGGCAAAGATACTGAAGTGGACAAACTGAAGCCCCCCCCCCCCATCCTTAGCTAGCTTGACTTAGCCATTCACCGAGATACACAGTTTATAACCGGAAAATGGCTCACCTTGCCTTTTGGCTCGCATCTCATTCAGAAGCCTCTCTTTCACAACTTTGATAGCTGTTTCAGTGGCTTCACTTATGGTGTCTTTTATTAGCTTTTCTCGGGCACTGTCAAACCGTGGCTGAACAAGCTGGCTGTAGTCAATTACCTGCAGAAGTAATCAAGACAATTGCTGTAATCACAAGGTACTGTGGATATAAAACACATTTCCTATCTATCTATCTATCTATCTATCTATCTATCTATCTACCTACCTACCTACCTATTTACCTGTCTCATAAAGATAGATACTACTTGAGGCATCTTTGGAATTGTGTACAGAATTCATTGATTTTTAAAAAAAAAAATCCCATTTTAGTTTCAAATTTTAAAACATCATTTTTATTATTTTCAGTTATGCATGCGTGTGGGGTGTGGACACGTGGGTGTGTGTACGTGAGTGCAGGTGCCTGCAGAGGTCAGAGACATCAGATCCGCTGGAGCTGGACTTACAGGTGGTTGTGAATCACCTGATGTGGGTGCTGAGAACTGACTTTGGATCCCAGAAAGATGGAGTGTTGATCTTCACCACTGGGCCACCTCTCCAGCCACCTATTCTTAATAATGATAATATTATTATTTAATGTGTATGAGTTTTTTTACTTCATGCATACATGTGCATATATATATATACACATATATATATGTATGTATAGGAGTTGTGCCTTCATGTATGCTCGTGCACTACATGCATACATTGCCCTCAGAGTCACAAATGGAAGAGCTGAAATGTGCAAAGAAACAGGAGAGTAATGCATGGAAAAGAAGCCTTGGGCTCAGCTCAGATTTGTGTGTTCTGAGCAGTACCCGATACTGTGTGAGTCTTTTGCACACATGCACCTCTTTGTGCTCTGGAAAGCTATTTAATTGGTTGGTTGGAGTGTTGTTGGTACATAAGGTTATGCATATGTCCTTGCAGTAGATATTCCAAACTAGCGCCGCCGCTAACTTACAACCCCGTTAGCTGACTGTAGGAGCTGTTATTATTCCACATCACTGGCAACTCTTCTTCTAGCGAATCTCCCTGATTCTAACCATGCCAGTGTGTATCCGATAATATCTCATTTACCCAATGACTAGGGAAGCCAAACATTTCCATGTTTACTGGCCATTCAGATATTGTCTGTTTGAAATGGGTGTTCATTTATCTTGACCAAATGTTTATTGTATTTCTTATATTTTAGACGTTTCTTACAGTGTTCATGTTTGGGTGTTATTTTTTGGTATATAAACAGTATGGATATTTTCTACTATTTTGTGGTTACTGTTTCACTTTTTAATGGCATTTGCTCTGTTTCACATTTCCTTTTTTGTTTTTGTTTTTGTTTTTTTTTTTTAATCTTACTGCTCCTTCTTTCTTTTCCTTAGGCTAAGAGGGTTTTTGTTTTTTGTTTTTGTTTTTGTTTTTGTTTTGTTTTTGTTCATTTTTGCAAAGAACCCAAGTTTTGTTTCATGGCTTCTTTGTATTTTGTCTTTTAGTCTCCATTTCTTCCCTAAGGGCTTTTGGGTTTGGCTAGAATTTGCATATGAGTTGGAGGCTTGTAAAGACTGTGGGCGTGTCCCGATGTGGGCGTGTCCCGATGTGGGCGAGTCCTGGAGGCAAATTGCCCCTGTCTTCTCACCAGGGCCCCCTCCCTGGCTTACCCTCTGACAATCCTGGGGGTGCCTTCCCCACATGAGCCCCAGTGCCCTGGGTAAGATTATGAGATCCAAGCTCAACTAAAACTCTACAGATTAAAACAAGGGCTCCCCGAATAGTTACCTTTGCTTTGAAGTGTTCTGCGATCAGGCTGGCCAGCGTTGTTTTCCCTATGTGCTCTGGTCCAAAGATAAAGACTTTGCATGGTGGCAATGGCATGGGTGGCAGGAGGAAGGGGCGGGGGTTCAGTGAGAATGACTTCAACGTTTCTTCAGAAGAAAGGCAGAACATTTTACCTAGAAAACTTAAAACACACCGTGGGAGTAAACAGCGGAAAGCTCCATGGGCAGCTTTAAAGTGCAGGCTCTGGAAAGCTAACTGACCTCACGGTGTAGTCCGCTGCTCCTGAATAAATGTTCCCATCCTTTAAGGACACCGGACAAGACCGCGCCCACTTGCTTCGGTGCCATCTATACCTTGGCGCAATGAGTTTATAAGACGACACCGTACGAAACAGCTCTTCCTGTGAACCACAAACACTATCCTTAGGAACGTGAACCTAAGCTTTGCAGCAATCAGTGGTACCAAATAGTCGACCAGTATTCGATAGCACTTTGCTATTTAAGGAACAGTTTAGAACGCACATTTTGGCTTTGGGGGTGTGTGGTGATTTGAATATGCTTGGCCCGGGGAGTGGCACAAAGAATGTCAGTATGAGGCTGTTTTGTGGTATTTTGGTGAAGAGCATGGCTTCTTTTGGCCATTGCTCAAAGAGTGTGCCTAAGACTAAGGTGAAGAGATTTCAATTAGTTGCCTTGACAAAGAAAGCCTCGAAACATCCTGGTATAAATTCTGTTGTGTGGTTACTAATGGTCGCTCTTATGAAGAGCATTTTAATGAAATGGGAGCAATCTGAGAAAGGAAAAATACACAAAGTGATGAAGGGGCACCAGGAAGTAAGATGGAGCTGAATCTTACTTTCTAGGAGATAAACAGATTAATGGAGTGGTGACTTTAAAGCAAGTACAGGTATGGTGGTACACACCTTTAATCCAAGAAGACAGAGGCAAGCATATCTCTGAGTTCAAGGCCAGCCTGGGACAAAGCAAGTTCTAAGTAGAAAAAAGCTTAAGTCCAGGTGTGGGGGTACATGCCTTTTATCACGCGCATCTCTTGATCACCGTAATTTCACGCAGCCAAGCTGCAATCCAGGCAGAGGCTGCGTGATATTTACTGGGAAAAGCCTTGTTTGGCAGGGCTGTTCAAGATGAATGCCACTGTGGGCCTCCTTGGCTGCAGATAGGGCTGAGCTGAATTTTCTCACTGGCTTGCTTCCCCTGGCTTGCTCAGCCTGCTCTCTTATAGAACCCAAGAATACCAGCCCAGAGATGGCACCACCCACAAGGGGCCCTCTCCCACTTGATCACTAATTGAGAAAGTGCCCCACAGCTGGATCTCATGGAGGCACTTCCCCAACTGAAGCTCCTTTCTCTGTGATAACTCCAGCCTGTGCCAAGTTACCTAGATACATTATAGAATTAACCTCCCAACAATATCTATTATTTGTATGGTTAGGTGGCTTTGGCACTCTGACTTGGAAACCATCAGTTAAGTAAAATTTCAAAGTGAGCTTGAGGGAGTCTTACAAGAAGGAAGCAGGAGATTAATAAGAGACTGCACATGAACAAAGGGACCCCAGGGTTATAATGTAGTGTTCTCAAGAACTCTTGAATTACTAATCTATCATTGACCACAGCTACTCTGATCAAGGGACGTAATGCTTTGTAGGTGTTCTCTGAAGTTCATACCTGATTGATTTTGTATTTCCTTACGTCAGATATCCATGGTAACCATTCTTTGTAAACGCTTCACTAGATACATTTTTTCTTCAGTAATGTAATACCAACTTATGAGTATAAGAATTCCTGCCTCAGAACAGTAAAGTGCATTCAGAGGCAAGCATATCTCTGAGTTCAAGGCCAGCCTGGGACAAAGCAAGTTCTAAGTAGAAAAAAGCTTAAGTCCAGGTGTGTTCCGACTGAGTCGGCCCGTGGCACCTTTGATCCTAGGTTGAGGAGACAGTCATGCAGATCTCCTGAGTTCAAGGTCAATCTATTGAGTAAGTTCTAGGCCAGTCATGCTTTGGCAGTGAAAGAGTTGGAAAACAAAAGCTGGTGAAATGTAATAGAACAAGGGGGCCATGTTCCAGCTCCAGCAAGAAGAGATCAGTAGCTTCAGCCATGAGGCTCTGGCTTTTAGAGTTGAGAATAGAAGGGACTACTGGGACAATTGATGCTGGTTAGCTGGAGCTAAGAAATAAGTGGAGATCAAAAAGAGACCAGCATCACCGAGGTGAAATATGGAAGTGTTTTCTGAGAGCACAAAGAAGCTGGGGTCCAGAGATAGCCAAGGTTGTACCTCAAGTTTCAACTGGACTTGGTACTGTGTAAGAGTCACCCAGGTGGCACTGGTGTTAAAGGTATGAAGGGGTCATGGAGAGCAGCTGAGGCCATGGAAGGCCATTGGTGAAGGTCCAGACTCAGTTACAGTCAACAGAGCAGGACTGAAGGGGTCATGCAAAGAAGTTGAGGCTTGGCCGCGTGAAGAGAGCCTATGAGAGGCTATTGGTGAAGTCTCGTTGCAGTGGAAGACTGCAGTATATTGGAGATGCCAGTACCATGGGATGATCACCAAGGACAGCAGCAGCAGTGGAGTAGAGTTAACAGATCCTAGAGTGCTACAGAGGGCAGAGCTGGAGAAGTGACACCAGCCCTTTGGAGAAGCCCAGAAGACCATGTGTGGATCCCAAACATTGCAACAAGACGCTGTAAAGTTGACATTGTCTTGGATACGTTAAGAGATGCTAGAGCTTTGAGATAAACTGCTGAGGAAGACCTGCTAATAGGAAGTGGGAACGGCCCAGGAGAAAGAAGTTTGTTGCAGTCAACAAAGATGAAAAAGGAGTTGGAGATCTGAAGATGATTTGATAGCAGACATGGAGATGCAGAGTTTGCCCAGCTGGTTTCCTGTCTTGCTTTAGGGATTAATAAAGTGACTGGATGAATCTCAGAAGAGACTTTGAACTTTTTAAATTGTTGAGACTATTGTAGACTATGGGGACATTTGAAGTTAGACTAAATTTATTGTTTTTAATTATGCTATGTTTAGATATAGCGCCCCCCATAGACTCATGTTTGGACAAGCCTATGGGGCCAGGAAGTAGAATGTGGTAGCTTAAATATGCTTAGCCCAGGGAGTGGCACTACTTGGAGGTGTGGCCTTGTTGGAGGAAGTGTGGTCTGGGAGTAGGTGTGTCACTGTGGGCATGGGCAAGGAGACCCTCCTCCTAACTGCATGGGAACCAGAATGCTCCTTGGCTTCTTTTGTATGAAGATATACAACTCTCAGCTCCTCCTGTGCCATGCCTGCCTGGATGCTGCCATGCTCCTAGCCTTTATGCTAATAGACTGAACCTCTGAACCTGTAAGCAAGTTCCAGTTAAATATTGTCCTTAGTAAGAGTTGTCTTGGTCATGGTGTCTTTTCACAGCATGGAAACCCTAACTAAGACAGGGGCCACTTCATGCTTAAATAAGGTTAGTTTCATTTCTTTAAAGTCTCCCCCCTTAAGCCAGGTGGCGGTGGTGGCGCATGCCTTTAATCCCAGCACTTGGGAGGCAGAGGCAGGCGGATTTCTGAGTTCTAGGCCAGCCTGGTCTACAGAGTGAGTTCCAGGACAGCCAGAGCTACACAGAGAAACCCTGTCTTGAAAAAACCAAAACAAAACAACAACAAAACAAAAAAACAACAACAAAACAAAAAAAAAACCCAACAACAAAAAAACCTAAAGTCTCCCCCCTCCCCCTGCTGTCGTCTCTCTCTCTCTCTCTCTCTCTCTCTCTCTCTCTCTCTCTCTCTCTCTCTCTCTCTCTGTGTGTGTGTGTGTGTGTGTGTGTTCTTGCATGCGTGCCCTCCTGTGGAGTGTAGAGTGTGTACAACTTGGTAACCTCCGTCCTCTCCTCTCACCATGTGGGTTTATGATCTTAAACCCAGACTGTCAGGTTTGGTGACAAGCACTGCCTTTCCCACTTTAGCAATCTCTCTTTCCCGGTTTCCATTTCTTTAAGAAAATCTTATTAAATGTTAAAGATAATTTTCTCTCATGTGGTATATATATATATCCCATATATATATATATATATATATATATATATATATATATGGGATTTTTCTATCATTTACTTCAAAAATCATAATCTGAAAATGTCTTACTGACAAAGTTTTAAAATATACCAGACTCTTAATCAATACATCTAAGTCTTATTTGTTTGTTTCTTTGGTTGGTTGGTTGGTTTAAATAAGATGGGGCTTATGAACTTTTATGACTGCACAATTCTCTGGAAGAAATGCTCAAAGGTGAATTACAGGATTCTGCAATAATCCATAGTTTAACCTTTTGAGGAACTGCTTACTTGTTTTAAAAGTACATGCACCGTTTTTTGCTTTGTTTTTTTTTTTTTTTTACCTGCAATAACCATGTTAGTAATCAGCGTCTGCTCAGGCCACCACACCCACAGCACCTTACAGGCACCTGCTGGCACTCTACTGACATGTTGTCGCTGAGCCCCTGACAGAGGTCCAGGTGCCAGGGGAGCTGGGCTTTATTAAAGCGGCACCCGTCACACACACTGCTCCCTACCCCCCTTTCTCTGCCTCCTTCCTAGGAATCAAGAGCCTTGTTGGAGGGGTGTGCTGTGAAGTCTCCTCTGTTCTCAAAAAGGTCTAAGAAGAGACGCCTGTTTTTGCTAGTGGGCTCTGACTGACTCTCTTCAGATGTCCCTAGCCCGCCACCGTGCTGTCTGTCTCTGGCAATGGGATCTGAACTTGCTCCGGAGTCCCTATCTGCCTGTCTGCTGATGGCACTGATAGCTCTGTGATAAGCCCCCTACTTCTCCCTCATTTCCCAGGATATTTCTGGAACCCTTATCTGAGACCATTCAATATCCAAAGCAACTGTGTGAAAAGTTCCAATCTCTCCCGTGCTTACTAACACTGAACTTCCTGGTTTTGGATAATATACACTTCTGAGGATGAGGCAGGATGTCACTGTATTTTGGGTTACCATTTCCCCATGGTCAGTCATGCTGAACGTACTTTATGTTGATTTTTATTTTAAGTTATGTGTAGGCGTGTGAGAGAGCATATGGGTGCTCGTGGGTGACTGACGATGCTGGAAGGCTGGAGTTACTAATGATTGTGAGCTGTCCTGTGGGTATTAGGAATTGAACCCAGGTCCTCTGGAAAAGCAGTGAGTGCTCTTAGCCACTGACCCATTTCTCCAGCCCCCTTTCATGTTCGCATTGACCAGTTACATGTTTGCTCTGGAGAAATGTCTCCTCAGTTCCCTGGCCTACCTATGATCTGTTTCTTCACTGTTGTATATTGGAGCATACTTCATGTATTCGGTCACCTAGCCCTTGTTGCACGCATGATTTGTAGATATTACCCTTTTCCAGGTGGGCTACTTTCTCGCTTGGCTGACTGTCTTTGGTGTGCAAAAGTTCTAGGTGGTTTTGTTACGCGGCTTTTGATGGTGCTTCCTGCTTTGTTTGGCTTTAGTCAGTACTAGGTCCTACGCCAGAAATTCTGTGTAGAGTAGTCTGGGCATTAGTGTGTTTCAACTGTGGTCGTTCTCTAACTATCATCTGCCTTTCATTGAAAAACCATCTATGTAGAGCCTTTCAAAAACACGCTGAAGCTTGCATATCAACTTGAGCCAAGCGGCATCATACAGTATATTTATCTAACATTGAAGCAAATGTTCTCCCATTAGTTTTGAAGATTTATTTTAATTTTATGTGTGTGGGTCCCTGGATGTCTATATGTGCGCCCGATGTGGGAAAACTCTGCTAATTAAGGTCAACGTCTACCAGTGTCCAGATCGCCTCGAGGGGCTCAGTGTGATACCAAGGGCTCCCTTCATTGGTGGGACCTCCCCTTGGCCGACCTTGTCTGAGGAGTCCAACACCCCCTTACATACACACACACACACACACACACATACACACACACACACACACACACACACACACACGCACGCACACGCACACATGCACACACACACACACGCACACACGCACACACGCACACATACACACACACATGCACACACACACACACACACACGCACGCACACATGCACACACACATGAACACACACACATGCACACATGCACACATACACACGCACACACAAGCATGCACACACATGCACACACACATGCACACATGCACATGCACATGCACACATGCACACACACACATGCACACATGTACACACACGCACAGACACAAGCACATGCCTCTACCTAAAGAGTGTCACACAGGTTAAGATTCCAGGTTCAGCTTCCTTTCTCCTGATAAGAATCTGTTCAGCTGGCCCTGAGACCCCTGAAATGCTTCCCAGTGCTAACGAGGCAGTACAGTCCCTAAGCCTTCAGCCAGTGACTTGTCTATCCTGGATGTTCCAACCCCCAGTCCTCCAAATTATATAAGCCTCCAAGTAAAGTTGATCTGCCTCCCTGTGGCTGGCTGTTCCCTACCTGTCTTCTATGTACTCACAAGGCTTTCCGACCCTGGTCCCTGTCTCTGCTTCCTTTTCCCTTGTGGGCTGACATGGGCCTATGATCGCCATGGGGAGTGAGGGTCACACCTGCTGCCTGAGCCAGTCAGAAAAGGGGATCAGATGGCCTGGAACTGGAGTTGCAGATGGTTGCAACCCACCATGTGGGTACCGGGAACCACATCTGGCATTCTTCGGGAGTAGGAAGCATTCATAAGAACTGAACTATCTCTCCAGCCCCACAAGGCTCTCAGAATTCATTGGCTATACAGTTTCACTGTGGATCATGGAGATAAGCCTTTCTGATGAACACTTCGCAACTCCTGGGATCAAAGCAAAGCACCAACAAGAGCTCTCCTAACTGTTTCTCCAGACTCTGTGCCTACCTCCCTCTTCTGCTGTACCGGATCCCACCTGTGCTGACCTGCAGGACCTCTAGGCTATGTGGTGCCACATATCAAAATGACTTCTGCGACTAGTAGCCTATAAATTTTGGTATCTACTTACCATTCCACTATATTAAACTTTTCTCTGCATATAGGCTAAGCTAGCCTTCCCAGAATGCACCAAACCCTCCAGCTAACAATGCTTGTGTCTGTTATTTGCACATCTCTGTTTTACTGTAGTTAGTGTCACTAATAATATTGTGCTTGGTCTGTGGCTTCTTCCTAGAAGGAGATGTATTTTTATTTCTATTATATATATTTATTGTATTTTTATTATATATTATTTATATGTGCTCATATACATATGAGTGCTCTATCTGCATGTACACTTGCAGGCCAAAATACAGAATCAGATCCCATTATGGATGGTTGTGAGTCATCATGTGGTGGCTGGGAATTGAACTCAGGACCTCAGGATTTTTGGAAGAGTAGCCAGTGCTCCTAACCACTGAGCCATCTCTCTACTTCCCAAAGGTATGTCTTCATGGGGAGCTTAGCCCTAGATACGCGCTAGGGACACGGCTAACATGGGACAGGCCCCTTTCACGCAGGGCAGGGGAACTTACGGTATCTATGATGTCAGTCATTTCCTCTTCTGTACCCTGAAGCTTGGTTATGATGGCCGCTCGCCTCACGTTCAAGAACTTCAGCCGCTCTATGACTGTCTGGATGTAAAGAACAAACATTGGAGGTCATTGGCACTCGGGCGTGGCAAACATTATGAGAAAGTGGTGGACTCATGCTTCTCCTGAGACTCTGTGTGGAATCTCCTCTCAGTCTTGTATGTATTGCTGGAGATCTTTGGTGTTTCCTTAATATATATATATATATATATATATATATATATACACACACACATTTATATATATAATACATATTTATATATACATATATACACATTTATATATAATACATATACATATTTATATATCATATTAATATATATACACATTTACATATGTAATACATATACATATTTATATATCATATTAATATATAGTATAATTATACAAATATATAAAATAATATAAATTTATAAATTTGAATATTATAAATATTTATAAAATTTATAAACATATAATATAACATGTATAATATATAGTACAAATATTTACAAATATATTGTTTATAATATATTATATATAATTATATATTAGCTATTATATAATATAATATATAAACATATTATTTAAGAATACTTATTTACCATATAATATATGTGTGTTTATAGAGAAATACATATTTTAATTATATAAATATATAATACAATTATATATGTGTGTATATATATATATATATATATATATATGAATAATGTTGGTCTTTTGAGGCCAGGTTTCATGCATCTCAGGCTGTCCTTGAACTTGTTATGTAGCTGAGGATGATTTTCAGTTGAGGCCTGCCTGTCTCTCCCTCCTGAGTGCTGGGATTTCAGGAGGCATATGCCACGTGACACAGTAGATGCGGTGCAGGAGATGGAGCCTGTGGTTCCATGCATCCTCGGCAAGCCCTAAACTTACTGGGCCCTGGCCCAGCTCGCTGGTATTCCTTGGAATCTTGTGTATGCGTGGCTTCACTGTCCCTCTGATGTCACACTGCAGTGCATGGCTGCACTGACTCTCTGATGTCACACTGCAGTGCATGGCTGCACTGTCCCTCTGATGTCACACTGCAGTGCATAGCTGCGCTCTCTCCCTCTGATGTCACACTGCAGTGCATGGCTTCATTGTCCCTCTGATGTCACACTGCAGTGCATGGCTGCGCTCTCTCCCTCTGATGTCACACTGCAGTGCATGGCTCTGCTCTCTCCCTCTGATGTCACACTGCAGTACATGACTTCCCTCTCTCCCTCTGATGTCACACTGCAGTGCATGGCTGCGCTCTCTCCCTCTGATGTCACACTGCAGTGCATGGCTGCACTGTCCCTCTGATGTCACACTGCAGTGCATGGTTGCATTCCCTCAATCTGATGTCATACTGCAGTGCATGGCTGCACTCTCTCCCTCTGATGTCACACTGCAGTGCATGGCTGCACTGTCCCTCTGATGTCACACTGCAGTGCATGGTTGCATTCCCTCAATCTGATGTCATACTGCAGTGCATGGCTGCACTCTCTCCCTCTGATGTCACACTGCAGTGCATGGCTGCACTCTCTCCCTCTGATGTCACACTGCAGCTCATGGCTGCACTCTCTCCCTCTGATGTCACACTGCAGTGCATGGCTGCACTGTCCCTCTGATGTCACACTGCAGTGCATGGTTGCATTCCCTCAATCTGATGTCACACTGCAGTGCATGGCTGCACTCTCTCCCTCTGATGTCACACTGCAGTGCATGGCTGCACTCTCTCCCTCTGATGTCACACTGCAGTGCATGGCTGCACTCTCTCCCTCTGATGTCACACTGCAGTGCATGACTTCCCTCTCTCCCTCTGATGTCACACTGCAGTGCATGGCTGCACTGTCCCTCTGATGTCACACTGCAGTGCATGGCTGCACTGTTCCTCTGATGTCACACTGCAGTGCATGGCTGTGCTCTCTCCCTCTGATGTCACACTGCAGCTCATGGCTGCACTCTCTCCCTCTGATGTCACACTGCAGTGCATGGCTCCGCTCTCTCCCTCTGATGTCAGAGGACAGATTCCAACCCCTTTCACTCTGTCCTCTGGCCCTAGACCTCCTTAGGTAGATGAACAAGAGCCCAGTGTTGGCAGAGGCAGATGCTGGAGTTTATGCTGTTGCAGCCTATAAAATGGCAAGACTCCAAACCCAGAGGAGGTGAGAATGGGCCCTCAGGTGCTGTCCTTCTCTCACACGCTCCTGAAATACTGTACACGTCTCTGACTGTAATGCAAACAGCCACTTGTGTGTTTATTGTCCTCAGTAGATTGGGTGCTGTATAAGGGGAGAGACTGGCAGATTCATTGGCTTCCTTTCCATACGTGTTCCCAGAGTCTATCATTATGCCAGATGTGTATGGGATTAAAAAAAAACAGTTATTGTGTTTTGTGGTATTAACTAACTTGTGGTGCTAGGTATTAGACCTAGAATCTCATTCACAACAAAACCTTTGGCCATTGTAGTGGACGTAAAGTAGCATCCGTTCCGGTTGTAAGTTGTGCACCCTTAACGGCTGCGGATGTCAGCACCCCGCTGTGTGCTTACTATCAGCCGTTTGCTTTTTTTTCTTGGAGGCACTGTAGCCATCGAGAGTTTTTAAATTCAAATGTTGTTTTGCCTTAAACCTTAGCAGATGAACAAATGCCACACATAAGTGTTAAAGTGTTGAAACAAAAGTTCACGGTAATATACTAGAACTAGAACTCCTCATAAAGCAAGCCCAACCCGGAAGCGATTCAGAATTTCTCAACTGCGAGAAATGTCTGTGCTGCACACCACACTCACCATGAAGAGCTCTTCTGGTGACTTATTCCCATCTAGCTCGATGAGATATTGGGGGTTATGCTCAGCCATTACCTCCTGGAGAAAATCAAAAGGCAAGATGAATGCAAGGGGAGAATCTAATGGACTGTGAGGAAGTCTTAAGAAGTCTTAGGAGCGAATTCGTGCCTCTTATGCAGGTTACAATGTGGTCATTTGCAGCATTCAACAGTTTCCCAAAGGCAGAGCTAGCCTGCCTGCCAGGGCCATCCATGTTTGAGGTGCTGGGGACTTGGAGCAGTGGTGGGCTTGGCCGCTGAGCTACGCCACGCCCACGCCACGCCCCATGCCCCACGCCCCACGCCCACGCCACCCCACCCCCTACCCCCCACCCACACCCCCGTCACCCCTCACTCCTGTTTTCCTCTACTCTAAAGCTTGAAAGTCCTTCCCGATACAGAAGGTTTGGGGGACATTTTGCAGAACATGACTTTGCTGCTTTGGTTTGAAAGCACAGAAAAGGCTGACTGAAATTTAAATCATGTACTTTCTTTGTAACAGCACCATGTAAGCAGTGTGCTGTCCCTTTTATTACTTTAGGGCACACCACTTCACAGAAAATTCATGGAACAGAAGAATACAAAGAA
This sequence comes from Apodemus agrarius, assembly GCA_964023405.1. Classification (NCBI taxonomy): domain Eukaryota; kingdom Metazoa; phylum Chordata; class Mammalia; order Rodentia; family Muridae; genus Apodemus; species Apodemus agrarius. The sequence goes on along the minus strand of OZ030025.1, from coordinate 45,420,287 downwards.
AAACATCTTTAATCCGTTCACTGAAAGCAAACTATCACTACTGATTCCCACCCATTTTCTATGCCGTTAAAAAAAAAAAAAGCCGTTGCACTTTTGATATCATTAATGTGTATGAAACACTGGCGCCTGCTTTCCCACTAAACTTTATAGTCATTATTTCCCTATCTCTTTACAAGATTATATGAACCGTTGCATGGGATCACAGACCGTGGCTACACACTTTAACAATCCTTTCCTATCAGGCAGATTATAATATCTTGTTAGTTGTTTTAAAGACTTTACTTATCTTTAAAATTAAAAACCCGTTTTCTTCAATTATTTCCAATGTAACTGGACTGACAGCAGCCATTGTAGGGAATACAGGCAAACAGGCCTTTCGCCCTCCTGCCCGTTGTTCCCCATGCTCACTCTTGACAGAAACATTGCACACATACAAGTGCTCACCACCACCTACTGAGCTCCTCCCACCCTGTCCTTAGACGCTGAAAATAGGCTGAATCTAGACTCGCTGCTTCTAAAGCAGCTTCCGCGTTAGGCATTATGCGCCGATGCTTCCCGAAGGCTGTATGGTTCAGGAGTCTCTCAGGCAGGGCGGGGCCGCGCCCTCTCCTGCTGCACTGGCCATCTCAGCTCTCAGAGTCTGACAGACTGAGCTGAGGAACAGCACCTGTTTCAACTTTTCATCTTGCTCGGTGGGGCCGCTTTCACATGCCCATCTCTGTAAACAACCTAGCGGACTTTGGAAAATCATTCTTTACCTTATCTTGAGCAGCGTGGAGGCGCTCTGAAGGAGTAAAAAAACGGCGCGGCTGTGAGAAAAAGGGTTGGCGGGTGGGGTGGAAGGAGTGTCCAGTGGTTAGAGCACTACTGCTTTTGCAGAGGATCCGACTTCAGTTCCCAGCACCTACAAGGTGGCTCACCACTGCCGTCACTCCAGTCCAGGGATCTTAGACCCTCTTCTGGCCTCCACAGGCTTTTGTGAGGATTTTTATCAAAGACCCTTGAAAAAACGCCACCATTTCAGCAATGTCCTCACCTCTAAAGCACTAAGAAGCAGCTCCTTATAAAGCTTCACAGTGATTTCAACGTTCTCCAAAAAGTCCTCAGGCCTCTGGACGAGGTATTGGAGAATTTCAGCCACCATCTGCATTTCAGCTATAAATGCCTGGATGGGGGAAAGACAGAAGGGAGAGTCGGGATTAAACCCTCTTTGGGAAACTGGTTACTTAATGAGGGGTGTACCAGAGTACCATCCTGTGGCGGGAAGCAAGATCAGGAGACAGAGTGGAGACTGAGCCTCCCTGGGAATCTTCATCAGAAACTGAACTTTAAACAGACTCGAGAACGTGCTAATTTGTTGCCGTTGTTCTCAATACGCAGAAGGGCAGAGGGCGTCATTGCTTTTGAACCCGGAGTCTCTGAATACCTGAGCCTGCAGAGAGCCTGTCCTCATGCAGGTCAAGAATCAGATCCCCTGCATCTCAGATTCTGACCGAATGATTCGCAACAGGCGGAAACTACAGTTATGAAGCAGCACATGAAATAATAACTGTCTGGTTGAAGTCACCATGTACTAGCGGGTCGCAGCTTTACCGGGGTTGAGAGCCTGTTCTAGAAGTCTCAACGTTCTGGCTCTTACATTGAGGTCTCTGACTCATTCTGAGTTGCTGTCTGTGCAGAGTGAAGGGTGGGGTCCAGCTTTATTCCCATACCTGTGCACATCTCATCCCCCTAGCACAATTCCCTGACCATTACGTCTTTCCAACATGTTCACAGCAGCCTTACAGGGAATCAGATGGGCGTAGCTCTGTGAGCTGATATCTTGGTCCTCTACTTTATGCCGTTGGCCTACTTGTATGACTTGTGATGCTGCCATGATGATGACTCTGTAGTATCATTTGAAACCAGGTTCCTGGTACCTCAGGCTCGGGACTGCGTTGCCCTTCACGAGTCTTGGGATTTCTTTCCCCTGTGTATGTTAGAATTCTGAACATTGGAACTCTGCACAGTACTCTGGTAATAAGACATTTCCTGCACTAACAGTGGGAGATGTCAGGACCCAACATGTGACAATAGACGGGTAATTTAGACAAAAACTAAACAGAGGCATGCTCATGCTAACAGACATTATAAGTCAAATGCACCTAACAGACATTTACAGAAAGTTTCACCCACACACGATGGAATATATAATTCTTTTCTGCACCTCATGGAAATTTCTTGAAAACTGACCACAGACTCAGACACAAAGCAAGTCTCACCAGATACAAGAAAATTAAAATATCCCCCCACATCTTTTCAGACCACCACAGATTAAAGCTGATATCATAACAACAGAGACAACAGAAAGCTTGCAAACTCAGAACCCGAGCAACTTTCTACCAAGCGAGAAGCGGATCAAGACACATAAAAGAATGACAAGCTTTTCAGAACTGAACAGACATGGATACACATCACACCTAAACTTTGGGATGCAATGAAAGCAGTTCTAAGAGACAAGTTCATAGCACTGAGTACCTACATTAAATCAAAAATAAGAACAAAAGCAAAACTGGAGAGATCTCATACTAGCGACTTAACAGCTCAGCTCAAAGTTGGAGAACAAGGCAAGAAATAGACCGAGGGCTGATGTCAGGAAAATAGAAACAAAGAGAACAATGCGAATGACCAGTGAAACGAAGAAACGGTTGCTTGAGAATATCAACAGTGTAGACAGATAAAACTCTTATCCAAACTAACTGAAGGTTGGAAAGAGAATACACAAATTAATAAAATCAGAAATGAAAAAGGGGGACATTAACAACAGACACTGAGGAAACCCAGAGAATCATAAGGACATACTTTAAAACCCTGTACTCGCCGTGCGGTTGGTGGCTCACGCCTTTAATCCCAGCATTTGGGAGCAGGCAGATTCCTGAGTTCGAGGCCAGCCTGGTCTACAGACTGAGTTCCAGGACAGCCAGGGCTACACAGAAAAATCCTGTCTCAATCCTCCCCCCTAAAAAAAAAAAAAAAAACCCACAAAAAACAAAACTAAAACCCTGTACTCCACCAAATTGGAAAATCTAAAAGAAATGGGCAATTTTCTCATTAAATACCACTTACTAAAGTTAAATCAAATCAGGTAAATAATGGTAAACAGATCTAGAATCCCTAGTGAAATAGAAGCAGTCATTAAAAGTCTTCCAACCACAAAAAGGTCAGGGCCAGATGGTTTTAGCGCAGAATTCTACCAGACCTTCAAAGAAGAGCTAATGTCAATACTCCTCAAATTATTTCACAAAACAGAGGCACACGGAAGGAAATTGCTCAATTCATTTTATAAGGCCACGTTTACCCTGATACAGAAACCACATAAAGATTCAACAAATTGAATTGAAAGAGAATTATAGACTGATTTCCCGTGTGAACATAGATATAAAAATACACAATAAAATATTTGCAAAGTAAGTCCAAGAACATATCAAAAATATCATTCACCATGATCAAGTAAAGGGACTAAGCTCAGAGCCAGGTCGACGCCATGACAGGCTGCAAACTGACAGTGTGGGAGGCTAGGCCTAAGCTTATGGTTCCCAGAAATGAGATCCAGGAACCTGGGGTCAGGCAACCACAGCCTGGAGCAGCCAATCAGAGGACACCTTGTCATCTGGCCTGAAGTGAGATTAGGTCTGAAGCTAGAATGAGTAAGCTCCTCCCCTCCTGGGGGTGTTATGTAGAGCCTAACCTATTGTAGATCAGTCGGACCCCTAGAGACAGAGCTAACCAGGGCACATACCCTCCCTGGAATTCCCCTAACCGGGGCCTTCAGGTCCACTAGAGGTCTCCATTTTCTAATGGGGAGACCCCCTACATACAGGAAATTAGCTGAATAAACACTCTTTTCCTTTGCATACTATTTGAGTCTGGGGTATAATTCTTCAGTGATTATTGGACCCTACCACAAGTAGGTCGGCTTCATCTTACAGATATATGGATAGCTCAATATAAAAAAAAAAATCAATCATTGTAATATGCTCTATAAGCAAACGGAAGGAAGAGAAAAACCATGATCATCCCATTATACACAGAAAAGGCCTTTGACAAAACCCAGCACCCCTTCATGATAAAGTTCTGGAGAGATTAGGAATACAGAGGCCTTGACATAATTAAGGCTGTTTACAGCAAACTCATAGCCAGCTTCAACTTAGATGGAGAGAAATTCAAAGGAATCCTAAAATTAGAAACAAGACAAGGCTATCTACTCTGTATCTCTCTGCATCTATTCAATACAGTACTTGGAGTCTTATCTAGAGCAGGAGGTCTGAAAGAGATCAGGGGATGGAAACTGGAAAGGAAAAGCCAGAGCATCTTTATCTGAAGATGGTATGATAGTATACATAAGTGACCCTAAATATTCCACCAGGGAACTCCTGCAGCTAATAGACACTTTCAGGAAAGTAGCTGCATACAGAATCCACTCAAAATACCAGCACCTTTCCTATATACAAACAACAGACTGAAAAAGAAATCAGGAAAACAACACTTTTCATAATAGCCTTAAATAATATAGACTATTTTAAGGTAACCTTAACCAAGGAAATTAAAAAACTCGCATGATAAAAGTTCCAAGTCTTTCAAGAAAGAAATTGTAAAAGACATGAGATGATAGAAATATCCCATGCTTGTGGATTGATAAGATTAACGTAGTAAAAATGACCATCCTACAAAAAGCAATCGGCAGATTGAATACAGTCTCCATCAAAACTTTGACACAGTTCTTCACAGATCTTAAAATGACAACTTTCAACTTCTTATGGAAACATACAACACACACACACACACACACACACACACACAAACAGGATACTAAAATAATCCTGAACAATAAAACAACTGAAGAAGGTCTCATCATTCTTGATCTCAAGTTATACAGCAAAGCTATAATAATAAAAACAGCATGGTATTAGCATAAAAGCAGACACATTCATCAATGGAATTGAAGACTGAGACATAAATCCATATGCCTATGGACACTTGAGTTTTTATAAAGAAGCCAGAAATACATATTGGAAAAAAGACAGCATCTTCAACAAATGGTGCTGGTCAAGCTGAATGTCTGCATGTAAGAGAATGCAAATAGATCCATACTTAGCACCCAAAAAAACCTGAAACCCAAGAAGATCAAAGACCTCGACATAAAACCAGATCCACTGAACCCAAATAGAAGAGAGAGCGATGGACAAACTTGAGTGCATTGTCACAGGAGATGGCTTCCTGAAGAGAACACTGACAGAGCAGGTGTCACAGGAGATGACTTCCTGAAGAGAACACTGACAGAGCAGGTGTCACAGGGGATGGCTTCCTGAAGAGAACACTGACAGAGCAGGTGTCACAGGAGATGGCTTCCTGAAGAGAACACTGACAGGGCAGGTGTCACAGGAGATGGCTTCCTGAAGAGAACACTGACAGAGCAGGTGTCACAGGAGATGGCTTCCTGAAGAGAACACTGACAGAGCAGGTGTCACAGGAGATGGCTTCCTGAAGAGAACACTGACAGAGCAGGTGTCACAGGAGATGGCTTCCTGAAGAGAACACTGACAGGGCAGGTGTCACAGGAGATGGCTTCCTGAAGAGAACACTGACAGAGCAGGTGTCACAGGAGATGGCTTCCTGAAGAGAACACTGACAGAGCAGGTGTCACAGGAGATGGCTTCCTGAAGAGAACACTGACAGAGCAGGTGTCACAGGAGATGGCTTCCTGAAGAGAACACTGACAGAGCAGGTGTCACAGGAGATGGCTTCCTGAAGAGAACACTGACAGAGCAGGTGTCACAGGAGATGGCTTCCTGAAGAGAACACTGACAGAGCAGGTGTCACAGGAGATGGCTTCCTGAAGAGAACACTGACAGAGCAGGTGTCACAGGAGATGGCTTCCTGAAGAGAACACTGACAGAGCAGGTGTCACAGGAGATGGCTTCCTGAAGAGAACACTGACAGAGCAGGTGTCACAGGAGATGGCTTCCTGAAGAGAACACTGACAGAGCAGGTGTCACAGGAGATGGCTTCCTGAAGAGAACACTGACAGAGCAGGTGTCACAGGAGATGGCTTCCTGAAGAGAACACTGACAGAGCAGGCACTAAGATCTACAATTAATAAACTGGACCTCAAGAAACTGAAAGGTTTCCGTAAGGCTAAGGACATGGTCAACTGGACAAAGTGGCAGTCTACAGGATGGGAAAAGATTTTTACCAACTCCACATCCGATAGAGAACTAATATAAAAATATACAAAGAGCTCAAGGAATTTGATATCAAGAACCGAACAATCCAATTAAAAAACGGGGTACAGATCTAAACGGAGAACTCTCAATAGAGGAATTTCAAAAGGCTGAGAAACATTCAATGTTCTTAGCCATCAGGGAAATTTAATTAAAACTAATTTGAGATTCCTTTTTACACCCGTCAGGATGACTAAGATATAAAACACAACAAACAGCAGCTCACTCTGGCAGCGCTGAGGAGCAAGGTGAACACTCCCTCATCGCTGGCCTGAGTGCAAAATCATACAGCCACGGTGGAAATCAGTGTGTTGTTTCCCCTGGAATGCTGGGAATGAATTTACCTCAAGACCCAGCTATGCCACTCAGACACAGTATACCCACAGGACACTCCATCCCACCACAGAGACACTTGCTCAGCTATGTTCATGGCTGCTCTATTCATAATAGCCAGAAATTGGAAATAGCCTAGATGTCCCTCAACAGTAGAATAAATAAAGAAAATGTGGCATGTTTATACGAAGGATCAATACTCAGCTCTTAAAAAAAAATAACATCATGAAATTTGCAGGCAAATAGATGGAACTAGAAAAAAAAACATTTTAGTGAAGTAGCCAAGACCCAGAAAGATAAATATGATATGTATTTGCTTCTATGTGTATATTAGCCATTAAATAAATGATAACCAAGCTATAATCTGTAGATCCAGAGAGGTTAGGCGTAGAGGAAGGAAGCAGGAAGGACCCGGGAATCTTCCGGGGAGGGGGGAAATAGATTTTATGGGGGGAATGGAATGGGGGAGGGGGAGTAACAGAAAGAGCAGGTGGGAAGGGGGAGGGAAATGGGTTGGGGGAGGGGCGGGGGGGGGAGAGACAGCTAGAACTGAAGAGCCTCTGAGGGGTGGTTAGGAAACAGCGCAGTGGAGACTTCATGAAGGTGATCCTAACGAGGTCTCCAGAGAACGCGGGAGGCAGAACCCCTACATCCCAGCTTCCAAACAACGCTTCCAGTACCAGGGCTGAGTTCCGTCCATCCGAGTTGTTGGCCAAAGGGTCTTATAGGAATCCTCAAACAACGCAGGCTGTTGCCAAGACAATATGTTGTTCTCCACAAACTGAGAGAAAAGCCTCGTGGCTGAAGGCAGCACCCACAGGACTCATTGAACATGGAGAAGCGGAGCAGATGCCCACACAGAACCTTCAACCCCTGTTTTAGTGTCTCTGACACGGAGAGGGATTCAGCAGTCTACCAAAAGAGAAACGTAAACACCCACCCAACAACACAATCCTTGATCTACAATCTGTCCTACATATGCTAGGGCAGTGGTGGCACAGAGCGTGTGGGAGTAACCCACAGATCAGAGTTGACTTAAGGCCCACTCCAGGAGATGGAACCCATATCTGCTTGGGGAGGTTGACACTGCTTAGGTAATCAAGAACCAGAGTCTAGATAGTCCAAAGACCTAGGGTAAAACCAAATACTACTGGTCTTAAAAAAAATTAACAATAAAAATGACCCGTAATGATATTCTGCTATACTCATAGATGAGAGCCTTATTCAGTCACCATCAGAGAGGCTTCCTCCTGCAGCAGATAGGAACAAATACAGACCCACATTATACAGAGAGAGAGAGAGAGAGAGAGAGAGAGAGAGAGAGAGAGAGAGAGAGAGAGAGAGAGAAAGCTTGTAACACACAACACACAGCTTTAAATGGAATGTCTCTATCAAACCCTCCCCCTCAGGGAACCCTGAGGCAGGGGCGACAGAAGGGTCAGAGGGCACCAGCAGGAGAACAAGGTCCTCTAAACTTCTGAGCAAAACTCAAAGGAACTCAGAGAAACTGAAGCAGCAGTCACAGGGCCTACATGGGCCTGCAACCAGGGCCTCTGCGTACACACAACAGTTTACAGTCGAGTACTTCCACGGGATTCTCGAACGTGTAAGCAGGTGGATCTCCGATTCTTGTGCTTCCTCAGGGACTTTTTTTTTTTTTTTCTGTTTTCTTGTATCACTGGATATGATGATGGTGGTTTCTGTTTATGATATTTTATCTTGTTATGTTTGGCTGTTGTCTCCTAGAAGCCTGCTCTCGGAGGCAGTGAGAGACATACATGGAGTGGATCCGGATGGGAGGGCGGAGGGGAAGCTGCATTCAGATATCATTGTATGAGAAAAGAGTCTACGTGCGATAAAAGGGGAAATACAGACAAATGTGTATCGTTACCGACCATGGAAGTGGAAATTAAAATCACCCTGAGGTGGGCTACCACTGACAACCAAGACCACTTGTTGGGAGGGCAGGTGACAAGGAGCCTTTAGATTTTGTTGGTGGAAATGCAAATTAGCCTAGCTGCTAAGGGAAACACCATGGAAGCTCCTCAGGCAACTAGGATGTGAACTTCTGCACACTGCAGCTGAGTCACTAGTGGTGTGCGGCCAAAGGAGCCAAAGGCGGGCTGCCAGAGCGCCCCGCAGCCGGCACGGTCACAATTACAGTTACTATTGCTACGGCTCTATCCACAACAGCCAAGTTATGGGTTCAGCCTATGGGATCACTTATCCATAAACAGAAGACACTGTGTGTGCCCGCGCCCGCGTGTGTGCATGCATGTGTGTGTGTGTGCGCGCGTGCGCGTGCGTGCAGTGTGTGTGTGTGTTACACACATATATAGGCAGTATTTTCCTGCCCTCAAGAATGAAATTATATCATTTGCAAGAAAAACCAGAGCTCATCATCATGCTAAGTGAAATAAGATAGCTACACTTGGGAAGGGAAACACGGCTTGCTTTCTCTTTCTTTCTTTCTTTCTTTCTTTCTTTCTTTCTTTCTTCCTTCCTTCCTTCCTTCCTTCCTTCCTTCCTTCCTTTCTTTCTTTTTTTGGTTTTTTGGACTTTTTTTTTTGAGACAGGGTTTCTCTGTATAGCCCTGGCTGTCCTGGAACTCACTCTGTAGACCAGGCTGGCCTGGAACTCAGAAATCCGCCTGCCTCTGCCTCCCAGAGTGCTGGGATTACAGGCGTGCGTCACCACCACCCGGCTTGCATGCTTTCTTACATACGTGGAATCTGGATTTAAAAAAAAAAAATCATCCACGAAATAGAAGGGTGACTATTAGGAGAGACAGAGACCAGTGGGAGGGGGTGGTGAGGGCACGGGGGTGAGCGTGGTCAGAGAACATCGTGTGCACATGTGGAAAATGTCAAGACAAACCCAATGTTCTTTGTCATTAATTACACTAACTGTAATGAACATATTTTTAAAGTTCGAATAGTTCTGAGAACACAGTCATCTTTAGCTATGTCCTCGAGGCCACAGACACGTAAAGAACCGCCATTTTCTCTGGCACCTGCTTTCCTTGCTATCACGTGATTAGAGTTTAAAGGTGTCACGTGGTGATGACCACACTGGGCCATTACCTCCTCCTCTTCTTGTTCTTCTTCCTCTTCTTCCTCTTCAGATTTTCCTTCCTTGGGGACGTCCCTCTTCTTTCTCCTGCGACTCTCAATGATCTCCGGGTCCCACTGCTCTCTGGTGTACACGTAGCCGGTAGTACTGTGCTGCCGCTGCCCAGAAATTCTTTGGCACAGATCGTAGTCACTGCACTAAGGAACATTATTAAATCACGTAAGACATTTGATTTCCTAGGAAGGCAGGCTCACATTGGGCTACGCTAGAGTGATAGGCAGAATAATTGTCCCTTTAATCAGATAACGTGCTTTCCTTCTTAGAACTCTCGCCCTACAACGAAGTCTCTTGAGGACCCCCCCCACACACACACACACGAAGTGTTGTAAGCCTGTCCATTTTTCTGAATTGCTCAGAAAAGTGTAACTTCTCTTTGTTTATTTTTAAAAATTATTTATTATTATTTGTTAATGTGCATGGGTGTTTTGCCTACCCACATATCTGTGCTCCACCTATGTGCCTGGTTGCCCATGAAGGCCAGAAAAGGGTATTAGATTCCCTGTAACTAGAGTTACAGAGGTTGTGAGCCACCATATGGGTGCTGGGAATTGAACCCAGGTCCTCTAGAATAACAGCTGCTGCTCCTAACTGCTGAGCCATCTCCCCCACCCCTCTATCTCTTTTCTAAGCATGATTTCTCTACCATTTCCGGCTTCACTCCTCTTTGAATAAACTTTGGCTTTGCCTGACTTTGAATTTTTTGAATACGTTTTTATATCCTGTTTCATCTTATCCACTAGATAAATTTAATTTTTTTTCTTTAAATTTGAGCAAATGCAATACTGTGATGGTATTTTGTATCCAAGTCCAATCCAGTACATGGCAAATTTCAGTACATGATTTGCCTTCCAGATCGAGTTTTGTCTAAAATTCATACATATGTGATTATCAGACATTTTAAGTAGAAGAAAGAGGGTTAGCAGAACAGTGAAGGGAATAAAAAAATAGAACAGAAAGCCAGTTTAATCTGCAAAGCTTCAGGGAGATTTTATTGTTTTGTTTTAGATTAGAGAGGCTAAGAAGGAAGGAAAATGAGGGCGAAATCCATTTATCTCCTACCAAAATATTGATAAATATTTACCATATTTATTATCACTTTATGGACAAAGTATTTCATGAAGTTCAGAAATAGGGCCTGAAAGCTATACGGTACCATACGGTGTACAGAGCGTTGCTGGGAGGCAGCTGTGGCTTATGCCCTCATAGGAGTTTGAAAGGGGAATGGACAACTGTGATAGAGAGGTGAGGGATTCAACAGAAGAGAGAAACAGGAGGGGCTCCTACGGAGGCGATGAAGTAAGGCTGTGTGGGGAGGGGCCACGGGGGAGGGGCCGCGGGGGAGGAGCCGCGGGGGAAGGGTCACAAGGGAGGGGCCACGGGGGGGGGAAGGGTCACGGGGGAGGAGCCACGGGGGAGGGGCCGCGGGGGAGGAGCCGCGGGGGAGGAGACATGAGAGATTTATGATTAAGTTACAAGTCTGTTAGTTATGATTAAGTCTGGTGGTGGGGCAAGAAAGTGTTTCCGGTGGATGGAGCTTCAAGAGCAGAAGCACAGAAGTGTGATCCATACATCACCATTTCCAAAAGTACTCAGCAAGCGTAACAAATGCGGGCTAGAGACATGACTTGGTGCTAAAGGGCATGTAGTGCTCCTGCAGAGGGTCTAAGTTCAAATCTCAGCAGCCATATAAGGTGGCTCACAGTTGCCCGGAGCTCCAGCACTGGGGGGGAGGTGTTGGCGCCCTCTCCCGGCCTTCTTAATGTTAAAAGACAGATAAAACATTAGGCCTAGACGGAATATTAAGGCCTAGGTAACAGTTATCTGGCTAGCCTGCCATTATAAGAAAACGTTCTCATGTTTCTGCCGTTACTAGGACCCTGAGTAAGATCGTACAGGGTTTTTAAGCCCCAAACCTACAAACATCTGTGCCAAGTTACTTCACCAATCAGGATTTAGGGATAAGAAACTTTCTAATGCCAAGATTGATCACATATTCTGTTTTGTTCTGTACCTTTGGAAACCAATCACGATAGCAGTCAGTAGACCTGTTTTGTATGGTTACCCACAACTAGCTTGGACCTAAACCAACCGTCCAACAGCACTTCCTGCACCTGTGTATAAGCTTTTATGGTATAAACTGCCCCTGGGATGGACCCATAAGAGAGACCTGCACCAAGATAAGAAACTATTTGGAAAAGACTTTGAGTAGTGGTCAACAACGGGCTGAGTTCCCAAGACCTCTCTGGGAACCGACATGCCCATGGGTAGCTGACATCCAGGTTGGCGAGTTAAGGCTTGAACATCAGACAAGAAAGTCCCATCCTGATACACAATTATGACACAAATGTTAGACAAGGCAAGTCCCCTGCCACGGTGAATACCCCGACCAATGGGAGCAGGGTAAGTGTACAACAAAGACACGTTCCTAAGGATGTCCCCATATCCCTATGTCCTGATTGGTGAAATAACTTGGCACAGATGTTTGTGGATTTGAGGCCTAAAAACCCTGTAGGATCTTAACTCGTTATTATGGTTCAGGTCCCAAGTGTGGACCACAGCCCTGGTTGACCAGTCCCGGGGTATATGCTCAATAAACTATCCCTGTCTGACTGAGATTGGGGTTCCTGTGGCTTGTGAGGCGACTCTTGAACCCCAACACTTCCGTGTCTGCACCTACATGTATAAGCCCACACCCAGAAACAAATATATATTTTTAAGCCTGAGAGTATTCCTTGAACTTAAATTCTCTGAAAAACCAAAGATTTGCTGTCCCAGGAAGCAATGAATATCTTTACCTTAATATTGATTATGATATCGGGTTGCAATTCTAAATTCTTAACAAACTCTATTTGCTTCAAAGAGGTCATGCTATCTTGTGAGAGTGATGGTATTTCAGTGATGACGTAGCCTGTAAAATAGAAGTTAGCAATTTGTACTATTATCACCAGGTGACGGCACGGCTTTATTATAGTTCTTCTATAAAGTACTTAATAAAGTACGTTAGCTGCTAACAAGTACGTGTGATTCACGAAGCGATGTCACAGATTCTAAGTTAATTAGTTAAAAGTTGCTACTACATGAGATATAGCTATGAAAAATGTTTTCTGATTAAAAAATATACTCAAGTTAAGAAGAAACATCCTTAAAAATTCTAAGTCAGGGACGATGGCTCAGTGGTTCCCCAGGATTCATTTCCTAAAGGGAGAGAAGCAGCTCCTCAAGTTTTCCTCTGCGCTCCTTATGTACACCACAGTGTATGCGAGCTCCTCCCTACACATGATAATACATGTCCTAGATTCTTTAAAACTCTAAGTTTATGTTAGATGAGACAGTTATGGAAAGAAACTGCATGCTAGTATTTCTTTTAACTCAGGTTAGAAACAGTCCTACAGCCTTTTATGTGACCTATTATCTCCATCCTTAAATTAGTACCAAGTGACATGCATATGCACTCTATGTAAATTACAGAGAGTGGGGAAACACCCAGGTATCCTCCCTGTAGTGTAACGGCTGGAATCCAGTAAGATTTGGGCTTAGACCATCTTTTGGCTTGCATCCCACAAGAAACCTAAGTCTTCTCATTAACTGTGTCTTGGGTACCGCTGCCATATTGATTTCCTTAATACATTTTTAAAGGATGTCACTTAATTGCTCAAGAAACATTTCTCAGCCGGGTGGTGGTGGTGCACGCCTTTAATCCCAGCACTTAGGAGGCAGAAGCAGGGGGATTTCTGAGTTCGAGGCCAGCCTGGTCTACAAAGTGAGTTCCAGGACAGCCAGGGCTACATAGAGAAACCCTGTCTCGAAAAACCAAAAAAAAAAAAAAAAAGAAGAAGAAGAAGAAGAAAAGAAAAGAAAAGAAAAGAAAAGAAAAGAAAAGAAAGAAAGAAACATTTCTCTTATTAATGAAATAAATCTCAATTCCTCAGCTAGAAATTAAAGGCCATTGTCTTAGGGTTTTATTGCTGTGAAGAGACACCATGACCATGGTAACTCTTACATGGGAAAACATCTTATTGGGGCCTGGCTTAGAGTTTAGACGGTTCGGTTCATATGGTATCGTCATGGTGGGCAGCAGAGCGGCATCCAGGCAGACGTGGTGCTGGAGGAGTGGAGAGCTCTATGTCTTGATTCACAGGAAGCAGAGGAGACTGTGCTGCACTAAGTCTACCTTGAACATAGGAGACCTCAAAGCCTGCCCTCACAGTGACGCACTTCCTGGAGCAAGGCCACGCCTCCTAATAGCGCCACTCCCTATGGGCCACGCATTCAAGCACAGGGGTCTATGGGGGCCATAGCTGTTCAATCACCACAGACGTCTATTTCTCTGCTAGTTTTATCCCCCTCCCGCTTGGAAGAATAATTCCTAACTATGCTTCAGCCTTTAGAATTTAGAAAAAAAAAATTGTAAGACATATAGCCGGGCGTGGTGGCGCACGCCTGTAATCCCAGAGGCAGAGGCAGGCAGATTTCTGAGTTCGAGGCCAGCCTGGTCTACAGAGTGAGTTCCAGGACAGCCAGGGCTACACAGAGAAACCCTGTCTCAAAACATTGTATATATATATATATATATATATATATACACATACACACACACACAGTGAGCTAGCTACTTCAGGACAAATGATACTCTCTGGTAGTGTATTTGCTTTGATACGGTTTTTTAAACTGTACCATATTTTATTTTTAGTCTCTATTCTGACGTGGCATTTTAGATTTTAGTCCTGAGACCTGAACCCAGGGCTTTGAATAAGCTAGGCAAGTGTTCGCCCACCCAGCTGCTTCTGCAACCCTCGTAACAGACAGAGTTTTGGCATTTACAGTTTTCCCCTAACTCTTTTTGGGAATCTTTGCAAATATCTCAGAGTGTTGTTAGTCTTTTCTGCCTTAGCTTCTGTTGCCTTGTCTGAAGAATTAGAGAAAGCAAGGCCCTTGTTCAGAATCCTTATGTGCAGGGAGAGACTTTTGGGGCGTGTCACCAGAGAGCAGGCTGGGTGATGGATCAGGAGTAGCTCTGGCGGTGTGTAGCCTCAGAGGGAAGCCTTTGCAGCTCAGAGCCTGCCTGCTCAACGTGGAGGGTGACGGCAGAGCAGCGGGTAGAAACTAGAGGCATTGCGAGAAGGGCCCTGGCATCTTTTTAATGCCGTGACCCTTGGAGCAGTAGAGCGCTGAACAACACTGGGTGTGTTTGTAAAAGTAACTGTGGACGTTAGAGGATTAAAACCAAAAGACAGACGGCACTTGAATCTGTCTGGGATGCCCGGCTCAGTCGGGGCTGTGGGAAGAGGAAGTCGCGCATGCGCGGGCGCACACATACCGAAGTGAGCAACTTCTGGAGACTTGATCTTCTCTAGGATCAGCTTTGTGACCAGCTCATCTGGGACACTGTGACCGCTCACCAGCAGGGACTGCAGCTAGAACAAGCACAGACGGTATGCGTTATCGTCACTATCATCTGGGGTTCACAGTTTTGGGGTTATCGTAGTACCTTTGAAATGTGGATTTGCTCACCATAGCTCCGGTCTCAGAATTCTCAGTGGCAACGTGCTCCTCCAAGACGGATAAAGCTAAAACATGAGTTTAAGATATAAGTGCAAGCCGATACTTGGACTGCTGAAGTAAGAAATATTTTCTGAATGTTTGGTAACTGGTAGCAAAGATTAATGTGGGGGTGTCACCTAAGACTTTACAAAGCATATTTACGCATCGTTTAAGGTTGGACAAAGCAGGCAGTGGACTGTTCTGCAGAGGGCTTGTGTTGGTCACTCCGCTAACTCGGCAGCCTTAGAGGAGTTACTCCCTAGATGCCGTGCCCTGAGAGTGATCTGTGGGAAGCAGGCTCCGTTCTTCACTTGGTCCTGAGTTCACCTCCCAGCGACCACACTGTGGCTCACAGTTGCCACAGTGTGTGTCTGTGTCTGGTGTATGTGTGTATGCTGTGTGTTCCTGCTCAGGCAGGCTGAAGTGTATGTGTGTGTCAGAGGACTCATATACACAGATGAACAAATTTTAATAATAAAAAAAGGAACCCTGAGAATTTCAGGAACTATGCCGTTCTCTGGTGGGAGAGAGCCCAGTGGAATGGTGGGCTTCCATCCTTTAAGACTTCCTAAACAGAAACTTAAAAAAAAAAAAAAAGCTGACCCGAATGGCGGCTGAGCGCCATCTGTAACTCCGGTCCCCGAGAATCCCAGTCCTCCTCTGGCCTCCTCAGGCCCAGGCACACAAGTGGTGCACACACTTTGTCATGTTTCCCTCTTCATTGATGAATATTAACGTTCCAATAGCATCAACCCGGCCATGTTTATTAAATATGATTGGCTCTGCCTTCCCTCTAACCCTCTCTGGGCCACCTCTCCAGACAGTTTTTGTTTCGTTTTGTTTTTAATTAAAAAGTCTGTTTAGGACGTCTTTTTTTTTTTTTAATTTTTATTTTCTATATTCTATGTTTACATTCCAAAGGCTTTCCCCTTTCCCAGTCCCCCGCCCCCACCATACGTCCCATAATTCCTCTCCCCCCCAACTATTCCCCAATCATCCCCCCCCCAAACGATTTCTCTGTTCTGGGTCTACAAAACTGGATTCCATCTTTTCAGGCCCAGGGTCCTCTCCTTTCTTCTTCTTGGGAGTCATTTGACTTGCTAATTGTGCCTTGAGTATTTAGGGCTTCTGGGCTCATTAATATCCACTTATCAGTGATTGCATTTCATGTCTGTTTAGGAAGTCTTATGGATGGGGTCATACTCCCACGGTCCCACTGGGCTTTCTCTCATCAGGTGAAACACATGAAAGAGAAATCAATCTTTTCTTAAAAGGAACATTTTAAGAGTTCTAGGCGAGTGTCCCCTGAGTTACAGACTGTTCTACACACACACACACACACACACACACACACACACACACAACCCCTTTGGCATCTCAGTTACACCGATGGAATGCAGAACGCCCATTTCAGAACGTCCTTGCCAACCATGACTATTTCAGTGAGGTTAGTGGCTCACCAACTTGTTAGGCAAGCATGAATCAGTGTCAATTATTTTTAATGATAGGAGTTTTTTAATTCTTTTCTTACATTGCTCAGATTTGGTTCTACTATTATGAGTGTTGTGTATGCTGTGTGTATACCTGTCTGTATGTGTGTGCACTGTGTTTCTGTATGTATGTGTGCACACGTGTATGTGTGAGCATGTGGACGCTAGAGATCGGTCTTGGGTCACGTTCCTCAGGACTTATCCACCGTGCAGGCAGGGCCTAGGGCTCTCCTGCCAATCAGGGGAGGCTGGCCGCCCAGTGAGCTCTAGGGACCCTCCTGCCTCTGCCGACCCAGCACAGGATCATAAGCATGCGCCACCACACCTGGCTTGTTGTGTGCATGGGTGCAGGGGATGGAACTTAGGTCCCCACACCTGTGTGCTTCTGTGACAAGCACTCTACTGACCGAGTCATCTCCTCACTGCCTTCTGCGGTGAGTTTCCTGCTTACTCAATCCTTACTTTTCTATTAGGAAATAAATAGCTTCTGATTAGAAGGACCTGTGTGTGTGTGTGTGTGTGTGTGTGTGTGGTGTGTCTGTGTGTCTGTGTCTGTGTGGTGTGTGTGTGTGTGTGTGTGTGTGTCTGTGTGTGCGTGCACACACACATCAATCTTAAATGGTGCAGAAAATATAAGGAAATCTATAAGTTAAAAATATACTTTTTTCTAATAAAGATAAAGTCATGGGAAATTCTAATAAAAATAAAGTCATGGAAATGCTCTGAAGAGAAGCTTCAGTTATTTCGCTTTCCTTTTCATTCTTTAAGAAGATGCTCTCTCTCACACACATATATAAACAGCTCTAATAGAAATAGAGGGTTAGAGGGAAGGCAGAGCCAAACACATTTAATACACATGGCCAGGTTGATGCTATTGGAACGTTAGTGTCCATCAGGTGGACAGAGGAGTGAAGAAGGAGACATAGCATAATATAAATTATGGAATCTCAGGTGGGTGTTTATCATGCAGTTCTATTTTATATGAGCCTTTGAAATTATTCGTACTAAAGTATTGAAAAAAGAAATCAAATTTACCTTCAACACGAATACATTTCCATGCCTGTGCTATGTTACGGGCTAATGTTGTCTTCCCAGCCCCCTTGAAAAGAAAAATGCTATTTAAAATACAACAAAATGTTCATTTCATGGTTAAGCAGAGATACCAACTTAAGGAATTCCATTGATGGTTAGTATTACATAAATATTTATCTATAAAATGAAGGGAGCCCTATATATTTAGAAGTTCATTTTATCCACTAATTTTTTATATTTTTAATTAGATATTTTTTTATTTACATTATCCCCTTTCCTCGTTTTCCCTCTGAAAACCTTCTCCACTAATTCTTATATATTCTACATATCCTGAACTCTTAAAGTGTGTTATCATTTAAGGACATTAGGAAACTATACCTGAAATTAGGAAGCTATGCCATCAGGATATTGCAAACATGTATAATCTTAATCATAAACCATTATAAAATATATTGAGATTTTTTTTTGCCATTTGATTTTCTTTCTAGAAGAAAATGGGAATTTTGGTGACTTCCGTTTAATAATTTTCTTTCTCTCTTCTTCTTTTTGCGGTACTGCGGCTTGACGTACTGTGCCTGTGTAGATGGGAACCTTCCGCTGAGCAATCTCATGGGGCCTGCACTTAGGCCTCACGCTGAGATGCAGGCTCAGGAAGCTTTCCGGGTTGGCCTTGAACTCGCTCAGCAGCCAGAGCAGGCTTTATGGCTGTGACCCTCCTGCCTCAGCCTCCTAAGCGGCTGTGACCGCAGGTGCAGCTCATTCAGCAAAGTCTGAGGAGCAGGGAACATCTTCTAACTGGGGCCTTGGAAGAGAGTCGCATTTCAAAGCTAAATGGCTCTTCCCATGAAGTGACATTTGCATCGGGATGACTTCAGTGGTGATGTTTTCTAGACACTTAATGAAAATTGTTGGAACTATTCCTTAGTACCTGTCCTATGGTTCCTATCAGAAATGAAGCTAAAGATGGGATGTCTATTAGCTACTGCTGTTCTGGAAGTTTCCCTAGCTCAACAGCTCTGTCCTCTAACTGCTGAGGAGCTCTGTGACTGAAAGCTGAACTCACATGGGGGTCCTTCCTCCAGCTGCCTTGAAGCCAGCAACCTTACAACAGCTCCTGCTCTCTTCTTATTGTGTAAGATGACATTCTCTAACGTAGTTCATGCCCTTTGACCCCATGCCCTTTGACTCCGTGCGCAGCAACTTCTGGAGGTAAAACATTCCTGCCTATTCATCCAGAGAGCCTCATGACAAGTTTCTAAGTAAACCTTACGTTCAAATAAAATCTGAAATAACCTTAGATCTCAAACCAGCGACAATTGCATGGTACAGAGTTTCAGTAAGTCATTTCAGCTTACATTAATACAGCTGAGCTTCCTTTGCTAGAGAGACAGTTATGAACTCAAAACCAGTATTATCTCAGAGTTGACGTTATATTATGAAAATCTATCAGACACTAAAAAAAAAAAATGAACACACTTTGTGGATTCCATTCTTGTATGCTAATATAAGATTGAGATTTTTAAAATAAAAAAAAAATCAAATGTTAGGAGAGATAACTTACAGGTTTTCCGAATATAACAAAGCAAGCCGGTTTGGAGAGCAAACAGTTCCTGTCAGTTTCATCTTCATTGAAGATGTCTGCAAATGGATGCTCTTCTGTCTTGTTTTCAGAAGCCATAACTCAAAACTACAATAGAAAAAAAAAAGGCAAAACTAAAGGGCTTACAGTGTGGGAGCAGAAACGTGGGGAAGAAGTCCATGAACTGACTCAGCTCCGCAGCCGTCTCCCACCAGCAAATGTTTGAGAGAAACAGCATCTAACCAAAGCCGTTAGAAAGAAAAGCCAACATGCCCAAAAGACCAAATTATAAAAATGCACACACACACACACACATACACACACACACAATCATGTTGCAATACTTTTAAATTTCTATAAGGCAGATCCTTTTTGGAAAGCTTTTGCTAGTTTGAGCTGTTAAGTAGATTTCTAGGCACAGACTTCTCCCACTTTAAACATTTTGTTTATAATAGCAGAGTTTAATTTATGCTGCTTTTGTTGGAAGGAATAAGAAATAAACTGGGACTGTACGTTTTTGGATTTGTACAAAGACCACATCTTATTTTCAAGCACTTGTAAGTTGCTTACATATTTGAACCAATAAAATATTTACAATGTATGAAAATATTCATACAATGAACCTATTATGTAAATAATAAAAATAACATAAACCATTTTTCTTGACTACAATGAAATAATATGAACGTATTCAGTTCTAATTCTTGAAAACTAAAAAAATCCCAACAATATATTTTAATACATCAATGTATCCATAAAAAATTAAAGTGGAAATTATAGAATGTTAAATTCATGCTAATATTACTAATTAGTACTATTAAAGTAAATTTAAAAAAAAGAAATAGGAGAAAATGTGAAGATATAACCAACAAAAATAAAATAAGATGTTGGAAATAAGTTCTAAAGCTGGGCAGTGATGGCGAACGCCTTTAATTCCAGCACTTAGGAGGCAGAGACAGGCGGATTTCTGAGTTCGAGGCCAGCCTGGTCTACAGAGTGAGTTCCAGGACAGCCAGGGCTACACAGAGAAACCCTGTCTCGAAGAAACAAAAAACAAAACAAAACGCACATACACAAAAAAGAAATAAGTGCTAACATCAGTTTGAAAAGGCAAACTTTTACAGACTGGATTTGAAAAATTTTAAAGATCTTGTCGTAGGCATCCCATCCCATGATCAACAAGTCCTGGACTCTCTCCCTGGACCAATATTTCTCTGGGAGAAGCTAAAGCCTTGTCTCAGTCATTGCTCTTGAAGTGGCGTGCGGATTGTGCAGAGGACACACACTGTTGAGAGAGATATTCACCCAGGGGAATTTACACCAGATACGAGTTTCCAGATACTTCAGTCCTTTCCCAGTTAAACATCCAGGCAACAACGCCCACAGACTGAATTCATTGTTGGTAAAGTTCCTAAAAGCTTGGAAGAAACAGAAACCCACAGAAACAGGTAGAAATGCTGGACCAGCTTTGGCAGATGGTTAGAGAAAGGTTATTGAAGACTCACAGAACTGATGAGTTAGATTAAAATTACTATGAGGTCAGAGAATCCGTTAGCATGCTGTGCTCTCTGAAATGGCAAGGGCTACTCCTTCACCAAAGTCCTTAGAAAGGAGCAGCACAGAGGCACCGGCGTCAGCGATCAGCCAGGAGTTCCAAGGAGTTTGGTGGTAGTGGAGCCCAGGGCTGGGTGGTGGTGGTGGGGGAAGAGGTGAGGCCCTTCTGGTTCTGGGTTCCCATGTGTCACTGAGGATGACTGGCTCTGGAAGAGCAGAGGCCACTTACAAACAAAACTTCAAACCGGGAAGCTGTCTTAGTTCGGGCTTTATTGCTGTGAAGAGACACCATGACCGTGGCAACTTAAAAACAACAATAAAACATTTTATTGATTCTCTGTGAATTTCACAACATGCGCCCCAATCCCACTCATCTCCCCGTCCCCCCATATCTGCTCTTCACCCTTGCAAAGCCCTCCCCACCAAGACATAAAATAAAAAACCTCCATGGCCTCACGGAAGCTGTGGTGTCCCAGTGTGTCCCACAGTGTAGCTTTTTGTCCACACATCTTTATTCGCAAATGTTCATTGCAGGACTAGTCCCTTACATGCTTCAGAAGTTCATAGATGGGGTAGATGGTGGGGCCGGCCAACTCAAAGCCCGGGATCGGTGCTCAGTTGGTCAGCCTACCAGCTGTCCTGTACCAGGCCCAGCTCTCCAGCTCTCCAGCTCTCCGGCCCCTGTGGCTGGCTCTCCTGTGCCCACACCACCGGGGTTGGCCGCAGTGGTCTGCAGCACTGATTCACTGAAGAGCAGTCCAGGAGTCCTCAAGAACGGACTGAGCACCACATCACACGTGTTTACACTGGTGATGCCTTCATTCTTTTAGAAGAGAAGCTTGTAATCATCGAGAGGAGAGCTGTGGGAGCTGACATCTGTCTTTCTAGCAAGGACCGTGGGGTGGAGAGTCCTAAAGCTGAGCGAGCACTGGAGCAGCCCGCTGAGTGATAAAACAGAGAACTGCAATAGAGCCTGCCTCTATCTGCAAGGGTAAAATAAAGTTCATAAATATGTATTCTGGCAGCCCCGCTCTGGGTTATCCATCTATTATTATTATTATTATTATTATTATTATTATTATTATTATTTGTTTTTTCGAGACAGGGTTTCTCTGTGTAGCCCTGGCTGTCCTGGAACTCACTCTGTAGACCAGGCTGGCCTCGAACTCAGAAATCTGCCTGCCTCTGCCTCTGCCTCCCAAGTGCTGGGATTAAAGGCGTGCACCACCACTGCCCACCTTATGTTTCTTTTTTAGGTCAAAACTCTGGTAGCACTCCCTGGGAACAAGTGTCAGAGAGAGGAGAGGAAGAGAGAGAGAGAGAGAGAGAGAGAGAGAGAGAGAGAGAGAGAGAGAGAGAGCATGACAGGGAATCGTGATATATTGCTGCAAGCTGTAAATGCCACACTTTTAGATTTTAGTTGCTCTGGCAAGTAGCCTTGAAAAACAGCAATTCACGTAAATGTTCCTGCAGGCAGAGCCTTAAACAGAGCTTCTAAGTCCTCAGAGTGGTGGGAGAATCTGAGAGTCGGGGGCCCAAAGGAGCAAGGTCAGAAGGAGAGAAGCCCACGACTGGACTCGCAGATGGCTCGCCAGATGCATTTAAAGTGAGCTTTTCCCTGCCACGCTCCTAACGGCTTCCGCTGAATGCGAGTGGGATCTGTGACTTGCTTTTCATGATTATTTTATATTATGTTCGACTTTGTCTAAGCAGTTGGAGAGAGGCGTCTAATGGGCTCAGAAGTAAGCTGCCGTATTGCGGGAGGACCACGCAGTAGGGAACAGCCTCCAGGTGTGGAGAGCAACCTGTAGCCAACAGCTGAAGGAGACAGGAGCCCCGGCCCTATCGCCAGGGATGATTTTCTCAATAATGGAATGGACTCTTTCTTAGTTTTCTATCCAGTAGAAAGTAAACTTGAGTTAATTGCAGAGGACCCCACTGACCTAGGCCACGACCCTGGCCATGGAAACCGTGAGATAATAAACATTTTAAGATGTTCAACTTGTAGCAATCTGTTCTGCAGCACAGAAAACCAACTCCATTCACAAAGCACACACCTGTGAAGATGTACCCAACAAACAGGTGAGCAAGGTGATTATCCAGTAGATGCCATCCAGGTCTTCCTGGCTCCTCCTAGTCCTACGGGTTCTTTTTTATTTTATTTTATTTTATTTTATTTTATTTTATTTTATTTTATTTTTTCGAGACAGGGTTTCTCTGTGTAGTCCTGGCTGTCCTGGAATTCACTCTGTAGACCAGGCTGGCCTCGAACTCAGAAATCCACCTGCCTCTACCTCCCTAGTGCTGGGATTACAGGCATGTGCTACCATGCCCGGCGTCCTACGGGTTCTTAAGTAGAAACACTATGGTCGCAGGGGCGCGGTGGCTGCTCAGGGGCGCGGTGGCTGCGGCTATGCCATGATCACACAAGTAGCTACAACCAGTGTTCTGCATCTCCGCAGCGGAGATGAGGCCATGTACAATAAGACTTAGTATGATACAATACTCCCATCATTGACTGGCTATACAGGACCTGTCCCACTGTGAGGGACAGTGACATGGGGTGTGGGGGAAGGTATCTGTAGTCTGTTGGTCAGCACAGCTAACACATGGTTGGGCTGTCATCTCATTTATCATCACGAAGCTTGTATAATATTGCATCAAATCAAAGGATCCTCTTTACAGTAAAGATTGTCGGATGTGTGTAAATGTGAGATGTACTTTCTCTACCACACACCCCAGCTCACTTAGAAGTTGCTGACATGTTAGACAGACCTCACAAAGCTACTGGTTCGGCCCTTATTAGTGTTGTGTGGGATAGAGACAGCCGGTGTACTTCAAGACTAGAAAAACGCTTTGAGCCGAGAAACAGAAGAAGTGGTTCTTGTCCCCACCACCCTGAGATTGACCGGGGCATTTCTGATCGACTCAGGCAATTTCTCACAATTTTAGGCTCTGGGGGTAGGAGACTGGATTTGATTGCTAGGAGAGGCGGTTGTATCAAAGATCCCAGTCAAGGTTTCAGAAAACTAAAACAATTGCTACCAACTGGTCACTTTTGTCTCCACAAACCTATGAGCAGGCAGGGGAAGTAGGCTTGGAAAGGTAATCTTCAACTCAGGGTTCTCTGGGACATGCATTCATGCCACGACACGTTAGTCCTGGCCGAGAGTAAGGAAGACCTAGACATGTTAGACGGAGGGGAGTGGGCAGCTGGAGACCCGGGGTTAACTGCTGCAGTCGCTGAATTCTGCAGCTGATCTCAATTACCTTCCCTAGTTACTGTCTTCAAGGATTGGCGATGGGCTGGGCTGGTGTGACCCTGGGGTGGGGACAGTGGGCATGAGTGGTTCATGGGACAGAATGCAGGGAGTAAACACAACGCCCCTCCCCCTGCTCCCGGGAAAGGAACCCGTCCAGAGGTATGTCCTCCTCATTCCCTGGTGAACTTAGCTGGGGAGAAGCTTGTTTGACCATACTCCCCTTTTCCAAGACACCCCCCCCCCCCGCCCCGCCCCCCCCCCCCCCGCCCAGTTTTTGTCTCCTGGGATCGTCTTTATAGAAACAACTCAGCACTTTTGTTTCTCAGTTTTCCTCCTGGGTGATGTAAACTAAGAAAGTTCTCAAAGGGAAGTGCTTCATTGTTGTATTGTGAAATAATTGGAAACTATATTTGAAAATCAGATTATATATTTTAAAAAGTGACTTTCCTAAATCAAAATACTCTGCAGACGTTTAGCTTACGTTAGGAAGAGTTGGTTTCCAGTATGAAATGGAAAAGTTAAAAGGTGCATTTTTTTTTTTTTTTGGATTTGGTTTTTTCGAGACAGGATTTCTCTGTATACCCCTGGCTGGCCCGGAACTAGGCTGGTCTCAACTCAGAAATCCGCCTGCCGCCGGGCGGTGGTGGCGCACACCTGTAATCCCAGCACTCTGGGAGGCAGAGGCAGGCGGATTTCTGAGTTTGAGGCCAGCCTGGTCTACAGAGTGAGTTCCAGGACAGCCAGGGCTATACAGAGAAACCCTGTCTCGAAAAAACCAAACCAACAACAACAACAACAACAAAAAAAAAAAAAAAAAAAAAAAAAAAAAAAAAAAAAAAAAAAAAAAGAAAAGAAATCCGCCTGCTTCTGCCTCCCAGAGTGCTGGGACTACAGGCGTGCGCCACCACCGCCCGGGTTAAAAAGTGCAATTCAAGATGGAGATAAGGGGATCTCTGGGGCTTGCAGACTGAGGGACCACATCCAGCTTACGCTCACACTCATGCGCACGCATGCGCGCGCGCACACACACACCACTCACAAACACCCCACACACACCCCACACAACCACACACTAGCCTAAAATACCAGAACTGAGATGCCTGCCATCTTTCTTTCTAGTTTCTTAATTAAAAAACAACAACAACAACAAACAAACGGAAACAAAAGCATAGATACTCATACTTTAGAAACCTTGTAACATCCTAACTTTGAATCTACAACGAACTTTAATATCCTTTTCAGCTATGTGTTTGCATTTTTAAAGTTTTATTACTTTTTCAGCATGAGGACCCTCTAGCGGTGAATTCTGGAATATAGAGGGGTCCCTGTGAAACCTAGCGCTTCCGGCCTATGCGAATTTAGCCACCACTATGTTACACTCTGAGGCAGATGTTTAGTCCGCAGTTGTGAGATAAATACTTTAGCTGAAGGAGAACTGGCTTTTGGAAAGTCGATTTATGAAGAGATCGTGGTTTAGCTTTGCAAGAAAAATAACTGGTATGGGGTCCCCGCCGGAAGTGCACTTCCCCGCAACTGATAACAAAATGCACCCAGAAGGTGGACAGTGATCCTCCCGCCTCTGCTTACCTGGTCCCTGTGGACCTGGGACGACAGCAGCTGCCTCCAGAGGCTCTAGGGAATCTGTTAGGCGGTTGCCTTGGAAACCCGTGGGCGGTGTCCAGAGCCTCTTGGAGGGCGGGGCCTCGGGAGATGGTGCTGCAATTCGGAGCGAATTCTTAAACTTGTGTTTAAATGTAGTCATAATTATAAAACATCTTTCCCACAGCGTAGAGGCGATGAACAGAGCGAGTGCGTATATTGTCTATTAATGCTCAGACAGCAAAGGGGAAAACCTTACCTTAACAAGAACCGACTCTTAACAGCAGCGCGCTCTCCCTACACAGCACGGTCCCTTTTAGAATTTAGACCGTTAGCCTCACACGTAAAATGTGCAAATACCAAAGGCGCCACATTTAAGTAATTAAGAAAGATTTGTAGGCCATACAGTCACAATATGAACTTTATTGACTCTTGTGGGGATAAAATAGGCGACAAAAGAGGGGAAAATCACAGGCATCCAGGAGACAGGTTTCAGGTAAATAAAGAGTAGATAGGAAGAAACAGACCAATTACAACATGGCGAAGCTGCTTCAAAAGGAGAACCTAATCACCCGATCGCTTTTAAGATCTACATAAACCAGGTTTTTTTCCTGCCCTTAAGAAAGATGGCATCCTTAGGGTCCGCCCTTAGCAACGTCATGATCCTGTAGCCACGCCCCTCTAGTCTGGGCGGGGCTTGTTGGGAGGCGGGGCTCAGGGAATCCGGAAGCAGCCGGCGGCTGCGGGCTGCGGAATTGTTGTGTACCGACAGTGTTTTTGTCAGCTGAATCTGGCGTGCTGGGGGCGGGGTCTGCGGAGTCTCCCCTCTCTGTCTCCGGGGGCGACCTCGCAAGCTGTCGCGACCTGAGCCGCGGCCTGCTGCCCAGTGGTGGGGCCGCCCTTGGCCGGAGCCATGCCCACGGCCGCTGCCCCCATCATCAGCTCGGTCCAGAAGCTGGTGCTGTATGAGACCAGAGCTGTGAGTATCCGCAGCGGTGGGACGGGGCGGGAGGACAGAGCTGCGGGGGGCCGGGGAGACCCTGTTGGGTCGTAGCACCCAGTACTCCCCTACTCTCCTCCCAGCTCTTCTGCAAGCTGGGCTGCTAGGGCCATGCAGTCAGGCTTGGTGCGTGTGCACGTCTGTCTTGCTTGGGAACATGTGCCTGGCTGGAAGATGTGGATGCAAACAGGTGCTTGTGGCACACAGGAACTGCACACAGCTTCTGACTGAGTTCCTCTTTTCTGCTTTCCCATCATCTTGAGGTTCTTGAGTCCTCTCCTTATAGTAAAGTCAAGGGTATGGAAAAAAAATTGCGAACTTTGCCTTGGGGGCAAACTTCGCCTAGGTAGCTTCTGTTTTGCGATTCCATGGTATACTATCACTGTGATTGGTCTTAATCACATGCACTGTTTTTGCTGGGATTCTAGGTTCTGTGACCCGGACACTGCTGTTAATAGTTCTCCGGCTTGCAGAGTGGTGCTAATAGAACTTAGTATTTTATCATTTCTATGCTTGTACTATAGTGTGGCTTATCTGAATCTGGCCTTCACCATGATATTAGGGTGTGTGTTTTAGCTAATTCACTTCTCGGTCACAAACTGATTGAGTATCTTGTACAGTATATTCAGTGGACTGTGGCTAGTCTTCACCAGGAGAGTACAAGAAAGTATTTACCTCCCCCTTCTGTCCCCCAGTTTCAGTTGTTACACAGTCCTAGTAGTGTCTCTCTTGTTTCACGTGGTAAACAAGTCCGTTTGATTGGATCAAGACCGGTGCCGGACTGTGGTGGCGCACGCCTTTAATCCCAGCACTAGGGAGGCAGATGCAGGTGGATTTCTGAGTTCGAGGCCAGCCTGGTCTACAGAGTGAGTTCCAGGACAGCCAGGACTACACAGAGAAACCCTGTCTCGAACCCCCCCCCCAAAAAAAAACAACCCAACCCCCCCAAAAAAAACCCAAAACAAAACAAAAAAAAAACCAACAAAACCCCCCAAAACAAACAAAACAAACAAACAAACAAAAAAAAAACCAAAAACCAGAAACGGAAGATGGAAAATAATATCCGCAAGTATCATCACTTCTCAGAGAGACATATCCAGTTTTAACACTGAAACAGCTGGGAGGCAGAGGCAGGCAGATTCTGGGAGGCAGAGGCAGGCAGATTTCTGAGTTCAAGGCCAGCCTGGTCTATAGAGTGAGTTCCAGGACAGCTGGGACTACACAGAGAAAGCCTGTCTCGAAAAAACCAAATCCAAACAAACAAACAAAAACCAAAAACACTGAAACAGAACTTTTTTTGTTTGTTTGTTTGTTTGTTTTTTCGAGACAGGGTTTCTCTGTATAGCCCTGGCTGTCCTGGAACTCACTGTGTAGACCAGGCTGGCCTCGAACTCAGAAATCCGCCTGCCTCTGCCTCCCAGAGTGCTGGGATTACAGGCATGCGCCACCACTGAAACAGAACTTTCTTTTTTTGTAAAATGTGCTGGTGGATGTCCCCAGTAAGAAACTTAAATAAATAGTCACATATGAATTTTAGCCCACTGATAAGCTGAGCTCTTTGAACACCTGGCTGAGATGTCGTGTTCTTTATAAAGCAGAGTTTCTCTTTCCACAGGTTTTCAGTGGCATCCATGCTGAGGAGGGTAAACCCTGTTAGAGTTGTATTTTAGTTTATTTTATTTGGTGTGCCTGTAGTGCATGTGCATGTGTGTATGTGTGCCCACGTGGAGGAGTGTGGAGGCCAGAGGTTGGCACTAGATGTCTCGCATTAAATCTGGAGCTTCCCAGATTGCTAGACTGGCTGACTGGCTGGCCAGTGAGTGTCCCCCGCCCCCAGGCTCCACCTGTCTCATGTGCTGCCCCCCACCTCCAGCTCATCTTTGGCATGTTTGTGAACAATTATTTACTGGACAGTAGAGGTTAAACTATTCTGTTCTATTCTCCCAGTTTGTTTTCTTATGTCTTTGCTACTGTTTCTTGGAGATTAGAGTTTACATTTTTATTTATTTTTATTTTATGTACACTGGTGTTTTGATTACATGCATGTCTATGTAAGGGTGTCGGATCCCCTGGAACAACAGTTATAAACAGTTGTGAGCTGCCATGTGGTTTCTGGGAATTGAACCCAGATCCTCTGGAAGAGAATCCAGGACTCTTAACCATGGAACCATCTCTCTAGACCTAGAGTTTACATTTTAGAGTCAGACATATTTTTCCAACTTATTTGGCTATACTAGAACTTCTGCATTTTCTTATGACTTTTACAGTATGTTTGTTAGTTTCCATGAGAATGTCAAAGGGTCTCTGAAGATAGTTCAGTTCATTCAGAAAGTGTTTCGTGCCAGCAGGAAGACCAGGGTGTGGATCCTTAGCATCCACATGAGAAACTGAATGGAGGTGCACACCTGTGATCCCAGCTGTGCAGGCTGGAGGAGTGCACACCTGTGATCCCAGCTGTGCAGACTGGAGAGGTGCACACCTGTGGTCCCAGCTGTACAAGCGGGAGGAGTGCACACCTGTGGTCCCAGCTATGTAGGCCGGAGGAGTGCACACCTGTGGTCCCAGCTGTGCAGGCAGGAGGAGTGCACACCTGTGGTCCCAGCTGTGCAGGCTGGAGGAGTATACACCTGTGATTCCAGCTGTGCAGGTGGGAGGGGGGAGTGCACACCTGTGATCCCAGCTGTGCAGGCGGGTGAGGGGGGGAGTGCACACCTGTGATCCCAGCTGTGCAGGCAGATAGGAGGATACTGAGGTTTGTTGGCTAGCCAGTCCAGCCAATACTGAGCTCAATGTTATAGAGACTCTGGGGAGTCACTGAGGAAAATGCCCTGTGTTGACCTTTGGCCTCTACATACTTGTGCACATATGCACGTGTAACAGGACCTATATGAACACACACACACACACACACACACACACACACACATTTCCTGTTAAGATTTAGATTTCACCAAATCTGTGGACTGATTTGGGAAGAATAAAAATGTCATTTAGAATGAGGATCACGTCTCTCTTCTCTGAGTGCCTCTTTCTTGGTGGCTTTCTTGCTTGCCTCACTGCATTGACTTGGGCTTCTAGTACAGAGCTAACTTGGAGGCTTGGCGGTCACTGGAGAAGACACACCTGCCTCCCAGCTTTTTGGTAGTGAGTGATGTGCAGTGGGCTTTCCGTACATGCCTTTTATTGGGCTGAGGAAGAGTCTTTGTCTGTTTTTAGTTTGCGGAGCACTTTTTTGTTAGATTTATTTATTTATTTTGTGAGTACACTGTTGCTGTCTTTAGACACACCGGAAGAGGGTATCAGATCTTACTGTAGATGGTTGTGAGCCACCATGTGGGTGCTGGGGATTGAACTCAGGACCTCTGGAAGAGAGGTCAGTGCTCTTAACCACTGGGCCATCTCTCCAGTCCCAGCAGGATAACTTAAAATAATAATAATAATAATAATAATAATAATGGGCTAGAGAGGTGGCTCAGTGGTTAAGGGCACTGACTACTCTTCCAGAGGTTCTGAGTTCAATTCCCAGCACCCATGTGGAAGTTCACCATGACTGTAAATCCAGTCCCCAGGGCCTTCTTTTGGCTTCTGAGGGGCCTTACTGCACAAACATAATGGACAGACATACATGCAGGCAAACCCTCTTCCCCCGTACACATAAAATAAAATATTTTATTAAATTAAAAAATTATGGATAATCTTAAACTTTGTCATTTCTCATCTTCACATACCGTTTCCTTAGTGTTTTTACTATAGTCAGTTGCATCAATTCGTTTTGTTTTAAATGTTAAACTTGGAATTACAGAAGCATATCTTAGCCGTATTATACTGTTTTCACATAATAGACTCCATGTGCTAGCTAACATTTGTTAAAGGTTTTATGTTTAGGTTGTTGATTTGTGATCGTCTATAACATGCCTGTTTTAGGACTTTCATATCTGTTTTTGTGTGTGCATCTAACAGAGTGTTAGTGAGAGGACCCCTGCGGAAGTTAGTTCTTTCCATCCATGACGTCAGTGGTTCTCAGCCTTCCTGATGCAGCGTCCCTTACACAGTGCCCTACGTTGTGGTGACCCCCAAACATGAAATCATTTTCATTGCTACTTTATAACTGTAATTTTGCTACTGTTATGAATTACAATGTAAATATATTTTCTGAGGGTCTTAGGTGACCCCTGGGAAAGGGCTATCCACAGGCTGAGAACCAGCATCCTGAGGTCTCAGGTCATCAGACCTGGTGTCAAGTGCTGGCCCCGCCCACTGAGCCATCTCTAGCCTCTTGTCTGGCTCTTAGGCCGGAGCTCAGGTAGCCTGAAGACTGAAGTGCTCCCTCTCCTTTCTGAAGTGCTTCTGTATGACTGACTTTTTTTTTTTCAGTGTTTGTTGTCATCCACTAGTGGCCTGTGTCTGACTGAGTTACTTTGTGGGCGGGATAAGGACTGTGTAGATTGGTTTTATTTGATCTTGAGTTTTGATAATTTGTTTGTCAAGAAACTTGCCCATTTCATCTTAGTTGTTGAATTTATTGGCATCAAGTTACTAATAATAGCGTGTTTTTCTATCAGTATCTTTGGCTTTATGAAAAAAAATTTCCCACTTTGCTTCTGACTTCAGTGTTTTGTATTTCTTCCCCTATCCATGTGTGATGGTTGGTTTGATCAACTTTACACAACCCAGAGTTCCCTGGGAGAGGAGTCCCAGTAATGGGTTGCCTAGTTCAGCTTGGTCTGTGAGGGCACCTCGGGGTGTGTGTGGGGGATACTCTTGGTTATGCTGATTGAGGCGGGAAGCCCCACCCTCTGTGGGTGGCGCCGCTGAGTGGGCGTGGCCCTGGGCTACAGAAGAGTGAAGAGAGTGAGCCGAGCAGAGACAAGTGTGCTTCAGTTTATTCCTCTGGGCTTCTAGCTGTTGACACAGTGTAATGGGCCAGCCTGGTGTTCCCGCCACCACCATGGTGACGAACTGTAATCCCCTGTGAGCTAAAATTAACCCCTTCTCTCCTAAGCTGCTTTTGTCAGGGGATTTTAACCACAGCAAGGGGAAATAAAGCTAAGACATCCTTTAGTGAGACATTTATTTGTATATTTGCTTTGCATACCTAGAAGGAAGGATGTTTTCTGTGGATTTTTGTATTGCTTTCCGTGGCCTGCGATGCCAGCTCTGGCTGTGAGCACAATGGAACAGAACTGATAGGGCGGGAGTGGGTTATTATCACCCGGAAGGACAAGCCGCACACCCGTCTGCAGCTTATCACTCCAGAACGGTTTTCTCTGCTCTCTAATCGTCCATGATTTCAGCTTGCCATTGTGACCTCGTTCCATCGCCAGAGTTAGCAGTGGGACAGTGGCTTGGGAGCATGGCTTTGCGAAGACTGTGGTCTCCCTTCTAAGCAGTGTTGACAGTCTCCAGAAAACAAGCAAGCAAACAAACAAACAAACAATCCCAAAGGGAAGGTGCAGGAACAGCAACACATATTTCTTACGGTTCCAGAGACAGAGAGAGGCCCGAGATGGAGGCACAGGCGGGTTCGGTGTTTGTGAGGGTCGAGATGTGCCTCCATCATTGAGGAGGTAGGTAAGTCCCTCTTGCCACAGCTATAGGGGTGTCAATTCTGCCCTGACTAAGTCATATCCAGAAGGCCTCGCCTCAGTACTGCTGCCTTGGGGGTGAGAGCTCAACACATTAAAACCACAGCAACAAGCTCCTCTCCCTCTAGTTTGCAGCAGATCTTTTTTTTTCCCCCTAGTTTAAAACTGCAAATATAAGTTCAAAGATAATCAAAAATGACAGATGGGGGGGTTACTAGTAGCCAGAATAATAGTATAATACATCCTTACACTCTAAATATTATATAAGTAACCAGAGAAAGGAAGCCACTTGAAAATCACAAGGTAGGGGCTAGAGAGAGCTCGGTGGTTAAGATCCCTTGCTGCTCCCAGTCCCGAGTTCAGTTTCTCTGCACCCACACTGGGTAGTTCAAGCTACCTCTAACTCCAGCTCTGAGGGATCTAGTGTTCTCTTTTGGTCTCTCTGGGAGTCCCTACATGTATGTGCCTAATTCACTCCACACATAAATGAAAATAACATTTTATTAAGAGCTAAGCTAATAACTAGATAATCCGGCAGAAAGCACCATGAATGTGATCAGCTATTCAGCCTGCCAATAATTAAGGCATTAGAGTGCAGGTAGACTTCCATTTTTACGTGTTAAAGTCTCAGTTGGCACGTATTTGAAAGACATGAGCATACTTGTTTTGGTTGAGGTGAGCGTATGGTTTGGAATTAGAGCAATAGATTAGGCAAGATGGCTGCCTCTCATGCCCAGCCTTCTTGTAGAAAGGTAACTGGGCGAGTTAGCTCCTGCTCTGGAGTTCAGTTTGTCACCGTTTCCTGTGCCCAGAGGTAGACCTCGAGAGATGGTTGGAGAGGGAAGGGAGCACACAGAAGGTACCAGTCTTGGAAGTTTGAGACCCCCCCACCCCCAACCCCCCCAACCCCCACCCCCCACCCCCCAACCCCCTCCACCCCCCCACCCCATACCTAGCAGCCTCAGGCTGCCTTTTGCTTTGGAGATTTGTTCTGGTCTGTGAGAGCAGGAGCTGCTGTTGAAGTTGTCCTGGGTGAATCTGCAGTGCGCTTAGTGGGTGATGTACTCCCTCTAAAAGAATTTAGGGAGCTGCCCTTTGTCCCTAACCACGTGCACTTGAGTAGAATAAGAACCAAATCACAAGGAATGCCTCTTAACCTTTATTGCGTCGTGACTGGGGAGCAGGGGAGGATGGTACAGTATGGTGTGTTTGGCTGAGGGCCAGCAGCAGGGGCCGTGGACATCATCCCAGAGACAGAAGCATAGCTGCAGCAGTTCAGAGGGGTGTGTGTGTGTGTGTGTGTGTGTGTGTGTGATGGAATCTCACTTCTGCAGGGAGGGTGAAGCTTCCCTGTCAGTCGAGCTGGGCACCCCTGCCAGGGCGGCATGCTGGTAGGGCTTGCTTCCCACCTCTGGTGTGCATTACCTCGCTGCTCAGCTCGATACGTTAGACACAGAGACGCTACTGCAACGCTGCGAGACTGCTAGAAGCAACTTCAAGATGCTCTTTAAAAATAGTGTATTTAATGTGAAAGTTCAGCTGAAGTTGAATGTTAGCTGAAGCTGTCGTACAGCCTGAACTCTCCTCCTTTTCAAGAAGGCTGATTTTCCTTCCCTCAGATGAAAAGTGAGGGGTTAATGGCCTGTCATTATAAAAGGCGAGAATGTTAGTACATTCTGCATTTCCTTTTAAACAGGTTGCCTATTGTATTCCTGTTCTGTTTCCTAGATAGATATTTTAGACACACATTCATTTTTTTACTTCACCATCACTCCCAAAGTCACTAACACAATGACAATTTTCAGAAGAGACTCAACTTACTTCAGTACGGCTCCCCCCCCCCCCCCCCCCCAGTATCCAATTGTCTGCCTCACGCCGTTCCCCCACAAGCTGTAGCAGAGCTGGAGAGGGCTGCCCGTGTGTGTGTGTGTGTGTGTGTGTGTGTGTGTGTGTGTGAGAGAGAGAGAGAGAGAGAGAGAGAGAGAGAGAGAGAACAGAAGAGAGAAAGAGAGAGAGGTGCCCGTGGAGGCCAGAAGAGGGTATCAGATCCCCTGGAGCTAGACTTAGAGATGGCTGTGTTGGGTTCTGAACTCCGGCCCTCTAGAAGCACAGCGCGTGCTCCTGACTGTTGAGCTGTGGGTGCTGCCTCAGTGGCTGCTCCTTTCATCGCCGTGGTGGTGCTTCTGGGCATCTTCTCTTTTCAGGTTCACCACTGGAACCGTGCCCCATCACTGCTGAAGCCTCTGCCATCACTTAAGATGGCCTTTCCTCCCTCTCCCATCACTGCTGAAGCCTCTGCCAGCACTTAAGATGGCCTTTCCTCCCTCTCTCATCACTGCTGAAGCCTCTGCCAGCACTTAAGATGGCCTTTCCTCCCTCCCCCATCACTGCCGAAGCCTCTGCCAACACTTAAGATGGCCTTTCTTCCCTCCAAATCCTATTTATTACTATGACTTTATAGTAAGTTTAGCCCCAGATTTACCGAGGTGTGCAAATCTCCTTCCAGCAAATTTATGTCCTAGGTTTTGCATAGATTTCATCTCGACGCACAGTTCTGATCTGCACTGCCTGTCCCCCAGTCCTGTGCACAGCTGCCCCTGGGCTCTTCCTTAAAGGACGAGTTTCTTCTTCATAATGTCCCTGCTTTCCTTGACCACACGATTTCCCGTTTTTTGATTTATGACTTTAGTTTGGTGGAAAATCTCTAAAAATCAGAAAGCTTTTATGTGTATGTGTGTGTTTTGTTTTTGCTTTGTCCTATACATGTCTAAAATTGTCTAGGCTCTTTCTTTGATTAATACTGAAACTGAGGACTACCAGACTATGACACTTTTTCTTTTCTTTTCTTTTCTTTTCTTTTCTTTTCTTTTCTTTTCTTTTCTTTTCTTTTCTTTTCTTTTCTTTTCTTTTCTTTCTTTTCTTTTCTTTTTTTGGCTTTGGTTTTTTCAAGACAGGGTTTCTCTGTATAGCCCTGGCTGTCCTGGAACTCACTCTGTAGACCAGGCTGGCCTCAAACTCAGAAATCTGCCTGCCTTTACCTCCCAGAGTGCTGGGATTACAGGCATGCACCACCACCACCCGGCGACACTTTTTATTTTCAAGGCTATAGGTGTAGCTTTTATTGTCATGTTGAATTGCTTGAATTTTTTTTTTTTTCCTGAGACAGGGTTTCTCTGTGTAGCCCTGGCTGTCCTGGAACTCACTCTGTAGACCAGGCTGGCCTCGAACTCAGAAATCTGCCTGCCTCTGTCTTCCAAATTGAATTTTTTTTTTTTAATCTAGTAACTGAAAATACCTTTTGCTGTGAAGTTCTGAAACTGGTCAGGTGGGCGTGGTTTAGCTTTCCAAGAATAATTCTCTCTTAGGTGCCAGTGAGCCATCCGCACCTCTGTCTTGATATATCAGCTGTGCAGGGTTCCGGGCTCATGGTGGCAGGTGGCACCTCTTGCCGCTTTATCTGAACACCGAGGGCCCTCAGTGATTGCACCATCTGGTAATGTGCCCCGTACCGCTTACCTGGAATTGATTGCAGTGATGGAGCCATAAGCAATGGAGTCTGAATTGCAGAACAATGCACCCTGCTGCCCCACTCCAGTGCGACTGATAATTTAGTCCTGACTTACATACCGAAATGTATGCTGTCCTTTATAGGACGGTGTGACCTACCTTTCTGTCATAACTCCGTGCTGCCCCTGAGAATTCCTAATGTTACTTTGATTTTATATTTTTATCATGTTTTAATTTCATAAACTGTTTTGATTGTATCCACACCTGTCCCCCCTCCCCCCCCAGCTCTTCCCAGATCCACCCCATCTCCTTCTCCTTCTCCTTCCAACTTTGTTCTTAGATAGTAACCTAGTGAGTCCGGTTTGTGCTGCCTGTATCCTGCTTGGGTGTGAGGACACCCACTGAAGTGTGGTTCATTTGCCCTTAAAAAACTGGACCCTCCATTCTCCAGAAGCCATTGACTGTCCATAGGTTCTCAGTTAGGGGTGAGGGCTCGTGACTGCTCACCCCTCAGTGCTGCAGTGTGGACTGGCTTGAGTTTGTGCCTGTTCTGTATAGACGGCCACAGCTGCTAGGTCTTGAGTACAGTAGTCCTATCATGTCCTGAAGACACTCTTTTGTTCTGGGACTCCCTGACTTCTAGCTCGTTCTAGATTCTTTCTGGTCCCTCTTCCATCATGGCCCTTGTCGGTGTGTTTCTACAGATGGCCCAGTTGTACATTTCTGTATTAGCTATTGTCTAGTGCAAAATGAAACTTCTTTGGTGCGGTTTGAGAGCTATCCTCATCTGTGCGGACAGAGCTGAGACTGAAGGACAGTTTGAGACTATATCCATTTAGCAGAAAAAGAGCATTAGGTTTACCCCTGGTGAGTGTGAGCTCTTCAGCGGTGGGTGGGTTCTTGGTCTACAGCACCAGGCAGGTGTTTCCTCCTTTTGACCAGCCTCCAAACCCAGCCAGAAAGCAGTTGGTTACCCCCAATCCAGCCAGAAAGCAGTTGGTTACCCCAGATCCAGCCAGAGAGCAGTTGATTACCCCAGATCCAGCCAGAGGGCAGTTGGTTACCCCTAATCCAGTCAGAAAACAGTTGGTTACCCCCAATCCAGTCAGAAAACAGTTGGTTACCCCTAATCCGGTCAGAAAGCAGTTGGTTACCTCAGATCCAAACAGGAAGCAGTTGGTTACCCCAACTATATAAAATGTATTTTATAAGCTATAATATGAACTATATAAGAATGTATGTAACTATACATGTAAAACTATATATGAGTCAAGAATATAAATATATGTGAACTTAACTGGAGTTATGCAGTTCCTCCCAGAATCCCTAAGTTGCCAACTGAAGAGCGGAGCGACAAGCATGGCCTTCCCGGAGCTGTTGGTCAGAGCTGTGCTGCCGTCCCTCAGGGACGCGGGCTTCCTTTTCTGTTCCCCAGAACTTGATGGTTAGACGCTTTTGCTTAGGACAGCATGCACATCGGAACATAGAAAAAAATCAAGTTGGTAACTGGGCAGGAAGCTCTCCCCTGCAGGCTAGCTTTCGTAGCACTAGAAGGTGCTGTGCATGCTAGGGGTGGGGTGGGTGGGGTGGGGTGGGGTCATGATCGTCTGACCCAGCTGTGAACCCCGTAAATGACAACAGTGACTGTCAAGGCAAGGTATGTCATTTTAATGTTGACTTAGTTTGAGTCTTGCTTTTTTTTTTCCTTCAGAAACGTGCTGGGTTTGCGGGGGTGGGGGGTGGGGAGGGGGAGGGAGATGAGAGTGATGTCTTCTTTTATCTTCTAATACTCTGGGGTCCAAAGAACCCCTATCTTCTATTCCCGCTGGAGGCTCATTTGTGTAAATTGTTTCTCTTCTTGGGTAAGTCTTTCCCTTTGCAGTTACTCTCCTGCCTCCTCCACCCCCTGGCTTTTCCTAACGAGGCCTGCTGTGGTTTGGGGGATGTTTGGGAGGATCGCAAGGGTTTGCTCTTCCGTTTTTCTCATAATCCTGCCCGTGCACCCCACACAGTTCTTCTCTTCTCTACTTTTGAGGTTCTGTCCAGCAGGTCTACCCCAGCGTCTCTTTTTGTCTGTCCTGGCTCACTGTGGTTTCATTAGGTTTCCTGGCTTTCTTATTCCTCACGGTTGTATCTTTCTCTAGTGGAATTTGTTCACACTGTTGAACACGCTGTTGGTGTTCACTAGTCTTTCTCTTCCGGGCATAGAACTCCCTTAAGCATCTTTTGTAATTCTGGTCTAGTGGCCATGCGTCTCCCTCACTGGTCCTTAGCACAGAAGGGCTTTCCTTCCGAGGTGTAGGGGAGCCTTGCTGGCTGCAATACTCGTGGCTTATAGTTATTTTCTTTCAGGACCCAAAATACATCATTTCCATGCCCTCCCGGCATTTAGAGCTCCTCTGGAGAAGTCTGCTGTTGGTCTTTAATGTTACTTGACATTTTCTCTTGCCGTGTAACGTTCCCTCTTTGTCCTGGACCACAGAGGACTGGGCGCTCCCACATCAATCACCAATCAAGAAAATGCCCCTCAACCTTGTCCGTAGGTCAGCGTGGCGGAGG
Source organism: Apodemus agrarius (assembly GCA_964023405.1). Lineage (NCBI taxonomy): Eukaryota > Metazoa > Chordata > Mammalia > Rodentia > Muridae > Apodemus > Apodemus agrarius. The sequence continues at coordinate 45,381,853 of OZ030025.1, read as the reverse complement.
GAGTTTCGAAATTGAGGTTCCTTTTCCCCAAACGACTCTAGCTTGTGTCAGACTGACAAAAAAAATCTAACCAGGACAGCCAAAGCGCCACTAACAGCTGGTGACTCTGCAAGGACTCAGGGTGTTCATTGTATGGTGATTTTACTGAAGAGAAAACAGAAATGGGCAAAAGCATTGAAAAAGAATTTAATCTCCCAAATGAGGAGATCCATCTTGAGTGATATTATCCAGTATGACCCAGTGTGAGTTTGTGTGGTCACAGAGTTGCTGTATCCAACAGGGAGAAAATGGAATTGAGGGGAAACAGCTTTACTTGGAAAAAAATTTTTCCTTTTTTTTTTTTTTTTTAAATTAAAAAACCAAATCGGTGCTGAAGTGACTCTGGCCAGCCATCAGAGGGCAGTGCAGACGGTGACTCTCATCTTCTCCAGGCAGTCAAAGCCTCACAACGGGTCTCCACCAGAGGTCGCTAATCTTTGCACAAATCTTTTTAGGAGAGCATGTTTGAGGGCAGAGCCAGTGGACAGTCACATGACTTCCCCAGCCACGGTTCTCAGTCTGTGGACCGTTTCTTTAATTTTTGGCTCCTCCAACTCCTAGAGCGTCTGGCTGTGAGAGCTAACTTCTGACGTGTGCCCCAAAGGTGGCCAATACGCTTGCCGATGCCCACCACCGAGCCAAGGTCCTTGTCTCGTTCACTATGAACTGCCTTAACACTATTAACTATTGCGATTATTGGTTAGATGCCCAGGGTCTGTAACAATAAGGAATTTCATATGGGGAGTTGACACACATCTCCTTAACTGGGTGGCCGGATGAGAAAATTCATCTTTGTGTGTGTTTGCCCTGAGAAGAGCATTAGTGTCACGGTAGAGAAAGGAAAGGTGATTCTGTTCACTCCTAACTCCACTGCCTGTGGGGATAGACTGCCCTGGAGAGAAAACCATAGTGCTTGGTGGGAGGGAGCTCCAAGTTCTTGAGGGGGTGTAAAATGAGCTGAAGGGGGCAGCCAGCTAGCCATTAAAAATGCACTCGGAGCCTTTGCAAGTAGTAAGTTCATATATAGAAAGTGGTCTGGGCTTAGCGGGACACTGATCGACATCATGGCCTCTGAGTCTTGTTTAGAAGTCCTTCAAGGCGAAGCACCGTATCCAGACAGTACCGTCTCCCTGGATGACTTACTCCGACCATCTTCACGTGAGGGAAGTGCCTGTGTTCTGTGTCTTTCAGTGCACCATTTACGGTTGCTAATTTGCATGTTTGTCTCTCCTAGGTTAAAGATGGATATCAGATAGGTATATCACCTCAGGCTGGTCCAATTTTGGACCTGCAGTGCAACTTACTCCCATTTGGGAGGAGAGTCCCCTTCTATTATTGTCATCATTGCTTATTTTCCTCAACTATGCTGAGGGCCTGTTCCTTGTGAGGGTCCTCTCTCTGTGAGGGCCTGTTTTCTGTGAGGGCTTCTGCCTGTGAGGGCTGGCTCCCTATGAAGGCCTATTCTCTGTGAGGACCTGCTTCCTGTAAGGGCCTGCTCCCTGTGAGGGCCTGCTTCCTATAAGGGTCTGCTTTCTACAAGGGCCTCTCCCTGTGAGAGCCGGTGCCATGTAAGGGTCTGCTCTCTGAGACCTACTCCCTGTGAAGGTTTACTCCCTGTGAAGACCCACTCCCTGTAAGGAGGACCTGCTCCCTGTGAGGATGACCTACTCCCTGTGAGGGCCTGCTCTCTGAGGGCCCCACTCCCTGTGAGGGCCTGTTCTCCCAGTAAGGGCCTGCTCTCTTTGTGACAGCCTACTCTCTCTTTGAGAACCTGTTCCCTATAAGGGTCTGCTCTTTGTGAGGACCTCTCCTTGTGAGGGTCTGCTCTCTGAGAGCCTGCTCTCTCTGTGAGGGCCCACTCCCTGTGAGGGCCTGCTCTCTGTGAGGGCCCACTCCCTGTGAGGGCCTGCTCTACCTGTGAGAGCCAGCTCCTTCTGAGGGCCTCTCCATGTAAGGGCTTTCTCCCTGTGAGGGCCTGCTCCCTAGTGAGGGCCCACTCTGTGAAGGTCTGCTTTCTGTGTGGGCCTGACCTCTGCGAGGGCCAGCTTTCTGTGAGGGCCCACTTCCTGTGAGAGCCTGCTCTCCTTGTGAGAGCCTGCTCTCCTTGTGAGAGCTGGCTTCCTGTGAAGGCCTGCTTCCTGTGAGGACCTGCTCCCTATGAGGGCCTGCACTCCTCACTCTCTGTGAGGGCCTGCTCTCTGTGAAGGCCTGCTTCCTGTGAGGGTCTGTTCTCTGAGCATCTTATTGCTTCATCTTGTTTTTGCTATAAACACAGCAATCCCTTTCAGGCCTTTTCTTGCTAGTTGTTCTCCTGGACGCTCTCTATCTTCATGGCCTCAGTAAGGCGGCTTCCTTTCTGGTAACAAGTACAAACAGCTTGCAAATCATTCTTTCTAATTCATTTGGTTGGCTGTTTTATCAGGTTGGTCACCCCCTCCTCTAGGCAGTGAGTTGGGGCTCATGGCTGAAGTTCTGAGTTTCTCTCCCTCAGTTTCTCTCTCTGGCCGGCTGCTCTCCCAGTGCCTTGAGTCCTGTTACTGTGTGCCCCAACTCTGTTTTCTAACTGTTATTATAATCACTTTATTTCCACCTCCTTACAACTGCCAGTGTCAAGGAGACCCTACCTAGTGTAGGATACTGGGGCGAGGCACCTGAGCTAGTCATACTCTAACTGGTACCGGCCAGCTCGTAGGTTTGTTCTTCATAACCTGTGGGTAGATCAGACCTTCATAAACAAAGTCAGTGTTGCTTAGCAACAGGATACATTCTGAGAAATGTGTCCTTAGATGAGCTTCACTGCAAACATAATAAAAAAACACTCAAACTAAGACATAGTTTTGTTGCTATTAGACAATTCAGTCTTAGAGGAACATCTTTAACAAGATGTTATTATTTTGTTATTATGAGCACATGTACACTTAGTAAAAGCTTCAGTGAGTCTTATTTATATTTATAGATATAAATAAACATTAAATATAAATATGTCAATTTAAATGTAACATATTTAAATATGATATTAAATATAAATAGAATATTATATATTAAATAGAAATATTTAATATATTAGATTTAGATAGAAAACATTGTAATAGAATTCTACATACTGTAAATTCTTTTGTTTTTTATTAATTAATTAATTAATTTTTTACACTCATATTTTATTCCCCCTAGATCCTCCCACCCTCTTACTGTTCCACATCCCATACCTCCTCCCCACCCCCCTGTTTCCACATGGATGTCCCCACTGCTCCCCCACCCCCTCCCCCCACCCCCTCCCCCCACCCCACCCCTCCCCACCCCTCACCCTCCCATCATTCTCCCTTCCCCTACACCCCTCCCCCCAACCCCCTCCCCCTCCCCCTTATCTCCCTTCTTTTTGTTGTAGAGCTTGCAGGTGTGTTAAGAGCGCTCTGTTGTTAGTGTAAGAGCTCCCCAGTTTCTTTACCAGGGCACTTAGTACTATGAACTTTCCTCTTAGCATTGCTTTCATTGTGTCCCATAAGTTTGGGTATGATGTGTCAACATTTTCATTAAATTCCAGGAAGTCTTTAATTTCTTTCTTTAATTCTTCCCTGACCAAGTTATCATTGAGTGAAGAGTTGTTCAGTTTCCATGTGTATGTGGGATTTTTGTAGTCTTTGCTGTTCTTGAAGACCAGCCCTAGGCCATGGTCATCTAATAGAATGCATGAGATTATTTCAATCTTCTTGTATCAGTTGAGGGTTGTTTTGTTACAATTATGTATGTGTCTGTCTTTGTTATTGAGGTGTGTTTCTTGTATGCAGCAAAATGCTGGATCTTGTTTGTGTATCCAGTCTGTTAGCTTATGTCTTTTTATAGGTGAGTTGAGTCCATTAATATTCAGAGATAGTAAAGAGAGATGACTGTTGGTTCCTGATGTTTGTTTTTGTATGTGGCTTTATGTACTTGTGGTTCTCTCCTTTTGTCTTTGTTGTGAGATGCTTAATATCTTGTCTTTTCTTTGGTGCAGGTACCTTCCTTGGGTTGGAGTTTTCCTTCTAGGATCCTCTGTAGGCTAGATTGGATAGTTTCAATTTGGTTTTGTCCTGGAATATTTTGGTTTCTCCATCTATGTTGATTGAGAGTTTTTCTGGGTATAGTAGCCTGGGCTGGCATTTGTGTTCTCTTAGAGTCTGCATGACCTCTGACCAAGCATCTTTAAGAAGATGTTGTTATTAATATATTATTATGTGGCACAGGTACATTTAGTAAAAGCCTCAGTGAGTTTTATTTATATTTACAAATATAAATAAATATTAAATATAAATATATTTATTTAAATATAAATATTTATGTTATATTTATTAGATTGAGATAGAAAACATTGTAACAGAATTCTACATACTGTAAGTTCTTAAAGTCCCCGGGCTAGACTCTTCCGTCATTTGATACAGCTCCAGCTCCTCCCTTCAGCCTTCTCTGCTTTGGCTTCCAACAGCAGACGCTCTCCAGCTTGACGTTTGACACTGTCCAACAGTTGCTGTACTTAGTATTTAATTGCTTTTTTATCTGTACATTGCGTGACCAGTGAGATAATAAAATATTGGCTTATTATGGCAGTATTTTCTCAATCTTTTTTTAAATTGGTTATTTATTTATTTACATTTCAAAAACATTACTTTTTAAAAGACATGTTTAAGCAAAAATATCTTTACATTATTTATTTTTGCTAATGAGATTTTACCTATCTTTAAAATAATTTAAGACTAATTGGGTTAGGGAGATCGCTTGGCAGAGTGTATGCTTAGTGTGTGTGTGTGTGTGTGTGTGTGTGTGCTTAGTGTGTGCTTAGTGTGTGTGTGCTTAGTGTGTGTGTGTGCTTAGTGTGTGCTTAGTGTGTGTGTGTGTGCTTAGTGTGTGTGTGTGTGCTTAGTGTGTGTGTGCTTAGTGTGTGTGCTTAGTGTGTGCTTAGTGTGTGTGTGTATGTGTGCATAGTGTGTGTGTGTGTGCTTAGTGTGTGTTTGTGTCTGTGCTTAGTGTGTGCTTAGTATGTGTGTGTGTGCTTAGTGTGTGTGTGTGTGCTTAGTGTGTGTGTGTGCTTAGTGTGTGTGCTTAGTGTGTGTGTGCTTAGTTTGTGTGTGTGTGTGTGTGTGTGTGTGTGTGTGTGTGTGTCTTGGTCTGATTCTTAGCACCACCCCAAAAGAAAGCAACCCACATAGTTTTGCTTATGAATTTTATGTTTAAATACAGGATTACTATTTTTGACATTGTTATTCTCTGTATCATTCCCAGTGATGCAGCAACCAAGGCGGCTGTGTTCAGGGTATGATGAATGTTGTTTCCACTGACTTCTTTGGGAAAGACACTGGGGACTTGTGGGCCCATGTTTGACCCTTCTCTGGCTCTGTCCAGGTGCTGCCTGTACCCAGGCTCTGTGGGGTGGGGCGGGGTGGGGCGGGGAGGTGAAGTCCAGGACAGGGAGTCCGTATCTACGTGGGGCAGCAGAGAGAGGCTGTATGGCAGGCTGGAAGGGAGAGTGGGGTCTTGGATGAGCAGGATCTGGGTCCAGTGCGGAGTGCCAAGTGCTGGAGGGGCGGGAGTAGAAAAGGCCTTCTTCGGGAATCTTCATGTTTCAGGCTGTCTAGGTGAAGGCCGTCCTCATGGCAGTCTTTAATGAACCGGCTCTCTGAGATGGTCCTAGCTTGTTCATATTTCTTTACTGGGGAGGCTGTGAATGGATATTTGGGATGAACCAGGGGTTATATAATTTTGGGGAAAGGGCATGAGAATATCCAGGCAGAGAAGGTCGTTGGCTGCAGGCCAAGGCTACAGAGATGCCTCCTCAGCGTGGAGAGGCCTTCCAGGGGCTGTGCTGTGTGACTGACTTCCCATGTCACCTTGGTGGACGGTCCCGGTTACGTGCTCCAGAGCAGGCACGGAGGCAGGGGGGAGCAGCTCTGCTCATGTCATCTCACATGGCCGAGATTCCTGGGCTTTGAGCATGTTCCACTCCCCAGTCCCATGCCCGTCTGGTGGCACGGTTCACGTGACCCGCAGGGACTGTGCGCCCTTGCAGTCCCGTGGACCAGGCAAGCCCTCAGAGTCGCTCCGTCACAGCCATTCTCCCACTCGACACAGAAGACTTTCAGGCTTACTTGTCAAACAATCCTATTTGATAGCTCTATCTGTCTGAACTTCCTAATTATCCTTTGAGCTTGCTAATGCCTGTCAGCACTGCTGCTTTCAGGCTAAGCTGAAACCTCACGTCAGCCATCTCTAATGTTCTAATAGAATTAAATTCATCTGACCTGGGTCCTGGGCTCATTTCAGACAGCAGAATGATGCTTATCATGAAGCTCTAAGAACATATCAATTTTAAAATTGACCTTTGGAACTGGTCCCTCCAGTCCTCTAGTTGTACATAATCACATACACTTTAAAAAGTAACCCGACTTTATTAATGTGTCTTCAGAACGTAACGTGGTTATAAAATGTCTGCAGGGCAAAATGCCTTTAAAATGACATTCTCTTTCTTTATAGAGATACTTTCTCGTTGGGAGCAATCATGCCGAAACAAAGTACCGCGTCCTGAAAATTGACAGAACAGAACCCAAGGATTTGGTGGTGATTGATGATAGGGTGAGTATCAGGCCTCCCTGCACGCCTGGTGTGTTGTTCCCAGGAGGTGAAATCACAGCTCTTCCTGGGATGGTACCTGGGGTTTTGTTGTTGTTGTTATTGTTGTTGTTGTTGTTGTTGTTGTATTTTAGTCACACACCTCAATTTTCTAATTGGCTTCTAGAAATCACTGGTGTTGAGAAATTAGCCAGGATTATACTTTGTCAGTCAATTTGATTTGTTTCTGAGAGCACATATTCCCCTAGAAAGACAATGAAGATATTTTCCTAATCAACTGGCCTTTTAAAGATTCGGTATGACTAATATTGCATCTGCCAGAGTGTGTGTTACTGTGCTCCAGCACGGATGTTTTATTAGGCTGATGGAAAGCACATTTGAAGGCCTGCCGTACACTAGGAAACACTAAACCACGGTTATCCAGCTCCTGTGTTGTCTAGACTCAGGAGTGCAAAGGCCTCACTCAAACGAGAACTTGGGGCTGTTAGTCAAAGGTACCATATAAGGTGGTGCTCTTGACGTGTTAATTTTTAACTTTTCCAAATAAGGGAACCTATCATTTATGTTAAATTTCCTAGATAAATTTTTCTGAAACTGTATAGTTTCCAGTCTTCTGAAATACATTAGTAGTTATAGTTTGGAATAATCTTCATTAAAATCTTTGCAAAAGTTTGTCCTGTATTCTAACGCTTGTGGATAAATTCATTTTTATGGTTTTTGATTTCCTGAGCTACTCCTGGGAGTCCATGCCCCTGGTCCTGCCCGGAAACTTCTGTTAATATTTGAAGTGTTCTTGGCTTTATGTGGTACTGGCGATGACTGACCAGGGAGACCCTTGAGGGCCTTGAGTTATGGGCTGCCTCATACCAATGCTCAGCTAGTGGAGGTGTGCACCTCATTTTAAGGGGTTCACAAACTTAAAACTGAAATAGGCAGATCCCTTTGATGGCTGAATCTTAAGTTCACACTCTAAGGCTTTGACCTAATTTTCGAACACAGTAGTGGGAGCCAGGCACCAGCCTTTCTTGTTGTTGTATACATACCTGCTGCCTTTCGCCAGTGCTAGCTCAGTCATGTGATACACAGTTCACAAAGTGAGTTACGAGTCCTGCAGGCAACTTGCAGTCTTCAGAAGCAGATAAATATCCCCGGGGGAGGTCTCACGGGTGGCCTGTGCTTGCTCCACAGCATGTGTACACGCAACAAGAAGTGCGGGAGCTTCTGGGCCGCCTGGATCTGGGAAACAGAACGAAGATGAGCCAGAAAGGATCCTCTGGCTTGTTTCGAGCGGTCTCAGCTTTCGGTGTGGTCGGTAAGAAGTGTGCCTCCCCTGTCGCTTCTTTCTTTCTTTCTTTCTTTCTTTCTTTCTTTCTTTCTTTCTTTCTTCCTTCCTTTCTTTATTTTTTTGAGACAGGGTTTCTCTGTATAGCCCTGGCTGTCCTGGAACTCACTCTGTAGACCAGGCTGGCCTTGAACTCAGAAATCCGCCTGCCTCTGCCTCCCAAGTGCTGGGATTACAGGCGTGCGCCACCGCCCAGCCTCCCTTGTCGCTTCTTTATTTGGGTTCAGATTACTGAAAGAGAGCTCACAGGGCGCGATGGCTGTGTAGTCTGTCCTGGCTGCTTTGGTGTGTCAGCTTGACACAGGCTGGAGTTATCACAGAGAAAGGAGCTTCAGTTGAGGAAGTGCCTCCATGAGATCCAGTTGTGGGCATTTCTCAATTAGTGATAAAGTGGGGGAGGGCCCCTTGTGGGTGGTGCCATCCCTGGGCTGGTATTCTTGGGTTCTATAAGAGAGCAGGCTGAGCAAGCCAGGGGAAGCAAGCCAGTAAGGAACATCCCTCCATGGCCTCTGCATCAGTTCCTGCTTTCTGACCTGCTTGAGTTCCAGTCCTGACTTTGGTGATGAACAGCTGTGTGGAAGTGTAAGCGGAATAAACCCTTTCCTTCCCAGCTTGCTTCTTGGTCACAGTGTTTGTGCAGGAATAGAAACCCTGACTAAGACACAGTCTTAACACATCCCCTATGGCTCTGGCTGCTTCAGACGCCATTATCAATCTATCAGACATTTGAACAATGTCTACTCATGTGCTCAGCACTGTTCAGGTTTATATAGAAATAAACAAATAGAGAAATGCTTGCAGGTGTCTAAGGTCTGGCTTGCTGTGGAATGAAAAGTTAAAATTAGCTTGAGCTATGAGCATCTTCCTCACTGCCTCTCAGTCAGCTAGAATTACAGATACAGTAAAACTTGCTTTAAATTGAACAGGACAGCCTACAGTATAGCCTGTCACAGACTCGTCCTTCTCATGACGTCTTACTTGGACTTTCTTTGTTAATAGGATGGCCACAAGCAATTCGGGGAAATGGTTTATTTGGCTTGTGTTTATAGTTCACCATCCAGAGAAGTCAGGGCAGGAATGCAAGGCAGGAACTCGAGCCAGGGATGATACAGAGGCTGCAGAGGGGTGCTGCCTACTGGCGTGCTCCTCAGGGCTTGGGCAGCCTGCTTTCATATATACCCAGGACCACCAGCCTAAGGGTGCCACCCTCAGCGAGCTGGGCCCTCTGCACAGGCCAGTCCTGGGGAAGCATTTTTGTGATTAAGATTTCTTCTTGTCAGGTGACCCTGGCTTGTGTTAAGTTGACATAAAAACTAACCAGCACGGTGACCACTGTCTTACTCTATGAGAACATTTCTTCAAAACCAGAGGGAAAGGTTCTAGTCTTCTGTATAGTGTAAATCACTGTGACTCAGCCACGCTAGAAAGTTTCCATTTCTAGCATGGTCAGTAGAACTCCAGAGAAGGGATTGTAAGCTGTGCTGGCGTTGCAGGGAAACTTTGCTTCAAAGACCTGATGTTGGTCTCTTCCCCAACCTCTCTGAGGCAGGGTCTCCCTGTCTGGCCTATGCACCTCAGGCTGGCCTGCAGGTTGCTGTGTAGATCAGGCTGCCCTCGAACTCACAGAGATCCTCCTGCCTCTGCTTCCCAAGTGGTGGGATTAAAGTTGTGTGCCTCCCCAGCTAGCCCGACATTGATCTCTTTAGTACAGCCTGCTTTAGCCTGCGCCTGCTCCTTCCTGTTTTATCCGCGCTCTCCCCCCTTTCCTTCCCTGCACTTAGATGCGCTGTGCGCCTCTCCTCGTGACAGACCAGTAAACCCATCTTTGCTGAATGATGACACGTGCTACTTTTTTCAGGGTCGTGAGCAAGCCTAGAAAGGTCTCTTGGTTTCTCGGTCGGATGGCACTGTCCCTCACAGCAGGGAAGGCGCAGCAGCGGTGGCAGGAGGCAGCCGGTTACAGCGCAGCCACAGTCAGGACGCAGAGGGGAGCGAGCCATGGTGCTGAGCTCAGGGTCTCCCATCTCTTCCTTGTCGGTCGGTCCTGGCCCCCAGCACATGCGTGGTAATGCGCACTTGCAGGGCGAGTCTTCCTGCCTCGGCTAATTCACTCTGGGAATGGTCTCCCAGACTCATCCAGAGATTTGTCTCCTAGGTGACATTAGCTATCACAGAGAGCTCTGTGCCTGGCTGGGCTAGGACAGAGGAGAGAAGCCAATACAGACCAGGCAGCTGTAGGGTGTAATTACATAGTCACGTCATAAGGTGGAAGTCTAGTCGTGTTGGAGTTTGTCTCACTCAGATCTAAAAAATGGCAAGAACTTTCCAGGAGCAGAGGAGATCCACACTGCATCCTGAGGGTAGGTCCAGGTGGAAAGAGGGAAGAGGGGCGAGGACTCCGTAGGAGCCACAGCAGAGGCACCTATAGGGTCTGGGGGGGGGGGGCGGCTGGGGCGTAGTCATCATGGCAAAGGCAGGGTGCTCAGGGCTCTGGGGAGCTTGCATATGAAAGAAGCCGAGTATTCACATCACAGCTCCTCAACTGCCGGAACGGAACGTCCAGAGTGTCTTAACCCTGCTAGCCTAAGTATAGCGTGAGCTGAGTCATTGCTACTGATGTTAGCGAAGAGTATGGACTTCACGTCATTTCAGATTTCAAGTTAACACTTACTATTTTAACTCTGCTTATAGAAACTTTTACTATACCCTGCCATATTTGGATTATTATTTTTTCTCAACTTGATAGGATTTAGAATCACCACAAGAGACTCTGCGGGTATATCTATGCATGTGCTTCCAGAAAGCCATACTTGGGCAGGAAATGCCCCCCTCCCCCACTCTGGGCAGTACAGTCCTGTAGGCTGGGGTCGCAGACTGAACCGAAAGGATGACAGCATTTCCCCTCTCACTGCTTTTACTTTTCATCGTAGATGCAGTGAGTGTGACCAGGCCCCGTCTCCCCAGGCCTCTGTTCTCATTGTAGGTGCAGTGTGACCAGCCCCCATCTCCCCAGGCCTCTGTTCTCACTGTAGATGCAGTGTGACCAGCCCCCGTCTCCCCAGGCCTCCGTTCTCACTGTAGATGCAGTGTGACCAGCCCCCGTCTCCCCAGGCCTCCGTTCTCACTGTAGATGCAGTGTGACCAGCCCCCGTCTCCCCGGGCCTCCGTTCTCACTGTAGATGCAGTGTGACCAGCCCCCGTCTCCCCAGGCCTCTGTTCTCACTGTAGATGCAGTGTGAACAGCCCCGTCTTCCCCAGGCCTCCGTTCTCACTGTAGATGCAGTGTGACCAGCCCCCTGTTCCCCAGTCCTCTGTTCTCACTGTAGGTGCAGTGTGACCAGCCCCGTCTCCCCAGGCCTTTGTTCTCATTGTAGGTGCAGTGTGGCTCTTTTCATTTGCCTTCTCCTGAGTCTTGACAAGTTCTTCAAAGTTCCACGGTTACTGGATACGTGTTTGAGGGCTCGAGAATGCTCATTTAGAACCATGTGCATTCATCCGTTTACATCAATACGTTCCATGCTGGTTAAATCAGTTAAATCAAGTACTGATTCTATTTTGAAATTAAGAAAGTATAGTATTTTTTTTAACTTGACAGTTATTTAGTAGTCTCACCTTATTATTTTAAAGCTGATATTTTACTATAATTTAAAATACCTGTTTTTATGTCTTGTTATTTTCCGTATATGATTGTTTTATCTACATGTATGTCTGTGCACCACATGCATGCCTGGTGCCCGTGGAGGCCAGAAGAGGGTGTTGCTTCTCCTGGAGCCGGAGTTAAAGATGCTTCTGAGCTACTGTGTGTGTGCTGGGACTCAAACCCAGGTCCTTTAGAGAGGCAATCAGTGTTCTTAACTTTTCGATGGTAATTTTCTAAGGTGAATGTGGTATAGAATGTCTTATTGGCTAGTATTTAAAATAGAAATCCCCTTGATGATTAAGTATAACAAAGTGAAGTGAGATTATTGAATCATAGTAAGATAGCCGTCCTGGGGTATTGGCGTTGTGTTGGACTGGCTGCCCTTGTAGTAAATGATGGCTAGACTGTGCGATGCTGTTGCTTTGTGGTGTTTTTTGGCAAGTTTTTGTTGCCCTTGACAAGCTTGATCTTTAGCAGTGTCCTTTGCCTAATTTTCTATGGATCACCAAGATTTCAGTACTAGAAAGCTTATTTGAATCAACTCATAACTAGGTGTTAATTTAACACACACAAGCTCTGGGCAGGGGTCGTCTTAGCTACTTTCCCGCATAGTGAGAGAGCCCTCTTTGGCTTGAGGCTGCCCCTAGGTGGTGACAACATCAAAAGACTCACGTAATGATACAGTATGTACAGTTATATTCCTGGAGATGCGTTTCATATGTTCAATTTACCCATATGAAAGAAGTTTCTGATCAGTGAAGACCAAATAGAAAGCTAATGAAAGTTTCTGTTTTTTTATAGCCTTGTTTTAGAAATAATGAAGGGCACTGAAATTATAGAAAATGTTTACCTTTAAAAAATAGTATCATCTCACTGTCAAAAGAACACGTGTGTGAAATGACTGGAATTTTACATGGTTACATTACAAATGTATACCTTGTATTCTAAAATAGTTTCTCTGCTAACTTCCAGCATGCCGAATTTGTGGATGTGTTTGTTGGGCTGTTTTAAGCTACTGTGTTTATACACAGTTTATAAGAACCCAGAGTGGCCCTCCTCAGCCTTTTGTAGTTCAGTGCCAGCCTTCCCACCAGTACTTCACAGAGTCACGCATAGTGCTGTGAATCATATCTTGTGTGTGCAGTGTGCCACGTGTGGTATGCAAGCTACTCTATGCTCTGAGCGCTATGTTCTGAGCTCGACAGAGCACACATCCGGGTGTAGTGGCAGCCTGTGTTATGGATTGGTGTGTGTATGCTCTGTTCCCTCAAGTGTCTGTATGCAGCTGCGATCAGGTGAAAGCTTAGTCAGATGAGGCTAGAGCCTGTGATTGGGCAGTGGAAGGGAAGGCGGAGCTGAAAGTTTTAGAGAGGAGACAGAGACAGAGAGAGAGAGAGAGAGATGGAGACAAGACCGAGAGACGATGGAGGAAGATGAACCAGAATTCCATGGCCTAGAAGAGTCACAGGCAGCTATGGATATCATAGAAGAGGAACAGAGTAATGTAGGGACATTTGCTCCTTCTAGCTGTGCAGCTTGTAGTTATATCAACTGAGTTTTGTGTTCTTTGTGCGGGTTTTTGGAGTTGGAGATTTACCTTTATAAATCTGGTTGTTATATTACAAGTCGTTAGTGTTCTCATTTTACGGGGCTACTGGGATCTCTGCGAGGACCAGCGGCTGGCTTTCTGAAGGCTAGCCACATGGGGTGGTTGGCCTGGGGACATCTGAGCAGCCAGCAAGCCACGGGAACCACGGGGGCAGGCTAGACCACAGCTGCCAGTGCCTAGCATATAGCTATATGCCTAGCTATAGCATAGTGTAGACTGTTTTCTTATAGCTGCACGCTATACGTCAAAGGCTGAAACGTTTTTAAGTTATCACTCTCAGTTATGGACTTGCACGTCTGTTGGAGCTGCTCCGCTGTTAGTCAGTGACTAGTAGGAATTGTGGGAACCACAGGCGGGGTCACGAGCACCCTATCTTCCCCTGGCGCATATGGATGGAGGCCTGCCGTCCTTCTGAGACTTAGTTCTCTGTTCTGCATCCTTTCTTAGCCTTTTCCACCTCTTAGGGGACACTCTCTGTTGAAGGGGAGTGGCTGAAATACACAGTGAACCAAGGTGAAACTAAAGCACATGACAGGCGGGTGATGGGCCGAGGATGCAGGGTCACAGTGAAAACACAGCCGAGCGTGAGCTCGGAGAGTTTTGGATAGGGGTGGTGCTTTGTTTCCCAAGAGCTGTGCTGAGAAGGTCCTGGGAGACTTGTGAGGGTCTTCACACCTCTCTGTTGGAGGGCTACTTCACTGGCTGGCACAGAACCTCGCAGGCTAGGTGTTGTCTCTGGTCAGCAGGTGGTGGAGTTAGTTCATTCTTCAGTGTTCCATAAACTCTGTTCACACATGCTCGGCCCAGTGTCCCCGATATCACACTCAAGTGATGAGGCCTTCTCTACTTTAGAGAGACAGGAGCCGCTTTTACCTGAGGACTATTATCTAGTCATGTAGAAAGTACTCAGGGAAATTGGCCTGGGGTCAGGGGTCCAGAGAATGAAGACAGAGAGGCTGGTTTTTTTGGTTGATGTTGGTGTTGAACCGAAGCTGGTGTAGTTCTTAGCTTTATTTGACAGGAATATTTTTAAAAAAGAGGGCCACTTATACTTGGTAGTAAAAAGACAGAGGAAACTAACATGACTCAATGCTATTGTCTTGAGAAGTGTCAGCCTTGTGGGGACGAAGCAACATCTACCTCTCTCACCAGGTCCAAATGACAGACCCAACCGTAGTCCCGCCCAAACTTCCCCGAAGAGCTGCTGTGTTCATTGAGCCTGCAGAACCTTAGTGAGAGGTTACTGACAGCAACATGTGACCCCAAAGCAGCCACACTGGAAAGTGGGGACCCAGCGTGGGTAGTGGCTCCCCTGTGGTTGCCCAGATGGCATCTCCCTTCCCTCAGTCCTAGCGCAGATATACTTATATACTAGCTCCTCCCCCAGAGCCTGAGCCCATGGGCAGTTGCAGCAGAATCATATACAATTAGATGGGAGGAATGTCTAGATACTCAGCTTAGGGTCTAGTGACCTTCTTCCGTGAGGGAGGGTCAGCAGTGAAGCCCTGGGCGCTGTCATTTGAAAGCAGGCAGCTGAACTCCTGAAGATGGTGGCCACTGGGCCCAGAGGAGTCATGCTCAACAAGGTCTGCTGATCTTAACATAGTTTTTCTTAAATAAACATTTGTGCATTTGTTTGTACATCAAGGCTGACCTTTCAGTGTTTTGCTTTGTTTTATAATTTTTGCAAGATGTGGTTGTTTCCCTGGGGCAGGAGTCTGCCAGGACCCTTCCGTTGTCTCTTCAGCACCAGCCTTTCCACCTCTAGGGAGGTTGTCTTAACCCCAGAGACCGAGTTCTGCATTTGTTTTATAAGTACTGGGCTGCTGAGAACTTAATGCTGCCCAGCAACAAAGTATCAGACTCTTTATTTAGGCACTGATATAGGATATACACATTCCAATTATTTGACACAAAAGTAAACATTGTTTTGTAAACTCTTTAGAATAGGCTGACTATCCTTAATTAGAAAATTGAAAGTCCAAAATGCTCCCAAACCTCTGATCTGGGACAGCTTTTCTAAGTAGCTCATGTGATAGTTTTCAGTCACTGAGGGATGTAGTTAGATGTGAGCTCCTTGCTATATCAAGTTAGGAAATGCAGAGACCAGTACAAACGATTCAGAGGGCATCAG
This sequence comes from Apodemus agrarius, assembly GCA_964023405.1. Classification (NCBI taxonomy): domain Eukaryota; kingdom Metazoa; phylum Chordata; class Mammalia; order Rodentia; family Muridae; genus Apodemus; species Apodemus agrarius. The sequence goes on along the minus strand of OZ030025.1, from coordinate 45,366,492 downwards.
TGTGCGTTTTAATGTGTGTCTTTTATGTATGGATTTATCTCACTCTCACTTTTCCCGTGCTGATGCTCAGGCCCACGCCCCCCAGCCACTTCTCCAGCCTATGGAGTTTTTACATTGTTTTCCTTTACTACAATTTCTTCTGTCTTTCATTTGTATCTGTCTGTATGAGTGTGCTGGAACTCTCTCTCTCTCTCTCTCTCTCTCTCTCTCTCTCTCTCTCTGTGTGTGTGTGTGTGTGTGTGTGTGTGTGTGTGTGTATGCCTATAGAAGTAGAATCGTGGCATAAATCATAAAGCGTTCTATCTTACTCACTTGTAAGTGTACAACTCAGTGTTACACAACTCAGTGTTACTTGTCTTTATTGACAGACTTCTAGACGGTTTTCTTAATACAGATTTGAAAGCGTTCCCTCGAACAACTCTCCTTAATTTTATGTATAATGTATATGTCTATACAATATGTATTCTATAGGTATTCTATATGTTCTCATATATATACATATGTATGTATGTATGTATGTATGTATATGACTAGGTTACGTAACCCAGGCTATCCCCAAACTCACTGTATAGCTGAAGAGGACCTGGAACACCTGGTCTTCCTGCTTTCATCCCATGCCACTGTGCCTGATTTAACCAGCGCTGGCCCTGAACCCAGGGCTTTGACCACGCTAGGCGAAAGCTCTACCCACTGAGCCACACCTTCAGCCACCACCCAGAATATTTTTAGGTTATGTAAGTGCCAAGAATTTATACGACTGTAAAGTTATAAAAGTGTTAAAGTAGGAAATGTGTAAAGTAAATGTTTCTAAAATCATTTGCATTGCTAGGTTTATATGACATTATGTTTGTTTTTTCTTATTTACAGGTTTTGTCAGGTTCTTAGAAGGCTACTATATTGTATTAATAACTAAGCGGAGGAAGATGGCAGATATTGGAGGTCATGCGATTTATAAGATTGAAGATACGAGTATGATTTACATCCCCAATGACTCCGTTCGGGTAACTCACCCCGACGAAGCTAGGTACGCCCCGGCACTGACCGCTTAATATTTCTCTTCCACAGCAACAGAACCAAAGGAATACGAATGTTTTATAGAAACATCGAATGTTGGATCAAAATTCCAGTTTCTGCTAGGGTAAAGGTCTCTTTCTGACGTCCAACAGGGACCAGCGGTCGCTGCTGAAGCTGCCAGGGGTGGGAAACGAGGCTCACGCGCCGTCAGCATGCTGACATGAATGCACGGCGCATGCTCATTTACAGAGCCGAGCAGTGCTTTCTTACAGTCAAACTGGTAGGCATGTTTAGCCAAATGATGACACCTAGTGTCACCTCTTTCTTTGTTTGCTGTGTGTATGGTATGTGTGCACATGTGTGTGGGTTTGCCTGCATGCAGAGGCTGGGTGATGGCTGTCCTGCTGTATCGTGTTTTCTGCTGTATTTCCTGAGACACGGCCTCTCTCCGGAACTGGCACTTGCTGTTTTTGCAGCTAGAATGGCTGCCATTGGCCCCAGCGATGCTTCGGCCTGTCTCTCCCCCCCCTACCCATCCCCCCCCCACCTGCCAGCTCGGTTGGAGGAGCCTGCAGTCACACTGGAGTTCTATGTTGGTGCACGCTTGTTCAGCATCTCACTCAGTGGGCGGGCCCTCCAGCCCTAATATCATTCGAAATGGGAACCACAGACTACCTTGGTGATTCACACATACAGAAATCATCAGGCAAATCCATGTTATGGGACCTTTTGTAAGACAGCGGTCTCCCAAGACCCTTACAGATGTGCAAGTCATCAAAGAAAAAATAGACTTGTAGATTTTAGAACCAACACCTTAAGGTGACAGGTGCCTCCTGTGCCTTTCATTTAGATTCCCAGTGGCATGTGTGCACACACATACACAGAGCTGTAAGGGACTATTGGGACAGTGATAGGACGCATGTGGACTATAACATGAGGTTCAGTTGATATCATGCTATAAAGATTCAAAGGACACCGAGGCGTACTTATATCTTTATGGTTGGCAGCAGTTTAGAATTTATGCTCTGTCACGTTTAATATAGTGATTTAGTAATCTTAGAATAAAATTATCTTATGATTAGTACTATGTACTATGTAGACATTGTCTACAATATAGTACAATTACATCAATAGCTTGTTATAGGAGGAATGAAGTAATATCTCCTAATATAATTATAGAGATATGTGATCTAGTAATACAGTGAGAATGTTTGGAAAAAAAAATACCAGGAAATAAAATACAGCATACTAAGTATGTTATACATTCGGTAAGTAAAGGCTGTCTGCCCTGCATGTTATATTGACACTAAGAAGTTTACTGGAACAGTTTCCACTTTAAGGTGTTGTTGAAGAGAATCATGGGCATATTCATGGAAATAGAAAGATACTTGGCAAACTTTCAGACCTTTCTGATCAAATCATACCTCAAAGATCCAGCTTAGAGGGGGAATCTTCCGACTTCGAAGTAAGCAGAGGTTCCTCACGGGCGTGCCCTCCGTTGTTGGATTTTAGCAAATTCCAGATGTAGTCAAGTTGGCAACCAAGACTAGCCAGCACAGTAGCCAAGGAGAAAAATGAATGATGCTGTTCATAGCGCTGGGGGCCAGATGTTACCTGGAGACCAGATGCTACCTGGAGACCAGATGTTACCTGGAGACCAGATGTTACCTGGAGACCAGATGTTACCTGGGAGTAAATATGGCAAGAGCTACAGAAAATGTAAAGCAGTACCAGACATTATTTTAAGCTCCAGATAAATAGGAAGACTGTCCTCTTGTTCATGTGTGTTTAGGCATGAGAAGGTTTACATCATAAGGTTAGGGTTTTTTTTTTAAGTTAATTGAGAGATATAATGCAACTGAAATCCAAATTCCAAGGTGATTTCAGAAGAACGTGGGACATACAAAGCTACTTGAAGTTCATACTGAGGGGCTGGAGAGAGGCTCCGTGGTGAGAAGCGCTTCGTTTGCCGCCTTCGCAGAAGACCCAGGCATATGTATGCGCAGGCAAAACACTCTTACACATAAAGTAAAGACGAAGACATTAGAATAGAGAGGGGATGGCTAAGCAGATGTAGCACTCACAGGGATTAAGGGAACCAGAGAGTTATCTGTGGGGAGAGGACTGGTTATTGATGAGGGCGACATTGATCAATACAGACAGGGAAGCCCAGGAAATGACCCACTTTTCATAGAAAATGAACGGAGCCCACAGAGAGAGCACTACAATACTGTGGAGAAGACAGACTTAAGTTTGTTTTCCATTTGACAGAAATGAAATTAGATTGCAATCTCTGATAAAACCGAAGAAGCAATTTCAGAAGTACCAAGAGAATTTTAGGAGAACAATTTTATGATCCTGGCACGGAGGAAGATTTCATAAATGGAACACAGAAAGCATAAGCCAGACAGCAAGCAGCGATGCATGTGGATGCTCTCAACACTAAAAGGGCCCTTAGAACTATCTAGGAGGCAGCGGTCATGTAGACAGAACCTAACAAGGTTCGGGGCGGAGAGCCTCTGGAGGGTTGCTCTGACCAGCGAGGGTGAGACCAGCCCCGAGAAGCACTCCGGAGCGAGGGGCAGGCAGTGCACAAGAGACGGGCACTTTGCTACAATCAAATAGTACACGGGGCTCATTCCTTCTCAATCGGATGGCACCCGCTGTCATCAAACGCCAGCAGGAGTGTGGGAATGTATTTACCCTCCACTTACACAATGAGTGTCGTGTCCTTACACCAGGAGTTGGCGTTACACTGTGTTAAGCCTTAGCAAACACAGTTTACAATATGCAGTAAAACTGAACTGTACATTGTCTACCCCAGTGGTTCAGCCTCTGTATGCGGCCTCAGAGGAACTGAGAGGTGTGGACAGGAAAATGCAGTATTCTTGTGTGTGTTGTATTTTCATCTCTTTAGGTTTTTCTTTTTCTTTTCTTTTTAATTCCTGAGACAGTGTCTCCCTGGGGAGCTCAGGCTGCTGGCCTTAAACTCACAGGGAGTTTCCTGGCATAGCCTCCCAAGTGCTGGAATTACAGGTGTGTGCTCCCACACCCAGGTGCAGGGATCACAGGCGTGTGCTCCCACACATAGCTGCAGGGATCACAGGCGTGTGCTCCCACACCCAGGTGCAGGGATCACTGGTGTGTGCTCCCACACCCAGGTGCAGGGATCACAGGCGTGTACTCCCACACACAGCTGCAGGGATCACTGGCGTGTGCTCCCACACACAGCTGCAGGGATCACTGGCGTGTGCTCCAACACCCAGCTGCAGGGATCACATGTGTGCTCCCACACCCAGGTGCAGGGATCACAGGCGTGTGCTCCCACACACAGCTGCAGGGATCATAGGCATGTGCTCCCACACACAGCTGCAGGGATCACTGGCGCGTGCTCTCATACCCAGCTGCAGGGATCACATGTGTGCTCCCACACCCAGGTGCAGGGATCACAGGCGTGTGCTCCCACACCCAGGTACAGGGATCACAGGCGTGTGCTCCCACACCCAGCTGCAGGGATCACAGGTGTGTGCTCCCACACCCAGCTGCAGGGATCACAGGCCTGTGCTCCCACACCCAGCTGCAGGGATCACAGGCCTGTGCTCCCACACACAGCTGCAGGGATCACAGGCCTGTGCTCCCACACCCAGCTGCAGTATCTAGTTGAGGACTGCAGAAGCAGGCCTATATCCTACGTGATGACTTAGCTAACAGTTCAGCAAGTTAACTCCCTAGTGTTTGGCACAGCTACATTCACACAGTACATGGGAGCCGAGAGTTGTGGGACGGCACACAGGGTTTGCGGTGACCCTGGCAAAAATGTCCCTGTGGACCATATGAAGATGTCTGTCCCAGCAAAGGAAAGGCCCCACGGCCCGAGGACGGCAGCACTAACTCGAAAGTTGCCTCTGGAGAGGGACCAGGGCTGGTGGGTCTAGAGAGACTTTTAACTTTGAAAATTATGTTTTCGTTACTTACCGAAGTGTGAGTGTGAACTCATGAGTAACTGTGAGCCGATGTCTCGTGAGTGGTCGACTGGGGGATGTTTCATTCCTGCCCTCTTCTACTTCAACATTAAAAACCTTCCCCACTTAAAGCTACGGTAACTTGTATGCAACCCACGGCATCGGCTTCCCTTTCCCCATCTCCTGAAGGTGTGTAATGCTCACTGGGGACAACACAGCAGCAACAATGGTCTTTACCCCTCCCTTGCCCCGCCCCGCCTGTGCCTGCCTGGCTGGGAAGCACAATCACTGCACAACGGGGGTGCACGCTGTGTTATAGGAGGACACATACCCCAGGCAGAGATAGCTGGGGTAGCACACACCAGGCAGAGACAGCTGGGATAGCACACCCCAGGCAGAGACAGCTGGGATAGCACACCCCAGGCAGAGACAGCTGGGATAGCATACCCCAGGCAGAGATAGCTGGGATAGCACACCCCAGGCAGAGACAGCTGGGATAGCACACCCCAGGCAGAGACAGCTGGGATAGCATACCCCAGGCAGAGACAGCTGGGATAGCATACCCCAGGCAGAGACAGCTGGGATAGCACACCCCAGGCAGAGACAGCTGGGATAGCACACCCCAGCAGAGACTCAGGGAGCACACTCACTAGTGTAAGGCTATCCCTGACGTGTGTGAGGCCACGAAGGAAACCATCTTGTGTTTATAGCATGCTTTACTTATTTATTTATTTATTTATTTATTTATTTATTTATTTTATTTTATTTTTTTAGGTACCTAAGGATATTTCAAAACGTGGATCTATCTAGCAATTTTTACTTTAGGTAAGTTCTTCCTTTAAAAAAAAACTTGATCCTTGAAATTTTTAAATGGATAGTGTAAAGGTCACTATAAAAATTACCTTCGTTTCAGGAAGAAACTAAAATGGTTTAAAGAAATAACTTCATTTTGGAATTTTCAATCATAAAAATGAAATCCTATTAGTTCTAATGCAGAGTACGAAGGTTCGGTTTCAGCTAATGATCTGGCAAAATTCAGTAACAGCTAATTAGAAATAGGAAACAGTGTTTCCATAGGATGTGTTGCTGGTGGCACTGAGAGCGAATAGCTTTGCTGGAATGAATGCAGCACTGAACAGACTGAAAATACCTCGTAAGAGTATGTTTTGGCCCAGAGACATTTATAGAGATCTGGCATTTGTGAAGATCTAGTTAGCACTGGCAGGAAGCAGGCAAACAAGCTAATGGCAGAGCATGGTGACCAGTCTGCAGGCTGGACAGACAGACGCAGGTGTGCTAGGCAGAGGAATCTGTCTGCTCTAGTGTCCAGTCTGAGGCATAGACTCAGAGTGTTCACCAGTACCGACCTGCGCTGGGGCTGAGATAGGGCCTGCAGCATTTGCATGCACCGGCAGTTCACACAGACCAGGCGCTTGGCATTTTTAAAGCTCTATCTTAAGTCGTTAATTAGAATTAATCATTTATTCATAAAATAAACACATACATAATGTAAAGCTAAAATTATTAAGTCATGGAGCAGAGGGTTCTCAGTGAAGTGGTTTTTAGTCCACAGGTGCTTGGTGGCTTGTATGTTTCCAAGTGTGTCTGATTCATCCAACGCTCACAGCGTTGTGAGCTAACACTGACCCTTGGTGGCGCTGCTGTGGGCTCCTGAGTCGTTCTTGGCTATACTAAATTTAATCAAGTCATTCCTCCAGTTAGAACACACATGTTGGGGGGATCTCAGGGCTGTGCCACGCCCAACTGGAAATAACTTGTCTTCATTCATGGCTAAATGATATGAAGTGGACCTATTAAGCAAAGGTGGTAAAACCGAGTTTAACAGGCAAAACTGAAATTGATTTCTGTCAAATTATGGAACTAAACCGGGGGAAAAATAATTAATGTGTGACTCTCCCAAGAGAACTGTAATACTTAAAATATTGCTTAAATACTATACTTGAGCCTCAAGATAGTTTCTGGAATTCTGTGTTAAAGTGGATTAACTAGAGATACTTAAAACCTGTTGATGTTTGCCATGCGTGTGAGCCCACAGAGACCGCGGCTGCATGCACGGGCCTGCTCAGGTCTGCATCAGACGGGGTCCTAGAACTGAAGGGAGAAGTGGACACGCCTCATCCCCAACCCAGAAGCTAGCTGCAGGTGGTAGCCACTTGCATATGGACATTTAGTTTCCTCTGAGGGAGACTCACTGGGAAAACACACTACTCCAAGGATAGGCCTCACGCCCAGCAGCAGATGCCAAAGGAGAACGAGCCAGCAGCATCGCATCTCCAGAGGTTCCTTGCCTCATAATGTCTTGTTGTGGGTCTTCCATTATTATTATTGTTATCATCGTCGTCGTCGTCGTCATCATCATCATCATCATCATCGTCGTCATCATCATCATCATCATCATCGTTTACATATATTCATTCTCCTCTCTTTTAACCTTCAGGTCCTTTGCATATATATTATTGCTTCCAATTTATGGGATTCATGAGTTTGGGAATGAGTGGGTCTCTTTCTTGGGCCCTCTCTTGGGCTGTTTTCCTTCTGTTTGTTTGTTTTGTCCAACTCTGGTGTGTTAGTTTTGTTTATTATATTATATTCTTATATTATTAGTGCATAAAGAAGTCTGTCGTTCTTTTATTTTCTTTTTTCTTTGTCCAAGACAGGGTTTCTCTGTAACTGAGAAGGGAATTCAGAAGGGAATTCAGACGTAAGATGTAATTCTTACGTCTGAATTCCCTTCTCAGAGTGAGTTCCAGGACATCTGTAGGCCTGGCTGTCCCGGAGCTCACTCTGTAGACCAGGCTGGCCTCGAACTCAGAAATCCGCCTGCCTCAGACTCCCAAGTGCTGGGATTAATGGCGTGCACCACCACTGCCCGGTGTCTGTCTGTTTTTGATGAGAAACAGAAGAGAGTAGAACCAACGGGAGGGGCTGTGGGAGAAGCTGGGAGAACAGAAGAGGGGGTATTGTAATCACGTTTTATTATGTGAGAAAAAGCCCTATTTTCAATAAAAAAATTGTTTATCTTATGAAATTAGAACCATAAAATTCTTTTGTTTAAAGACCAGTTTTTTTTTTTTTCTGTCCAGAGACTGTGTTAAATTTTTATGATTACTTTCCTAGGACATGTTTCACTGTAGGAGCTTACATTATATTCTTACCCCTGTATCATTATGAAGTTAGTAGTTACTTTTGCTCACGTGTAAACTGAGGTATAAAGCCAAGTGCTTTTGACGAGGATGTGTCCCGTCTATGGAAACACACTCATGGGCAGTGTGACTTGGAACGAGATATGAGATTGATTTCATCACGCAATAAAAAAAAATTACACGTGCCAATCAATGAATGGACGTGACCCGCATCATGACTGTGTGTTTCTAGTGCACATGGTTAAGCCGGGTGGTGAGGCTTCGATCTAATTCCCAGCCGTGTTTATAATCAGCCGTGTTGGCAGCACCCACACAGTGGCATTGCTTCAGTGGAACGCCAGGTGCAGGGTGACTTTAGCTCGATTCCCCGTGGGAGCTGAGACCGTGAAATGTCTTTGCTTCTGTAATTCTTACGTCTGACTTCCCTTCTCAGTTACAGCTATGATCTGTCCCACTCGCTGCAGTATAATCTTACCGTGCTGCGAATGCCCCTGGAGATGTTAAAGTCAGAAACATCCCAGGGGTGCCAGGAGAGCTTCGACATCTTTGAAGACGAAGGGTTAACCACACAGGGTGGCAGTGGTAGGTGATTTCTGCGCGTTTGGTACGTTTGGTACGTTAGAATGTGGCATCTCAGCCACGCCCCTCCCGCCCCTCACCCTTTATCCCTCGGTTGCCTTCATCCTTCTGGGTTGTTTTAGAGACGTGGACTTGACCAATTCATTTTTAAAGCCGTCACCAATCACTGAGCCTGGCCCTCGCTAATCTGTGGGGTCTTCCTTCTTCCACCCTTCCCCACCCTTCAACCCCCTAACAGATAGGAGAGGGAGAAGGGTGAAGGGAGAGAGGAAAGGAAAGAGAGCCCTGAATCTAAGTTTTCTCCTAGTTTTTCCTTTAAGCATGACTCCTAACAAACTTCAGCCAACCCTCCCCTCCCCCGTCATGACCAACACCACCAACCAACCAGCCATCCAACCGCTCGGGACCCTGGCACTTTTTATACAATCTGAAAAGTTTCCAGAGTTCCAAACATCACACAGTTGCCGAAACTATCTGCAGCTGGCAAAATTATGCCTCTTCTAGAGCACGAGGCAAATCATAGTCAGCTGCTATGGTCAGGCAAAGCAGCCCCATATCCCATACTTGGGATTAAAATGAAAACACATTCTTAGAACATCTCCATGTGTGTGTGTGTCTTTTTTTTTTTAAAGAAGCCAAAATTCCAAAATTGTCACTACAAATCACCATGTGATTTTATTTATAGGCCATCCAGAAACTATTTGTTTTCAGTTTCTAGAAATTAGTCATCAACTTTTTTTTTTTTTTCCCGAGACAGGGTTTCTCTGTGTAGCTCTGGCTGACCTGGAACTCACTCTGTAGACCAGGCTGGCCTTGAACTCAGAGATCCACCTGCCTCTGCCTTCCAAGTGCTGGGATTAAAGGCGTGTGCCACCACCGCCTGGCTAGTCATCAACTTTTTAATGGAACATATTCAGATCTCGTCTTTTGGTGATGTTTTATAAGGAATTGCATTTGAATACTGTAGAGTGTACACCGTCATATTTTCATTCATAGGGATTATTGTGAACTGCAGTGTGCATCCTGAGAATCAAACCTGGGTCCTTTGCAAGAGTAGTAAGTGCTCTTAACTGCCGAGCCATCTCTGTAGCCCCTAGATTTTATAGGTTAAATTGAAACACATTCAGCCTAAATAAAAACCCAGCTCACATTCTGAAGGGAAGATTTGTGGGATTACCTGGCTGCTGTTATCTAGAGCTTTTAATCCATTAGTGTATAAATATGCCTATTTCTCCTTTTTCACTGCATACAGGCTTTGTGATACTCACTGTTATTTAACAGTAAATTCGTCTTGATAGGCCTGTATGTTTGGCGATTTCTCCACATAATCGAGTCCTGATAGCATAGCTGATGCCGCAGGGGCAGTCCGAGCAGTGCCCCACCTTACTGTAAACCTGCTGTGCTTTCTAATCTCATTCCCACCTCAGCCCCTGGTAGGTGTGGCAGAGGCCCCAGGGGGTGAGGGGCCCTCTGGACCCTCCCCCTCCCCCACGGCGCCGGAAGTCCTGGTCCCCGGGGCGGTGACCTCAGACTGTCCTCTGCAGCTCGCTATGCCCCGTTTGTCTTCATTCATGAATCTGTTATTACATCCCTCACTTGACTCCCATTTTCTTTTGATTCAAAGAGTCTGATAAGTCAGAAAACCCGTTTCCTGTTGGACTTTGAAGGAGACAGCCCCCTGCCCTGGTGCGGAAGCTCACGGTAGACAGCCCCAGAAAACAGCCGAGGGAAGCGGCCGAGCCGTCCGGGTGTGTGCCCCTCTGACCGTGTGCGGACGTCAGTCAGGGTCCTATATTCCTGTTACCATCCTCTGTTTTTCAGGCGTATTTGGGATCTCTAGTGAGCCTTACATGAAGTATGTCTGGAACGGCGAACTTCTGGATGTAATTAAAAACACCGTGCACCGGGACTGGCTATTGTATATCATCCACGGGTTCTGCGGGCAGTCAAGTATCCTTTCTGTAAACATTTAAGATGCACGCCATTATGCTGTGCCAGTGCGTAGAAAGGTCATACATCGTAGGGTTGTGATTAGCACTCTGGGCACCTGTCCTAGTTAGGGCTTCTATCGCTGCGCTGATCACCATGACCAAACCCACGTCGGGAGCAAAGGGTTTATTCAGCTTAGCCGCTGCAGAGTCTTGGAGGGCGCTGCCGGCTAGCCTGCCCTTTATGGCTTGCTCAGCCTGCTTTCTTGGAGAACCCAGGACCACCTGCCCAGGGGCGGCCCCGCCCATCGACAGCCATTTTCCAGCTCCTTGAAGTAGCAGTGAGCTGAGGGATGTGTATCAGAGAGAAAAGGCTGCAGCAGTAGCTGCGGCACAATGGAGTGCAGACCCAGATGGGAAAGGGAAGTCCTTGAATTAGGCTGCCCAGCTCAGTTTGATGACAGCGTGGCTTTTCTCCCGCAGGTTGACTTTCCACTAATTCTAGATAATGCTGAAGCCTTTCCACGGGGTGCCATCTTGCTGAGGGGAAGGAGGAGGGGGTGGGGAGGAGATAGAGGAGGGGACTTTGAAGGGAGTGTGAGGCAGACACCTGGCTCACTACTTTCTAGTGGTCCTGAACCACTTTTGCCTCTGTCTAAGAATAGTCTTCCTGGGAAGAATGTGAGTTTTTTCCCCAACAAAGAGAATGTGCTACAGCGACTCAAGACTGTTTCTAAAAGCACAGTTCTAGCCTGGTTTGTATTTTCAAGAGCTAGCTCAGGGCCTCGGCATATAGTAATTGTAATAAATGTTTGTTTTTAAAATAGTAAACAGCATCATAGATTATCATTTTAAAGCTCATTAGTCTAACTGATGAGTCTGGGCTGTTGGTGATCAGGCATTTAATGAATTCTGGAAGCCTGTGTGGTGGTAGGAGTAATTGCTGTTTATTAAGCATTTACTGCAGGCCAGACACCAGAAATTTTATACCAATTACCTCAGCTCATCCTCCCACCAACCCAGCAGCAGTACAGATTCGTGATTATTGTATCCAGCAGGCTGACACCTAGAAGTGTTTCAGAGTTTGGATTTTTCTTTTAGGTTTTAGAATATTTGCCTAAACCTTAGATAACCTAAAGATAGAATTCAAGTTTATTTACGTTTCATATATATACCTTGAGACCGAAGAGATTTATGTGGTGTATTTATGGTACCTGTGTTTTGACTGACCCGTAGGACAAGGTCAGGTATAGAATTTCACACTATTTGGTCACAGTAGCACTCAAAAATTTCAGACTTGAAGGCACTTTTGATTTTTAGACCACAGTTGTTCAGCCTATGGCTATTTTTTGATTGACTTTTAAGTAGGCGAGGTTGTAACTCAGAAAGTTTAATAGGGCGATGTAACTAAGGTGTATTGGCCTAGCAGTTTGCACCGGTACCTCCCGTGTTTAAGCCTAGGATTGCCTTTGCAATCTGCAACCCAACCCTTCCCTCGGTGTTGATTCTTTTCCTAATTTACACTTAACATTAAAGGACACGTGCCCTTGTGGAGAGGCCCTTGTGGAGAGGTGGTATGGGTCCAGTCACAGAACTTCTAGCAGTTTTACTTGGTTACAAGGAGAGAGACAATACAGTGACCTGTGTACGTCCTTGGAGAGTCATAGAAATGACCACTTGAGCATGTTGGGTGTCGCCACCTGGACAGATCTGAGGGACTGTTAGGCCCTGGTTATTACATTCTCCATGGAGCTTTTAGTGTCTTAAGGCTATTGGACAAGATTATTAAATGCATAAAGGATAATGATCCTTGTAGCTTTCTGCTTAATCACAAACGGTGAAACACTTTAACTCGGTTCCAAGAGCTTTTGATCTATGGACGGCCAGTGTATGTGACCCTGATAGCCAGAAGATCCAGTAGGTTCGCTGGGACACGCTTCCTCAAGAGAGGTGCGAACTGTGAGGTAAGAGGACAAACTGCGCCGTTGTCACTTTGTAACGTTTCGTGTCAGCTTCACTGATGAGGACAGAGCTGCTGACATCTAAGTACCTAACTTCTTAACGGCTGAATGTATTGTATCTGTGTGCATACACGTGCGCATGGGCATGCGCGTGGGGGTCTGCATGTGTGCAGATGTGTGCATGTGGTGTGGTGGCCAGAGGGCAACTTGTCGCAGTCCTTTCTCTCCTGGGGACGGAACCAGGTTGTCAGGCTTGGCAGTAGGTGCCTGTTTTGCCCACTGAACCAACTCACGAGACCCGATCAGTGGATTTAAAAAGTGGAAGAAGTGGAGTGTTTTCAGTCTGGGATATTATCAAGAAAATAGATAATTCTCCAGAATTTGCAACTCTTAAGGAAAATGGGCCAATCTACAGATGTGCTGAGCAGTAAAGCTATCTTGGAAAGAGCTGTGCAACGGAGTTTTGAAATATCCACTGTTTTGGAGGGTCAGCCGTATCTGAAATACTTGGAAAATGGGGACAAAGCATCCAGGTACCCACTGGAGAGTGAGGAGAGGGAGCGTGTGTGTGATGGGGAGGCGGCGTACAACACGGCCTGGGCCACTTCTCCCTCTTCCCTCTCTCTCACAGCCCCATGTCGCCTTGGCTCCCAGGTCCCTTCTCTGCACAGACCCGATGTGATTGAGGCATCGGGCTTTGAGCCTAGCTTTACGTAGCAACGCTCTTCTTAAATTTCCATCAGTGCTTCAAGTCCTTTCATTTGGTACTTTAGGAGCAATTTAAATCTTGTGGCTATATCACTTGCTTTTGAATAATGAAAGGGTAATCAAGCCAGGTTCTCAGTGCTTCTGGAAGTATCCCTTCTCTCTGTGTGAACGTCTGTAAGTCATGTGACCTCCAGAGTCTCCTATCACTCCCCTGGAGTCCTTCCAACCCCCAGTGTTATCAGGGTCTTGACTCTTCAGAAGTGAAAGTTTCAGATTCTTTGTTCTTTATTTCCTGCATAATTTTACCCGATGTTTTTCTTTTTTTTCTTTATTTTCTATATTCTTTGTTTACATTCCAAAGGCTTTCCCCTTCGATGCTTTTCTGGCATGTCATCATTTGCACTGCTCAAGTGCTGTTTGGGTTAACTTGATTTTTTTTTAGTCCATTTTCTGCTTTTTTTTTTTTTTTTTAGACAAGACTATTAATTTATTATCTTATTTGCTAATAGTACAAAGGTTTTATTAAGATTTTTATTGAACCTGCTTTTTCATTGTATCTCTCGTTTAGCTTCTCTGTAGTTTATTGATTATTCACGTCTATTATTTTTTAGACGCTTGTCTGTTTTTCTTTATCACACTTTAATGACTCTGCTTTTCCAGCGTGTACTCCGAACACCTCCTTCAAGATGAATCAAGTTATAATTTCACTGTGTACTCGAGTTTTCTCATGTAGAAGTTTAAAGAACACAGGTTGTGTTTAACTGTACCTTTCTTTCCAGGGCGATGTCGCAAACGAGGTCGAGACGGAGCAGATCCTCTGCGATGCCTCCGTGATGTCGTTTACCGCGGGCAGTTACTCTTCTTACGTCCAAGTCAGAGGATCCGTTCCCTTATTCTGGTCCCAAGACATCTCAACTATGATGCCGAAACCGCCCATTACATGTGCGTGGGCCGGCCTGTCGGGAGCTGCTTCTTTCTGCTGTCATTCAAGATGATGACTGCTGTCATGTAACTCAAATAAGTGGCTGGGTTTTGGTGAAATGTTGGTCCTTTGAGCAAGATTATGTGTAGGAGTAGCTTTCATTACCTTTCTGTAGTAAATTCATGCTTAACCTCAACTATTTGTAAATTGCGTGCTATTTTGCTTCAGAAATGGCAGACGCATTCAGATATAGTGCTGACCGAGCACGCTACATTAGTTGAATTGCATTTCTTTTCAATGGTTTGAAAACCCCGTGAGTCTCTTATGTCTGCCTTATGTTCCATTCACCTTTTCTGTCCTCAGTGGACCAGGCCGACCCCTTTGCCCACGTGGCTGCTCTTCACTTTGACCAGATGCTCCAGAGGTTTGGCTCTCCCATCATCATCTTGAACTTAGTGAAGGTATAACGGGCTTGTCAGATACACTAATGGCCTCGCCAAAGACCAAAGGCATTGGCCAGCTGGGCTCTGCCTTCCCCCAGGAAAAGCAGGAAAAGGAGGGAAGGAGGGGGGAGGGGCAGAGGAGGAAGAAGACGACGAGGTGTCCGCTGTGCCTGCATGCTGTGTCTGAGCTACTGTTCTTTGGTCTTAGCTCCCATGTCGCTTCTGGGCTTGCCTTGGGGAACTGGTACTAGACCTTTCTGAAGGAAGAGGGCGTTTTGGTCTACTAGGCTCCTGATTTCCTGTGTGAACTAGATCTACTTTAAGTTCCTTAGTCCCACACCTTAAGAAGAATGTAGATCAAATGGCTACACCCTCGCCTTGATACAGCCCACCCCTTTGGCAGTTAGATCAGGATGATCAGATAAACCACCAAAACAGTCCTGTAACTCCAAAGAAATAGAAGCAGTCATTAAAAGTCTCCCAACCAAAAACTGTCCAGAACCAGATGGGTTTAGTGCAGAGTTCTATCAGACCTTCAAAGAAGACCCAATACCAATACTCTTCAAACTATTCCACAAAACACAAACAGAAGAAACACTACGCAATTCCTTCTATGAAGCCACAGTTACTCCGCATAATCTCCCTTGGAGCTGGAACAGTTTCTGTCTAATCAGGAACCTGCCACAATTTCCTTTCATAGAGGACGTCATAACAGATTTTTTTTCTACTTCTGTCATGTTTATCAGATATATTTTAAAAACTGCTTGAGTGCATATTACTTTTATCTTCAGAAGCTATCATGTATATTTTAGAGGCATTTAACTATTATAAATTATTTTGATGACTTAAAAAAATAGAAAAGTAGTAGTAATATACGCAGTTTGAAAATTAAGGTGGAAAATTTTCATGAAAACCTTTGTTCATCTGCTTCGAGGCCCGGTGGCACAGGCCGATCTTCCCAGCTATTCAAGAAGCAGAGGCAGGGGGATCACAAGTTTAAGGACCACTCTGCTGCAGAGTAAATTTTAGTCTAGCTTGAGGAACTTTAGTGAGAAAGTAAAAAGAAAAAAGTAAAAAGTAAAAGTAAAAAGAGGGCGGGGTGTTTGTGGCTCAGTGACAGAGCCACTACGTGTCCACACGTGTGAGGTCTGGGTTCAGTCTCCGGTATTGTACAAACGGTGGCAAGTCTGGGTGCTTTTCCAGTGAGTATAGATTGTTAGTATAGAAGCAAGTTACCAGGAAAGCAGCGAGTGACGAGCTATTAGTGGAACAAATACCTAACTCTAGATGAGAGGATCTCGTTCCTGCTTTATAGAGTGTAATTGAAAAGTTCTTGTAAATAGAACCCTGAATATCTACACTGCTTGGAATTCTGTGTTAATTATGCTTATTAAAAGTGCTACTTAATGCCTGTAACTGAACTCAGCCTGGTCTGCCTCCCTGCTGTCTGCCAGTGCAGTTTGAAGTGAGTTTTATAAAAACATTTATTTACAAGGTGGCCAAGCATGTGGAGACAGGAGAGCTAGCCCCAGAGCACCCTTCCTTGCGGAAGGTGTGGGGTATTTGCGGTTAAAGAGGCGGAGGATTGTCCAGGCTCTCCACAGGCCTAGCAGGAAGATTGGCCCCCTAGTTTTCCTCAAGCCAAGCGGAGGATTGTTGAATCGTCCAGGTTCTCCTCAGACTGAGCTAAAGGATCTTCCTGGTTTGCTCCCTGCAGTGGCTGAGGAGGAGGATGGTCTGGTTCTGGCTCTTTCCCCAGCTCTCTGATTCCCACATGCTTTTGACTTTGTGTGTTTACTTTGAATTCTCCAGGCCAGCGAGGGGATTTAAAATTGTACTTTCATGTTGGTCTGACAATAACCAGAGGTCAAACTAGAGAGTAATTGGAGATTGAGATGCTGTTTCATAGAACAGGAAAGAAAGTCTTTTCACATGTGGCTTTTCTTAAAAAAAAAAAAAATGAAGCAACCTTAGAGTTTATTAAGAAAATGTTTTAATGAAGATTTTTAATGTGGATCTAAGAGCACGGACTGAGAGCAGGACGACAGGCGTGTAAGAGAGTCTCTGTGATAGCACATGCTCGAATTGCGTGTGCTCCTCTCTCGAGAGAATCATCAGAATGATAAGGTTTCATTTGATTGGCTGATAATGAGGCTTGACGCTAGGACCTGTCCCATGCCTGGCAAGAGCCCAACCGCTGAGCTACACTGCCAGCCCTGTCACCATAAAGCAGATGCTGCTTCTTTTCACGTGGGGGAAGCTCTTGGTAAGTTGTGGTTAAGCCATCGAAGGATGTCTGTGGCCGTAGGGTGACAGCCAGGGCTGCCTGCTTCTCACACTGCCACTGGGTGGAGTTGCCAAGAGGAAACAGGGGGACCTGCAGAAGGATTGTGTGCTCTTGGCCATCGAGCCAGCTGTCCCGCCCCACCTTCAAGACTTTAAACGTAAAAAGTATCTCAAATGTTTTTGATAAAGGAGAGGGAGAAGAGAAAGCACGAGAGGATTCTGAGTGAAGAGCTGGTGGCCGCGGTCACGTACCTGAACCAGTTCCTGCCCCCGGAGCACACCATCGTCTACATCCCCTGGGACATGGCCAGGTACACCAAGAGGTGAGCGAGAGCCTCCTGCGGGAGGGACGCAGCTCCTTCGGGTTCCTTCGTGAGACTTAGGTGAGGATGTTGTGCCCCCGTCAGGCGTCAGGCTTTCCCCTGCGCAGTCTGTCGCCTCCTCCGCTCTGATCCTGACGGGCACTGGTGCTGCCATTTTCTATTTCGTTCTCTCCTCTTGGGTCATCTCTCTCCTAGACGAGCGAGCAGTAACTCCGTTGGTCGGAAGTCCTAGCTCCCCACTGTGTGCGTGTGTCAAGCCCCATCAGCTGGTTGATTACGGAATGCTATAACTTTAACTTACTGAGGGCTGATCTGTTTGAGAAAACCTGGTCTTTATGCCTAGAGCTAGTCCCACCCCAGGGTGGTCCTGCTGCCTGTCGCCCACCTCCACCACCACCCTGTCCCTTGTTTCCTCTCTTAACCTCCAAGATTTGGTTCAAAACTAATCTCTTCTAAGGGACCTTTTCCCATTGAGCCTTGCGTTGTCTTCTTCGGAGTGTACCATGCATCACGGAAGCTCCAGGTCACCATCTTGTCTTGTACACATTGTGGGTTTCCCCTGAATCTTTTTATGGAGTTAGTGCACCACGCACACTCGTGCACCCACTTCCTGTAGCATGGGAGTCAAGTAGTTTGAAATAGTCATCTTAGCTTATGTCCCATTTATCTCCCCTGCTACTGCACTGTGCAGAGGCATTGCCTGCTTATGTAGGGGTTTGACTGACAGCTACTGGGGTGGGACAGGCTCACAGGAATGCTGGGTGCCAAGAGTGAGGACTATGCCGGTATTTGGTATGTTATTGGCTTGCTAGTTATTGAGTACACATTATATTTCCAGCTTAATTATTTCCGTGTTTCTGTTATATAAACTACAAGATTAAAACACATGAGTCCCCAAGCATCGTTACTGTTGATGTTGTTTGCTTTAGATGGAAGAGGAAACGTGTATCGACACCTGAGTTCTCACTCTCCTGCTTTCCTCCCCCAGTAAGCTGTGTAACGTTCTCGACCGACTGAATGTGATTGCAGAGAGCGTGGTGAAGAAGACAGGATTCTTTGTCAACCGCCCCGACTCTTACTGCAGCATTTTACGGCCAGATGAAAAGTATGTGTGATACTTAAAATCTTAATGCCAGAGAAGGGGAGAGGAAGCATTTGCTGGACAAGCTTGGGGACCCCAGTTCAACCCCTGCCCCCCCTCCCAAGAAGGCTGGGGTGTGGCATGTGCCTGCCATCCCAGCACAGAGGAGGCAGAGATAGGCAAATCCCTGGGGAAGAACGGCTCAGCAGTTAACAGCTCTTTCCGCCTAGCCTGGATCCCCCCGTATATTAGGAAATGGCTTCCACATGTCCTTTGGGTACTGTGAGGTACACAAGTGTCCCCCCTCCCCCACACACACACCATTACCACATATACAAAGAAAACGTAAGTCAAGGTGTTTGTTGTTATGTACAAATGTTCTAGGGGCTGGGGAGAGGGCTTGGTGAGTGACAGCACTTGCTCCTTAAGCATGAGGACCTGCACGTGAATGGCCAGCACCCATGTGACAACCTAGGTATGGCTGTGTGTGCCCGTCACGCCAGCATTAGGAAGCAGAGAGAGACGCATTGCACATGTTTGCAGCTCGCGGATATGGACTACAGACACACACACACACACACACACACACACACACATACACAGGTGTGCACATGCACACACTCTAAAATATTATAAGCACAGGAAGTCTGTGCTAACTGTGCAGGACCGGTCCCTGTGTGCTTGGGAACTCCCGCGGTGGTTATGAACCTTTGGGTGGAAGCCACAGGAATCTTGTCATTCCCTTTGTAGAAGAAACATTACATAAAGCATGTATAAAGTAAACGTGTCTGTAGTGAGTTTGTTGTTTATTATTTAGTAGAACAGGGAAGTCTTTCTGCCTGACAATGGATACTTTCATGAAAGTAGAATCTGGCAACATGCCATGGCTTGTTGGCAGCTTCCGAAAAGGACGCGTTCCTTATTTCTCTGTCAAGGAACCAGTATCACGTGTTTCCAGCGTTTGATTCTCAGTCAGCACGGTTAACTACGGTGGTGGAATGAGGAAGCCCGAATCAAGCGGTGTCTACGTTTGGGAGACGCCTTCTGCTATAGTTTGCAGGGTTTGCGGTCCAGGGAATTTAAGGTACAGGGAGGAGACAACGCTGTGAAGGTTTTACCAGGAAGATGCCTGCGGTTGTGCGTGGTCACAGAGACTGGAGAACGATCTGGGCTTGAAGGGAAGCCAGGGCAGTCTGACGGAACAGAGAGAGGGTGCCCAAGAGGGACACAGGGCCCTAACGCACCTAACAGAGCAAGAGAGCAGAGGTGTCTGGTGTCAGACAACGTCCCTTCTACTGCTGCAGCTCTTAGAATCTACAAATATAGATTATTCCTGCCCCCTTTTAAAAACAGAAAACCGGGTTGGAGTATGGCGTAGTCGTGCATGTGCTCAGGGGGTCCAGGGCTGGACTTACTTCCTAGCACTGGACGACAGTGGAGTGTAAAGCCTCTGTTTTTATGCACAGGTGGAATGAACTAGGAGGTCATGTGATTCCCACTGGTCGGCTCCAGGTACGGATAATATTATATTCATAATGAGTACGATCTGTGTCCATGATGTGTAATGTTTTGGGGGTTTAAGACTTGGTTTTTGTTTTGCTTTGTTTTGTTTTATTTGAGACAGGGTCTCTCTATGCAGCCCAGGCTAGCCAGATACTCACTGTAGATCAGGCTTTCCTTGAACTCACAGAGAGACCCTACCTGCTCTTGCCTCCCAGGTGTCTGCTGCCATACCCAGTTCACTTTTTGTAATGTTTTCTATTAGCAAATATGAAGAGGTATTCGATGCAAAAGTATTAATAACTTGGAAAGGTTTTTTTTTTTTTTAAAAAAAAAAACCTTCTTGCTAGTGTTTAAACCTTATATAAATATGTATAGCTGATACTCTACAGCCTATACATTTTTCTACATATAAATTTTTTATTATTGGAAATTAAAACAAGAATATGGAGATAATAGGTTAGATCAGGTTTGTAAAAACAAGCTAGTGGGGCTGGTGAGATGGCTCAGGGGTTAAGAGCACTGATTGCTCTTCTGAAGGTCCTGAGTTCAAATCCCAGCAACCACATGGTGGCTCACAACCATCTGTAATGAGATCTGACACCCTCTTCTGGAGTGTGTGAAGACAGCTACAGTGTACTTACATGTAATAAATAAATAAATAATAAAAAAAACCAACAAGTGCCATATCATACAAAACCTTCCATATGAAATGTAAATACGATTAAAAAAAAAAAACAAGCTAGTGTGCATTACACTTGTTAGCTGTGCTCTAAGCATGACCTGGCTCGTGACAATGACGGCTTCCTGCTCTTTCAAAGGTCCCAAGCCTGGTTCCCAGCACCCATCCCATCCCACCCTTCTGCAGGGCGACTCCGCTCCAGGGAAACTGATGCCATCTTTGACCTTTGTGGGCACTAGCACATACAGGCACATACACGCTAATACACACACACACACACACACACACACACACACACACACGCATACACCCCACAAATACACATATAGGAGCAATATCAGATAAAAACCCATATTTGACTAATTAGTAATTATTGGAAAATAGTAGCTGTTTGCTTTATCTTGCTGAGCCTGCAAAGTCAATTTAAATATAGATGGTTCTAGTGACGCCGGTAGAGCCACACCGAGTGAACAGTACATATAGCCTTAGATGATCAGCAAGTTGTTCTCTATTATTTTGAACTATACCAAAAGTTCAGGATTGGCACCCACAGCTTTTCCTCTGTTACTTCAAGAGAAGAATTTCCCTGTGGTTGGGGTAGTGCAGGCGTCTGAACAGTGACCTGAAAACCTCCCTGTGCTCTTTGTAGACCGGCATCCTGCGCACCAACTGCGTGGACTGTCTGGATCGCACCAACACGGCGCAGTTCATGGTGGGCAAGTGTGCCCTGGCTTACCAGCTGTACTCCTTAGGGCTGATTGACAAGCCCAACCTGCAGTTCGACACGGACGCAGTGAGGTAATCCTTATCTGCTGCCATTCGAGAGGCAGGGACAAAAAGCACACGTGACTCACAAGGTTTTTATAACTCGGTTCTACTTTTAACGTCTCAAAGGTTTATGGCTCAATGACAGCGTTCAAGTTACTTATATTCCTACTACGTGTCTGTATATTACTGCCATTGGGTATGGTGTTGTTTGCTTGAATTATCACAAACACCATTATTTTAAAGATAAATTCAAAGTACATAGACAAACTAATAGATCAAATTAAAACCCAAGTGGCACTGATAGACGGTACAGCTTCTGCACAATGCTGAACTCAAGGTGCAAAGTGTGTGAGACAGATTCTTCACTCAGGATTACTGTTCCTGAGCCGACTGTCTGTTGGCACAGTGAGAAGAGAAAATACATGGCTTGCATGTCTGCTGGGTCAGAATGTTCCTGTCACCCTTAGGTCCATGTTGAAACCCTCACCCCCAAAGTGGTGCTATCAGGGGATGGGATCTTGGGACATGCTTAAGTCTAAGGGCAGAATCCCTATCCCTGGGATTAGCGGCATATTAAGAGTGACCAAGGAATGTTTGTGAGTCTCTTCCTCACGTGAGGGCGAAGCAAGGGGGCCCCCGCCCATGAGTTAAATGGGCCTTCACTCGACAGTGAATCTGTGGATGCATTTATCTTAGATGTTCTTGCTCCTAGAACCATGAGAAATAAAGGTTTCTTGGTTATAAGCCACCGTGTCTGTGCTGTGCCGTTACGGTGTCCCAAAGAAAACAAGGCACCGTCTGTAACAAGCCCATGTGTTTAACAACGGCTCGGAGGGACCGAACGGTGTCCCTGGGAGTGAGTTACCACGGCAGACCATGGAGTGAGATGCTGCCGATGTGGCTAGACACAGCCTGGTCCAGCGTTAGCATGTCAGGGTTTTGGTGCCTTCTCTTCTCGCTGGAGTTTTCTGTATGAAACAGTACAGTTTACATTTACACTCATTTCAAGCAGATGAAGAATCCACATGAAAGATTCAGAAAGATTCATAACGTTAAGGACTTTTCCCCAAGTCTAGCCTTCTGCATGGCTTCTACAATCGTTTGGGTTAATTTTCCTTCGTACTGGGGACTGTCCCCAGGACACATGCTCGGTCGCTGACTCCAGCCAGGGCCCTCTCTCCATTTTACATTCTGGGACAGTCTTACTAACTTCCTCAGGCTGCCTCTGGATTCACTCTGAGCCCAAGCGGGCCTCAAACTTGAGATTCTCCTGACTCAGCCTCCTTGGTAGCTGAGTCACTGAACCTAGTGACAACCTTGTGTAATGTGTGTTCTCCTCCTGTGTAGGTTATTTGAGGAACTCTATGAAGACCATGGAGACACCCTTTCCCTGCAGTACGGAGGCTCTCAGCTGGTTCATCGGGTAAAGACCTACAGGAAGATAGCGCCGTGGACCCAGCACTCCAAGGACATCATGCAGACTCTGTCCCGGTACTATAGCAACGCCTTCTCGGGTAAGTCCCTGGCAGCCGGCGGTCCAGCACACACTCCAGCTGGCCCTCCCCTGGCACACGGACTCTTCTTCTCTTTTAACCTCTTTAGTTAAATAAGGTTTTAATTATTTACACGTTTAAATAAAAATGGACTTTGTGACGTAGAAGGTACTCAAAAAGTATTTGTTCAATACGTAAATAAGTAAATACTAAGGTACTTTTGGAGACTGGTCTCACAGATCCCCAGTTGGCCTCAGTCTTGCTGAGCAGCAGAGGGTGATCTCGAGCTTCTGATCTTCCTGAGTGCTAGGACTGCAGGAGGGCCCCACTATGTCTGACGTATAGGGCTCTGGGGATTAACACAAAAGGTTGTGCATGCCGGGCAAGCAGTCTGCCAAAGGTCACTAGGCCCAAGCTCTGTGTTTTAAAGTAGGACATTGTGGCACCGTGCCACTCAAGGATTACAGTGTTAATGTGACGGACGTGGCTGGATTTGTAGACTCTTCCTCCTCGTGTCTTTCTCCTTCACTGTTTCTGAGTGTAGAAATTGGAAAGTGTTGAATCAATTTTTTCAATCTTGGTGGTTATTTATGAGTGTGTCACTCAATTTAAAAATGTCAGCTGGAAGTGAATAATGGCATTAGTATTAAACTACTCACCTAATCGTACTTTCATGACCTGCAAGGACTAAATCGTCCAAGGACAGCTTTCCAGGGGGCCTGGTCCTGCCTCCAGTCAGAAGCCATCATCAATATATAATGCATATCACAGACTGAAGCGACTCTGAGACATGTTCCCCTGCGCAGTTCCTCCAGGAAGAGCCCAGCGGTTGATCCTATGAGATTTCCGCTCTTGAACGGAAGAGGGACTAATCCTTGAGGGGCTGTGGGCAGAGGTAAAGTTGTCCTCTGGGATGAATGGCTGCTGCTTCTCCGTGCCTCACTCCCACTCCGCACCTCAAGTGCAGGGAGAGAAAGGCTTCAGCAGGCTCCAGGCGCTGCCCTTGGAGGGACCCCCATGTGCTCCCTGTGGAGGTCACACATCAGATCTACAGCAGAGGGATGGCTGAGGAGAGTGCCGTATGCCGGGAACTGCCTGCATACTTAGAGTAAACCTCACCGAGCAGGAGTGTTTAATGGTAACCAGATGGAGCCGTCTAGAAACAGGCTGTCATCGTTAGGGTGGCCAGGGCCCTAGCTAAAGAGTTCCCCGGGACGATCAAGAGGCCCTGACAGGCAAGGGTCAGGGGGTAGAACTGGAAGCCTTCTCTCAAATAAAAACATGCATCTGCTCCTACTGAGGGATTTACACGAGGGTCCGGAGCGACAGGAGCCTGAGAACCATCCCTAGTCAGCATTTATCTTCAGCGTGTCCGAGGCAAATGGAAGTGAGCCGGCCGTGGCTCTGTTCCTATGCTACAAGGAAACAGGACGACACGAAGCAGCACACTCCCAATTGCACGGTTTTTGTGGGTCACTGGTCCAGGCATGGGTGGGGACTCCTGCTTAGAGTCTGAAGGCCGCAGTTAGGATATTCATCAGGCCGTCGCATTTGAAGTCCTAGCTAGGGAAGGAGCCACCTCCAAGCTCGAGTGTTTGTTGACAGAATCCAGTTCTGTCCTGTAGGACGCAGGACACAGGACACAGGACACTTGCTGCTTCAGAAATGGCTGTGGGAAGAGAGCCTGGCAGTGAGGCTGCTGGCAGGACGGTCCCCCACAGGTCCCTCCATGCTGTGAATGACACCCTACTGCATTCATGCCCACTGATCAGAGGCTAACCGCAAGTCCTGTTCACATAACTAAACTGCTAGCGTGACCAGCAGACACTGGCTCCCAGCTGTAGGTGTCTTAAGTCTAACAGTGTCAGCAGAGCAGTCCCCGCCGACCGCCATAGCCGGGAATCTGCCCTTGCCTCTGTCTGCCAGTGGCTGGCAGGCTTTGGCGTCTGTTGGCCGGCACAGTGGTGCTCCTCTAGCCCCTACCTCCACCCTTCCCACCCGCTTTACTCCTTGTGTTGAGGTTGGTCTTCGTGACCTTCTCTCCCGTGTTTCCCTTTCCTTTTCCCATGGGGACACCAGCCAGCCTTACTGGATCAAGAGCCTGCTGTACCCCAGTGTGATCGCATTTTAATTTGATTATATCTACAAAGATGTTATTTCTGAGTATGATCATGTCCCCTGGCATTGTGGGGTTCAGCCTTCCAGATGCCTGTGGAGGCAAGATAGAAGGCTGCAGGTGTAAGGGACAGTCTCCTGGGCGTGGGCCTCTATGATACAGATTTAGGGCTGCTCTTAGAGAAGCAGTGTCCATCCACCCTTCCGCCCCCCCTCCTGTCACCATTGCCCTTGCAGTGGGGATCCTGATTGACACTTAAGGGCCAAGGCTGCTAAGCAGGACTAGAAGACAGAAATGAATGTAGCTCTGCAGACGATTTAGGAAGAAACACACAGTTGAGAGGGTAACGCTGGTGCCGAAGATCAGTGTGTACAGATAGGACAGGATAGCCAAGTTATGCAAACTGGAGGGTGGGATGCGGTGAAGGGCTCTGTGAGTAATGCGGCCGTAACACATCTTTATTTTAAGAAGCGTGGTGTCACAGGGGTGTGTACCTTATATTGTCACAACTGAGTATTACATAACGCTGAATGTAGAAGGATTTTCTTTCAAGTATTAAAGACCACTTTGCCACACTTAATCAGTCCTATGCGATGCCTCTGGGCTGAGCAGGAAGAGATGCAGGATTAAGACACTAAAGCACTGATATTAAGTGGTTGGGAACTGTGCCCTGTGTGTATAGACAGATGGCTGCTGTGTGAGCCTCCCTTCGGACCTCTTGCTGGGCCCATTTTAAACACAGTTCTTAAAGCTTGGCGCTGACACTGAGGCCCGCTGTCCCAGTTGGGAAGCTGAGGTAGGAAGATGAGTGTGAATGCAGCCTGGGAAACATAGCATGGTCTGTCTCCAAGTACACACAGGCACACGCCTGCACGCACATGCAACAACAGTTCTTGAGGCTTCCCATGTCAGTGTGCTTGGGGCTTTGTCTCCAGAGAGCATCTGCTGGGCTCCAGCCTGACATGTTTCTCAGGCACGTGGAGGATGCCATACTGGAAAGGCGTGGTTAGCAAGGGAATGCTGGGAAGACCTTCAACTCCCTGTGAAACTGCACCCACCTCCGTCATATTTAGATCTTGCTAAGCCCGCATTTTCTTGCTTCAGCATCTTGATTTCAAATCCTATTATAAGGGGAAAAACCAGACTGCCTGCTGTAATTAATAATAGAACACACACACACACACATACACACACACACACACACACACACGCATAAACACGCATAAACACACACCATACATATGTATAATTTAAATATAATGAATGCATAGACGTGGACCATATCCTCTTCAAACAGATTTCAAAAAACAAGATGCATGCTCACCAAGTGAAGACTGCCGTGCTCACCCCAGGGAGGGAGGTGATTATCGAATGCAGTGCAGATCTGAATCCCTCGAGCCAGGAGGTGCTCCCCGGGTACCCAGCATTTCCCCCTTTGGCTCATTTCTGAAAGGGAACGTGCAGGGGAATGCACGGAGAACACTTCAGCTTGTCACAGATAGCGAGACGACCTTCCGAGGTCATCGCCATGACAACAGAGTTCAGTGAGTAAACCCTGTTGCAAAAACTGTCCTCCATAGCATCTGGAAAGCCGCTGATAACGGGTAAAGCCAAGTCTCTCGGCCCCTGTGCCCTCACTGCAGTTAGACACGACAGGGAAAGCTCTAAGTTATCTGTTTCAGCTTCAGGTTGGAGGGGACACACTGCAGGCGGGGCATGGCAGGCTTAGGACACCATCCCCCGGCACAGCCGTTCTCCAACCCCCTAGAACAGCTGCGCCACGCCCTGTCCTCTCCGCTGATGCAGAACCCCAGCCACTGACATCGGCTCACACTTCACCAGGGAAGTCAAAGTCACGGAAGGGAACCTCCCTTCCCGGCCAAATGCAGAAGCCGTGCATATCTGCACAGAGCCTGCCTTTCCTCGGGTTTCTCTTCTCGGGGTGTCCCTGCCCCCTGCTCTGTTCTGAGTTCTGAGTTGCAGCCTGCTCTTGTGTTCCTATAATATACCCCTGTTGAGCACAGTTCCTCTCTGTGTTCTACGTCGCTTCTGCTAACAAGAGCCCAGGCGTGTTTTCCCCCCAGCCTCCTGCCTCTCCCTAACCCACTTCTCCCTCCTGCTGCAGCCCCAGCTCTCTGCCCGCCTGAGCAGAGCCTCTTCACCTGCCAGGGTTGCCGACAGTCTCCATGTGGCCGCGTTCCTTGGTCCCTTCTCTGTCTCTCTCTTACGCATTCAACTTTGGTCTGGGCCAACACTTCCTCTCTCCCACAACCCCTTTGCCCAGACTCTGGATGGACCGCTCTATTTCTAAACCCTCATCCTCTCTTCTCCTTCTACACCTTTGCCCTCGGGGCATCCTTTGATAATCAGACACATCTCCATGCCTCCCTCACCCTCCTGTTGACTAACCCTGGCAATATGCAACTTTTGTTCTCTGCTGAGAAAGCCAAAATGAAAGTGAAGTCAGCATGCCAGTTAGCCCGGGTGCTGCGTACAGGTTTCCTGGCTCTCTCTGGCTGGTGGCAGAATTCCATGCAGTCGTGGGACCGAGGCCCCGTGTTCTCATGGGCATGTGGCTCTGATTCCAGAGGCGGCTTGTGACTTATTCTGCTTTATAGCCCTCATGGGCACACTGAATCCATTTTGTCCTTCAAATTACTATATGGGCCCCTCTGCCTTCCTCTTCTGCCTTTAAAGGATTCACATAACTACAGATAACTCAGAATAATTTCCCTGCTATCTTGAAGTTGTTATAAGCAATTCAGTTATATTTGCAAAATACCTTTTACAATGCAATGTAAAATATTCCTCGGTAAGGCACTAGGGAACAAGGGTATGAGGTCCAGATTACTCTCTTCCTACCATATTTCTCTAATATATCTGAGTCTCAGAGTAACTGTGCTCGGCAAGGTACGCTGCAGTCACAGCTCTTGCGATGCTAAGGCAGGATGATGTTGAGTTCAAGGCCAGTTTGGCCTACACAGCAAGTTTAGAGCCGGGTTAAGCTCCACAGTGAGACCCCGACTCACAGAAACAAAGGTAGAGATGTGGTTTATTGGTAGAGCCCATGCCCAGCATGAGTAAGACCCTGGATTTGACTCCCAAACAACACACACAGACACACAGACACAGACACAGACACACACACACACACACACACACACACACACACAGAGCACACATACCCACCACACAACCTCCCACGTTCACCACATACCCACCACACACACAACATACCCACTACACACACTCACATCACACATCACACATATAACATATCTATCATATTCCCACTACACATACAACATACCTATTACATACTCACTACACACACACACACTTACACACACACACACACACACACACCAGCCCCCCACCAGCCACACACACACACACACACACACACACTCACTCACTCACTCCTCTCAAACATACCATTTCTGAACCAGAAACCGTTCATTATCTTTAACCTGTTTCTCCACTCATGTTTTCCACCTCACACCTAAGAACCATCTTTGACTCCTTCAGGTTCCTTATCCGCCATCTTACTCACAATCTTCTGTGTCAGCAAACCTTGTTGACTCTATATCCTGAATACAGATGGAACTCTTCTGTTATCTCCTCCCCTCCTCTCCCCTCCCCTCTCCTCCCCTCCCTTCCCGGCCTTTCACAGTGGGATCAAACCCAGGGCGTTTACATGCCAAATAAGTATTTTCCTACTGCGCCGTATCCCGAGCCCTCTCCACAGTAGACAATTTGTACCAGTAGCTCTCAGAGCTGCGGAGGCTCTGACTCATCTCCAGGCCGACTCTCTCAACCTGCCGCTCACAGCAGTGCGGTTTATTTACCTTCCCCCGAGGAATTGCTTATGCCCAGGATGGTTTCTTTCTTCTTTTTTTTTTATTGATTCTTTTTGAATTTCATGCCCTGCACCCTAAATTGCATTCACCTTCTCATCCCTTCATACCTGCCCTCTGCCCTTGCAACCTCCCCTGCAAAAGAGAACAAAAATAAAAAATAATAAATAAATAAATAAATAAAAACAAAAAAGAAAGATCTTGCCATAGACAGTGGAGACAGCATGCATACAGTCTACCCTCTGTCCACACTGCTTTACTCGCCAGTGTTCATTGCAGTGAGTCACTGGTCTAGCTCAGGCCTCTGGCTTCTGCTACACTATCAATGCCAAGTCCTCACTGGGACTCCTCTCAGTTATCCGATTGTTACCCCGTGTCATGGAGATGCTGCAGCTTTGTTCCGCAGGGCCCGCCCGCCCCTTCACAGGCTCCGCAGTGCACAGATGGGGTAGATGTTGGGGTGGGCGGACTCAAAGCCCTGGATCTGGGCTTGGGTGGCAGCTGTCCTGCACCTGAGCCACCAGCGTCTGCTCTCCTGCTCTGCCCAGGCAAGGGATGGGGCCAGCTCTCCTGTCCACAGCAGCCAGCAAAACACAGACCAGCCCCCTCCTGCTCATGTTGTCAGGGTCAGCTCTCCAGCACTCTCCTGGCCAGGGATGGGGTCAGCTTTCCAGCACTCTCCTGGCCAGGGATGGGGTCAGCTCTCCTGAGGACTGCAGCTGGTGAGGGGTAGGGCTAGCTCTCCTGAGGACTGCAGCTGGTGAGGGGTGGGGCTAGCTCTCCTGATGACTGCAGCTGGTGAGGGGTAGGGCTAGCTCTCCTGAGGACTGCAGCTGGTGAGGGGTGGGGCTAGCTCTCCTGAGGACTGCAGCTGGTGAGGGGTGGGGCTAGCTCTCCCATGCTCACATCCTCAGAGCCATCTGTGCTACTCAGCAGGTGAGGGTCACCGACAGCTCTGCACAGCCCCGAGACATCACCATGGCACCCCAGGCCAGGGGGATCCACGGGCCATGGATATTACCACAGACCCCCACTGCTGCACGGCTGCAGACCCAGACATGGGCCTCTGTCTTGGTATGGGCCAGGATATCTCTGTGGCCTCAGGTGGCAGTGTAGACGGCTCAGGCCTTCAGTTCCGGCTCTCTTCATAGTGCACACACTGTTCCACTTCCCTTCCCTCGCGTCTCTCCACCGCACACTTGCCCACCCACGTCGCACGGTGGCACGTGTGCCTCTCAGCCAGCGTGACTTATATGTTCTAAAGTTATGTCAGTGCGGGAAAGCTGTTGACCTGACCAAGGCAGCTACCCACACAGACCCAGATCCAGGACTTTGAGCTGGCCCACCCCAGCATCTACCCCCTCTGCCAACTGCCGCAGCACGCGAGGGGGCGGGTCCTGCAGAAGCTGAAGCAGGGCAGCAGGGCATCTGAGAGGAGTCCGAGCGACGTTCTACTACTGCCAGTGTCGCAGAAGTCAGAGCCTCGAACCAGACCAGTGACTCACTGCAGTGAGCGCTTGCAGTAAAGCCGTGTGGCAGTAAAGCCGTGTGGACGAAGGGTGTACCGTGTGACACACTGTAACATGCTGTGACACTGCCCAGCCTCCATAGCAAGAGCTGTCTTGTTTTCACGTGTTCTTTTGTTGGGCAGTCGCAAGGCAGAGGGCAGATACCAAGGGACAGAGAGATGAGTAGGACTGGGGCGCGTGATGTGAAATTCACAGAATCAATACAATGTTTAAAAAATTAAAAGTAAATAAAAAAAATAAAGTTAAGTCAGTCGTATCACTCTTCTCTTCAGAACAGACAAAGACAAAGACACTTCCAGGGGTTTGTTACTTTTAAAATCAAATGTCTTCCCCTTCCCCGGAGGACACTGGCCATGGGTCCCCTGTAGTCCTTGACGCTTTCTGCTACCACCACCAGCCCTTCCCTGCCCCACCCTGTTCTGGTTTTGCACAGCTTGGTTTGCTTCAGGTCTTTGCAGTGAGGTCTGTAGACCACAACCTTCTCCCTTCCCTAACTACCCCACCCTGTTCCTGGCTCCTCCCATCACACACACACACACACACACACACACACACACACACATGCACACACATGCACACACACGCACACACGCACACGCGCGCTCACACACACAGACACATGCACACGCTCACACGCACACGCACACACAGACACATACACACACTCACACACACAGACACACAGACACACATGCACACGCTTGCGCACACACACAAACACACACACAGACACACAGACACAAACACACATGCACACAGACACACACGCGTGCATACACACAGACACAGACACACACACAAACACGTGTACACACACAGACATACATGCACACACACAAACACACGTGCACACATACACACGCACACAGACACACACACATGCACACACACACACATGCACACACACACACATGGAAACACCAGCTTCTTACTAAATTATAAAACTCCAACAGCCAGGTTCTTGTTTACCTTGTATCTAAAATAAAGAACATGGAAGGTTCTAGAATGATTGATTTCTTTTCAATTAAACATATTATGTGTCTATTTTAGTAAGTACAGAGTATCTCACAAATAAATCGTAATGCCCACCCCCAGAGATTGCCAGTTGGTCATGTTTAGGCAAATGTAATTGTTCTTCTTCTGAGGCTCACATGATTTATAGTCTGCGCTTGCCCTTTGCAATGATGTGAATAAACTTCGTGGTGCTAACTGTTCTTCAGTAACATGACTGCTTCGTAACAGTATGGCGCTTTATCCTTTAGAAGCGCTATTGTTTAGTTATTTTTGTTGTATGTCCGGGATACTCCAGAGGAAATGTGTTTGAACACAACCTCTTGTGTGCCTCTGACCTATACTTATGAGAAGATTAGAAGCATATTTCTAGGTCGGAAGGTAGAAATTCCTCTCAGGGTCTTAATGTAGTAGTCTCACCTCTGACAGAAGGCCTGACAGAAGCCTAAGGGGTGAACGGGTTACTTTAGTCCATCTCTCCGTAGAGTTTGTAGAGCACCTGGCAGGCAGAGGAAGAGGCAGAGGCAGGCAGGTCTCTAAATTCAAGGGCAAAATGGTCTACATGCTGAGTTCCAGGATAGCCAGGGTGACATAGTGAGATCCTGTCACAAAAAAACAGAAAACAAACAAACAAACAAAGTGTTTTGGGCTGGAGACATGGCTCAGAGCACTGGCTGCTCTTCAGAGGTCCCGAGTTCAGTTTCCAGCAACTCCACTGTGTAAACCTGTAGTTCCATGAGGCCGGATGCCCTCTTCTGGTGTGCAGATGTACATGCAGACAAAACACTTATAAACATAAAATAAATAAGTCATAAGAAAATAATAATAATAATAATAATAATAATAATAATAATAATAAGTGCCCGGCCAATGCTCAGTTTTGTAGGGTGGCCTTGTAGCCCAGGCTCAGGTGACTGTGCCACCACAGAGATGCTTTCTGTTGTGACAGCAGTAGCAGTGGCAGCTTCGGGATCGCCCAGTGATTCAGGAAGGGTCACCCGTGAGCATGAGGTGCCCCTGCCACGCCCTCTGTGGCTACCTTACTCACTAGAATTTTAAGGACGACGTCATCTAAAAGGTGAGAAGAACTCGCTGAGAACATGGCTGGAAAACAGAAAGCCGCGTTAGGCGGCATTAGGCCATCCTGGGCGCTGTACGGCGTGAATTATCAAGTGCCGTAAGTGCCTTCCAGAAGCACAGAGAAGACAGTGACTGAGAGAGGAGCGTGTTTACTTCAGTCTGTGTGCTGAGACAGACATTGGGGTGGGGCTGCCCGTGTCATGTAAGACTCATTTCCCCAAAGACCCCGAGCCTAGCAACGCGTCCCTTCATATATTACGTTCAGGCTGAAAGGCTAGTGTTGTTTTAATGGAATGCTTCCTGATAAAATATTAATCGTAGGCATCCATATCTGACGTTTCATTTGCTTTTGCGAAAATGATACGTCCATCCTGATTTGAGGTGTGTATGTTCACTGTGGCTGTTAGAAGAAAATACTTTGTATTTTCTTGGCCCCGCAGCGAGCGGGCCCTTCTGCTTCCTTTTTAGTCCTCCACTGTTTTCAGAAAGAGGTTGTTAGGAATACCTGTGGGAACCTGACTGTCGAGGCCTCCGGGACAAGTGACAAGAAGTGAGCGGGAGGGGTGAGGGCAGCGGGCGGAAAGGGTGCAGGTGGGGTGGGAGGGCGGCTGAAGAGTGTTGCAGTGCGCTCGCCTACTGCCAGGCACACCGAGGAAAGGGCACGGGACACGTGCCAGTCGAGTTTGTCGCTTGATGGTGCCGTGTGGGAGGACAGCGTTGAGGGGCCGGGGGAGGGGGAGGGGACTGTCGTTCACGTGCTGCCCCTGCCTTCATTGTCACCGAGGGGGCCAGCCTTGCAGCGGAGGGGCAGCGATGCTGTGAACAGCACTTCTGCCGAAGCAAGGGCGTTTGGAGTGGGAGCCGCGCAGCTGACTTGGCCGAGGTCACGCAGCAGGACTTCTGTAGGAATTGGGTCATTCCCCCGCCCCCATAGCCCTGCTTGTCTTTAGAACCAAGTGTCATGTTTACTTGAGCTGTGTTAGTAGGTCCTGAGGGTGAGTGTTTATTTTAAAAATGAAACCCACTCTAAATATGGTGTGTCTTTTAAGCTAACATTCAAGAAGCAGTCTCTCTATCCCGTCCTGTGTGTCATGAGAGGCATCAGGTGAGAGGGAAGCATCATTCAGAAGCAAGGCTTTTAGTCACCTCAGAACTTGCATGACCAGGTGTGTGTGTGTGTGTGTGTGTGTGTGTGTGTGTGTGTGTGTGTATGAAATTTGAAATATAAATATGTCTTCTTTAGAGATCTGTTCTAGGAAGCTACAGCTGGGTCCATGTCATCGGAGATGTCCTCCTGGGCAGACTACATTCAGTAATGGGTTTTCTGAAATCTCTATTTTTTGGCTTTTTAGACGCTGATAGACAAGATTCCATAAACCTGTTCTTGGGTGTTTTCCACCCCGCAGAAGGAAAACCTCATCTCTGGGAACTCCCCACAGACTTTTACCTGCATCACAAAAACACCATGAGCCTCTTACCCCCCAGAAGGAGGTGAGTCCGGTCCCCTCGTCTACCACCGAAACTCACAGTTGCAGCTGTATTGAGAAACTGTCGTAGGACGTGAGTGCGTGGCGTAGAGCTCTGAGTCTCAGCACGTGTGCCGTGGCTTTCAGCTCGGTGATTTCTGGCGAATCGTGACTGGTAGGTAGCTGGCTGTTCTACTTGGTCCCTGAAGTCCGGATAAATGTCTCGGATGCCTCTGGATGTGGGACGCGGTGCAGAGCACCTGAGGCAAGCCAGCGACTTCATTCTTGAATGTTTCCTACAAATGAGAAAGAAATCCGAGACTCAAGGAATCCGTCTTGGAGTGTGGGAGCTGGGCAGTGCCTGCTTTGTTACATTAAAGTTGCAGAATGTTCTCCAATATTCTTTCTTCCAACATAGCAGCTCTGGGTTAATAGTCTGAACAGGAACCCAGAGCAGTGGCTGCTCCTGCCAATCTGGCCTTGTGGAGGCCTCCACCAGTGCCGGCCATTTGGTTACCGGTAAATCAGTGATGGCACTCTCAGAAGAGCTGTGCACGGAGGCCCTTGCCCTTAATCTTAGCACTAAGATGCTAGGGTGGGGGTTGCTGCAAGTTTAGGCCAGCCTGGCCTCCAGGGTGGGCATGCCTTAACCTTTAGCCTGTAAGATTTTTCTGAAAAGAAGTTTCCCAGGAGCAGCTTAATACGGCGTAGGGTAACGTGAGCCTTCACGTCATGTGTGCATTTGAGTTGACTGAGTAGATTGAAGTATCTATATGTGTGCGTGGCGTTAGATGATGTCTGCGACCCCTCTGACCCTCATTTTCCTCATATGCAAGATGTGAACGGCTGGGTGCACGCCCCGCAGGGTCGTCGTGAGGACTTAGCTCCCAGGCTCCTCCGTGTTCTAAGCCAGGCGCCCGCGCTGATGTGATGAGTTGTGCCTCTTGAGCAGCAGATAGGAAGCTGGAAAGAGGCTGGTTCGCCCTGAAAGCACGCAGTGACGTCACATCTCCCAGAGAGCTTTCTTCTCTCAGCCTCCGGTAGGGACAGCGGAGTTGCTTTGGCAGTTCTCTGGATTATTGCCAGCCTCTGCTCCCTGTGAGCACAGACCACAGACAGTACAAACCGCTAACGTAGCTGGGAAAGTCTGCGCTGCGGCAAGAATATCTAAACATGTGAGCCAAGTCTCAGGCTTTGCACTTTTGTTGATTCGCTCATATTAGAATACCTTTTAATTCATGGTTTTTCCTCTATAAATGAAGCTCTGTGCATTTTAAAATCATAATTATTGTTGAAAATGATTATTTAGTACCAATCTTATTGACAAAAGTTTTGAATTAATAATGTCTTATGAAGTCTGTCTAAACACTTGCACTTAGCTTTGCTGGTAATTGACCAAAGGAAAATACGGTTGGTTTTCTGGAATGTCGCATTACCCAGTACTGAAACAGCTAATGTACTGCCTGGAGACAGCCAGCGCCCCGGTCTCTGCTGCAGAAATGATGCAGGTCTCGGCAGGCGTGAAGCTGCTTGCTTACCTTGGGTTACAGGTTTGGGGGCCCGTGTGGGAGCCAAAGGAAGCTTTTTAGTGTCACATCCTCAAATAGGAGACTGAGGTACAGAGAGAGCGTGCGTGCGGTGACTGAGGCTGTTCAGCCACTTAGATGATTCAGCAAGAGTAGTTAGTTAGAGCACAGTGGTTTCTGACCCAGAAAACACTGTCTAAGTGAGGTGGTTAATGGGCCCCGGCGGTTACTCTACTGCCCTTGTTTGTCCTCCGCGGGAGCGAACGGAGCCTGTTTGATTTAAATCACCAGCTGACACTGCTCATAAACAGAGCTTGTCACTGTAAGATGCAGTTAGTGTTTGGGTTGGGATTTTTTTTTTTTTTTTTAACTGTCACCCAGCTCTATGGGTTATTTTGATGACTCTTAAATGAGGATAAGTCCCAACATAAACGAACAGTTAAACCGGAGGTGGTATCAGACAAGAGTGTGGGGCTCAGCCTGGCTCACCTGGTGCTGAGTTCGAATCTTGAAAACAGGCTCTGGTGGGGTTAAGTAACCCCCGAGACTCGGTTTCCCCATCAGTGGAAAGGAGACGGCGCTAGATCTCACAAGGCTTTTTATTAATTAATTAATTACTCTCTCATTTATTACATCTGACCACAGTTTCCCCTCCCTCCCATCCTCCCAGTCTCTCACCACACCCCTCCTCCATTTCCCTTCCGCAAAGGGCAGGCCTCCCAGGGAGAGCCACTGAACATGGTATCACAAGTTACAACAAGACCAGGCACCTGCCCTCATATTAAGGCCAGAAGAGGCACCTCAGCAGGAAAAAGGAGTCCCAGAAGCAGGCAAAAGAGTCAGAGACACCCCCACTCTCATGTTAGGAGTCCTACAAGAAGACAAAGCAAAACAGCCATTACATGTATGTAGAGGACCCAGGGGGTCAGACCATACAGACTCTGATTGCTGCTTCAGTCTTTTGAGGCCCTCTGAATCTCGCTTAGATAATTCTGTGGGCCATGTTTTGTGGGGTTCTTGGCCCCTCTAGCTCCTACAATCCTCCTTCTCCCTCTTCCAAGATTCCCCAAGCTCCACCTGCTCTTTGGCTGTGGGTCTCCGCATCTGTTCCCATCCGTTGCTGGATGGAGCCTCTCTAATGACAGTTGAACTAGGCATCAATCATATAATCAATCAGCTATACTCTATGAGTACAGCAGCCTATCGGTAGAAATTGTTTCATTTACTTTTTTTTTGTGCCAGTTGTGTTTGGTTCTATTGTAGGTCTTTGGGCTGTCCACCCTCCGTGCAGTGTCAGGTGTTTGGGGTCTCAGGTTGGAGCAGTCACTGGTTGGCCGTTCCCACCTTTCTGTGCCACCTGTACCCCAGCACGCCTTTCAGGCAGGACAGATTGTAGGTTGAAGGTTTTGCGGCTGGGCTGCTGTCCCAGTCCCTCCGATGGAAGCTATGCCTGGTTACAGGACAGATGGCCATAATGAATAAGTGAGAAACACAAAGGTGAAGGAGCCGGGCCCTGGTACACCTCCCCGGGGTTGACACCCAAGTCACCGTTCACAGCCAGTCACCTGCTCTGATTCTGCTTCCTTATCAGGAGAGCTGTGCGTCCCTGGGCGGCAGGCGAGATTGTTTACAGCCTTAGCGCACAGTGAGTCCTGCTGGTGTCCCCTTGCTTTTGTTTTCTTTCTTTTTTTTTTTTTTCTTTTTTGTTTTGTTTTGTTTTGTTTTGTTTTGTTTTGTTTTGTTTTGTTTTGTTTTTTGAGACAGAGTTTCTCTGTATAGTTCTGGCTGTCCTGGAACTCACGCTGTAGACCAGGCTGGCCTTGAACTCAAAAATCCGCCTGCCTCTGCCTCCCAAGTGCTGGGATTAAAGGTGTGCGCCACCAACACCCGGCCTTGTTTTTGTTTTCTAAGGGAATGGTTCCTGCTTTCTAACCCTAACCCTAACCCTAACCCTAACCCTAACCCTAACCCTAACCCTAACCCTAACCCTAACTAAAAACGATACAGGATGCTCATTAAATCTAGGAACTTGGGCGCTGTTTCATCATTTATATGATGCAATAGCAATGATCACTTGATTATGGATTCATCTGCGTCTTCAACCTTGGTGGCTAGCCTGTCCTTATCCCGTGTTTACCAATGATGTAATGTTTTTACTGATAACAGAGGGGGACAATGAACCCACTCTTGTAACTGGCTCTGTTACTTTGAACCCCATATGTGATAAAATGCTCAAATCATTCGCTGAACCTTCGCTCAAAGCCTGGTCAGTATGTCATGTGCTATATCAGATGCCCATGAAGTATTTACATAGTCCCCAGACTGTTTTTAGATATTACGCATTCATTATTTCATTTATTTTTAGAGTTGGGGATTTTCTGGTCCTGCTCACCAACTGGTATGTGAGTTTCCTGTCTGTCCAGAGTCTCCACCTTTCCTGTGTTTGGCAAGCCTAGGTTGGTGCCCAGAATGTGCTACCTGGAAGGAGCTGGTCATTGATACTATTCCTTACACAGTTGTTTCTTGCCTTGCACAGAGATCCACTTCACTGAAATCTTATATGCTGACCCTCCTCAGCCCGCCATGCCCCTGTGTGTTCCAGTTGATATTAAAGTCTATCCGAAGCTTGTGGCCATGTCCGTGGCAGTGGTCACAGGCTGGCCTGATTCTGCCAGCGATGGTGAGACCGCTGGGACCACCGCTCGGTGTCTGCAGCCTCTGCTCACCATTAGGTGTAAGACTCCTCACTGACTGTAGCTGTTCTCAGCACTGTTGTGCCAGCTGTGCCAGCTGTGCCAGCATCCTGGGGCCTCCCGTCCGCTAGAAGTTTTGTGCCCTTACCTGTATCACACAGCCATGTGCTCACCATTCCAGTCATGTGAAAGTGTACACTGTGCCTGCTTCCTCAAGAAAGAAAAAGTCATTAAGTGCATCCTTTTTATTAGCTAAGTACTCCTATCATATTAAGTCTATAAAATACTTCCTCAGATTTAATCAGCTGGCCACCTTCATCTCCAGCCTTGGATGAAGAACGCCGAGTAGAAGCTGGGGAGCGCCATCTTACGACTCCGGCCATCCAACTCCGCGGAACTTCCTGGCTGGGATGCGTTGACAGTTGTCAGTCTTAAGGATGCCATTGCCCTGTCTGTGGTTCACAGACACTGGCTACTTTGTCCATGTTCATATATCTTGTTTCTAGGAAGTCTCAGGTGTCTAGGAGAGTTAGAGACGATCCATCTTAAATTGCCCTTTGAAGTGACCCAGTGGAATTCAGCACTCTCAGTACTGGGGACTGAAAAGAATAGAATGATCTCTGGGGTATTGTACACGAAGGAAGAGGTTCTCCAACATCAGTGTCCTGTTCTGCAATCCCCCCAGCCCCAAGGCAGTTTCATGCCCTGCGCAGACATCTTCTCTGTGAGCAAAAGCGCCTCTCATCCTCTCTGTCTCAGTCCATCCTCTCCAGGGCGTGCCTTTCTCATGGGCTTCTTTATTTCTGAGACACACCCAGGACTTGGGATTTTCAGAAAATATTCTTAAAATCATTTTATATTACTTAAGGAAATGCACTCTAGTAATATGGTTTTAAAACCTGTGGCCTGGTCTCAACTCACTGAGGCAAAGGTATTTCTTTCTTTTTTTTTTGGTTTTTTGAGACAGGGTTTCTCTGTGTAGCCCGGGCTGTCCTGGAACTCACTCTGTAGACCAGGCTGGCCTCGAACTCAGAAATCCGCCTGCCTCTGCCTCCCAAGTGCTGGGATTACAGGCGTGCGCCACCATGCCCGGCTGACAAAGGTATTTCTTAATTCTAGTTGCCCATCTGTCTTACTTAACTTTTCTGTCACTGTGAAGAGACATTATGACCAAGGCAACTTATAAAATACAACAAATCGTTTAATTGGGGGCTTGCTTACAATCTCAGACGGCGAGTCTGTGATCTTCATGGCAGGTAGCATGGCAGCAGGCAGGCAGGAGAGCAGCAGGGCAGTAACGGAGAGCTGGTATCATAGCAGGGGGCAGAGACAGAGACAGAGACAGAGACAGAGACAGGGACAGGGACAGAGACAGAGACAGGAAGAGCACGGGTCTTAGACTGTGCCTGTCCTGGGCTTTTGAAACCTCAGAGCTGTCCCACAGTGATATACCACCCCTTAAAGGGCCACTTGTAGTGTTTCCTAAACCAGTTCACCAGCCAGAGCATTCAAATCTACGATCCTCTGGGGACCATTCCGGTCCAAACCACCGCATCTGTACAGTGTGTTCTACATTAAGACTCCTTAGATAGCATTTACTTCTTTTTCCTAAGCATGCAAACGGTAAGCAACATAATTTTAGCGAGTTCCTTATAGACTGTCTGATATCTTCTCTCCTGGGTTAGGCCCTCAGAGAGTAGAAGGCACACATACTCTGCCTATGTGCACGTGGGCCCCACCACACCCCGCCCTCCCAACAGTTGATTCGTATCTTCCTCTGACCTAATTCTCTGCCCAAAAAAAGTAAACGGAATTAGTATGAACGTGGCTTATTTGAAGGTGAATTTATCTTTTTAATCTTTCTCACAACTGATTTCTATGGAAATTTTGATTTTTTTTACTGTTGCTGGGATTGCGGTCTCCTTGGCTGACTTGTAGTTCTTGGGATCTGTTCCTCTCTGTTTGGGGCCTCGGGAATGAGTTGAACCACATCTGGTGGAGTAAGATTCAGAGCTCACCTACTCCAGGACGCTTGACGGTCTACTGCTTACCTCTTTCCTCCGCTGTACCTCGTGTGCTGCTGTTATTTCCGGTGTGGCTCTTTGAACGCGTAGGGCAGTGTCTGATACAGTATACATGACCGATCAATGTTGAACAATTGAATTAGGTCCCTACAAGCAGCAGGCTTGTCTCTTCTCTCTTCTCTTCCTGATCCTGGGCCTTGCTGTTGAAAAAGCAGCTTGGAAACCGTTCTTCAACGTCGCCCGGTGGCTTGTAAGATATCAGGATCCCAGCTGGGCCAGTCTTCTGACTCAGATTTGATTCGTAGGAAGGCCAAGGAATAACTGGGCACGGAGCATATGGGCAGCAAGCCCGATCAGACTCCAAGAAGCCTCTCCCCTGTCTACACGCTCACACCCGTGTCCCAGGCTTCCTGCCCTGCTGCCTGCCCTCCCAGTGGGTTCAGCCATCTCTAGGTGATACCCTGCCTGTAGCATTCGGATGATCATCTTCCATTTTGTTTTTTTCATAATTAGGAATACTCAAGATCACAATTTCAGCATTTTTATCTTTTAAAACCCCTCATTGCTAATTTTTCTTTGTAGTACTTTGGGCCATAGGCTTCATTTTTAAACTATTGGAAATCTGACTGTCTTTTAAATTTGTATGCATTATTTCACTTTCTAGCTCGTGCAGATTTTGACAGAGCTCTTTCTTCTCCTAGAACCTCTATTTCATTAGAATTTGATATACAATTAAATTCCGGGTCTCAGGACTTGTTGCAGTTCTTTCTCTATGTCAGAGATGACTCTCCCAGAGAAGGCCAGACCATTGACCTCCGTACCCGGAAGCTGGCCTCTGCACACAAGCGGCCCATGTTCTCAGCTCAAAAGGACAGCGCTCATGTTGTTCCCCGAGGGAACTTTGTTTTAGAACTATCCATTTACTCCTTGGTGGTTTCATTGAACTGCTTCATTAACTATACACAAATCCCGTAGCAGAAAAGCAGCCTTAGCGCTCAACAGCGAGCCTTGGACCATGGCTCACTGTTTACCAGGTGACATTGTCTCTACTTTCTGAGAATCTGTTTTTTTACCTCTAACGAAACAACAGCGGAGTGTCTTGGCCTTTTGCAAGTCTCTGGTGGAGATGAGGCAGAAAAGGCTTGAGAAACTGTTCAGTGTTGAAGACCTCCTACGTCCAAAGCTCTCCAAATGTGCTGTCACGGGAGGGAAAAGGACCTTTGAAGGAGAAGGCCGAGGTTTCTATTTGGTGGCTTGTAGAAAGCCAGCATTGATGTTTGGTCCCCTTGTCCCTTTGATTTTCGCAGTTACACTTACTGGTGGACGCCAGAGGTGGTGAAGCATTTGCCGCTGCCTTACGATGAAGGTGAGTACTGGCCTCTCACAGTTCTGCTACAGATTTTGAAACTGTGCCTAAAAAGGCTTAAATCCTTAAAGCATTTGATGTGCTATCTTACAAAAGAAGCTGACTTCCTATGTTGCCGTTTGGTTAGGGGAGCCATGCGTCTCTTGGCATATTCTAGGAGGAGACGATTATACTTCCTTCTATCTGAGCAGGCTCTGCCCCTGTGGTGTGGCTCAGACTTATTAGATAAGCTGTGCAAACATTTGGTTGACATAACGATTCATTTTGAGTTAGGACTCATTATATGAAATATTAAATTTTTCTATGACATTTTAAAGAGATGGAAAGGAAGTTAAGGACACACTGATAAGCAGAACATATATTTTTATATATGTATATCCTAATCACATTGAAACTAAATTTTATTAATGTGTGAGAAAGGCAGGAGCAATCATATGGAGGAATACATTAAATGCACCGCGCATTAGAACAGAGGTTCCGAGTGTCAGCAGATAGAGTGAGGTCCCCGTTCTGTGACGATATTGGTGATTTATTATTTTGACCGCGGGCAGCCAATGTTCCATTTGTAAAAGTGTAGCAGGCGATGAGTCTGTTTAATCTACGCTTCTGCATCTGAACTTTGGGTGGGGAAGTTCAGAGCAGGTTACTAAGGTTATTAAATTATTAATTCATCTCCCCCCAAGTATGTGTGCAACTTGAAATTCTGGACAAAATCATTAATAATATTGCTAAGGTGGATTAGTTGTTTTAGAGAGAGGAAAGCACTTTATTTTATGTTTGTGTGGCTATGTACCTGTATGGGGGGGTATGTGCCACGGAAGGTGTGTGGAGATCACGGAATCTATCACGTGGGTTCCCAGGCTCGCATTGTTAGCCCTAGCTGCAAACACCTTTACCTGCTGAGCCACTAACCAGGCTCGGACAGGACTTTACCCAGGACCGTCAGTAGGATGTGAATGACAGCAGCTTTAGGGAAGGGCTGCTGACCTTTTGATTAAGGTAGGCTGCGGAAGGGAAGGGTTGAAGAGTAAAAATGGATTTAAAGGAACGAGTACTTAAATTTCTGAAGTAATTCTGCTCCCTACCATGGGCTTCCAAAGACTCACCTTAGAGCTGTTACACAGGCAGATCTGCATTGTTTTGTGTGTGTGTGTGTGTGTGTGTGTGTGTGTGTGTGTGTGCACGAGTCTCTTTCCTGCATAAGTGCTAGGAACTGGAGCTGGGAAAACTGGGTCAGTGCTATGTCCATTACAGGCTGTGACAAGGCTGTCTATGAGCACTGATGGTATTGCACACCTGTGTGCCGGAGGTACTCTACTGGTGATTTAGTAACAGGAAGTTGTATTTCCCAGTTATCTGTGCTGCAAACTTAAAGAAGTTGATGGTGAAGAAATTTCACAGATGGGAAGAAGAAATTGATATTCACCACGAGTTCTTCCGGCCATATGAACTGAGTAGTTTTGATGACACCTTTTGCTTGGCTATGACAAGTTCAGCACGGTATGTCGTGGGCACCTCAAAGCCGTAAGCACTGGGAAGCTCACATGTCTCTAGTTCCCAGAGGTATGTCTGTTCTGCAAGCTGCTCAGAGTCAGGGCCTCGAGTCAGAATGCCTCCTGTGATGGGGAGCCCGTCGCCTCAAATTCCTCATTACCAACTGGGTTAATTGTTCTTATTTGATAAGTTGATAAGCTGAAATCTGTCCCCTGCTAGCTGTAATTTGCCATTTGTAATCAACTCAGTATTTTTCACTCCTCTCTCTTCCCTTCCCCTCCTCTTCCCCACCCTCTTTCCACTCCCCACCTCTTCTCCCGTCTCCTCCCCTTCCCTTCCTTCCTCTCCTCTCTCTTCCCTCCCCCTGCCCCTTCCTTCCTCCCAACATCGTATTAATAGCTAAGTCAGTGTAATTCGCCCTTATCCAATGCATTCTTTCTCCACAAGGCTCACCACAGGCTTCTTATTGTTAGGAACAGTGTATAGCCACAGCCTTGTGCTCAGGGACTGTTAAAAACAGCAAGGTGGCCAACAGAAAAGACACACATATGTGAAAACGTAGCCCTGAATAGATGGCTTAAAGGACACTCACTTACAGTGAGAGCAGAACTAACAACAGAGCCCACGCGCAGGCCTGCTGAACCTCTCCAGCATGAGACCTGGGTGACTCAGGCTTGGGCTGCTCCTCACAGACACGTGCCTGCGAGTGACAGTGTGGGACTGTGGGTTTGTGGCTACACATACCGTTTAGTGAGTAAGCAAATCCACAGTCGTGGAATCTGTGGATACCTTTCTTCTTCTTCTTCTTCTTCTTCTTCTTCTTCTTCTTCTTCTTCTTCTTCTTCTTCTT
This sequence comes from Apodemus agrarius, assembly GCA_964023405.1. Taxonomy (NCBI): domain Eukaryota; kingdom Metazoa; phylum Chordata; class Mammalia; order Rodentia; family Muridae; genus Apodemus; species Apodemus agrarius. The sequence continues at coordinate 45,322,666 of OZ030025.1, read as the reverse complement.
CTTCTTCTTCTTCTCCTTCTTCTCCTTCTTCTTCTCCTCCTCCTTCTCCTCCTTCTCCTCCTCCTTCTCCTCCTTCTTCTTCTCCTCCTTCCTCCTCCTCCTCCTCTTCTTCTTCTTCTTCCTCCTCCTCCTCCTCCTCCTCCTCTTCTTCTTCTTCTTCTTCTCTTCCTCCTCCTCCTCCTCCTTCTTCCTCTTCCCCTCCTCCTCTTCTTCCTCCCCCTTCTTCCCCTCCTCCTCCCCCTCCTTCTCCCCACTCCTCCTCTTCCTCCTCATTCTTCTTCTCCTTCTTCATCTTCTTCATCTTCATCTCCTCTCCTCTTGCTCCTCCTCCCTAGAGTTTCGAAACAAAGGAAAATGCAATTGCATTGCCAAGACATTTTCCGACTATTAAATAGACATTTGGTGTGGTGGTACAGGTTTACCAGCTCAGCATTTGGGAGGCGGAGGCAAGGACTCCCAGAACTGCTGCCCTGTTGGCCCCGTTGTGATGTGCCTGGCTTCTGCGGTTCAGGAAGATAGGCCTTGATGCTGAGGAGGGGACTTGGGCTCAGCTCAATTAGGACATTAGGTCAGCCTCTATGTGAAGCGTCCCCACAGCGGTATGCAGATGAGCCCTGCGTTAATGAGGCAGATACTGCTCTTTTAATCCATGCCCCTGTTCTTTGATCATTATGCCCATGTCCTTCAGTGGTCTAGCTTACACATACAGTGCAGAGGCCTGGGCAGCTGACTGTCTGGCCACTGGTCTGTTTGTTTACCTGGGAACTAACTGTGATGTCTAGCCAGATGGTGTACATCCTAGGTGTGCCTGGGGTGTCATCACTTTCCAGCAACCTAACTTTGCATTCAGAGCTCCTCGGCTCCTACAGTGATGAGAGAGGATACCATGGTCACATGGAGGTCACCCAGAGCTATTACTTGGGGAGCCCATTAGCTGAAGTGCTCATGGGTGCTTGTGTTAGAATATGTGCATCCCAGAAGCAGGGTTAGCAGGATACAGTGAGCCAGCAGTGTCTACATAGACAGTGAGGTACACAGTAATTTTTAACGTTTTCATCTTTTCCTAGTGATTTTATGCCTAAAACTGTTGGCATCGATCCAAGCCCGTTTACTGTGCGAAAACCAGATGAAACTGGAAAATCTGTACTGGGGTAAGATTTGCATATAGAATGAAAATTTAAAGATTCATGCTTGCAGTAATATTCCCATCCAGAACTAACAATGTCACATCTGTTCATTGCATCTCTGTTGGTTTATAGCCCCGGGTTCATTGAAATGCTCAATGTTGAAACCAGAACTTACAGTAATCTCAGCAACATGGTATATTTTATTAATTTAAATTGTGAACATAACATGTGGTGTAAAGATGAGGAATAGCTCTATACATAACCCAGATTCCTTTGTTTCTCAACATAAAATAATTAACATCTGTGCTTATTCTATGTATTATATTGATTTTAGTTGGCATCTGAATGTAAAAGCAAGAGTACTATAATGAGAACTTGATAGGTTTCCTGTGTATGGCTATAACATTATTTGCAGGAAGAACATTTCTATATCTAATAACATGAAGGGACCCCCTCTGCCCCCATGTCTGCATCTTCCCACTGAGAGACTGGAGTGAAGTGTGTAGTGTTCTGGTCAAAGGTTCCCATTTGTCTCATGGCCGGCCTGTTACAGTGGTAACACTGCTTCTCAGCTTGGAGCGCAAGTCATAGAACGACTGTCGATACAGTGTCCCGCTTGTATTTAGGATTGTAAACCCAATTGGATTTAGCTGCGTGTAATTTACACACAGGGTCATATACAAATATTTTCCAGATGCATCACTTCTGTGCCTTATACCCACGACCTTTCAGGAGTTTCACATTAAGCCTTGACTAGATACTAAGAGTTTAAAAGGAAGTAAGTGTTGAGGAATTTGAACCCAAGGTGATCCTGGGACAGATAAACATCCGGACAGCTGGGTGGGAAATCAGCACCGAAATAGTCAGGTTAAGTTTTAGGTGGGGAAGGTCAGAGTGGAGTTTTGTTTTGTTTTTCTACAATATCTAAGTCTGGTGACACATATTGCATCTTTTTTTCTTTCCTGAGGTTTTCCATGTATTGCTGTGCTTTTAGTAAAATATAGTGAAGTATTTTAACAGAAGGGCAGGATCTGGGGAGATGGCTCAGTCAGTCCAATCCCTGCTCTGCAAGCAGAAGGCTCTGTGTTCCAGCCCTACTCCAAAGCTGTAAGATCTCAAACATAGTCCTCTTTCTGAATTAGAAATGTAGACAGTCCCAATTTTAGTTACCGGAAGATGCTACCGGAAGAGCCCGTGGTGAGAAAGCATCTGCCCCTCTCCCCAACCGTGTTTGGCTTATTTTATTTTCAAAGATCTATTTATTTCACATATGTGGATATACTGTCGCTGTCTTCAGGCACACCATAAGACAGCATCAGGTGCGTGAGCTGGGATGTGGTTGCTGGGATTTGAACTCAGGACCTATGGAAGAGAGCAGTGAGTGCGCTTAACCACTGAACCATCTCTCCAGCCCGGCTTATTCTTTTAATTACAGCAATTTTGTCATGTGTAGGTAAATCCTGGGCTTCCCACTTGAATGGGACTTGAATCCAGACACTAGCTTCTCGCAAATTCTTACTCTTTGCTTGGCCTTTGGCCCGGGACTCAGCCACCCACAGTGGTGGTTAGAGGTTCAGCTTGAAGATGATTCTCACTCACCTCCATCTCCTCAAAGGAACAAAAGCAACAGAGATGAAGCTGTCCTGCAGAGGAAAACGGCTGCCAGCGCCCCGCCACCCCCCAGCGAGGAGGCTGTGTCCAGCAGCTCTGAGGACGACTCTGGCACCGACCGGGAAGATGAAGGTTCCATCTCTCAGCGATCCACCCCTGTGAAGATGACTGACACCGGAGACAGTGCCAAAGTGACTGAGGTGTGGGGGCTGGGGAGCGTGTGTGATCTAGCCTGAGGCTCTGGGAAATGATCTTTAAAATTCTGCTTTAAAATTGCTTAAAAGGCCAAGAGCAGGAAAATGTCATGTTACCCAACTCACACTGCTTTGGGGCGGCGCCCCAGGCACGGCATAGGATGGCTACGTAGACCTCAGAAATGCTTGGCCTTTGTTCCTCTCTGTAGTGGTAAATTTCTTACCACCTTGGAAGCTTTAGGAGAGGCCTGTCCTTCCTTGAGTATCCCATCCTCTTGATGTCTGTTATCCCCCACTGGACACTTGGCTTGCAGGGTTTGGACCTGGCGCCCCCATAGTCTTTGGATAGCCCTTGCGGAAATGAGTCCTGTCCAAGTCAATTTACTAATATAGTAAGGAAGATAAGTGGGCAGAAACAGTTGCTTTCTAGAAATAGCTAAAAGTCACAATGCGTTAAGAACTCATCCTGCCTGTTGAGGAGTCAGTGGAGTGACATTGGTCAAACCTCGCCCACTGGATGTTTGGGAAAATGAAGTGATTTTGGAAACAGCTCTGCCTGCCTATGCTGCATATGGTGGCTCACACTCTGTGCCACAGTCGGGCTGTAGCAGCAGGAGCTGTATAACCCAGCATGCTTGGACTACTTACTGTCTGGCCTTTGACAGAAAAAATAAAAAATGAGTTGCCAACTCCTCCCTCGTGGACAGCAGCCCATTTGTAAAATGTTTATTTAGCCCATTTATAAAAAACTGTAAACTAAGCCATTTCAGTAAGAAACAAGAATCCTAGTTTTCTTGGGGTTTGTATTTGTTTTTGGGGGTGTACTTTTATTGTTTTGTTTGGAGGCAGGGTCTATAGACACTGTGCTATACTAGAACTCACCATGAGGTCCAGATGAACCTCAAACTCACTGCAATCCTCCTGCCTCAACCTTTCAAGTCCCAGGATTATAGGTATAAGCCACTGATCCCAGCGATCTGATGTTTGAAAACCATTAACTGAAGTTTAATGAGCAATATGAAAAAAATGTATTATTTCTTTTGTGGGGAAAATCTTAGACTAATTTTCTTCATCTCTAGGGATATTAACATGGAGAATATCTGACGATTCTAACCAGTTCTTGTTCTTAAAACTCTAGAATGCGGTCCAGCCACTGAAGGAAGTGTACGGAGTTAGCCTCTCCAGCAGCCTGTCGGAGGAGGATCACTCCATTTATGCCAGGTAGGAGACGTGCACATCGGAAGGAAAGATAACAGTGACTTGTGGGATTACTGTGACATGCACTGTGACCTTTCTGTCGCTGTGTGTTGAGGAGGAGATGGTTTGTTTGGTTACAGGTCCCACACCGGCCATGCTTGGGGGAAATCAGGGCAGGGACTCGAGCAGGAACCTGGAGACAGGAACCCAAGCAGGACCCATGGAGGAGTGCTTCTTAGTGGCTTGCCCTTTCTTACATAGCCCAGGCTCACCTGCCCAGAGTGGCACCAGTCACCTGAAGCCAGGCCTTCCACTTCCATCAGCACACAATCCAATGCTCCACAGACAGGCCCCTGACCAGACTGGTGGAGGCGGTCCTTACTTGAAGTTCCTTCTCATAGGACTCCAGCTTGTATCAACTGGAGTTGATGTAACAGACGTGACAGAAAGTCCGATCAGTGACGAAGAAGGCATTAGGCTCTGTGAGGAGCACGGGGGCCTTTAAATGTCCAAATCTGAAGCACCGGTTTGCCCTGGGAGAGGATCTAGCGCTTCGGACGCTGCCTCAGTGGGAGAGATCACGGGGCACCGACGTCTCAATGCTGCCCGTGTCCAGCCAAAGCCAATACAAATGTGCAGCTGTGTTCCAAGCTCTCATGGTCCACTACCTTCTCAGAGTCTGAGTCCTGGGCACTGATGGATGGTTAAAGACCTTGCATTTTCCCTTCGCATCTGGGGTGGTTAAGGGAGAGAGGTGGCAGGGGCGGAGCACCAGTTCAGGATGTGCAGATAAGCCAGACTTCACTGAAAGGAGCGCACGTCAAAAGGCAGTTCCTGAAATGGTGCCAAATTAGGTGTGTAGCAGGAAGAGTCACAGTTCTCAGAACCTCTAAGGGATTGCTTTCTCTGGACACATAAAGAGCTTGGCAGGACCACCATAAGCACCCCCAAGCCCAGTACCTTCAGATGACTGTATCCATGGTGACACAACCGCTCCTAGTTCATTTATATCTGACTTATACAAATCATATAAGAGCACATGCTCAGTTCTTTTCAAGGAGGGCCTTTCCCTTTATATGCACTGGCCTGAAGGATGCCAGTTTTCATCTCAAGCTACTAAAATCTAAAAGAGTCTGCGTGGCAAGGCTCACTTGAAACAAAAAGAAGGGTCTGTTGTCGCTGTTGCTGCTGCTGCTGCTGCTGCTGCTGCTGCTGCTGCTACTGCTGCTGCTGTTGTTGTTGTTGTTGTTGCTGCTGCTGCTGTTGCTGTTTTGCCTCAGACATGGCTTCCACTGAAGTCTTTTTTTTTTTTTTTATTGTATATATTCTATATTTACAATTCATTTCCCTTTTTCTGGTTCCCCACCCCCAAAGGTCCCACATGTCCTTTTCCCTCCCCCTGCTCCCGCATCCACCCCCTCCCACTTTACTGTTCTTGTACTCTCCCACAATGATGTTTTGGTCCATTCTAGCACCAGTGTCCACTCCTTTCTTCTTGTGAGACATCACTTGGTATGTGATTTGTGTCTTTGGTGTTCTAAGCTTCTAGGCTAATATCCACTTATCAGTGACTGTATACCATGGGTATTCTTTTGAGACTGGGTCACCTCACTTAGTATGACATTCTCCAGCTCCATCCATTTCTCTAAGAATTTCATGAATTCATTGTTTCTAATGGCTGTATAGTACTCCATTGTGTATATATACCACATTTTTTGTATCCATTCTTCTGTTGAGGGACATCTGGGTTCTTTCCAGCTTCTGGCTATTATATATAAAGCTGCTATGAACATAGTGGAGCATGTATCCTTATTGCATGCTGGTGAATCTTCTGGGTATATTCCCAGGAGTGGTATGGCTGGGTCCTCCGGAAGTATCACGCCCAGTTTTCTGAGGAACCGCCATACTGATTTCCAGAGTGGTTGTACCAGCTTGCATTCCCACCAGCAGTGGAGGAGTGTTCCTCTTTCTCCACATCCTCGCCAACACCTGATGTCTTCTGAGTTTTTAATCTTAGCCATTCTGACTGGTGTGAGGTGAAATCTCAGGGTTGTTTTAATTTGCATTTCCCTAATGACTAGTGATGTTGAACATTTTTTAAGGTGTTTCTCAGCCATCTGAATTTCTTCAGGTGAAAAGACTCTGTTTAGCTCTGTACCCCATTTTTGGATAGGGTTATTTGGTTTTCTGGGGGTCTAACCTCTTGAGTTCTTTGTATACATTGGAGATTAGCCCTCTGTCGGATGTGGGGTTGGTGAAGATTTTTTCCCAATTTGTTGGTTGCCTATTTATCCTTTTGACAGTGTCTTTTGCCTTACAGAAACTTTGTAGTTTTATGAGGTCCCATTTGTCTATTCTTGCTCTTAGAGCATAAGCAATTGGTGTTCTGTTCAGGAATTTTTCCCCTGAGCCAATGTCCTCAAGGGTCTTCCCCAGTTTCTTTTCTATTAGTTTTAGTGTGTCTGGTTTTATGTGGAGGTCTTTGATCCACTTGGAGTTGAGCTTAGTGCAAGGAGATAAGAGTGGATCAATTCTCATTCTTCTGCATGTTGACCTCCAGTTGAGCCAGCACCATCTGTTGAAAAGGCTATCTTTTTTCCACTGGATGTTTTCAGCTCCTTTGTCGAAGATCAATTGGCCATAGATGTGTGGGTTCAATTCTGGGTCTTCGATCCTATTCCATTGATCCGCTTCCCTGTCACTGAATCAATACCATGCAGTTTTTAATACCACTGCTCTGTAATATTGCTTGAGGTCCGGAATATTGATTCCCCCAGAAGTTCTTTTGCTGTTGATGATAGTTTTAGCTATTCTGGGTTTTTTGTTATTCCAGATGAATTTGAGAATTGCTCTTTCTAGCTCTATGAAGAACTGAGTTGGGATTTTGATGGGAATTGCATTGAATCTGTATATTGCTTTGGGCAAGATTGCCATTTTGACTATATTAGTCCTGCCAACCCACGAGCATGGAAGATTTTCCCATTTTCTGATGTCTTCTTCAATTTCCCTCTTCAGAGACCTGAAGTTTTTGTCGTATAAATCTTTCACATGTTTGGTTAGCGTCACTCCAAGATACTTTATATCATTTGTGGCTATTGTGAAGGGTGTCATTTCCCTAATTTCTTTCTCGGCCTGCTTATCCTTCGCGTATAGGAAGGCTACTGATTTACTTGAGTTGATTTTATAGCCAGCCACTTTGCTGAAGTTGTTTATCAGTTGCAGGAGTTCTCTGGTGGAGGTTTTTGGGTCACTTAAGTAAACTATCATATCATCTGCGAATAGTGATAGTTTGACTTCTTCCTTTCCGATTTGTATCCCTTTGACTTCCCTCTGTTGTCGAATTGCTCTAGCTAGTACCTCAAGTACTATATTGAAGAGATATGGCGAGAGGGGACAGCCTTGTCTAGTCCCTGATTTTAGAGGGATTGCTTCGAGTTTTTCACCGTTTACCTTAATGTTGGCTACTGGTCTGCTGTATATTGCTTTTACTATGTTTAGATATGGGCCTTGAATTCCTGTTCTTTCTAGGACCTTTAGCATGAAAGGATGCTGAATTTTGTCAAATGCTTTTTTCAGCATCTAATGAGATGACCATGTGGTTTTTTTCTTTGAGTTTGTTTATGTAGTGGATTACATTGATGGATTTCCGTATATTGAACCATCCCTGCATCCCTGGGATGAAGCCAACTTGATCATGGTGAATGATCGTTTTGATGTGTTCTTGGATGCGGTTGGCAAGTATTTTGTTTAGTATTTTTGCATCGATATTCATAAGAGAAATTGGCCTGTAGTTCTCTTTCTTAGTTGGATCTTTGTGAGGTTTTGGTATCAGGGTAATTGTGGCTTCATAGAATGAGTTGGGTAGTGTTCCTTCAGTTTCTATTTTGTGGAATAATTTGAAGAGTATCGGTATCAGGACTTCTTTGAAGGTCTGATAGAATTCTGCACTAAAACCGTCTGGTCCTGTGCTCTTTTTGGTTGGAAGACTGTCTATGACCCCTTCTATTTCTTTGGGGGTTATGGGTCTGTTTAGACGATCTATTTGATCCTGGTTTAATTTTGGTATTTGGTAGCTGTCGAGGAAATTGTCCATTTCCTCCAGATTCTCCAGTTGTGTTGAGTATAGGTTTTTGTAGTAGGATCTGATGATTTTTTGAATTTCCTCAGTTTCTGTTGTTATATCTCCCTTTTCATTTCTAATTTTGTTAATTTGAATACTGTCTCTGTGCCCTTTAGTAAGTCTGGCTAGGGGTTTATCTATCTTGTTGATCTTCTCAAAGAACCAGCTCCTGGTTTTGTTGATTCTTTGTATGGTTCTTTTTGTTTCAACTTGATTGATTTCAGCCCTGAGTTTGATGATTTCCTGTCTTCTACTCCTCCTGGGTGAAATTGCTTCTTTTTGTTCCAGAGCTTTCAAGTGCGCCATTAAGTTGCTGGTATATGCTCTCTCCTGTTTCTTTTTGGAGACACTCAGGGCTATGAGTTTTCCTCTAAGCACTGCTTTCATTGTGTCCCATAGATTTGGGTATGTTGTGCCTTCATTTTCATTAAGTTCTAAGAATTCTTTGATTTCTTTCTTTATTTCTTCCTGGACTAAGGTATCATTGAGTAGAATATTGTTCAGCCTCCAAGGGTATGGGGATTTTCTGTTGTTTTTGTTGCTATTGAAGAACACTCTTACTCCATGGTGATCTGATAAGAGGCATGGGATTAGTTCGATCTTTTTATATTTGTTGAGATCTGTCTTGTGTCCAATTATATGGTCGATTTTGGAGAAGGTACCATGAGGGGCTGAGAAAAAGGTATAGTCTTTTGCTTTAGGGTGAAATGTTCTATATATATCTGTTAAATCCAATTGCTCCAAAGTTTCGATGAGTTTCTCCGTGTCTCTGTTTAGTTTCTGTTTTCCTGGTCGGTCCACTGTAGATAGAGGAGTATTGAGGTCCCCCACAATCATTGTGTTAGGTGCAATGTGTGCTTTGAGCTTTAGTAAGGTTTCTTTTACAAATGAGGGTGCCCTTACATTTGGAGCGTAGATGTTTAGAATTGTGAGTTCCTCTTGGTGGATTCTTCCTTTGACTAGCAGGAAGTGACCTTCTGTGTCTCTTTTGATGACTTTGGGTTGAAAGTCAATTTTATCTGATATTAAAATGGCTATTCCAGCTTGTTTCCTGTGACCATTTGCTTGCAAAATTGTCTTCCATCCTTTTACTCTAAGGTAGTGTTTGTCTTTGACTCTGAGGTGTGTTTCCTGTAAGCAGCAAAATGTAGGGTCCTGTTTCCGTATCCAGTCTGTTAGTCTATGTCTTTTTATTGGGGAGTTGAGTCCATTGATGTTAAGAGATATTAAGGAATAGAGATTATTACTTCCTGACATTTTTGATGTTATTTTTGTTTTTGAGTAGTTATCTTCCTTTGAGTTTGATGGAAGAAGTTTACTGTCTTGCTTTTTCTTGGGTGCCATTTCCTTCCTTGTGTTGGAGTTTTCCTCCTATTATCCTTTGTAGAGCTGGGTTAGTGGAAAGATATTGTGTAAATTTGGTCCTGTCATGGAATATTTTGATTTCTCCATCAATGTTGATTGAGAGTTTTGCTGGGTATAGTAGTCTTGGCTGACATTTGTTTTCTCTTAGGGTCTGCATGAGGTCTGCCCAGGATCTTCTAGCTTTCATGGTTTCTGGAGAGAAGTCTGGTGTGATTCTGATAGGTCTTCCTTTATATGTTACTTGGCCCTTTTCTCTTACTGCCTTTAATATTCTTTCTTTGTTTAGTACATTTGGGGTTTTGATTATTATGTGACGGGAGGTGTTTCTGTTCTGGTCCAGTCTGTTTGGAGTTCTGTAGGCTTCTTGTACATTCATGGGCATCTCTCTCTTTAAGTTAGGAAAGTTTTCTTCCATAATTTTGTTAAAGATATTTGCTGGCCCTTTAAGTTGTAGATCTTCACTCTCATCTATCCCTATAATCCTTAGGTTTGGTCTTCTCATTGTGTCCTGGATTTCCTGGATGTTTTGGGTTACAAGCCTTTTGGATTTTGCATTTTCTTTGACTGTGGAGTCAATGGTTACTATGTTATCTTCAGCATCGGAGATTCTTATTTCTATCTCTTGTATTCTGTTGTTTATGTTTGCATCTACGACCCCTGTTTTCTTCCCAAGGTTTTCTATCTCCAAGGTTGCCTCCTTTTGTGATTTCTTAGTTGTTTCTACCTCTGTGTTCAGATCTTGGATGGTTTTGCTCAGTTCCATCATTTGTTTGTTTGTGTTTTCATGTAATTCTTTAATGTATTTTTGTGCTCCCTCTTTCATGACTTCTGTCTGTTGTTTCAAGTTCTCCTGCATTTCTTTAACTGATTTTCTCACTTCCTCTTTATTGGTTTCTGTCTGATGGCCCATATTCTCCTGGAGTTCTTTAAGTGTTTTTTGTGTTTGGATTGTAAGAGCTTCTACTCTATTGATGTTCCCCTGCATTTCTTTAAGAGATTTGTTTATGTCTTTTTTGTGTTCCTCTAGGAGCATCATGACCTGTGCTTTTATATCTAACTCTTGTTTTTCTGGTGTGCTGGGGTATCCTGGACTTGCTGTGGTTGGCGAATTGGGTTCAGATGGTGCCATATTGCCTTGATTTCTGTTAATAACGTTCCTACGTTTGCCTTTTGCCATCTCTTTATCTCTGTCGCTAGTTGGTCTTATTGTAGATGGCGCCCTGCTGAAAGCACAGCACGCCTGTCCCCAGGAGACAGATCCCTTCTGGCAGCTTGTCTGTGCTGGACTATGCTCGCTCTGAGTCCAGGTCCCTGACTCCAGCTGCTAGAGTGCCGAGCTGTGCCCCGAGGCGGCCCGGTGGCCCCTCGCTGCTAGTCCGCTCAGAGAGCTGGTCCCGGCCGGTAGTCTGCACCCGCAGCTGATCTTTCTGTGCCCGGATCTCCTGCAGAGCTAAGCTAAGCTATAACTCTGGCCACGCACCTGATTCCAGCCGCTCACTGCGTCCAGTGTGCCCGCTGTTTGCGCGCGGGGGTCTGGGGCAAGATGGCTGCCCCTGCTGAAAGCACCGCGTGTCCTTGGCTGAGCTGTTCGTGCCCGGCTCTGCTGCTCCCTTCTGGCTGTGTTGACTGTGCTGGACTATGCTCGCTCTGAGTCCAGGCCCCTGACTCCAGCTGCTAGAGTGCCGAGCTGTGCCCCGAGGCGGCCCAGTGGCCCCTCGCTGCTAGTCCGCTCTGAGAGCTGGTCCCGGCTGCTAGTCTGCACCCGCAGCTGATCTTTCTGTGCCCGGATCTGCTGCAGAGCTAAGCTAAGCTATAACTCTGGCCACGCACCTGATTCCAGCCGCTCACTGCGTCCAGTGTGCTCGCTGTTTGCGCGCGGGGGTCTCCACTGAAGTCTTACTGGCTCAGACTGTAAGGTCTACTCCTTTTGTCTCCTTTTGGGAGTGAGACACAGGGTTTATCAGGCTCAGCACCCCTGGGAAACACCAGCCTGAGAAGGCTGACAGCCAGTGCGTGCAGAAGGGCTGGCTGTGGGGAGGCGACTGACCACCCTGGAATCAGTCTCATCCTTATGACACTCTGTTCATAGAAGGTGCTGTGGTGTTTTGTGCATTCTCTAAACACCTCGGTAGTTGATTTAAAGAGATTACCAGTCTCTTCAAAGTCTAAAGGAACAGAGCTATTGAGTGGCGACTCCACTGTTTTTTTTTTTTTTTTGGGGGGGGGGCAGTGGCAAGGCAGAACTTTAGGGTGGGAAGCACACATTGAAGCAGAGTTGTTTACTTCATGGCTGGAGCACAAACATGTCAGAGAAAACCAGGGTCTCCAGATCCTTCTGAGGTCATGCCCTGTGACCTAAAACCTTGGACTAGGTCCCATATTTTAAGGTTTCCACGACTTACCAAAGGCCCTGTTCTGGGAATAAACTTTCATGCATGGACCTTTGATGGGAGACATTCCATCCAAACTGCAGAGGTTTGTACGGGGTAGCTAGGCCAGGGGTGTCCCAGCCATGCCCAGGGGCTGCCTGGCTCCCCTCTTGTCCCAGCTGGGCACACTAGAGCTGTCTTGGGGCCTCCGTGGATCAAGAGAGCCAGACAAGAGCCCATGTAGTTCTACCCTAAACTACCATGTAGCCTTTCCACCCCAAGGTGGGTGCACCTGATAAACTGGTGCCCACTGGAGTTTGCACACATGGTGATGGCGTGTACACCACCTGACTCAGGGCCACAGAACACTAGGAAGGAGAAGGCACAGCTGACTGCGGGCTACAGAGCCCTTGGATGGGGGGTGGGGCACAGCTGACTGCGGGCTACAGAGCTCTTGGATGGGGAGTGGGGGCACAGCTGACTCTGGGGTGCAGAGCCCTTGGATGTGGGAGGGCACAGCTGACTCTGGGGTGCAGAGCCCCAGGAGGGAGCTCATTACTGACCCCGTCCTGTCCTGCAGCCCGCTCTGCCTCTTTCCCCTGCCTGTTTTTCTTACACTGAGCTGCAACCATCAGGATTCCTCAGTTTCAAGGTTTGTTCCAACCTCTGACCTCTGCTGATCTCTGACCTCTGATATCTGACCTCTGAGCCCTGCTCTTTCCAGTGACTTTAGTTTGCTCTACTGACCTGAAAGCTTTCCATTCCATGAAGCCTCATACAGAGGCCACAGTGTTTTTGCTTTATTAATTAAATTTGACTTTTGTGTGTATGCTTTCTGTGTGTGTGTGTGTGTGTGTGTGTGTGTGTGTGTGTGTCCCTTCTTCCTTCCTGCCAGGAACAGAACAGGGCAACCAGAAAAGGGCACAGGGACCCCTGGGACTGAAGTTATAGGTGGTTGTGAGCCGACATGTGTGTGCTGGGAATGGACCCTGGGTCCTGTGGGAACCCAGGCAGTGCTCTTAACCACGAGTCTTCGCTCCACTACGCCCCCTACCCCCTCACACAATGTTTTTTTTTTTATCATGATAGTGATCGTATACTTTGAGAAATTTTAAATGTGTGTACCTAATGTTACATAATACATACTATTTCCCATCCCTAACTGGACACCATTGGTCACTTCCCTTAGATTAAGGCGAGCCCTAGAGAGTTTTCCAGCAGCACTGTGAGACTCTCCGTTGTTGCTCCTGATACACTTGACTCCAGAAGAGCTTATGCAGAGTAAAGACTGTCCACAGTCATCAGAGGGGGCAGACAGGAAGGAGGTCAGCTCCTTGGTGCTGGGTCACCTCCCGCGGGCACAGGAGAACAGACTGCACCTGAGGGGGGAATTGGACGTGCATGGCGTCGACCACCCTGTAGGCAGGAGTGTTGTCCTCTTTGGCTCTGAGTTAATGCTTGGGTTAGTGCCACACAGTCTTCCCTGGGGAGGGGTGACATGGCCAAGGCTCAGCAGCTGGCTTCCTCTAATTGATGGACAGCAGTTGTCCTAGGAGTGCACGTGGGAGTGCGCGTGGGACTGAGGCTGGGGGATGAGAGGATGGAGAGGGTTGTTAGGTACTGAGGAAGCTGAGTCGATGCAGTGGTCTCTTAGCGGCTTCCCTGCCCAGTCCCTGGCCGATCCCTCTCTGTGTCACTCCATCATCGCAAGCCCCCCACCAACGCCACGCTTCCCGTGGTCCGCGTTGATAATGGAAACGCAAAAGTGACTTCACTTGTGTCCCCATGGGCGTGCTGTGTGCCTCTGCACTCATCACAGGTGCGTCTGTCTCTACCTTATAGTCCTTTGTCCCCTGTGATCCACAGGTTTGTTCAGCTGGGGCAAAGTCAGCATCAGCAGGACTGGAGTAGCCAGCAGCAGTGCTCCTGGTGCTCGGATGGAGTTATAAAACTGTGAGTACTCCATACAGCTTTGACCATTTTTACTTTCACTTGTTTGTTTGTTTGATGTGTGCGTGTCCATGTATGCATCACAACACACATGTGGAGGTCAGGGGATGACGTGAAGTAATCAGCTCTCTTCCTTCCAGCATGTGGGTGCCAGGGATTGAACTCAGGTCTTCAGGCTTGGTGCAAGCCCCTTTCCCCACAGAGCCGCCTTGCCCGCCTTGTCTCTGTCTCTGTGCCGCTCGTGGAGTGCCTGGTGACTTGTTAGGGAAACTGTCCAGTCTTGTCACCAACTTGGTATAATCTGACACACAGAAGCATTCTTCTTGCTACTTTTTTGCTGAAAATTGTCTTTGGGGACCAGGGGTGGGGGTGGAGCAGAGGTCACAATCTTAAGCTGCGCCCCTTGGCTTTCCTCCATGAACCCTGCCCTGACCTGTGTAGAGAAGGGATGATGGAGCAATTCCAGTGTCAGAAAGGCTTTAGGTGCATCGGAAGACCCACCGAAGGAGTGGCTCTCAACCTTCCCAATGCTGTGACCCCGTAATACAGTTCCACCACGCTGTGGTCATAACCCTGGTCACACAATTATTTTGTTACTACTCCATATCTATAATTTTACTACCGTTAAGAATCATACTGTAAATATCTGATATGAGGCCCCCATGAAAGGATCATCTGAACCCCAGAGGGGTTGCAAACCACAGGTTGAGATCCACGCCTCCTGAGCATGGGCGGGTTATACATCTCTTCTTGCTCCATGACCCTATAAGTGCTAATAGCGTGGTGGACATTAAACAGGAGTGTCTTCTTAGCCAAACAGAACTACGTTCAAATTACACCACTTTCAGGGTTGTTACCCTAAACAAACAAGCCATCCTCCGCGTGGCTGTTACCACAGCCCCTGCTGCAGACGAGGGTGGCACAAAGGAAGCCAGCACACTCTGGACAGTGTCTGGACTGAGTCACCACCACGGTCATCGTCGTTATATGCCTCATCATGTCTGCTTGTCCAGACTAGGCGTGGAGGTGACAAGGAGGGTTCCGGACAGCAGTGTGTTCCGTCCCTTCTGCAGATGGAGTCATGGTGGAGGTTCAGCGGGGTCTGGTGGCACGGTCGACGCTCGGTCAGTGCCATCAGTGCCTGCTTGATTGGTAGGTGCTGGGTGCTGGGTTTCTGCACGGGGCATGGTAGTTAGTGAGGATGGAGGGTCGTGAGGTCGTGCTGTCACACCCCGGAAGGTCCCTTTCTCCCTGCCCCCTTCCTGCCAGTGTCTTTTTTTCCTTACTCTTTACACTGGAGACAGGGAAGCACATCAGCTCATTAATTTAGAAACCATTTTCTTCACTATAACTTCTTATTATTCTTTTTTTTTTTTTTTTTTTTTTTTTTTTTGAGACAGGGTTTCTCTGTGTAGTCCTGGCTGTCCTGGAACTCACTCTGTAGACCAGGCTGGCCTCGAACTCAGATATCCGCCTGCCTCTGTCTCCCAAGTGCTGGGACTACAGGCGTGCGCCACCACACCCGGCTCACTATAACTTCTTAGCACATGGATGTATGCGGTGAAATCGACGAGACAAAGAACAAAAGTGTGTTAGGATGTTAGTGAGAGAGACTTGGAGAGCTAGATCATGTGATGCAAGTGACCCATCCATTAAAATAGGAACGCGCAGCTCATTGGGGGATGGTAATGATGACGGGAGAGGAATAAAAGCTTTTCTCCGTGTTTTCGATCTTAGATGTGGTGTTTGTCGTACTGATGACTTCCTTGGTTCTTACTCATATTTCAACATTTGCTCTACCGGGCACAGGCGAAACCCGTGTGGATCTGGAAATGTCTCTTAACCTTTCCCACTTAATTAGTGAAGAGTCTATCACGAGCATGCTTTTGTACATCATCCTTAGTGGGGTAACAGAGACTTGGTCAGGGCTGCCTTACGCTGCCATGGCAACTGCCAAGCGTGTTTTTAGAGAGGGTTGTGTGTGTGTGCCCTTTAAACTGGAACTCCATAACCGGGTTCTTAAAATGTCAGCTATCATTTTTAGTTCTCCAGAGCTGCGCCCAAAGCAGCAGAAACTAGACTTGTGTGAGGCCCTCGAAGCCTCCTTGTCTGCAGCTTAGGTTCTGGTGCATTTAAAATGGCGACGCTCTTGTCAGTCGCGGAGCTCCTGTGCCCGCTCATCTCCACACACTTCATCATCTTCCAGTTCGTTCTGAAATTCTGAGGTTTACCAGCTTTCCTTTTCCAAACCGAAGAGAATTATCATATAAAGTGTTGTGTGTGTTCTCACCAGTAAAACTCCCAAGAAGCCCACAAGATGGAGGTTTCCCATTTTGTAGGTACAGAAACCTGGATGGGGGATCTAGACATCGCCACCCAAGACCTTGCAGAACATTGGCTAGAGGGTCACGCTAAACCCACCCTGGCCAGTTGTCTGTGCTGCCAGCTGTGTTTGACCCGAGTGTGACATCTTTCTGACTCACACCAGGTAGAATGACATCACCTGTCGTCTACTGTGCATGCAGTGTGTGATGGCCTCCGTCCTGTGTACTTTAACCTACATTTCCTGAATTAACTCAGTTCCCAAAGACGGTATGGAGAAGTAACTTCTATTGTGTCTGCTCTACAGAGGTGGAAAGCTGGAGTAAGTGCACAGCAGATATAATTTGCCCAAGTTCAAGCAGCCGAGAGGTGGCGGAACGAGAATTCAAGGCCAGACAGGTTGCGTCCAGTGCCCATGCTGTCTGCCTGGGAACTACAAACACGTAGTGTGGCGGCAGCTGCCCTTTTTAAACCACCTGAGTAGAAATGGAGGCTCAGCGGCGTGAACAGCTTGGCCTGGGCCTGTACACACCTTCGATGTCAGCATGGTGCTGCTTTTGACTTTTGTTAATACTTAAAGTGTGCCCTTGTTTACTGTTAGCACCCCCCCACACATGCATGCACACACTGTCCTTCCTTGTACAGTTATACCGAAACTTCCTTGGTAAATACCTAGGTTATTGCAGATCTGCTAGATTGCTCAAACAGGATAGCCTGTCTCTAAGTCCTCCTCAGTCTTCCTAACAGGCCTTAAATTGCACACCCAGGAAATCTTTGTTGAAATATACTAAACCTCTACCCTCCTCCTCTCCACCTCTCCAGAGTCTGTATGAAGTCCCCGCATCCCACCAGCTTCACTGTCCTGACTCCCCTGTTGAACACTCCAGGTGCACCCCTCTTCTGTTTCCCCCTCACCTGCCGTGCTCGGCCCTTGTTTCTTTGTCCCCTGATGACTTGTGAAGTGAGGCTTTCCACATTGTCCCTTTCTCCTCTGCACCCGTGACACTCATGACTCTCGCCAAGTTAAAAGGCCCCAATGAGCCTTGCTATATCTGGTGTTGGGATGCGTTAGGGGTAGGGCTTTGTCTTTCTGCAAGACTAGCCTGTTGTCAGTTTTACTTCCTGTACTGGCTGGTTTTGTGTGTCAATTTGACACAGGCTGCAGTTATCACAGAGAAAGGAGCTTCAGTTGGGGAAGTGCCTCCATGAGATCCAGCTGTGGGGCATTTTCTCAATTAGTGATCAAGGGGGGAGGGCCCCTTGTGGGTGGTGCCATCCCTAGGCTGGTATTCTTGGGTTCTATAAGAAAGCAAGCTGAGCAAGCCAGGGGAAGCAAGCCAGTAAGAAACATCCCTCCATGGCCTCTGCATCAGTTCCTGCTTTCTGACCTGCTTGAGTTCCAGTCCTGACTTCCTTTGGTGATGAACAGCACTGTGGAAGTGTAAGCAGAATAAACCCTTTCCTCCCCAACTTGCTCCTTGGTCCTGATGTTTGTGCAGGAATAGAAACCCTGACTAAGACACTTCCCTACAGTCTTTGGGAATTCTTATGCTGTACATCCCAGTCAGCAGTAGGTTACAGACAGAGCATCCATTTTCTAAACGTCTGCCTCTCCGTGGCTTACCTCTTCCAGGGAGATGCTTCATTCATTTACAAATCCCTTCTAAGAAATGGGTCCAAATACAAGACGTAGACTTTGTATGGACACTGTCTGATTTAGGATTCCTCTAGTGCAGGGAAGGCGGAATGTAATTCAGGGTAAGGAAGTGAGTCTCAGGCTTGTGATAGTGCATGGATCTCCTGAGGATAGCTCCTGATACTGACACTTACTGACACTTATGGGGATGTTCACAAATCAGGAGGAGGAGGAGCGTGGAAAGGGGATGGGCCGAGAAGAGTCAGCGGAGGACAGTGGGGGATAAATAGACGTTCGAATGTATCGTGTGTGTGTGTGTGTGTGTGTGTGTATGTGTGTGTGTGTTTGTAATTCTTAAAGAATGAATTTAAACTATTATATTAAAAATACATAAATAACTTGGAAGTACATTGAAAAATTGTTATATGTTAGTGGTGTATGTATGTGTATATTTATGTGTGTGTGTATGTGTGTGTGTGTGTGTGTATGTGTGTGTGTGTGTGTGTGTGTGTGTATGTGTGTGTGTGTGTGTATGCATGTGTCGGTAGGTGTCTTTTTTGAGACAGCCTTACTCTATAGCCCAAGCTCTCTGGAAAGTCAGTATGTAAGCTAAAGCAGCCTTAAATCCACAACAGTCCTCCTGTCTCACCATTCCACGTGCTGGCATTGTAGGCATGAGCCTTCATACCTGCTGAACTTCATGAGTTAAAAAAGAAATTAGCTCTGTTTCCAGCATTTAAGAACAAACTAAATTGTGCTAGATTCACAGACACAATTGGAAGGTTTGGATGATACTCCTGTTATGTCACAGGAATTGACACTGGGGTAGGAATAGGGGTGGGGGTGGGGAGGGTGATGATCAGGAAACAGTAAAGTACAAATGGAAATGCCACGAGGTGAGCAGGAGAGGGCCAGGGAGCAAAGCGGTGTGTCTTCATGCCACCATTACGATGCAGGAGCGCCTGCCACTGTTGAGTAGGTCGGATTTATCACAAGATGGCTTTGCTTTGTTTTTCTTTCTATTGGTTCTTTGTGAATTCCATGTCATGTACCCCAGTCCCACTCATCTCCCTCTCCCCTCGTATCCACCCTCCATCTTTGCAACCTCGCCCCCAACAGAGGAAGAAAAGCATCTTGTTGTGGAAGCTGTGGCGTGTCACAGCGTGTCACAGCGTGTCACAGCGTGTCACAGTACATCCTTCCGTCTCCCCTTCTTTACCTGCAAATGCTCGTTGCAATGATTCTGTCTGGTTCGAGGCCTCTGGCTTCCGCTACTCTATTAATGCTGGACCCGCACTGGGACTCCTCTCAGATATCCTGCAGTAGCCCTGTGTCACGGAGATCCTGTGGTTTTGGATCTGCAGGACCCGCCCCTTCAGGAGCACTCCAGCAGTTCATCCGTGGGGTAGATGTTGGGGTGGACCGACTCAGCCCTGGATCGGGGCCTGAGAGGAACCTGAGCTGCTCAGCCCAGCAGCTCTCCCACTCTCACCCCCTCTGGCAGGCTCACCCACAAGCCACACATCCGGGGCCAGCTCTCTTGCCCTGATGACCTTGGAGCCAGCCTTCCTCCCTACTGTGGCGGGGGTCATGGGGGAGTACATCTCTCTGTCACCCATGTCACTGAACACAGACAAGTGCTGGGGCCACCTCTCCCATCCTCACATCCTCGGGCCGGGCTGGCTAGCCTGTGCCAGCCCGCCTGTGCCTCCATGACCAGGGACAGCTCTCCTTTCTCATGACCCCAGGGCCAGGTCTCCCATCTGCTGCAGGTGGTGAAGGGTGAGTGGGAAGGAGATGAGTGACAGGCCAGCTCTTCCACACTTATATCCTTGGGATTGGGTCAACCGCAGTTCCCACAATGTGCGGGCCATTCTCACAAGTAATGCAGGGGCAGGGGCAGGGCCAGGGACAGGGGCAGGGGCAGGGGCAGCTCTCATGCCCCCAAGGCTAGTTCTCCTACAATGCCCAGATGAGGCGGGGGTGGGGCCAGTTCTACACATTCCTCAGACATCACCATGTCCACCCAGGCAGCATCCCAGGCCAGGGAGGTCTGCCTGGCCTTGGTTGGTAGCAGACCCCTGCAGCTGTGGGGACATGGGCCTAAACATGGCTCCCGGTGGCAGCGCAGGTGGCGTCACTGGGTACTCACCTCAGGCTGCACCTCACTACCCTTGAGTCTCCACTTGGCCTCTTTCCACTGTGCCCACGTCCTTTTGGTTTTCTTTCTCTTCCATTTCTCCACCATGTACTTGCTCTTCTTAGTAGTGCTCAGGGTCTCTGGGTGTCTGGGGTCACCTCAGGAGTGCTGTGCCCTGCTTGTGCGTTGTGGTGCCAGGCAAGGGTCACCTGGGGCATGAGTTCCTGTCTGTCCCCATGGTGCCTGCCTGGTGGTCATCTCAGGCTGGCTCCTCACCAGGGACCACCTGAGTGGCCCCCTGCAAGGGTGGTCTATCTCAGGCTCACTCCCACTGGGAC
Source organism: Apodemus agrarius (assembly GCA_964023405.1). Taxonomy (NCBI): domain Eukaryota; kingdom Metazoa; phylum Chordata; class Mammalia; order Rodentia; family Muridae; genus Apodemus; species Apodemus agrarius. Next base: position 45,302,297 of record OZ030025.1, on the reverse strand, counting down.
CCATAGTCCCAAGAGAGGTTCTTCTAGTCTCGAGGCCACTCCCCATCTTGGGAGCTCAGCCACACTGGTCGTTTCTGGCCAGTTCCCCGTCCAGGCCCCGCACTGGACTGATGGTGGTCTCAAGCTCACGTTTGTCAGGGAGTGTTAGGCTACTAATCCTTCAGATATTCACAGGGCAGGACGGTGAGTGTAGACTTAGCCTCTCTCCTCTCTGCCACCTATAGATGCCCAGGTGACACAGCAGCCACACCCGAAGTGCCTCTCGGGGAAGTCAAGATGGATTTGCTAACGCTTCAGAGGAGGGCTATCCTGAAGGGTCCCAGCACAGTGAGCAAGACATGTAATTGTAGGTCTTGCTGCTGCTGACTTTCGAGGGATGTAAAATGCCCCATCCTTTAATTCTGGTGTGTTGTCTGTCCTGTTTGAGGAATAAGATATGCCATATGTTTATATGAGGTCCCATGGGCCTGTGACCTGGAACTGTCACCCGTCCACTCCTTTTAGAGGCATGCCGAAGATCTCTTGGGATTAGTGTAACAAAATAGCCGAGGCAGCACACTTTAAAGGAAAGTGGATTGTTTAGCTCACAGTTCCAAAGTCTTAGGACCACGGCGTCATACCTGTTCAATATGGGGGCGGGGGAGGGGGGGAGAAGGGGAGCGGGGGGGGGGGGGGGCTCATGCCAGGCGTCACGGTGATAGGAAGTGAGAGCTCACATGGTGACACAGGACACAGGACCCAAGGGCAAGGGCAAGACCAGGCTCGCTCTTTATATTAAAACTCACTAAGACGTCATTCTCCCTGCCTGAAGATCTTCCCTGCACTCGGCCCCACCCCTAAAACGCTCACCACCTCAGTACCGGCGTTGGGAATTCAGGAGAGCACCACAGCAGGGAGTCAGGCTCCATCCAGCACATGAGCCATTGAGGGGGACAGGTCCGAGCCACATCCAAACCACAGGAAGACCTGGATCTGTGCATCTAGTTCCAGAAGGCAGCGAGGGGCGGGAGGCATGCACAGGTGGGGACGAGGCTGGAAGAGCCTGGGTGAGGCCGCGTGACCTTTAGCTTCCCGGCTGTGCTGTGATCAAGAGAGCGGTGTGCTTGTATTTGCATTCTAGAAAGGTCAGTTTGGAAATGGTGTGGAGAATGGATTTGATCAAGGATAAAGACATAACTCCTGGCTACATCCGGACAAGAAACGTGGTGCAGCCAGATCCTGGCACTTCACGTAGAGAAGGGGAACAGGGCCTGGCAGTGCCCGCCAATAGCCCTGCGTACTAGGGAGGTGGAGGCAAGGGAATTATAAGCTCAAGGCCAGCCCATGTAACCTAGTGAGACCCTGTGTCAAACACAAAGCATAAGGAGGGTCGGTGCTGTTGGCCAAGGTGGGACACATTTCCATCATGCCCCAAGACCACAGGTGGGGATTAAACGGTTCAGGAGCATGCAGGAAGACAGGGCTCTGCTACTGTGTGGTTGTGGTTTTGAGACAGAGTCTCAATCTTGCGACCCAAGCTACCCACCAGCTTGTGATCTGCCTGTGTCAGACTCCCAAATGCTGGGCTTACAGGTGCCTACCAGCCCACCTCGCTCAGGCAGTCAGGAGTTTCAACCAGGACTTTCATAGCACAGTTGACTAGATAAAGCCACGTGTTGCCAGAATAGCCAGGACCCAGGAGGCGCAGATCTGGGAGCTAAATTGGCGAGCCTCGGACAGTAACAGGACATCCAAAGGATGTGCTCAGACCCCCAAAAGCTCTAGATTAAAGAGACTCAAGAATTTAGGCGATTTTTCTATACTTATTTTTAAAAATCCTTTCTTGATTTTCTTTTGATTCATCTAGGGTAAATGGATAACATGTTTTTAACTCACCCCCCCACCCCCGGCTAGGGATCTGTGAACACATTAAAGTGAAAAAATATAAAGAATTTATTGTAGTGCTAGGATATATTTGGGCCAATAGAACACTGTCTTTTTACCTGTACACCAGGAGAGCAGAGCCGGGCATCTGGACAGGATGGAAGGGGTATTCCTGTGGGGCAGGGCGTGGCTAGCGTTGCGTATGAGAACCACATGTGCAGTGGCTTAGCCTTTTGTTACCTTGGTAACTGGATGGATAACCGTGAGCTTGTATGTGGCGGGTGGGTGCGGTGATTTGGAGCACATGGAGCGACGGTGGTCTTGTGCCGTGTCGCTGTGCTGTGCCTTCACTTCTGTTCAGAAGGACAAGTGTCCAGCACGAGGTGCCTGGGGCCTGGGGTTCTTCCAGCATGGAGGGAAGAATCTGCAGTTACGAGAAAACGTGGACCGAAGACAAGAGCAAGGGCTCGTTTTACGTGTACAGACAGCCAGCCTGTCCTAGGTGTGACTCAGTGTACTCCTGGGAGCTTTCATGCATGACTTTAAAAACACAATAGCCTGTGAGTCTTAATTATATTTAAAACTTGCCAGCAAATCTTTTCTTATTACCCAATTCTCCATGTTTAATATTTGAATGTTATTGCTCTTTTTCCTTATGCCCATAAGGAAGCTTGTGGAGTAACACTAGAAACCGTGAAAACTGGTTACACGTTTTCATAGGTAAAAAACCCATGCTTCTCGCTATTCTCTCATGTCTATAAGGACAGACAGTCCTTAGTGAATTGATGCTACTGTGTGGCAGGCTGATTCTAAAACAAGTTGGAAGGAGTGTGTTATGTGAGAGGCAGGCAGCGCATCTGGTTTACAGCCGGCCCACAGAGGGCATGCATCTGGTTTACAGCCGGCCCACAGAGCGCATGCATCTGGTTTACAGCCGGTCCACAGAGCGCATGCATCTGGTTTACAGCCGGTCCACAGAGCGCATGCATCTGGTTTACAGCCGGTCCACAGAGCGCATGCATCTGGTTTACAGCCGGTCCACAGAGCGCATGCATCTGGTTTACAGCCGGTCCACAGAGCGCATGCATCTGGTTTACAGCCGGTCCACAGAGCGCATGCATCTGGTTTACAGCCGGTCCACAGAGCGCATGCATCTGGTTTACAGCTGGCCCACAGAGCACATGCATCTGGTTTACAGCCGGTCCACAGAGCGCATGCATCTGGTTTACAGCCAGTCCACAGGGTGACGCCAGGTGCATCACGCTGCTTTCGATCGGAATAACGCCTGACGATCAGTGCTTTCCCCTCTTTTAGGAACATTGCACATTAATCAGATGTGAGAGAGAAATGCCAAGATAAACAGATTGTAATGTGTGGGAAGACAGTGAACCACATTTTCTGTTTAGACTCAGAGCTCTTAGCAGTGTCTCATGATTGTTCTCAATGGATTCGTTGTTACTGTTGTTAGTTAACATATATGTTAGTGAGATGGGGTAAAATGGGCCACAGATTGTCTGATGTTTTTATTACCTACTACTACCAAATTGTTGAGGCTCTTAATGGGAGATTTCCTGTCTATATTGTAACCAGTTCTTAAAATCATGTGAGCAATCTGCATAGAGCAGTACCATGATTTCCTAATTTGCATTTGCCTTTGTGTTAGGTACACAGAGCTCTTTCACATTTACCTTATAGATTAAAAAGAGTGTGTTGTAGTTGGACCTCAGTTGGACAGCCTAGAGATGTAGAGGTTAAATCCTCCCTCACAAAACTGCGTTCTGTTTTCCAGTGATAGCCAGTTATAGCCACGGTTTCTATCCTGTATGTGCAAGGTAACCAAATGCCAATGAAACCCCAAACATCTGAATAAATGCGTCCTGCCTTTACCTGTAAAGAAAGGGGGATAGAGACTTTCATTTTTGTTATCATCTTAAATTATAATTTAATTATATCAGTTTCCCCCTTTCTCATACTCCCTTTAGCCCCTTTTCTTGTTAACTCTCATCAAATTCATCGGTCCTCTTTTTCTTCAACATATATATTGAACATATATACTGAAGATATACATATCTACGTACATAACCATATAAATGTAAGAGTTGAGTCGGTGTGGCTGTGTGTGAGGTCTCAGGACTGACCACTGGTGCTGGGTGATAATCAGGGGATCGGCCCTGCAGAATACCAACTTTCTGTCTCCGTTTCTGTGGTTGCCTGTGGTTCTTTGTCTAGGGGTGGGGTCCATGACTTTCTTAACCATTTTATGTTTTATAATTATGTTAGAAACACATTACTTAATGTTGAAATAAAGTAAATTAATGCTTTTTTGACAGCATACTTCGGAATAATGTATTCCTTCTTCGAAAATAAAATGTGGAGGCTTATTTCAGAAGATAAGTGGCTAAGCCATTCCTGTGTCATATATAGTTTGAAAGTAAGTTAATAGAAAGTAAGTTAATAGAAAGTTAAGTTAGTGTGCTCAACTGAATTTTGTTTTTTATAATAAAGTAGAGCTAAGAAGACGGATCTAACGATCTTGGAAACACCAGAAAACGTCTAGTAGAAAAAGGGAAAGCTGTATTTAAGGTGACTTCTTAGCAAGTCTATACAAAATTATACCTGAAGCGTCTCAGGCCATGAGTGAGAAAGAAGCCCTTTCTGTCTGCACTTCCAGTGCTGTGAGCATCCTTGGTAAGGTGGGCCTTCCGAGGCTAGGATTATTAGAGATACTGTTTATTGAGTTAGTTCTTGCTTCCTTTCACCCTTTAGTCTAGTTTTTGTCTTACATCAGCAACCTTGGATAGTTCTCAATGGTATCATAAAATGGTCTCTTAGCGTCACCTAAATTCTTCATGTACTGATTGATTTCTATCCAAAGCCTATCAAGGACAACACCTAGGACTTCACAATGCAACTAGGCTTGGGGAGAACTCCAAGATGGCACTTTCCAAATGTTCTTCCAAATGTGCGCTCTTCCCTGCTCCCTCGTGTGTGTGTGTGTGTGTGTGTGTGTGTGTGTGTGTGTGTGTGGCGCGTGCGCCTCAGACCATAAAATCTGAGGACCAGAAAATATCTGGAGGTAATGGATTCAGTCCCTTAATTTTTCTAAGATAAGCAGCTCAGAGAGGGTCCGTAGCTCACTCAGTTTTGAATGGTGAAACTGAGCCTGAAACCCATTGCTCTGAGACTGGAGTGAAGGGGTTAGGACACAGCCTGCACACTGTGTAAGTGCTTCTGAAGGGAGGGGTGCATAGGACACACAGACAGTAGACATGCTGCGATTTGTCACCAGAGGAAAAGGGGGGCAGCACAGAGCACCAGCCCTCCAAAAGCGTCTGCAGTTCCCTGGGGTGCCAGGGCCTTTTCAGTGAGCCTGTGAGGTTAAGGCAGTGCCCTGGAGTGAGTGTCCCTCCCGACTCTAGAGGGGCTTGGATGCAGGAGAAGGAGCCGTGAGTGAAGATGATGAGGGACACCACGTGTACTTAAGTCAGTTGATAGATTAGTAGAGGTGGTTATGCAGCCCGTGAGTGTGTTCTCCGGGGACGTGACCGCTGAGAAGTGCACAGACATAAGGTTTCTTGGCGGCTGCCGAGTCAGTCACATGGCGTCTGAGGGAAGGGACTTCTGCAATTGTCTAAGTTGTGAGAGAACTCCCCACTTCCCTCCCAGAACCAGAATGACTGACAGGACTAAACCTATTCATGGGGCACCACGCAATGTATACAGATTTTCCTGATAAGATAGAAGTAATTTTAACAAATATGATTTTTTTCTTTTAAGATTTATATATGTGAGTCCACTGTCGCTGTGCTCAGACACACCAGAAGAGGGCACTGGATCCCATTCCAGATGGCTGTGAGCCACCTTGTCATTGCTGGGAATTGAACTCAGGACCTCTGGAAGAGCAGTCAGTGCTCTTAACCACTGAGCCATCTCGCCACCCCCAAATATGATTGTTTAATACTGTTAAAATAAAGTCTGCTATCTGCCACTTGAAAGATCGTCAAAGCTCAGTGAATTTTAATGTAGGCTGTTAAAAAAAAGTCACGTGTAGGTGAAAAAAATCCCCCCCCAAAAAAAGAATAAATAAATCTTTAAACAAACAACAACAAGTTCCCAAGTTCAAGATAGACCAGTGGATTTTAGACCAGAGTGTGGAGACTTGATCCGCCCATATAGTTTCAGTTCCACATTGCAAACCTTTGAAGCACTTCTCAGATTCTATTGTATGACCTTTACATATACAGAATGACCTTCAAGGCCCTTAAGATAGCTCCTCCCAGCAAATGACATCTCCAGGACTGTAGAAGTCTTCATTTATTTTCTGTGCTTAAAAAAAAAAAAAAAAAAAAAAAAATCTTGTTCACACAGCAAAGGAAGCAAATGCTGTTTATAAAGTTTCTCCCAAAGTTCCCTGGACTTTTTACAATGCTTTTAGACTCAGTTACCAGAGCACCTGAGTCTTCTGGTTCACACAGTAAAGTCATTTATTGTCTTCCCTGAAAAAGCACAGACAGGGCCCCCCAGCAGCTTTGTGTGCTCCTGGGGCACTGTCACAGCCTCCTGCAGCCTCGGGTGGGGTGGATTTCATTTTCCTGCCCAGGAACAAGGAGTACCAGTGCCCTCTAGCACACCTCCTTCCCTGTCTTCCGGCGAACAGGATTGGGTTGCACGTCCACCCCTTACTGCATGATTTACCGTGATTGGCTTAAAGTTGTTATTTACAGTGTGTACATATAGCAAGACCACCACCGTGAGTTGGTTGTTAAACACAAATTAAAACAAACAAACAAAAATCCTCCATGCATGGCCAGTTATCTGCAGTTCATTTGCCCAAGTGTCCGTTGAGAGAGGCAGCATGATTCTGGGGGGTCAGGACTGGGGTCTGGTCCGGCACTGCCACTGCTGAGCCGAATCCCTGCCCGTCTCAGACTGGCTGCCTCTGTGAGGTGCCGGCTTGCACTAGAACCTCAGCTCTGTGAGCTGTGGCTCCTAATGCATTTCTCACCCACTCACCCCTTCATTCAGTCATACCCACTGATGGCTTTCTCTCCCATGCAAGATGCAGTGGAGGATGCCGACTGTCACTAAACTATTGTCTGTGTGACCACAGAAGCAGTCCCCCCTCCCGCGCTGTGACCACAATGAAGGCCCAAAGGAGAGGATGATGAGAAATGTCCTTTCCTCCACAGGACAGTCATGAAATGAATTGCTCAATGCCCTCAGCAAAGAGCCCCCGCCACACAGCTCATCAGCAGACCATTACACCGCAAGGGTTTTCTCTCTTCTTATTAGAATGTAAAATGTGTTATGCAGAGAAAATACAGAGCCATAAATGTGCTTGGAAAACAGTAAGTCTCTGGGAGGATGCTTACGAGCCTGACTGGCTGTGACGATTCTGGCTCGCTCAGTATCAGAAAGAGCACAAGGCAGAGAAGCAAGCTGTTCCAGAGAGCAGAAAGACAGCCCTGAGAAATGAGACCGTGGTCTCTGAAAGCCCAGGGACACGCATCCTGGAGCTGTCAGATAAGGTGCCCAGGTTTTATTTTATTTTTTTCAAACCAGGCTACTAGAGTCTTTCAGCCTTTTCTCATGCTCACGGCTTGTTAATTTTTCATATTGAGATAGCCCAGGGTGCTTATCTCAGAAAAGAGGATTAGAGGTCATGTGATCATTTCCTTGAGTAATGCTTTGAACCACTGTGAGGTAAAGCAGAGTTTTTATGTTGGTTTGGAAACCAGTCAATGGAACATATCAGGATGAAGATTTAAGATTCCTGAAAAGAAAATCTTTGCAGTGGTTAGCACTGCCCAGGCTGATGTGAGAGTCTCCGTCACTGAGACGCATGTTCTTGCATTATCCAGAGAATTCAAGTGAAAGACGTGCTGGTTGGGGGCAATGTTGTAGCATCTCTTCATTTGGTCTGAGGTTGGGCAAAGTGATCTTTAATAAAAGTAATTTCTAAAATGTATAATTGTCATGATTGCAGCCACGAGTCTAGCTGGGATTATAAATGGCTTGAAGCGGTACGTGGGTAGTTCGGTTATGAACTAGCTGTGTATTAAGTACTTACAATGTGTCCGGTACTGTCACTGGGCAGACAGTAAAGGTCAAAACTCTCTGAGTCCTTCAGCATCCTTCTGAAGGGGCATCAGTAACATCATACCTAAGACAATTTCATGTTGGAACAAATGCCTTGAAGACTTGAAAACCAAGGAAAGTGGTTGGGACAAGAACCCAACACTGTTTTAGGTTGCTCATTTGTTTGTTTGTTTAGTTTGGGGTTTTGTATTTTTGTCTGTGTGTTTGTTTGAGACGGGATCTCACTATGTAGGCCTGGCTGGCCTAGAACTCAGAGCTCTGCCTGCCTCTGCTTCTCAGATGCTGGGATTATTTGCGTGTGCACAGTGCTGGTCGTTTGGAGGAGCTGAGCTGAGGTCTGACATGAGAGAAGTCTGCTATGAGATGATTGACTGGAGCATGCTCAGTGCAGAGAGAGCGTTCAGCAGGGGGTAGGCAGGGACCAGCTTGGCACGTCCAGGAAGCAAGCAGAAGGTGAGGGCCACAGCTGCAGGGCTCTGGGACGGTGAGGGTGAGCGGGGCAGACCACCGTAGATCGCTGCAGGAGCTTAGGTGTGAGCCCACTGCTGCTCCTTCATCCGGGCTCACAGGTGTCCCCGTAACATCCTTGCCTAGGAGAAGGTCCAGCCTGGAACCTCACATTGCATTCGGTTGTTAAAGCCTCCTTTATTCTGAACACACCACTGCCCTTTCTTGATTTTGATGACCTTGACACTTTGACGAATACGGTCAGTTGTTTCGTAGACTGGCTGTGGGTTTAGCTTGTTCTGATTGTACCCAAGTCCGGTGGCTGGCCTTCGGATTGGCCCTACTTCTGTTTATCCACAGCCCAGTATCATCCGTACGACTTTGTACCACAGTTCTTTCTTTGGCCAGGAGTGTTCTAGCCAAGCTTTCTATCACTATAGCAGAATACCTAATACAATTAACTTGTAGAGAGAAAGGTCCCCTTTGGCTCACAGTCTGAAAAGCTCCAGTTCATGACCCGCCCCACCCCCACCCCCACCCCCACCCCGCGAAGCGGGGCATGGTGACAGGGGAGGGTGGCAGAAGAGCTGCTTCAGGAGGAAGGGACTGGGGCTGCATAGTCCCTGCTGTGCATCCGACTTGCCCAAGACCCCCTATTAGATCCCACCTTTCCTCAAGGTCCTGTTACCTCCTATTGGGATCCAAGGTGGTAACCTAAGCCTCTGAAACACGGGCCTTGGCGGGTGATTTAAAATCCAGATTATTAGCCAAGTGCGTAGAGGAGAAATGATTGGGTTCTCAAGTGATCTGTGGGGTCACTGTTTGGGGAAAGCAAGCTTTCACACTGGAGGCAGCCCTGGGCACAGACACAGAAAAGACGAGAGCATCTGGCCACCGTGTCAGCCAAGCATGTGAGCTTAGATTATCAGATGCCCAACGCCAGGCGAGTCTTGAGTTGATGACAGCTATAGCCAGCGAGCTGGCAGCAGCCCTGTGAGAGACCTTGAACCAAAGATAAGCCCTTCCTGAGTTCCTGACTAGTTCCACATGAGTAGCCATATACTAAGACAGAGTAAACGTCTGTTGGCTTAAGATACATCATGAATACAGGCAGAAATACTATACATGTGATGTGACTTTTCATTGCATCAGATGATATATGTTCAAATTGTGCCCCTGTTTATAATGCTTATTTCAACTTCTTGACTAAAGTAGTATGTTCTGAACTCTTCTACTGTGAAATTGCTGTTTTAATTAATGAATATTTTAGCGAGGTGCTATGAAATTATAGAACTAGCCTTTACTCGTCGAGCTATCCATTTTGTCATTATATTTATTTTCCTCACTATGAGTCCTGACGTACGTTCAGTGGGATATAATCAATCGCTGTCATTGTTCATTCTGATACTCAAATTGTCCCCAATTCTGCCAGCATCCCTTCAGCCTGCCCCGTGTCCTTTGAACGTGACCTCATCTCCCCCCTTTTCTAGCACAAGATGCTTTGAGCTCATCGTGTTCTTTGCCTGTCCCAGCCTTGAAATCCGTCACTTCTCCAAGGGTCTCTGATTCTTTTTAGTGGAGAAATCATATTAAAGCCAAGATCTGGGCACTAGGTGTACCTATTGCTACTGCAGGGTCACTATTCCCAGGCCAACTCAAATAGCATGCCAGGTTGACACACAGATAGATAGATAGATACTATATACAACTATATAGAGAAATACATATGTGCCTATTATATATTTTAAATATCCAATATCCTTATAGATTCAAACAAAATACATTTGCATCTGTAGGCTGGTAATGATGCTTAATTACAAAGTGTCTGGTGTTTATTCTAGACTTGTCCAACAGGGAGATTGACTCCTGTTACTGCTTCTTTGGTTAGTCCTCATATGTAATGAATCTCCCATCACCCTCATTCAGGATTGTCTCCAGTACAGATGCCGTCCGTTCAGGCTGTGACTCCTTTATAGAGTCACCGACCTCAAGGATGCCCACCTCACCTTACGTGTCCCAGTGCTCACCCCAGCTGCCCCAGCGCAGTGCGTACCCTAATGCTGCTTGGGTTCTGGCACCCCCCAGCCCGTCAGTGACTGCCTCAGTATGCAGATGTCTGTCTCTGGGATGGCTCTCGAGCTGGTTCAAGGAGGAGGGGTGAGGGAGAGCAGGAGTGTGGCTCCATTGTTTTGTAATGCGTTTCTACACCAAAGGAGCATCCTGTTCACCACAATTTAATTTGTCCCAGTTCTTGGGTTCCAGAGATCTGGTTATACTGAAGCCTCATGGTATCTTAATCACTGTCCGGCTGCTGATTATTGGAATTGGTGTCAAGGAAACGAACAGGGTCCTGTCACCTGCACGTGCGAGGCCAGACACATGGCTGTTTCTGCACACCCTGGGTTGTGTTTCTAGGAGTGACAAGCCACACCTGCTGCTGTTCCAGGAAACGCAAGGACATAGGGGAAACAAGTCCTAATGGGCTGCACCTCAGAGGTGACACATTGCCCTGAGGGAGAACCCAGCTCCACATAGGAGCAATCACATACTTCACCCTTTGCAAACACCTGCCTATGCTTGATGCCGCCTGTCCTTTGTTGTCAGAAGTGCCCCCATTTGAACGGACCTACCCTGTGCAAGGTGACCAACCCCTGTCGCCTGCAGGGCTCAAAGCCAGGCACCTTCTCATTAAGTAGCTGCTGAATCTTCTAGTTAGAGCCCTCGAAATGACGCAGCCAGCCATCGCTGCCACTTCCCCAGCGTTTGTGATGAGCGTGGCCTGGCTGAGTAGCTTGTTCACATGTGTATAGGGCAGGCAGGTAATATGTCCAGCCAGTGGGTGGGCAGCCATGCCGGGCACAGACTGCATCCTGCGTGGGAAGCATCTTACCTGATTCAGGTCGGAAAACAATCACCCTGCCTCAGTTCTCTGGCACCAGAAATTCTGTAAAAGAATACAAATGGCATTTTAATTTTAGAGTTCTCATGGAGAATATAAAAAGAGTCTCAAAAATACCAGTGGCTGTGGCTTGAATATAAGAAGCATTGCTACTGCCGTTTGTCAGAAGTGGACTGCCTGCCTAAAGGTTCCCACAGCCTGGTACCTGCTTCAGCTAAGAGGCCTGGGGCGGGGCGGGGCGGGGTGGGGCTGGGTGGGGTGGGGCAGGGTGGGGCGGGGCTGGGTGTGCTTTAGCCTCTTGCTGGCTCTGATGGGCAGGAGTCAGTCACAGAAAGTGTGGAATCTGCTCTAGGCAGTGTGGACAGAGTGACTTAGTCTGGGGCCTGGGGTTTTCTGGATCATGGGAGGGCAGTAGAAACAGACTGAAAACCGGGCTTCCAGGAGCCATTCTCTGAACCATAAGGCAAGCTGTCAGAGGGACTGTCAGAGCGACTGCCACGTCACCTTGGTCAGGAAGCTCGCTGTCACAGCAGCTGCTGGCTCCAAAATCAGCCACCTCCGCCATCTTCAGAAAGTCACTGCTGCTCATACAACATACACAATCGAGTATACATACACACACATGCAAACACATGCACTCATGCACACACACACTCAAACACATAGAGATACGTGCACTGAACAACCCACACCCACAAACACGTACACATACACACAAGTATCCACATGTGCATGCACCCATGCACACTGGTGTGCAAGAGCACACACATGAACACCCACATGGCCATGCATACACATACATACGCACTCACATGCACACACGCACACAGGCCTGATAATGAGACTTTCTAGTCTTACATTGCAGTCTTAGAATGTCAGTTTCCTGTTAAGAGGAACCAGGGCTCCCGGGAGAAGTTGCTGACTGAGCGCGTGCTGGGACACATGTACAACAAAACTGCAACTTCTTGTTGACCCGGATGGCCAGAAATCTCCTGGGGGAAAGTGGGGTCCTTAAGGAGCACTCGGTGAGCTTGAAGCAGCCCCCACTGGGTCCAGACAGGCTAGCGTGGAGCCCGGAAGAATAGCATCAGCACAGAGCGAAACTCAGACCACCGTATGCTCAAGGCTGTGCTGGCAAGGTCTCAAGTGTCGCTCTGAAGGGGAGGAGGGAGTCACCTGGTGACGCGACAAGGGGACTAGAGCATCGCGGTTCTGTGAAGGCTGTGAACTCTAGTGCGGAGCGAGCGGAGGGGAGCAGGGCAGGGAAGCCCTGTGGTTAGGGACGGACTGACAATAGGTGCCGTGCGCTTTGTGCATTTATATAAGGACGATGTGATGGCTTACAGAGACAGAAGCACCAACCAAGCGTTTCTAGGGAAACACACAGTAAAGGCAGAATGGCACACCACACGTAGCGTCCTGCAGTGCCCCTGCTGCGCTCCTACACCTCCTTACACCGTGGCCATTGGCCACCCGTGGCCCTCATGCACTCGTCAAGTGTCAAGTGATAACTGCAAGTCAACTAAAATACATTCCGTTTAAGCCGTCACATGGCCAGTTGCTGCCACATTGTACACGGGCACTTGAGAGCTGCGTTTTGGTCTGAGGTGTCTGTATTCTGGCCCCCAGAACGTGAGCTAGATGCAGAAGCACATTTTTTTTTTTTAAAGGACTGATCACATTTTCACTGTATCACCTCGGTAGACTCAAGACGAGGCTCAGTGTGTGAGCGCCATGTTGGGAAGATATGCTTGCTTTGATGAAGGAGCCGGAGAGACGGAATTGATATCTGGAAAAGGTGCGAACAGTACCCACGCACCGAAGGCTGGCATCCCTGAGGACGCTGAAGACCAGGACAAGCTCGGATCGCAAGTGTTTGTCATTGCCACAGCATGAGCAGTTGGGTGGCAAGGGCTCCTAGCTCCTGATGGAGACTGTGAGAGAAAGACAGAGATCACAACAAAGAGATCACTAAGGTGCTTGCTGAAGTCTTGCTTCATTATAACAGATGTCTTATGTGTCTTAGTAGACCCAAATTACAGTTTCAACATGATGAGGGTTTTCTTCCAGAAAGAGTGAGGCAAACAAAACCACCTTCTGTCCCTCAATATAACATCTCTGTCTTCTGGCTAAGATGCGGTCAACAAGGAAGCATTGGCTGAGGTGATCGTGACGATGATGACGATGACGATGTGGGAGATACTGAAAGTCTTGGTAGCAACAGGCAGAGCACCGGGAAGGGAAATGGATCTTACGAATCAAACTCTTAGTAGATTTTCTGAAAATGCTATGTGAGGTTTGATGCATGCCAACATACTGATCAAAGCAAGGGTATAAGATTTTAACATACCAAAAAGAATCTCACATAATGTGATTCTTAAAATTGTGTAGGTGTTGTCTAATAGCTCAACCACCACATTTTGTTGAGTAGTTTAACCGCTAACCGTGAATCCTCATGATGGCACCGAATTCTGAAAACCTCTCAGCCCCACGCCAGTGAACACGGACTGGTTATTCCATATGTGCAAGCTAGAAAAGTCATCGTAACAGGGATTCAACTCTAAAGGGCTCAAGCATTAGTCCCGCATTCGAGGATAAGGTGGAGTTTGTTTTTTCTTTTTATCAGAAATGACTGTGTTAAAAACAGCCCCACAGAATGAAGAACATTAAAGGCACCAGTAAGGATTTGTCTTGAAGCTTCTGGGGTGTCTGATCAATTCCCGCCTGGCATCTCTCCTCTGCTCTGAGAGTCACGGTTGAGGCTGGTGTCGCCGGCGCTCATGGAGCGATGCCTGTTAAGCAGCCCATAAGGGAATGGGTACACATAGCATCCTAACTGAGACTGCGCACTCCTTGAGGGGAAATACAGAATACCCTGCCAGCATCCGCGATGTAATTACAATATTTTATGTCCAAAAATATGACTGGCATTTGAATGAGGGGCAAAGGTCTTCTCCCTTTGAGGCTGCGAGGAGCTTAAAGCTAAATTCCCTCTATTCATGCCCAGAAGACAAATGTTGATTTTTTTTAAATTTTTATTTATTTATTTTGTTGTCAAAGTGCACTAACCAGCTAGGTCTCTGTACTGGAATCCAGAAAAGAAATTTGCCTCACAAATTTCTACAGTGCTTGGTATTTAAATGCTAGTGTTGTTGGTTTGGTTTGGTTTTAATCTGGCAGCCAGTGCTATCACTGTAGTAAGAGCCTGTCCTTCCGGTGCTGGTCGTCAACTTCACCAATCTCTGTCCAGCTGCCTCTGAGGGGGTATGGATTTTGTTTTCTCTCCCACCTCAGAAATGCATATGTCAATTGAGAAGTAAAATAAATAAATAAACAAACAAACAAACAAATAAATAAAAAATCTCACTAGAAAATCAGAGGTAAATCTATTATTGTTGCTCATGTCTTTATAGTTAAACATTAAACTGTGCCCTCCAGTGTAGGGCTAGTGGTATTTTGTCATTTAAAAGGAAGTTCATGTTGAAAATTGTTCAGTGCTCCTAACACTCTGGGCACAGAGGGGGTAGGATCAGAAGTTCGGTAGCCCAGCTGCATGATAAAATCCTTATCAAAAAAGACTGTTTGAGTCAGCCGGTATGTCCCTGTAATTCTAGCATTCGACATCTGAGGCTAGCCTGGGCTACATAGTAAGATGGGCCAGCCTGCTGCCACAAGATATGGGTGTTGATGGGACACCAGAGGCCCACCCACAGCCACGCCACACAGTATGTGCAAGCAGAAGTCACCCAGGTCCCTGTCAGCTGTGTGGTGGACAGAGGGGGGAGAAAGAGGGGGGGAATGGTTTGCGCTCTGTGACGTGAGCTGGAACTGGGAGGCGCGGGTGGAGAGGGGCTCTGAGTAGCCAGGGCTGCCACCTGAGGCTACGGTGACATCTCTGCCTGTGGCACCTCTAAAGGTCATGTCCGTGGCTCCGATTACCAACTAAAGACCATACGAAAGTCCCTGGTCTGAGTTGCCCGTGGTCTGGGACCAGGCTGATGACCAAGGGCTGGGGAGAGCTGGCCCTGCCCCTCACTGGCTCTGGCACTCTGGAGAGCAGGGCTCTGTGCCTCCCTCACTTGGGTAACACAGGAGAGCTGGCCCTGGTGGTGGGAGCACGGGTGAGCATGGGAGAGCTGGCCCTGCCACTCTTCTGCCATGGCATGGGTGTGGCTGAGCCACCCCTGAGGGTATGAAAGCAGGAGAGCTGGCCCCTCTCCTTGCTGGCCGCAGCACTGCAGCACTGGGTGAGTAGCCGGGCGGTGCTGGAGAATTCACCATGGTGGTGTGGGTGTGGGAGAGCTGGCCGGCTGACCAACTCAGCTTCCCCCAGGCCCAGATCCAGGGCTTTGGGACGACCCACCCCAACATCTACCCCATCCATGCACTCCAAAGCTGCAGGATCTCCATGACACAGGCTAACAACTGGATGTCTGAGAAGAGGCGTGGTGAGGCCCCAGTATTGATAGTGTAGCAGAAGCCAGAGGCCTGAACCAGACCAATGACTCACTTGCCATGAACATTTGCAATTAAAGACGTGTAGACAAAAGCGTATATTGTGGAACACAGGCGACACACTACGACTTCCACAATGAGTGTTTTCTATGTTTTTTCTTATTTTTTT
Source organism: Apodemus agrarius (assembly GCA_964023405.1). Taxonomy (NCBI): domain Eukaryota; kingdom Metazoa; phylum Chordata; class Mammalia; order Rodentia; family Muridae; genus Apodemus; species Apodemus agrarius. The sequence goes on along the minus strand of OZ030025.1, from coordinate 45,286,365 downwards.
CTTTTGTGGGGAGATTGCAAGTGTGGAAGGCAGATAAGAAGGGATGGGCCACGAGTGGGATTGGGGTACACAATGTGAAACTTGTAAGAATAAATAACAAAAAGAAAACTATTTTAAGTAGTTAGAGTATGGCCGAGTGGTGGTCTGTTTGCCTAAGGTGTCCAGGGCCCTGAGTTTGAGTCCCATTGCCGTAAGAATTTAAGCAAGCTCTTATTTGGCATTCTACATGTCTCATCTATAGAACTGATGGTGGCCACGATAGACCAGGAGCTGCCAAGTCACCGAGAGGGCTCACGAGCTAGCCTCCCCTCGGATGTTCTGACTCAGTAGGGCTGGCGTCGGAGCCGAGAGTCTCTAGTTCTGATGATGTGGTTCCAGGAGCCACTGGCTGGCCGGGCCACACTGAGGCCTAGGTCTACAGCTTAGGTCTGTGAGGGGCTCTGTGTGGCTGGATCAGGAGACAAAGGGTCGTTGTGAGTCCATTTCTTCCTGATCCCTGGTATCCCAGCAGTCCTGGGCACACCTTGAGCTTTCTTCTGACCCAGATGCAGCAGGACCTATCCTGACACTGCAGTTCTATTGGTCAGTGTAGCAGTCGTACCGTGGGCAGACCCACCTGCTGCTTGGGAAAGCCATGCGGCCCGGGGTTGGCATCTTTAGTTCTCCATTCTTCCTCATCAGTGGCCTCTCCTTGACTTTCTGAGCACACGCACCGCGCACGTGTGTACCCTCAGCACCACTTCTTACCTGTTAGTTGACTCATCCCCTGAGGGCCTGCCTGCCCCCAGAGAAGGATGCAGTAACGAGCGGGTGTTTAAATGGCTGTCAGTTGAGGGTGTGTCAGACACCAGCATGATGAAGTCTGACAAGGCCTTTCTGGAGACAGTGCCTTCCTCAAGGGATGGATTAGAATTCTTTTTTAATTTTTTAAAAACTTTGTATTGATTTTTTGTGAGTTTTATATCATGTAGCCCAGTCTCCCTCATCTCCCCATCCCCATATCTGCCCTCTGCCTTTGCCACACCCCCTAGTAAGACACACACACCACCACCAACAACAACAACAGCAACCACAAAAAAAAAAAATTAAGCATAAAAAATCTCCTCATGGAGATGAAGGCTGTGGTACGTCACAGTGCCCCACGTATCTCCCTCCATCCACACATCTTCACTAGCAGATGTTCACTGCACTGAGTCCTTGGTCTGCTTTGAGACCTCTGGCTTCTGTGATGCCATCAGTACTGGACCCTCTCCGGGCCTCCTCAGGTTTATCCCGTGCTGCCCTGTGTCATGGAGATCCTGCTGCTTTGGGTCAGCAGGACTGACCCTTCCACACATCCCAACTATTTACACATGACATAGATTTGGGAAGTGGGCTAACTCAAGCCCTAGGTCTGGGTCTGGGTGGGAGCTGAGCTGGGCAGCCTGCTGGCTCTCCCTTATCTGCACCACCAGGTCAGCTCTCCAGCACTGCTCAGGCTAGACCGCCCAGTGCTGCCATTGGCAGGAGGCAGGGACAGCTCTCCTGCTCTCATGGCCTTGGGGCCTGCTTGCCACACCCACATTTCCTGGGCCAGCTCCTTTGTGCTGCTCTCGAGGTACAGGGCAGGGGTGGGGGTGCATTTTTGAACAGAGGTACCTACGCTGTTGTACCTTTCTCTCTTGATCCCAGACGAGCCACCATGTGAAGGAAAACACAACACAAACTTAGTTCAGAAACGATGGTCACCCAATCTCTGGGCGCAACAACTCAAACCTAATCTTGCAAACCTTACTAAAATCTGATCCCTCCGGCGGCGAATCCTTGCGGATCCGCCATGATACCGGGAAACTCTAGCATCTTACCCCTCTGCTGTCCCTATTTCAAAAAGGCTAACTCTCTCCTGCCTCCTCTCTACCTCTGTCCAACCCAGAAGTCCTGCCTGCTTGCCCAGTGATTGGCTTCTTTATCCTTTAGGGGATTGGCTCACAAGAACAGCACTGGCCCCTCCACAGCTACCTCATACTAATATCCACATAAGATCTGAGGCCATGCCTGATGTATGCCATGTTAATGGTTTTTTGTGTGCCGTAGAGTGGGGGAAAACTGAGAATAGTGTTTTAGGTGGGCTGCATGTCTCAGGAGGCAGTATTGCTTCTAGTTGTCAAAGCTTTTAGAATTTTGGAACTTGCCAGTTAATGGTGGCGCACGCCTTTAATCCCAGCACTTGGGAGGCAGAGGCAGGTGGATTTCTGAGTTCCAGGCCAGCCTGGTCTACAGAGTGAGTTCCAGGACAGCCAGGAGTATATACAGAGAAACCCTGTCTTGAAAAACCAAAAAAAAAAAAAAAAAAAAAAAAAAAAAAAAAAAAAACAAAAACAAAAAAAACACCCAAAAACAAACAAACAAACAAAAAAACAAAAAAAAAACCAAACAAACAAAAAGAATTTTGGAACTTCAAGCAAGAAATTACACATAAACTGTGGTTCTTATTTACTAAGTGCTTGTATTGGGCCGGGCACTACACTGAGCAAGCATTTTACTGTTGTCCACTGACTGGCTGGAATTAACACTGTCTACCACTCCGCTGATCCCTACTTATTCTTTCTTTTAAAAAGCCAAGTGTCTGCAAGAACAACAAACAAAACCGAGGTATAGCCACCACCGGAAGCTGCTTCCAGTGAAGCCAGAGGACACCCAACTATAGAGCTGACATTCTATTAGGAACAGGGACCTCTGCCCTGCCCGGGCATCAGGGACAGCTCCCCGGGCAGCGTTTATCCCCCGGTACTGCAGGGCTTGCCCCTGCTTGGTTGGTGACGCCCACGCTGCGGTGAGTGGTTCTCCTAATGCCACCCTGTCTGTCTTCTTTTACAGAACTCCCATCTCCGCTTTCTCGCAAGACAACATTTATGAAGTTGAGCCCCCAAGAGTCGACAGAAAGTCCACGGAGATCTTCCAGGCCCACATCCAGGCCAGCCAAGGCATCATGCAGCCCCTCGGCAAGGAGGACACCGCCATGTACCGGGAGTACATCAGGAACCGCTACCTATAAGGACAGCCTTGAGGATGGCGGAGACTGGCTGCGAGAAGGGGTGTCCCGGATCTGGGGGTGCAGCTCAGTGGTAAAGGACACTTCCCGAGGCTCTGGGTCCCCAGCTACTGCATCACAACCTTCACTGACTCCAGCCACAAGGAATCCAGTGTTGTCTTCTGGATTTTATAGGCACCTAAACTCGAGTAGGTGCCTGTGTGTGCACACACACGCACAGGTGTACATACACACACCTGTATGTGCACACACACATTAAAAATATTAAAGGAAAATCTTTAAAAATCAATCCATCCAAATCTTACCTATCTAAAACTTTTCGCCCCTTTATACTGTGCATATTATTAATACACGTAATAAAGAAATGGCTGCCTCTGTTGCTGGTTTTGCTTTTGACTTATTTTAGGGAAAGTTCACATTATGAAATGTCACATGAAATTTTGCTTTATGAAGTTGATAGGCTTGTGTGAGTATCCACTGTGTGCCAGGAATTATGGCAAGGTCTAGGAATAGCCCAGTAACAAAATAGCCCAAAGTAGTTTCTCTTAGAAAGAATAAGCAATGTACTTTTCTTTATACTTGCCATTTTAAATTTATTCTGCTTGGTTTATATGTTAATTTTATATTTTGATGGAAAAAAATTATTTCCTTACTCAGAAAGCTGTGTTCTTAGGAAATATGGTCTGAGGCGTTTATGGACCAGATCCCAGAGTTCAGGACAAGCAGCATGTTACAAAGCACGTGGAGGAAAACATTAATTACTGACAAATCTGAGGAGAGACAAAGTTATTTCCACTAGTCTGAGAACTCTATAACTGAAAACTACATAAAAAGAAGAAAACATTAAAAATGACCATCTCAGGGCCCGGAGAGCTGGGCCACGCATAGAGTACATAAGACCCTCGCAGAGAACCTCAGCTCAGTTCCCAGCACCCACGTGGCGGCTCACAACCAGCTGTAACTCCAGCTCCAAGGGACCTGATGCCAGCTTCTGGGCTCCATCAGCACCTACCCTCACACGCACCCCCACCCCACCCCCACACAGCATTTTAAAACATAATTATTTAGTGGTTGTTCTAAACAACCTTGTGGTGCAGAGTTGTGAGACATATTTGACATGTAGAATTCAGGCAGGTGATGGGCACATATGGGGCCCTAGAGACAAATCTGGTGTAGGCAGTTTCTCAGCTGAGGGTCCCCTTCTAAGTATGTCGAGTTGACAACCAAGATTAACTGTCATAGGGGTTTTAGTCACGGTATCATAAGGGCTTGGGTCACAGTATCACAAGAGAAAGAAAATTAGAACAAGCCATACACACGTCAGACCGGCATTGTACTTTGGGGCTCTATCCCCAGCCCTACTTTAACTTTATTTTGAAACAAGTTCTAAGTCAACCAGGTTGACCTTGAACTTGGTGATCCTGCCTCAGCCTCCTGAGCGGCTGAACCCATAATAACTGCCCCAAACAAACAGTAATAAAAGTCAGGGAGGGTAACACTGGGTAGTCCTGGCTGCAAAACGGGACATGGAGTAGTCAGGCCAACGATGTCCAAGCCAACCACAGCTGTGGTCGATGCAGGCAGATGCCGGGCGGATGTTGGTGGAGACGCGGATGCGAGGCAGATGCTGGTGGAGACAGTAATCATGTTTTCACCTCCAACATCCTGATGCTCTTTCTCTAAAGCAGCCACCTAAGTCCCTCTCAGAGCTGTCTGGGTTATCATTCTTTTTGCTAATTCTGGTTGCCTTGGCTAATTATTGGTGCTTTGCAAATGAGAGCAAGGCAGGCCCAGCACCTAGCCCTGCAGAGGGGAGGGGTTCATGGCACAGGAGCATGTAAGCCAATGAATGTTGTGTCTGAACACACTGAACCGCTCATACGGCATAGAAAATACAGACGACTTGTCTTCGTAGACCCAAAGGGAGGAAGTGTGTGACACTTGGGGACGCGGGACTCTGGCTCCCAGAGCTTTCTGGACTTGAAGCAATTTCTCTAGCATCTCTAGGCTGCCTTCTTATCCAGTGTAGATAGTCGCAGAGAGAAAAAAAAATGGAAATGTATCAAAGCGTGGAGTTCAGTGTTTATCAGGATATAAATAGTTATCACTAAATGTTCACTCAAAAGGTCACATGGTCATTACAGCTTGCTAAGGACCATCGCAAAGAAACATCGTGTAGACACTCACGCTAGCAGGCTTTAGTCACGTTTCAACATGTTTCTGTAGATTTTAGCCCCTTAGGTCAAGCAATTTAAATGAGCCTTGTAACGGTAGATCACCAATCAAAAATCTCATCAAATAGTGGGCTTATCCTATGAAATAAAAACTGTACATTGATCATAATACCATACAGAGCAGCAGAGCGCTCACATTATAGGGAGTCCTGGGAAGGTATGTGTGCATATAATGGAGAGGCGTCAGCATGTGAGTCGTTTCTACGCCCCTCCTTTCTTATCCCCCACCCCCATCTTTTAAGATGGCCTTATAGTGTCTCTCCTAGCTGCCATTGTGGTGTAAAAGAATCATATCTCATTTGCACAAAGCAAGAGATCCCTTTGTCTTGGTTGGATTTTCCCGGGTATCCCCTGCGTGGCCATGCCACTGGCAAAGACCAGACACATCCATGCCAAACGATTCTACCATGAAAAGTCATTCTTTGCCATAAGCAAAAATCTTACGAACATGATCCCCCCACCCCCGCAAATAACGTGAAGCCCAGATTTTGTAAATTGAAATGACTCTGTGGAGTCCAAATACTTGGTCATTCCCCGATGTGGGGATAAAGCAGCTGCCGTTTGAACGTGAGATCAGTCAAAAATTCCCCCTCTATCTTCTGCTGCAGGGAAGCTTTGCTCTCCCAGCTCCTGAGTTTTCTCCTGCGGCGTTAGCCAGATGCTGAGTGAGAGTGGTCTGTCCCTTTGGAGGACAGGCCTCACCCTGTCACCCTCGCTGCTCCTTGGCCAGTCTTGTGGCTGGTCAGAAAGGGGCTGCTTAAGCGCCCGGTGGGGAAGTAGTTCTCGCGTCGCAGTGGGGGCTTTCTTGAAATCACATTCTCATTTTTTAGCTTTGTCCCCCTGGTGCCTTTTTCAATTGTTCTGATAAGTTCCGAGCTGCTTCTCGGGGCTGACAGAGTGACCAGCTGTCCCAGCTAGATGAGTCCTCTGTCGAGGGTGGCATGGTCTCTTTTTCTTACTCCGCGAAGTACATTGCCTTCTCCGTGGGAGAGGTGGCTGGCGATTTGGAAACCGCACGTGCTCTGTGTGCTGGTAGCAGAGGTCACGTGTCCCCCTCCGCACGTGGCAGCTTTCTTCAGTTGACTCTTGAGCCCCCTTTCCGCCGTAGAGCTTGGAAGGTTGATTATTAGTAAAGAACAGTGAGCTGTCGTTTAACGTTTGCTTCCCACACACGAAATACTTCTGCATGCTCCCTGCCGTAGCGCGTTTGAGTGGACTCTAACAGAAGTCCCAGCTGGCTGATAAAAACTGTGACTTCAATCGATGCCTAGGGGTCGAAAGCTTGTTTGTTTTTGTTTTTGTCTTATTTTGTTTTTGTTTTTGTTTTTCCATAAAGTAAGTGACTTGCCTTAGTTTATTGAGAGAGGGCAGGGAGGGGGAAACACAATTTTGTTGTAATTGCCAATTAATCCTGCTCAAATGATCCTGGCAGTGGCAGCGGGTGGTGGCGGTGCATGCTCCCTGCTACTCACCCCAATGCTCTGGGTTCCCAGATGAAACACACACACACACACACACACACACACACACACACACACAGCCTTACATTTTAATATGCCTTAAACTGCTCAATGACTGGGGATACTCCCAAACCTCCATCTGGCTAGCACCTCCCCTCTGACTGTCCTGAGTTATTACTTAATAAAACCCATATCCCACCTCCCTGCCCTCGGCTTGGCGGGCCAGGCCGGGGCCACTTCTCCCAGCTCCTACGTGCTTCATATCTCGCTCTTCTGTGCTTCTAAGGCCTGGTCTTTACTCCTCTCCGGGCATGGCAGTTGGTCCTTCCTGCCTCCGTCTCCCTGCCCAGCCATTCGCCACCAGCAACTTTATTTACCAATCAGAACCAACTAAGGACAGGGACGGTCAGCATCTTACATGTAGACGTGCAGAGTCCCGTATAATTTTTTGGAACCCAATGAACATAGTACAAGTGTTAGACCAAATCCACAATAGAATGTGCTAAACAAAGCAGTGCCAAGTCCCTGGTCAAAGCAAGAGCCACACACAGGGGTAACGGACGTGGGTAATGGTGGAGAGGACCGCAAACACTAGTGCCGTGTTTGGGATTGGCTGTCGAGGCAGGAGAGTGCCTCTGACAGTCTTTTATACACATCTCCAGCCTTTCTCTAATGCAATCCATTTACAGTGGGAATCAACAGAACCAAGTTGTCTCATCCCGGCTCCCCTCTCCTCAGCATCAGACCGAACGCATGATTGGGCTGGCATTTCGGGACACCACCTGACCCCAAGGTTAAACTGGTGCAAAGGTCCTGCCTTCAGGAGCAGTATCATCATAGTTGTTAGGACCTAGGTAAAAGGTTAGGGCCTGGGTGGAATGTTAGGGCCTTAGGTAACTGTTACCTGGCTAGTTTGCCATTCATATGTTTCTGCTGTTACTAGGAAGCTTTCTAATGCTAAGAATGATTACATATTCTCTTATGTTCTGTGCCCTTGGAAACCAATCACCCTAGAAATCAATAGACCTGCTTTGTGTAGTTACCCACAACAGGTTTGGACCTGACCAACTACCCAGCAGCACTTCCTGCACGTATGTATACGTTTTTATGCTGCCCCGGGATGGACCCCAACATAAGAGAGACACCTGCACCACTGTAAAAAGCAATTTGGAGCAAGACTCCTGTTTGGACTGGGGGTTGAGTAAGTTTAAGTTCCCGAGACCTCCCTGGGTTCTGACAACCTGCTTGGCAGAAAGAGACATGTATGTGGGTAACCGACATCCTGGTTGGCATGTTAAGACATGAATGTTAGACAAGGCAAGTCCCCTGCCATGGTGAGTACCCCAACCAATGGGAGCAGGGTGAATGAACAACAAAGGCATTACTAATGGATCACCTATTCCTAAATCCTGATTGGTGAAATAACTTGGCACAGATGTTTGTGGATTTGGGGCTCAAAAACTCTGAAGGATCTTAACTTGGATTTGTGGTTCAGTTCCCAAATCTGGACCATGGCTCTGGTCTACCAGCCCTGGGGCAATACTCAAAAAACTATTCTTGTCCGACTGAGATCAGCTTTTGTGTGGCTTATGAGGCAATTCCTAGACCCCAGAAATAGTATCGCCTTTAATTATAACTGGATAAGTCTCTGGTAGTCTCCTCTGGACAGGGGCTCATGATTAAATTTGTAGTGGGCATCTTTCACTCATGTTAGTTAAAAAGAGATATGCATGTGTATGGCATGTCTATTCATGTATGTATATGTGTGTGTATATATGTATCTATGTATTATGTGTATGCATGTATGTAGTGTGTGTGTGTGTGTATGTGTGTGTGTGTATGTATGTGTGTGTGTGTGTGTGTGTGTGTGTGTGTGTAGTATTTCTAGTGGATAGCTAAGATGTAGAGTACGGGTCACTAGTTTGTCCACAATGTCTTTCCTCTGTTTTGTCTACCGTGCTCACTTTTGACTCTATTACGTCAGGACAGGAGAAGGAAGTGACGTGTCCCTCTCAAATGCTCTTTCTGATTTTGAACACTGGACATCAACAGTGTGTTAGGAGCCAGGCCAGCTGCTGTGCTGGACTTGTTAGGGAGATGGAAACGATTTCTTTCCTTTGAAGAGCTTATAGCACAGGCTATAAATCAGATATGAAAGCAATCTAGGACTCCTAGCCAATTTTGTAGGGTAATCAGGGATAGTTTTTGCCAAACTGGACTTTCAAAAATTAATTTAAAATTGATGTATTTGGGTAACCCTGACGACATTTAAGGAAATGGTAGAAATGGGGGTATAACCTAAGGTGGGGGTCAGGGTGCCTTGAAAACTACCAGGGATTTCTGGACATGAGGATGGTGGCAGAAGGGAGGGAGGGAGGGAGTCACATCGGGATTAACGTCAGAAACGTGAGGCACGTAAGTCGTGGGGAGCACAGAGGCCCCCTGGGCGCCCTACAATCATGACAGTTATTAAGACCTTTAGAGAGTTTGTGTTCACTTAGGACCTGACCTGTTGATACTTAACCCATTAGAAATGTAACTTAGAGTAAACGTATCACATGCTAATGACAACAGCGTGTGATTTATTTTCACCACACTGACTCAAGTCGAAGGCCAGTCGCCTTGTAAAACCTGGGGCTTTGTCGGTGGGCTGGGACATTAAAATCCATCCATCGATTTTGAACTTTGAGTAGATCTTTTTGCCTGTGTGGTTTCGTGACACTGTGCATTGATCATTCAGGAAATATTAGTTCCGAGAACTGTGCAGATCTTCCAAATGTTGACAGATTTGTGTATAGCCGATCAGCCTTCTAAAAAAAATCGTTTAAGCGTTGGGAGGCTTTCCAGGCTCTTAGTGCTGAAGTCTTTGCTCGAAAGCTCACATTTTATCATTGGCAACAAATATTTCCAATTTTCTTTGTAATGAACAGACTTTTTTTTTTCCATTTTCTACAGAAGTCTGCCAAGCACCCAAGTCTGAATAACTAGAGTTTGAGAATTATTCTTCCAAGTAAATATAGTCTCTCATGCAGGAAAACTTGGCTCCTGCACAGCTCTCTGCTCTGAAGGCGGCTGGTGTCCTTAGTAAGCACAGAAGCATTGCAGGCTTACCTCCCAGGACCTCACGGGATGTCTTAAAGACTGTATTCAAAGGCAGATATTTAACCACGGTAGTTTGCATTGGGTGTGGTGAGGGAGTGCGCTGTGGTGAGGGAGCTCGCTCTCCATAGTCCGTGCTGACCTGCCTCAGTGTGTAAGATTCCTGCAACTTTAGCCCCAACCCCTACATTTCCACTATGAGGACAAATGTTATGTTAGGAAAAAAGTCAAATGACAGCTTCGAATCGTTTTGGAAATGGTTTGTGTGAGAGCCCTAGACAGGTCTCAGGAATTCCTCCATATGCAAGAGCTGCATAGTGATTCTGTGTGGAGATGCGGATTTATTGCGCTCAAGTGTAGAGTTGGACCCATTGCCAGTCTTGAAGGCGTGTCAGGATCGGACATGCTGTCCCTCGGGCGCTCACATTAACCACGTGCTATACTAGTGTGTTACCTGTTGTGTCCCAAGAGGCTGGAGCACCAGAGAATTCACGCTCATCTCCCCAACCCAGAGCCCACCCAGGTGCCCATGAATGTCACGGAGGACCAGCCCGGCAGTGATGACTCTGGGACCTCAGGCCCAGCAGGGCCTCTGAGTCATCCTCTCGACTTTGAGCTAACTCCTTTAGAAGGATATCAACTTATTTCTGTTTCAAAAGATCTGCCAGAAAGATTTTCACTTTCCTTTAACCCCACCCTACATCTTCTGTAAAGCACCACTACCCAGGGGTACTTGAATGTAGACCTGACACCTGCTATTCTTGAGGAAGATATTTACATAGACAGCACAACTTACTTTATCACATCAACAAAAAAAAAAAAATCAATGAGTATAGAATTTTACTTTCATTGGATTTGGTCATCAAAGCAGTATAAATTGTATAAACAATGTTAGCATTTTATTTATTATTTTGAGACATGGTTCTCAAAACCATGTGTAGCACAGGCTGGCCTCAAACTCCCTGCCTCACCCTCCCAGGGTGCTGGGATTATAGGCATGTGTCACATACCCAGCTAAGAACACTTATGTATTTGTAAAATATTTTCTTGTTTGTAGTTGAGGATGTCTCAACAGGGAAACTCAAATATGGATCATGTTAAAAGACATTTATTTAGTTGTTTACTGTGCTTGGTTTTGCCATGAGACATGGATAACAATTTTGTTAAGTTTTGTTCTGCCTTAAAAGAGCCCAATTCCTTGGAAAAATAAATTTAAGAAGAAATACCACATATTGGCAAATCACATGCGGTTTAGAAAATACTTTCTGAATCTCTCCCCCGATTATGGAGTCATCTTTAATTCAATCCAATAAGAGATTTAATTTTGTCTGTATCTTCAGAGAAATTCACAGGTCAGGTTGTTCGCAGGAAATATTTAGTAAATGGAAGCATATGACCTTTCTTATCATTGGTTTAGGTCAGACCATAAAAAATCCATTCATCACTTCCCCATGAGGGATAGGATTAAATCAAATGTCTCTATAAATTTTCTGAGAGTCTTCCACATTTAAAAAAAAATTCTAACAGTCTAATCAAGAAGCTCAAATTTCAGCCTATATTGAAGACCATTTTACATGCTAGGCTAAGCATTTCTTAAAAATCACCTCATTAGAGATGGTGGCCATGGTTAGGAGTTAGAGCTAGCCATGAGTAGAAACAGCCTGAGCCCACACTTAGGTTGGAGACTTAAGGTGACCATTGCAGTCCCAGCTTCACAGTGACCTGGAGTCCGCTTGTTACCTGGCCTATGAGAGCCCTCCTCTCACTGGGTCCGTGATGACGCTGGGTCTCCTGATATCAGTGCCAGCTGGCATCTATATGAGCTAATTGGCTAAGGGCTGGACTTAGAGAAACTGCCTTCAAGTCCCCGTTTCAGCACACAGTGAACAAGAAATTCTGAGCAGTACATAACCCCCTCTGCCTCTTTTTCCATATCTATTAAATGGAGTATGATAAGACACTTTCCGAATAGTATTGCTTGCATTTGTATAATTTTAAAGATTAAAGGAGCTATTTCATGAAAAAAAAATGTGTAGAAGAACTCCTGGCCCAGAGATTATTATGAAACTAAAAGCTGTGTGAGATTTCCCAGCCAGGGAATACTTGGCTGAGAGTCCGAGATGTCTACACCACTCAGCCTGTTCGCTCCAGCGCCCATCTCTCTGGTGGAGTGTAAAAGGCAAGAGGTAGCTTATTGGCAAACCGGGGGAGGCAGAAGGGAGCAGCCAACCCCAGCAAAGATTCCGAGAGCTCCGAGTGGAGAGGCCTCGACTCAGACATACGGCCAGGATATCCCTCAGGATGTCAGTAGACTCCTGGTGATTGACAAGGCTTTTGGATATCGGTGCTCCCCATACACCTGAGACATGTAAGAAAGAAGGGCCCACAATGACTATTTCATGCCCCTTTGGAGACTATGAAAGATTCGGTAAGAGAAAGACATAGCGCTGCTAAAACCAAGGAAATTGTTCTGGGCTGAAGAGAGCATCCTAGAGCAGGAGAGCGCACATGCTGACTAAGAACAGAGTAGGTGGGCCTGTGAAGAATTCTCATTCACCATAATTCCAAGGAACACATTCTCAAGAGGAAACTCGATACAGAAAGCCTTCTCCGGTGGGACCATGTGGTGTTGTGGATATGAAGGGACCAAAGACAAAGGGCATTGTGGTCAATGAACCTCCCCTGAGGGCAAAGAGTAAAGAGAGAAAGGAGTGTCAGAGGGGGTAGGTGTGGTGGCTTGTATAGACTTGGCCCAGGGAGTGGCACTAATTGGAGGTGTGGCCTTGTTGGAGTAGGTGTGTCACTACGGGCGCAGACTTTAAGGCCCTCATCCTAGCTGCCTGGAAGCCAGACTTCTCCAAGCGGTCATCAGATGAAGATATAGAGCTCTCAGCCCCTCCTATGCCATGCCTACCTGGGCGCTGCCATGTTCCTGCCTTGATGATAATGGACTGAACCTGTAAGGCAGCCCTAATTAAATGCTGTCCTTCTAAGAGTTGCCTTGGTCACAGAGTCTGTTCACACACAGTAAAGCCCTAACAAAGACAGTAACTGGTCATCTTAACTGAATCTGAACTGGATGTGACTTGTGCTGTAGTATGTATGCATGTTTGGAGAGAGTTTTTCTTTTTCTTTTTCCTTATTCTTCTCTCATACAATACATCCTGTCTACGGCCTCCCCTCCCTCCCTCCTCTCAGTGTCCCTTCCCCTCTCCCCCAGATCTACTGCTTTTCAGTTTCCCTTCAGAAAAGAGCAGACCTCCAGTGTTACCAACCAACCAGGGCATAAAAGATTGAATAAGACTTGGCATAACGCCTCATATCAAGATCAGGCAAAGTAACTCACGATGAGGAAAGGGGTCGAGCGAGTAAGGGCAGAGTCAAAGACTCCCTCCGTGGTCGGAGTCCAACACAAGCCCCGAGCTGCACAACCACAGTGTGTACGCCGAGGGCCTGTCGTAGGCCCACACAGGCCCTGTGGCTGCCACCTCAGAGTCTGTACGCCCTGTTTCGTCGATTCTGTGGGTCTTCCCCCTCTGGCTATGACATTCCCTCTTCTGTGGGGTTCCCCAAGCTCTGTTTAATGTTCGGCTGTGAGTCTCTGCATCTGCTCTCGTCAGCTGCTGGAGGAAGCCTCTCTAACAGAGATTGGGCAAAGCACCGATCTACGAGTATTGCAGAATAGGATTAGGAATCAGTTCACGGCTTGTTGTTGCTGTTGTCGCTGCCGCCGTCGTCGTCGTCGTCGTCATCGTCATCAGTCAGTTAGCCATGTTTAGTTCTAGACGAGGTCTCTGATCTATCCAGGTTCTTGTCAGCCATGGGCTTCCTCTCATGGGCTGATCCTAGAGTTGGCACAGTTGTGTCAGGGTGGCATGTCTGTGTCCTCAGAGGCTGGCACACGAGAGCTGGTTGTGCTAGAACCAAAGAATATGGCGTTCATCTGAAGCTGAAGTAACCTAGAACTTGTGACCAATCCTGAGATGGCCTGACGGATGGACAGACAGACAGACGACTGTTGCCATTTTCACAGTGAAGCTCCCCTCCACTCTCCTTGCCCATATTGTAGAGTATCGTCCTTGGCTCTGGGCTCTGTGAAGACTCCTCTTTCTGATGAGAGACCCTGGTCCTTGGGACGGTGGCAGCAGCTTCCAGGGATGCAGGGAGTAGATACTTGTTGACTCTACTGGGCAGAGCAGAGCAGAGTGGCCCTGGGACTTGTTGCAGGATTTTCCATGTCCAATCATATTAGGACAGTGGAAAGTATATGATTGGACAGGAAAGGGGAGGCAGAGCTAGGAGTTGGGGAGTCGCAGAGATCGTAGGAGGATAAAGAGAACAGAAATGAAGTTCGATGTGGTGTTATCAAATGGTTAGAATAATTGGGTTAAGGCTTTATTATTATCCATTGGCTCTGAAATTACAGTATTGGCATCTTATAATTGTGATTTTAAATTTATATGCATAAATCTAATTGGCTAACTAATCAAGCTTTAAGAGTCACGCTTCTACTGGGCAACTGGATGGTGTGGGGGCGCTGCATGGTAGCAAGAGGAACTCGGGGTCTCCCGCCAGAGAGATGGCCCAGCAGAGGCCCTATAGCCCCTGCAGGGTCAAAGAGTTTGTGAGCCTAGACACCAGAAGCTCCAAAGAGTTGGCAGCAGCAGGAGCACAGGAGTGTGGTCAGAACCTGCAGAGAGTTGGCGAGTCCGCCATTTTTAAAAATATTTCCTGCAACAGGGACTTGTTCTTAGTTGGAAGCATACAGATGTACTGTAGGTGTGAAGGTGTACTGTCCCTACTGCCAGAAGTTAGGAATAAATAATGACCAGCCTGACCTCAGCAAACATGAGGATTCTAACTCCTGATAAAAAGGAACGTCTATGTTGAAGAACAATCATGTAGTCAAAGGGAGCCAATGGTACCATTGGTGTTCCTTAGGAGCTCAAGCTAAGCTTGTGTATGGAAGGGTCCATGATTCCCCGAAGAATGACACCCCAGACTCAAATGGTGTGCAACAGCAAAGTGTTTATTCTGCAGAGACCAGCGTGCAGGGGTCAACCATACATGGAGACAGAAGGCAGAGGAGTGATTTTGCAAGGTCAATTTAAAGCCTGTTAGGGTAGGAGCGGGTACCTTTTACCTTTATTTTCCTTGGTTGGTTGGTGCTTTATGTCCATAGGTGTGGGTGCCTTTGTGGTTGGATAGGGCTCTGGCAAGGCACCCTCGGATTGGCTTCCTGCGGCTGGGGTTGACTTTAGCCCTAGTCTCCCCAAACTGCCACGTTGCAGCTTGTCACGGAGTCAGCCTGGCTCTGGCTAACAGGATTCTCACTTAGAGCTGTATCCAGCAGAAACACCGCATGAGGAGACGCCTTGCCTAACACCGAAGAAAGTAGTCATTGTTAGCGCAGCACGCTCTTCCGGTGAGCACGCCGGCGAGTTGACTCAGTGCCCAGGAAAGAATGCTCAGGTATAAAAATCTTCAAGTCTCTTCAAATGATATGTTTGATGCTTTCTCCTTGATACCTGGAATCTGAACTGGAAGTTACTTCCAGCTCCTCTACCGTTTGCTGAATACTTTCTGGCTCTCAGGCACATTGAGCTGCAAGTCTGGAGATTCCCTGAAGCCCACACTCTGCACTGGAAGGCGCAGAAGAAGTGGTGGTTAGCACGCTCTGCTCACGGTGAGAGACGCCGAGGCAACCCCGCTGCTGCACAGATTCCCAGGCCTCCAACGAGAATGGAATCATGACTCTGGATCACCCCAGGTTTGTGAGTTCCCTTTCAAATCCATGTCAGTGCACGTGGTCTTCAAAATAAAAATAAAATAAAATTCCTACATGATGGAGAAAATAGAAACTTGCATCCCTGAACATGGAGAAGATTTCTGTTTGGAAGTGCTGGGGCCCACACCATCTGTTATTCGTTTCCCTCTTTCTCGTTTCATTTTCTGTTGTTGCTGACAGGGTCTCACTGTGTAGCACGGAATGGCCTGGGACTCATTATGTAGACCAGGCTGTCCCAGACCTCATAGGGATCTACCTGCCTCTACTTCCTGAATCCGGGAGTTAGATGGCGTTTAATCCCAGCCATTTCTTTATTTGGAAACATGGCCATGAAAGACCACTTGGGACTTGCCACAGGCAAGTATTTTCTGTGGCAGAATAGGCAACGGAATGTCTTCGCTCCACTGGAAGCACATTTTATGGAACACGGGTGCTTCATCTTAGACAAAGACAGTGACTTAAAGAAAATGCTACGGAAGGTCGGGCGTGGAGCCTATATCTGGCTGCCTGGAATCACTGTCAAGCACTCCACCCTAAGAAGTAGGTAAGCCCAGGACCCCCCTGGCTAACCTGCAACCTGAGACATACCCTCAAATCACCACGTTCCTGAGACATCACTCCTGGGGCCTTGTGGAGTTCAAGTCTTCCACCTGGCTCCATATTTGGATATGAATTGTGCTCCAGGGACTCATTGTATGCTGGGCATTTGATGCCCAGCTGGGGATGTGGATCCCTTCGGTGATATGGGTACCCAACCAGAGATGGCCACTCAGACACACTGCATAGGCAATTGAAAGTCGTGATTCCAGCTAACTAGGATCACACCTGAATCCTCAGAGACCTAGGTGTGGCCCTGGGTGTCCAGAACACAGGGGCTTCTTAGGGCAGGGGCCTCGACAAGGCTTTCCTCTTAGCAGCTGCTTCACAGAGTAAGCAGCTTGAAGCAAACTCAAAAAGGTCAGCTCAAAAGGGGTCCGTACAATAGTTAAGTACTTCCTAAGCTAGCTGGGTAATTTTCCATCAAGTAGATCAAATTCTAGCTAAACTCGAAATAGCCTCAGCAAGAATACAGGACAGAGGGATGTCTGCACTGTCTAGCACTGTCACACTGGAAGCAGGGCTTGACTGTGGAAAGTAGGTCAGTAGTGGCAAGATAGCCACCCCAAGTCACAGCCTGATTGTCCCTTCCTGCCACACTGCGCATGCAGCTACGTCTTCCCCCGCTATGATGGACTGGAACTCCTCTAAACCCATGATCCAAAGGAAACCACCATTTCTCCTGTGACAGTTAACAGTGATTGTCAACTTGGTGGGATCTAGAGTTACCTAGGAGACCAGGACCCAGCCAGATCTCTGAGAAATCTTCTAGATTCGTGTGAAGACCTAAAAGTAGGTGTCGCCCCTTCTGTGGGCTGAGATTTCAGATTGCAGAAAAAAGAAGAAAGCCACGTGAAACCATTTGAAGTTTCAAACTCAGGACAGGCAGCTGAGGTTCCTATTTAACATATCAAAGCAGACCTGGCCTCCAGTTTCTCCCTGCAACACTCAATCCCTGCCTGTTACAGGGCAAGGCTGGTACCCTCTACCCTGAGCTCTCTGGCCCAGGATCTGGGCTGCCCTTCCCCCAGAGGCTCTTTCCCATATAATCCAGACATTTTGGTTACCTGCCCTTTCTGTACCTTTGGCCTCCTGGCTGCTGTCTTCCTCTCTCTGCTCCTTCTACGCCTCCCCTCTCCCAACATGGTCCAGAGTCAGGACCACTCTGGGCTCTTCCAGATGTCCCCGCCTCTGGCTATGCTCTCCTACGTTTCCGTAATACCTTTGCCACCCCTAGGTGCAGCCATGTCCTTTCCTTTCCCTTTTATTTCTTTTGTTCATTCAACAGCCATCATTCATCTGTCTCTAAAGCTCCCGCTGCATGACCTCCTCACCATGACAAACCATACTCCTCAACTGGGGGCCCCAAGCAATCCTTCTTTCTTGATGTTGTGTTGGGAGGTATTGTGTTACAACAACAAGAGAAGTACTAATGAACACCCCCACCCCCTTAAGCTGTTTGAGTCAGGAATTTCTTTCACAGTGATTAAAAACATGATCAATACACTCCCATAAATCCATGCTTTGGTCTTTGACCCTTCCCATCTCTTACATGAATAACCACTAGCTGACACACCCCTCTCCCTGTTTCAGAAGAACTCTTCACCAACAAGGCCTCAGCGACTGGTGGCTGTAGAGTGATTATGACTGTAGTCACCCGCTGTATTAGTCAGGGTTTTCTAGAGTCACAGAATGTATGGGTAGTCTCTATATAGTCAGGGCATTTGTCGATGATTTACAGCTTGTAGTCCAACTCCCCAACAATGGTCAGCAGCAGCTGTGGATGGAAGTCCAAGGATCTAGCAGTTGCTCAGTCCCAGGAGGTAAGCAAGAAAGGAAGAGTGAGTGAGTCTTCCTTCTTCCAACGTCCTTATATAGGTCTCCAGCAGAGGGTGTGGCCCAGATTAAACGTGTGTGACACCACGCCTTTAATCCAAGATGACCTTGAATTTAGAGATCTCCTTGTCTTAATCTTCCGGAATTCATAGCCACTATGCTTCAAGATCTCCATGCTAAGATCCAGGTCAGAAACTTGTATCTCTGAGCCTCCCGATTAGGATCATAGGTGAGCCTTCCAATTCTGGATTGTAGTTCATTCCAGATATAGTCAAATTGACAACCAGGAATAACCACTACACCCACTCTTGGCCTTCAGGACATTTCCAGATAATTCATCTCAGCAAAGTGTACCTACATGTATGTGCATGCAGTCACTCCACACCAGCTGTAAGCTTACAGAAGTCAGAGAGCTAAGCAGGAAGGGGTTCTCCTGGGTGTCTGTCACTGTCAAAAAGAGAAAGCAAACCTTGACATGTGCAATGCAAGACCATTAGGAAACCAGAACCCAGTATTTGAGCCATGCTGGTTCTTTGCTAGAAACTAAGAACTCAGCAGCAAAGAGAAGCCGCCACCTACCCATGGGGTTTATGGGTATGTAGGTAAGATAAATAAGAAAAGGGCATGTCAGACCCACCATTGAACATGATGTCCTGTGTGAACTGGGTTAGACACAGAATCCATCAGAAAAATGTATGTATATGCCTCGCTGTTAACAGCAAAGTGAGTATCAAGACCTGCAGAGTGAGTCAACAAGAAAGTCCAAGGTTCCTCACTCCTACCCAAAGTCCAGCAGACTCAAGACCCAGAAAGATGCAAGACTTCAGCCAAGTTCCCAGAGTAAAGCAGATATCCCAAATTTGAGCCTGTTCGGATGGATGGAGTCTCTCTTACAAGACCATCAGCCCTTTATTCTCTTTAGGACTTCAATGATGTAAGACAACGGTTCTCATACTAAGGCAGGCAAGTGGCTTCAAGCAATCCACTGGTTAATTCCATCCAGACATACCCAGTGGACAAAGCCAAAATAATATGATTGACAATTAGATGGTACCCCATTTTCCAGTCAAGGAGAGAGACATTACAGATGGGTTGGGTGACCCGGAAGAAATAACACAACATTGAACAGGCTTTCTGTTACTATGTTTTCCAAGGTCTAACAAGAGCCTCTACACAGATAGCTCCAATTCTATGGCCACATGTGTTCATATGGGTGTCCAACAAACTAGCCAACACAGTGGGTACGGAGTTCAGGATTGAACCTAGGGCTTCACACACGCTAGGCAAGTGCTAAGCCCATGAGCTGCATTCCCAGCTCTTTGATTCCTAACTGGCGTGGTGCACTCACCCACTCTCTCTCTGTTTATCCAGCAGGGAAGGCTCTGCACAGGGGGCTTCAGAAGAACTTGGTTCAGGAGTACCCGTGAGCCCAGCCGCCAAGGGTCTGTTCACCCAATGAAAGGATGACAGGAATAGGGGCACGTCTGTGCTGTGCTGCAGTAGGTCTGAGCTGTTGAAATTATGCTTCCTACTCAAGTTTATCCTTCACAGGGCTCAGAGGGCATTGATGCAACTTTAGTGACAGCCAACACCCAGATCCCTGGCCATATGTGCAATTTACCTTGTGGACAGGCTTCATACTAACAAAGGCTGGAGTTTCTAAAAGGAACCACATACTTGTCTGTGTGAGGAACAGACAAGTAAGTTATGTAAGTCAAGAAAAATTAACGATACAAGCTCCTCCCCTCCTTTCCCTGGTCCTCCTCCCCTTTCCCTGGTCCTCCTCCCCTTTCCCTGGTCTTGGTACTCCTCTTCCCAACTACCAGGGCCATGAACTTAAAAGCATCAAATGTAAAACCAAGATAAAAATGTTTTTCTAAACTCCTTTATTTTATCTTTGTCCATAGTCTATCGGTCCCAACAGATTACAAATGAACTAGAGACTGTGCCAGCAGCCCCAGCAGCAGCCCCAGCTGTATCCCTGGAATCTACGATCTGGTCCAGCCTCACAGACTTTGTCTCTTTAATTTCTAGTTGGCAGAAAGTGAGCAAGCCTCTGCTACATGCTCCTACTGTCACAGCCATGAAACTATGTCGACCGTGCCATGATGTACATCCTCTGAACAGGTGAGCTATCCTCTGAACAGGTGAACTATCCTCTGAACATGTGAGCTGTCCTCTGAACAGGTGAGCTGTCCTCTGATCATGTGAGATATCCTCTGAACAGGTGAGCTATCCTCTGAATAGGTGAGCTATCCTCTGAACAGGTGAGCTGTCCTCTGAACAGGTGAGCTATCCTCTGAACATGTGAGCTATCCTCTGAACAGATGAGCTGTCCTCTGAACAGGTGAGCTGTCCTCTGAACATGTGAACTATCCTCTGAACATGTGAGCTGTCCTCTGAACAGGTGAGCTGTCCTCTGAACATGTGAGCTATCCTCTGAACAGGTGAGCTGTCCTCTGAACATGTGAACTATCCTCTGAAGAGGTGAGCTATCCTCTGAACAGGTGAGCTATCCTCTGAACATGTGAGCTATCCTCTGAACAGGTGAGCTGTCCTCTGAACATGTGAACTATCCTCTGAACAGGTGAGCTGTCCTCTGAACATGTGAGCTATCCTCTGAACAGGTGAGCTGTCCTCTGAACAGGTGAGATATCCTCTGAATAGGTGAGCTATCCTCTGAACAGGTGAGCTATCCTCTGAACAGGTGAGCTATCCTCTGAACATGTGAGCTATCCTCTGAACAGGTGAGCTGTCCTCTGAACATATGAGATATCCTCTGAACAGGTGAGCTATCCTCTGAACAGGTGAACTATCCTCTGAACAGGTGAGCTATCCTCTGAACATGTGAGCTGTCCTCTGAACAGGTGAGCTGTCCTCTGAACATGTGAGCTGTCCTCTGAACAGGTGAGCTATCCTCTGAACATGTGAGCTGTCCTCTGAACAGGTGAGCTATCCTCTGAACAGGTGAGCTATCCTCTGAACAGGTGAGTTATCCTCTGAACATGTGAACTATCCTCTGAACAGGTGAGCTGTCCTCTGAACATGTGAGCTATCCTCTGAACAGGTGAGCTATCCTCTGAACATGTGAGCTGTCCTCTGAACAGGTGAGCTGTCCTCTGAACATGTGAACTATCCTCTGAACAGGTGAGCTATCCTCTGAACAGGTGAGCTGTCCTCTGAACATGTGAGCTGTCCTCTGAACAGGTGAGCTGTCCTCTGAACAGGTGAGCTGTCCTCTGAACATGTGAACTATCATCTGAACAAGTGAGCTATCCTCTGAACAGGTGAGCTATCCTCTGAACAGGTGAGCTATCCTCTGAACAGGTGAGCTATCCTCTGAACAGTTGAGCTGTCCTCTGAACAGGTGAGCTATCCTCTGAACAGGTGAGCTGTCCTCTGAACAGGTGAGCTATCCTCTGAACAGGTGAGCTGTCCTCTGAACAGGTGAGCTATCCTCTGAACAGGTGAGATATCCTCTGAACAGGTGAGCTGTCCTCTGAACAGGTGAGCTATCCTCTGAACAGGTGAGCTGTCCTCTGAACAGGTGAGCTATCCTCTCAACATGTGAGGTGTCCTCTGAACATGTGAGCTATCCTCTGAACAGGTGAGCTATCCTCATGTGAGCCAAAACCAGTCCCCCCCCCCTTGTAAGATGGTGGGACATTTTAAGTTTGCAAAATGTTTTATAATGTTGATATTAATATGGGATCTTTTGGGTGAACAAGAAAGAGAAGGTTGTGGCTTAACATTAATGTGTTTGTGTGTCGAGCTGACATGGAGTCAGTTGTGCTGGCTAGTTTCATGTCAGCTTGACACAAGCTGAAGTCATCGTAGAGGAGGAGCCCTCAACTGAGAAAATGCCACCATAAGATCAGGCTGCAGGCAACCCTGTAAGGCATTTTCTTAATTAGTAATTGATGTGGGAGGCTAGACAATTGTGGGTGGAGCCATCCTTGGGCCTCCAGGCTCCTGGTTGGTTTGAGGCCCTGCCCTGATTTCCTTCAGTGGTGAACTATGATTTAAAAAAAAAAAAAAAAAGTGTGAGCCTTTCTGCCCCAACTTACTCTTGGTCGTAGTTTTTGTTTGTTTGTTTGTTTGTTTGTTTTGGTTTGTTTTGTCACAGCAATAGTAACCCTGACCCGGGCACTCGCTTAAGTTGTTTCTGTAAGACATTTTGTCACAGCAACAAGAGAAGTAATACAAATCCAAATGAAGGACCTCCAGATGACCCCAGCTCTGAGCTATCAACCTGAGGCCATCTGAGGTCCCAGACATGAGAACAGAGAAAGGCAAAATGCCCTTATGTGGGTCTCTGTTCATCGTTTGTGTTACTATAATTAAATTTCGGAAGCTGGGTAACTATAAAGAAAATAATCCCTTTTAGTTCTCAGGTGGAGGACCACACTAGGTCAGCTTCTTCTGATGGCTGGTGATGTCCCAGAACAGGAAATGATCACATGACCAGGCAGGAAGCCAGAGTGTGAGTAGTTACCCTTCAGTTTCAGTGATAAGACACCAGACCGGGCCACTTAGAAAAGGAAGGGTGGGTTCGCGCTCATGGTTCCAGGGGGGTAAGAGTCTACCGTGGCAGGGAACCATGGCAGCAGACAGAAGGACAGAACAAGACTGAGAGCTTGTATCCTCAACCCAAAGCACAAAAGTGAAAGCGAACTGGAAGCGGGTGACGCTATGCACACTCGAAGCCTGCCCCAGAGGAAGGCCACAACTCCTAAACCTCCCCAGAGAGCCCTGCTCACTCAGGATGAAGTTCAGATGCCTATGGGGGACATTTCTTATCCAAACCACCACAGCGACTTAAGTATTAAACTCTCTCTTGTAATGCTTCACTTTTATAAGGGTAACAGAATTGCTTTAATCCTCTCTGGGGGCATAGCTCAACGAACTAGTGATCTCCCATGAGGTCCTGTATCTTAGAATCACAACACTGAGGATCAAGCTTCTGACATATAAACCCTTGGCTGGTAAATCCTACCTAACCATAGTATAAACACATAACATAATAAAAGTGTTGTTTTCAATATATATATATGTATATGTATATGTATATGTATATGTATATGTATATGTATATGTATGTATATCATATGTATATCATATGCATATCACATGCATATCATATGTATATATTAGAAAATATTTTTCACATAATATATTCTGATCATCTGATCATTGTTTCCCCTCCCACAACCCCTCCCAGATCCTCCCAAGCTCCCCAGCCACCCAAATCCATGCTATTTCTTTCTCCCTCTCTTTAGAAAAAAACAAACAGGCAAAAACCAAACAAATGAGAATAAAGTAAGTAAATAAAAGGATTTCTTTGAATGATGTCATGATGAGAACATTACACTCATAGTTTAAACTTCTATGTCAATGTGATAATATTCAGGCTTCAGGGTGGAGCCCTCATGAGGGGTGCTTGTTACCCTATAAAAGGGCTGGAGGAAGCTTGCCCGGACCTCTTGTCCTTGACCCTTCCATCTCTTGAGGTTTCATCACATCCTGGAAGCAGAGAACAACCCCCACGAGCCACTAGGTCTCCTGGTGCCTCAACCTTGGACATCCCCCACCAGAACCAAGGGAATGTACTGACAAACCATCCTTGATATCCACACAGTGTTGTAGCCCATATGTCCATGCATATATGCACTGCATATGTACATGCAATAAATACATGCTTAGGCTTTAAAAATAAACCCATTACTCTGTCGATGGTAGTTTGTTACAGCAGCACAAGTGGAACTGCAAGGCCTACACTACAGGGTGAGTTCAACCCCAGACTGGGTAACATATTGATGCCCTGACTCAAAGTAAAAAATAAAATAAAAATAATAAAAAAGGGATGGGGATAGAGCACAGATGAAGAGCACATGGCTAGCATGTGCAATACTTTGGGTTCAATCTCTAACAACACAATAAGCCAACCAACCCACCAAACAACCAACCCACCAATATACCAACCAACTAACTAACCCACCAACCAAACCAACCTGCCGACCAACCAACCCACCAATACACCAACCAACCAAACCATCCACCCACCAACCAACCATCCAACCCACCAATACACTACCCAACCAAACCATCCACCCACCCACCAATATACCAACCAACCAACTAACCCACCAACCAAACCAACCTGCCGACCAACCAACCTACCAATACACCAACCAACCAAACCATCCACCTACCAACCAACCATCCAACCCACCAATACACTACCCAACCAAGCCATCCACCCACCTACCAACCAACCAACCAACCAACCAACCAACCAACCAACGAACCAAACCATCCACCCACCAACCAACCAACCAACCAAACCACCAATACACTAACCAACCAACCCATTCACCCACCAACCAGCCAACTAACACACCAACCAACAAACACACCAACATACCTACCAACCAACCAACCATCCATCCAAGCAACCAACCAGCCAGCCAACCCACCAACACACCAATCAAGAGGCAGCATGGCTAACCACAGGCTGCCCCAGATTACTTTCTTTGACTGTGTAAGTCAAAGGGGACTTTGCATGTCCTTTTACCTTTGCTGGAATTAGGGGTGAACTGATTCCTCCTCGCCACCATCCATAAAACACTGGACAGTGGCTCCAGGACCAACAAACATATCCCCTGATGAACACAAATGCCTTTGACAAGTATCAAGAGTATGTTTTTCTTTGACAAACCAAATGAAATTAACACTCTTTTGGGGTGGTTGGTTGGTGGGTGGATGGTTTGGTTGGTTGGTTGGTTGGTTGGTCAGCATTTCCAGCTTGGTGATCTGGGCCTGGGCTTCCATGGGGGGATCGTGGGGGAGCAAACAGCATGAAACTCTACCTGGTAGGCAAGATGGCGAGACAAAGAGAGGGATCGTGAGGAGCCCTTGGTGGCCACTCTGATTGCTTTGCTCTGGCTAAAAGGTACCTGCTGCTCTCAGTATGGCTTCGGTATTCAACCTGAATCCTCCCAAGCCTCTAGGACTGAAAGCTAAGCCCCTCTGTCAGTTAGACAGAGGGTAGGAGTGTGAAGTGTACCAGCTGAGATGTTTATGGGTGGGTGGGTGGCTTGCAGGGAGTGACTTAGATTGGCTAAATTTGCTAGGGTGGGGTCCCCACGCCTGAGCACTATGACTTCACAGCAGATTCCACATGCATACCCTCCATCTCCTGCCTTGAGACACCCCGTATCACCTTGGGATTCTGCCAGCAAGCAGTGTGCCACCAACGTCGCTCTTTCAGAATCACGAGCCCATTCAAATTTCTGTATGGGTTTTCTGTTTTTTTTTTGGCAACAGAAAATGTATCACTAGAAGGCAGTGGCAGGAAATACGGGGATAATAAAACAGCCATGCGTGTGAGGGGAATGTAAATTCAATTGGCCCAATTCTAGATCAGTGAAACCTCTGTATCGTGGTGTGTACTGAGACAGAAATAAAGAAGTGGACAACTGACTGTCCAGGGAGCTCAAAGGGAGAGCATCCCCACACAACGAAGAGCATCTCTTACTGAGGCCTGTCTGCCTGCCTTAGACCCTTCCTCACCTCCCTCACCTCCAAGGAGAAAACAGGTCTCCACACCTTTGCACGGGGCTGCGGCACATGTATGGGAGCCGCTCACAGCACAGATGTGAGCACCCGGTTCCGAAGAGGCTCCTTCCTGCGGCAGGTGGGTCGAGTGGAGTTGTGGTCTCCCCGCCATCTGCTCCTTTGCTGCCCCAGGACAGCAGAGGCCCTGGAGCCTCTGGCATGTGACTTACTTCACGCAGCCTTCTGGCCCCTTGTTTGTTTCCCTCACTCATTCATTCATTTATCCATTTATCAAAGGAGTACCTATCCCATGCCAGCCAGGTGCTAGGAGCTCCGATGCAAACACAAATAAGCACTGCCTCCGCCTAGCTCTTTGGCTATTAGCCATTTGAAATGTGCAAACACACATATGTATTGGGCATTTACACATGCCGTTCCAAACATTTCGTGTGTGATAACTCAATGAATTGTCACGGCAACCCTATCAACAAATACTATTATCATCGCTATTTGACGCAAGAGGAACTGAAGCCCAGAGAGGAGAAGGAGCTTGCCCTATGTCACACAGCTTCTAGAGAAACCAGGAATGAGAGCAGACACTTCGGCTCTTGAGTTCTTATCCCGTTTGATCGTCTCGAGGGTTCTAGGACAAGGTAGGGACATAAGTAACAGAGCATAGAAAAAGAACTCCCCTCCCCACCCCTCCCCCAGTCCTCTGAAATAGCCCAGAGGGTAGTGACACAATGTCAGCCCTGGGCAGAGAGAGCTTCAGTCACCACAGAGACTAGAGCAGACAATTCAGGAAACACACACACACACACACACACACACACACACACAGCGCATGCGTACACTTGCTTTAGAGTTATAGAGGACACAACCAAAGATTCTGGCAATTGTGTACTTGGCAGAGGCTGTGGGAGCTAAAGGAGGGGGGTGGGGAAGCGAGACTCACGTTCCCTGCTCCACGTGGCTGCTTAGGCACAGGGCCCTGGGCACCCGGGACCGTGAGCATTTGTAAGAGCCACTTTGGCATGGGAGAGGTGCCCTGGGACACCGCCAACTGGAGAGGAATCTAAGAGCATGTACAAAGTCATTGTTCCCTTTACCACAAGCTCATTTGACTCGCGGGGTTGAGGGTCTATGTCCAGAATTGATGATTTCACCCCCATGAGATTGCTATGTTTCCTCTGTGGTCCAGGATGCTGGACGTGCAATGAACGCCCATGTGCAATGCCTTGGTAATGTGAGTACAAGTGTGGGAGCGGGCCTGGAGATGCCTGATGCTTCCAGGTCACCTGGTGAGGGCATCTTAGAGCTCCCACAGGATCTATCAATGAAGTGGGTCTCTGACCTGTTGCCATCCGTGTTTCCATAGCGAGGGGAAAACTCTGTTTTAGCTCCTGGCCTTGTGTGTGCTCTCTCCATGGGAGCCAGATTTATGGAAACAAACAAGTGTGAGAACGGGGGCTTCTCTTCCCTCTCTATCTTTTCCCTCTGCCGTTAGGTATGCTTTGTGATTTGAGTTGCTTTAAGGTGTCCGGTGCGCGTGCACGCATATAATGGCGAGTGCGTGTGGAGGCCAGCGGTCCACATCCGACATCTTCCACTCCCACTTCCCACCTTTTGAGACAGAACCGCCACTCAGCTATTGGCTAGTCCAGCTGTCCATCAAGTTCTCGCCCCGCATTGCTCTGCACTGCACTACGCTGCTCTGCTCTGGCCCGGGCGGGTCTGGTCTTGTTTCATCTGGTCCAATCTGGTCCTGTCTGCAGGACGTGCCAGTGTCCACGGAGGTCTGGCGCCTTGGAACAACCGACATGCCTGATGCTCACAAAGCAAAACCCCAAGCAGACAGTTCTGGGTGAAGCAAAAGCAAGAACAGGAAGAGGAAGGGGAAGTGCCTGCCAGCGTCCATGTCCCTGCCCCTCACTCTTGTCCCCATCCCCAGGGCCTTGGCTCAGGAACGATGAATCCTTCGCATTTGACACCAAGTTTTAGTTACAGATTAATTTTTTTCCCCATAAAACCTCTTCTAACCAAAACCAAACCAAAACAAACAAACAAAAAAACAACTGTTCATTTTAAGGTTTTGTTTTAAATGTAAGATCTCCGCCTCGCAGTCTATTAAATTCAGCCTGCCGGTGGACAAGGATGAAGACAGTCCAGGCTGCAAACTGAAGAGCAGAGCCAAGCCGGGTGGTGGCATCCTTCCTGCTGTGGAGCATGCAGACGGCTCGGGGCACTGGAGAGGGGGCCTCTTACAATTTCTTCCAACACAAACGCTTAAAAGGAAAAAAAGAAATAACGGAATCCAGAATTGCTGTGGGAGAAGGGGCAAAAGCAAACTGGCCCTGACAGCAGTGGCCCCTTACCACGGACAGTGGATATTAGCCGAGAGCCTAGGCCCAGCCTGGCCCTTCTCTTCTTCCTAGACATACGGCTTTCCAGGAAATCATCTCCCCTTCTTGTCTAACAGCTTCCTGCCCCAGTCCTGAGTTTAGAGGGCCCAGCCTGACCCTCCCTTGTCTTAAACAAGGACCCCCATGCCTTTCTCCTACCCTTCTGTCTCAGCCTGCAAATGGCTCCAGATGGCCCCTGGGAAGGTTCGGAGCACAGTGCTGGGGTGGGGGTGGGGGTGGGGGACCCTGCTTTGTGTGTTTAAATGACACCACCCAGCCTGTCTTCACATGCCAGCAGGCTCTCTGTGTGCTTGCTGTATCTCGGGAAGGACATGCCTGAGAAGCACATTTGCTGGGTATCCGTCCTGTCAGCCCTGACCAACCTTCCAGTGCGCGGGTGGGAAAATCAAGCCTCCCGGTAGGCACATGGCACCCTTGGTTGCAAGCCAGTGTCCGGAGCAGTATCTCAGCAGCAGTCTGGAACACTGGGGAATATGAGCGAGAAAGTAATTTCTTCTTTACCGGGAAAAAAAAAAATGTCTAAAGCACACACTTCCTCCGGCAGCTACTCACTCTTCCGTAAAGTCCCCCTGGGTACTTAATTCACAGGATTTTCAGAATCGTGCTTATTTCCCGGTCGGTCCCCTTTCAGCAGCTCTCCACCATCCCAACCTCCAGCCTCACATTCCCCATATACATATTGACCATTCTGCTGTGCAACACACTTACATAGCATGTTTAATCTCTGCCCCGGCTGCTGTGCCAGAGCTACTGAAGCCGTGGCATTTGCTGTGCCAGGTACTTAGAAGTGACTGGCGGAGAAGGGTGGCTGTTCAGAAAACCTCCCCGCAGGATTAGAGCGCTGGGCTTTTCAGCAGTCTGCCTTGGGAGGGAGCTGGAGCTGGAGTTTAAGCCTCCGTGGCCACTGCTCCAGATAATCCTACCTAGAAAATGAGGTCTCGGGCCAACTTGGAAACAGAGTTTGGAAGCCTCTGGCCTGAAAAAAAATGCAGGTGCCCAGGAGGTCGCTCTTCTCAGCCCGTCCTAGACCTGGTAATTGTGAGCTCCGCGCCTCCTTGAATCCAGAGTCTTTCTAGGAAATCATCAAACTGGAAAAAGAGGGCCAGGAGACAGAGGTCAGAAGTCAGGTAGAAGTGAGGGTAGACTGGGGATCTAAGAGGTCTGACTGTCAGCACTCTGAAGTGGGGATCGTCTTGTGGAACTGAGCTTGTGGTTTCACGCTAATTATAATGATAAAGACTTAGTGGGGCTGGAGAGATGGCTCCGCAGTTAAGAGCACTGACTGCTCTTCTGGAGGTCCTGAGTTCAATTCCCAGCAACCACATGGTGGCTCATAATCATCTATACTATGATCTGATGCCCTCTTCTGGTATGTAGGTGTACATGCAGATAGATACACGTAAAATAAAAGACTTAGTGTCAGAGTTGAATGTTGACATCAGAGAATAGAAAAACTGTTGATGTTGAAACACTGCTAGTGGGGAAATGCACACACATATACATAGATATAGATACGCAATATAGATTATATAGATCATAGAGATAGTGATGATACAGATAGATGAATGTGTATGTGGTATCACATCTTATATACACGTATGTGTATATACACTAATAATTGAGGATTAGTACAAAGCATGAGTTGACTTTAACTGGGATATTATAATCTTGTTAATCATTGATAATTCTATTTTAACATTATTTCTGTTCAAAAATAGGATCCTTACACAGAACAGAGGTTTATAGCTGCTGTAATAAGACATTACTTCCTCCCAAAACTGGGACATAAAAGGTTGCCCACTTGATTTTCTGTTGGATTTTTCCCTCTGGGGACCCTTTCTGGAACTCAGTGCTGCACTGTGGGATACCTCAGCTCCACGGCAGAACCGCACAGTGATAGTGACAGTGAGCCGACTGCCAACCGTCTCAGATGAGCCCAACCATCAAGTTATCTCTGCCGGGTTCCTGCCATGTGAATAAAGACATGCCCAGATGTTTCTAGTTCCAGATGTTTGAGACCTGCCAGCCTCTTGGACTCTTAGCTCAGGGCCCCCAGAAGTCTGGAGACACGCCACCCTGTTGTTCCTTGTGCTTATTTTTTGACCCACAAAACACTTGAATCCCGTGGCTGTTAACTTTACACTGTTTACTTGGGGTAGCATTTCTTTTTATCCTTCTAGCCAGCAATAGTAACTAGAACATTGTGTCTTCCACACTGAATAATGACCAGCTGCTTAAACTCCTTTTTTATATTTTGAGTGAGTCTATATATTATCAAGACAATTATATTGGAAAAATCTATATAAAAATGATGTTGTCATGGGGACGGAGGGATGGCTCAGTGGTTAAGGACACTTGCTGCTTTTGCAGAGGACCAGAGTTTCGTTCCTAGCACTCAAGTCTGGTGATTCAAAACCATCTGTAATTCTAGTTCTAGCAGATCTGATGCCTTCTTAAAATCTGTGGGAACCCACACACACATGTGCATATACATGTACAGAGATGCACAAACATACATTTGGAATTAGATAGTCATAATTCTGTGAACTGTTAGGTAGTGGGAGAGAATTGATTTTTTTATCATAAAACTTTAGCATAGTTCTTTAGAACACAGAAAATAATACACACGACAAATGTTTGTCCTTCAAAACACATCTCTTGAGCCAGGCGTGGTGGCACATGCCTATAATCCCAGCACTTGGGAGGCAGAGGCAGGCGGATTTCTGAGTTCGAGGCCAACCTGGTCTACAGAGTGAGTTCCAGGACAGCTGGAACTATACAGAAAAACCCTGTCTCGGAAAAAAACAAAAACAAAAACAAAAACAAAACAAAACAAAACAAAAAAAAACATATCTCTTTATCCTTAGAGTGAATTTCAAGACCTATGTCAAAGGCATTTGGGCACTGACTGATTTAAATGGCCAAGTTGTCACCTCTGGCCTCTGACTCAATGCTCTGAATTCCTCTGATTCCAGATCCTTGGTGGCAGGGGCAATGAAGGGGCACAAGGGACAGGAAAAATGCTAACTCTCTAACTGCTGTCGTCCCACCTTGGTTTCATGTCTTTTAGGTATTACACATGGCATGCTTGGGTACTCATGGGTCACGTGGGTACACGCCTGAGGGTGTGTAAGAGGTTTCCCTTGGCATAGTTGCTTCAAATAGAAGGGCAATCCTGTGGCTACCACACCGTCGCAATCCATCTGCATTACAGAAGCCAATAGGCTTCCTACCAGTTCCATCTTTGTACAGATAGTTTTCTTCTGGATAGGGGTCAGAACAAACCTGGCCCCTCTCTGTGGCATCCACTCAACTGCAGGCAACTCATGCATCTCTAGCTTAATGAAGAGGTGGGGGGCGGGGCAGCTGCAAGCCTCTCCTTTCTTTGCCCTGCTAGCTCTAACCAGTTCTGTTCACAGTGGGTTCAAACTGCAGCTTGGCATTTTGAAAGCAAATGGCCAGAGACAAGATGCCTCTCTGCCAGCACTGCACGGGGTCTACATGAACCCAAGCCCCAATGATTTGTCTGCACCAGGCCCTGGGGAGATTTCTCCCATAAGTCAGGAAGTTCTAGTCCAAGGCCTCCTTCAATTTCTGTACCTTGGGTGAGGGGTGGATAGACTGGCGTGGGGGTGGAGATAAAGGTGGTAGAGGTAGGCTACAGGGGGAAAATGTTGGGTGGGGGCATTTGGGGCGCTGACCACGGGTGTGGGCAAGCAGGTATGAGAGCCACTGTTCTTTAGTCCTGATGCTTAGACAATCAGAAAAGTTTTTACATTAAACAATTATGGACTATTCACTGCAAAAGAATTAAATGCAGTTATTTAAAAGCCAAAGACCACTTAGTAGGAAGTATCTGTTGATATGCATTATTGATATATATTCTTGATATGTTGTTAAAAGAAACTGAGATCACGCAACACCACATTTGTAAGGCACATACTGTGTATTTTAAAAGCACGGAAAAGAATCATTAGAAGATCATCCACCGTCTCATCCTTCCCCCCAGAGAGATGGAGTCCTGGGTGGTTTCTCTTCTCCACTGTGCTTTTTATGGGTTTCTAAGTTTCTATGATAAGCACATTACTTTGATATAATAAATACAAAAGATTGCTTCTAAAATATGAAATTATCTGTGGGTGTGTGGCCCACACACCCACCCCCTCATGCAAATATTCTTTTTCCATATTAACTTTGAGTTTCGGGAAGGGAAGAGCAGAGCCAGTCTCCTTCCATGCAAACGAAGGAGAGGAATTGAAAGACTCTCCTCGGGGAATGGCAGGGAGGCAGTCAGCATCAGGAAGGCCATGGAGCTCAGATCGGGCAGCCCCCTCAGCCCCGAGGTCCCAGAAGAGTCCCTGGAGCTGTGAGCAGCCGTGGGCCCCGCACCTTCGAACCACATGATGGCATTCCTGAAACTTTCCTGAAGCCTGGGAAGGCCTGTAACAGCCTGTGTTAGGAACATCTGCTCAGGGGTGAGCCTCATGAAGAAGCTCAACTTTTCTGTCTTCCAGAACCTTCTCTGGGATTCCCCGAGTCCT
This sequence comes from Apodemus agrarius, assembly GCA_964023405.1. Classification (NCBI taxonomy): domain Eukaryota; kingdom Metazoa; phylum Chordata; class Mammalia; order Rodentia; family Muridae; genus Apodemus; species Apodemus agrarius. The sequence goes on along the minus strand of OZ030025.1, from coordinate 45,253,799 downwards.
CACCTAGACTATGAATATGAAAGCATTTGACTACAAATGCTTCTAAGACTGTAACTGGGATAGGGGGAGGCAGAGAGACTGGGGTTCCAGGCGATGTTCTGATCGGATAACACCAGCCAGATGTTCGTGCTCACCTAAAACCTCAGGGTGCAGCCCTGCTTAGAGCTAAGGTCTTTACACGTGTAGTGAAGCTGAGATCGAGTCGTGCTGGGTTACGATAGTCCATAAAGCCCGCGATGGGTGACAGGGAAGAAGGACCCACGAAGGTGGGTGCAGGAACGAGAGTGACTTATCGTCAAGCTGAAGGAAACGCAGTCAGGCACCTTCCGGTCGCTGTGACCAAACCTGCTAGTAAATACTAAAGGACAAGATTGATTTTGGTTCTTGAGTCCAAAGGTCTCAGTCCATCATGGCAGGGAAGGCACAGCGGTGGGACCCCTCACTTCAAAACACGGCAGGCCAGGGAAGAGAGGAAATGGGGTACCAGCTCCCAGCTGCCTTTCTCCTTTGCCCTTTCAATTCTGTTCAAGCCCCGTCCCTTGGAATAGTCCTGTTTAGATTCAAGGAAGGCGTTTCCCCTCAGTTAACTGAGCCACTCTCCCAGGCACACCCAGAGGTGTAGGGGTCCTTGTCTAAACCCTTGTCAGGTTGACAAGGAAATTTAAATATGACCAAACACACCAAAGTATTCTCCCTCGGATATACTGACAATCGTCAGAAACTTCTCTCTGCCTGAGAGCAGAGTGGAGATTCATTAAGGGAGGAAAACTCCCCGCCCCACCTCCTATCCCGCCCACCACCCACCCCGCCTCCCACCCTCGGCTGCTCCACACTGCTAACGCTGGAACTGGAAACCTTCAGCAACCTGCAGATGCCAGACCTGTCTGGGGACCTCCTCCATCTGACTGTCTCTGACTCTAAGACTCTGAAAGTGTCTCTTACCCTCCTGCTGCTCATGCTAATATTCCTGGTTCTTTGTTAAAACACCATTTATGACAGGCAGGCTTGAGAGAAGACTGTGTTCCAGGGAGAGTTGCTTCTCCCATGTGACAGACATGACACAGCTTATTAAAATTTCTTGTTTTTTATTTTTTATTTTTTTTTTTAAATATAGTGGTGTGTTTTTGTTAACAGAACTCAGACCCAGCTACGAACCTGTAAGGACTAAGGAGGGAAAAAAAAATATTTCATTTTCAGAGCCGAAGAAGAAGAAGAAGAAGAAGAAGAAGAAGAAGAAGAAGAAGAAAAGAAAAAGAGAGAGAGAAAGAAAGAAAGAAAGAAAGAAAGAAAGAAAAAGAAAAAGAAAAAGAAAAAGAAAAAAGAAAAAGAAAAAAGGAAAGATGCTAGATTACCTGCCACGGTCAGAAGCCAGGACAATGGCACGGGAAGGCTTCTTAGAGCATCCAGAAGACTCAACCCCACTGCACCTGGATTAGGGCCTGGAGCCTTCTCAGCCATAAGACAATAAGCTAGTTGTCTGAAGCTCTCCCTTTGAGCTGATTAAGGGGGAGTTAGACAATGGGCAGGGGCCCTTTCCAGAGTTTACTGTAGAAATGGCTGAGTCTCCCCCTCCTGCATCTCCATCTGCAGGGTGGGGGTGGGGTGAGGGGGAAGGGGGGAAGGCACCCCTCCCTCTCCACACAGCTCTTCCTCGGACCTCATAGGGCTCCCCACGAGTACCTGGTGCTGCTTGTACCCACCAGAAAACAAAAACCCCCGTCTTAGATAATACGTCAATTTTCTCTCAATTATGTACACTCAGGGCCTGTTTGATCGGCCAGGCAGGGGAGAACCCTCTATACACACTGTGTTCTCTTCCCCTGGCTCGGCCGGAGACCTTTCTTATTAGCTTCGCTCTGCTCTCCTGGTAACTAACGAGCCTTTGAAAGGCGATTACTTCTAAGTAAAACAGGCACTTCTCAAAAAGGGCCGAGGAAAGCTGCACATGCTGTAAACAAGGCACACTCTGAGTAGGAGTTTGCTATTTCTGCTTCGGTCTTTGGAAACCACCAGGACTCTGTTTAGGAGCCACCGGGAGAGCCGAGGAAGGGCCGTGCACCGCACGTGGTCTCGGGCGTTCCAGTGAGGAGCGCCCACTGCACGAACCGCGTTTTGTCTCATCGAACTGACACTTCTTATATGACATGGATCCAGCAAAGGGACTGAAGACACCTTCAGAAACCTGACAGGGGAGGTGAATGAGAAAACTGAGATGAGACAGGGCAGACGCCCAATGCAAAGCAAGCGCGAACCCGAGGAGGACCCAGGGGACCAGGGGACAGCAATACAGTTAACACCTCTCGTCCGCACTGAGCCGCGCTCAAATGAGAGCAGACATAGGAAAATAAATAGGGCCTGACCCCAAAGAATGAAGAAACTGGGGGAGAGACCCCAGGGACAGAGAAATGCCTCTGAATAGGATAGAAAATAGAAGATGCTGCCCTGGTGGGGGCCTGCTGGTGACCTCAGCAGGTACCTAAGCTGGGAGACCTGGTCAGGAAGAAAGAAGGCGGGGTGTGGGGGAGGGCAAGAAGTCTGGTGGAAACCGCTTGAGAAAGCCCGGGTCACTTGCCCAGTGTCAGGGACCGGACAAGCCACCCCCAGGCAGCGTCCCAAGAAACCGTGGCAGGGCACAGGGGAGCAAAGCGCTCCTGAGAGTGAAGACTGAACGTGGCCCAGACCTCCCCACCCCGGGGATCCTGGGGGCAAGAACAGCCTCAGGCAGGAGGCTGCTGGGCCTGCTCTGGAGAAAGGACTAGTGCCAGAGAAAGGGTATCCAGATGATGACAGGTGGGAATCTGAAGAGAAAGAGGGGGGAGGGGAGAGGGGGAGGGGAGAAGGAAGAGGGGGAGGGGAGAAGAGGAGGGGGAGGGGGAAGAGGGGGAGGGAAAAGAAAAGAGCACGGGTGCACGCGCTCATGCGCGCGCGAACACACACACACACACACACACACACACACACACGGTACATGTCAAAATAGACAGCAAGAAACCAACTCAGCAGAATACGAAAATAAACAACCAAATAAAGTGGATGCAAACCTTGTGGGTCATAGCCATGGGGAGAGAAAGCATCTTCGAGAAGTTCGCTGATAGGAAGGAACGCCAGGGCAACAGGGGCTTCTTTTGTTGCTGCCCAGTCCATTGTAGGAAGGAGAGGAGAAAGAAGAGGAAGAGGAAGAGGAAGAGGAAGAGGAAGAGGAAGAGGAAAGGATGTTGGGAGGGCGTTCTAAACAGGGTATTGAAATATACTAAGGTTGGACGGAAGGGCAGGTATGCTGGCGTGCCCTTGATCCCAGTGCTCAGGAGGCCGAGGCAAGGGGATCTCTGTGAGTTCAAGCTCAGCCTGGTCTGCACAGTGCATTCCAGGACAAGCCAATAACAAAGAAGAACGGAAACAAACGATTGACTTTATTGATGATATTGAACTAAGTGGAAAATGACGTATGTGGGGACTTTCTAATTCTCTGACATAAGCTCTTAGGGTCCGCTGCCACCTGGTCTGTGCAGGAGGGAGCTCCTTTCTACCACCGTGGCTTATAGAGATGCTCCTGGAGACTTAGACCTACCTTTTGTCTGCCTTTCCTCTGCTGGCCCCTGGGAGGGAGGAGTCTTGTCAGTTGAGGCACTGGGGTTTAGATGGGGGGAGGGGGCATGCTTTACCCAGAATGCCCCTTGCCTGCTGGCTCCCAGTCCTTAGCCACAGCCTCTAGCTCAACCTTACTCAGAGATAAGTATTCTTGCCTTTATCTTATAATTCTCTCCCGCCCCACCCCCTTTTTGAGAGAGGGTCTATTAGAGCCCAGACTGACCTTAGCTCCTCAGGTAGCCAAGGATAGCCTTGAACTTCTGATCTCCTTCCTCTGGCCCCCCCAAGTGCCAAGATTATAGGCATACCCCACCACACCCACTGTGTGGGGTGCTGGATTTCCAAGCCAGAACCTCATGCCTGCTAGACAAGCACATTACCAATCGAGCTACATGCCGGCTTTATCTTTTTTCTCTTTATTTTTAACATTGTTCCAAACTAAGCTGAGAAGTATGGCATTTGGGACCTTTTCAGAAACCCCAATTATGTGTTTGAGAAGCTAAATATAACTCAGAACTGTTGGAGCAAAGGCTATGCAGAGAGTACAGCGAGAAAGATGGTTATCAGAAAGCATCGGGAGATAGGCGGTGGGACAGAAGGAAGAATTCTCCTCACAGCCCTACTAAGCACTTGGTTCCAAAATGCAGTTCGAAGGATGGGTCTGAGAATCGCTCCCAAAGGCAGGGGACAGACTGGGACAAGGAACAAGACAGGGGAGGGATGGAGTTGAGTTGGGGCTAACAGGGGAACTGTAGGTTTGGAAGAGACGCTGAAGGAAGTAGGAGCTGAGGGCCACCCTCCGTTTCTGGTTCAGCAGCAGCAAGGAAAAAACGTTTTCCTTGGGGGTCCTGCAGTTTTTCTGGATGACGCACAGTGGCACAGCCAAGGGACAAGGTCACCAGGACACTGACTTAGAATCGTGGGGGTTCCTGCTACCCCACTGAGACTGCCTCCTGGTGGAAGCCTCCCAGCCCCCACCAAGCTCAGGTCTTTTGTGGCCATTTCAGACCTCCGGTTCTAGTTAAGTGTCCAAGCCTCTAGAGATCTGTTCTTCAGTGAAGAGATTAGCGAATCACAACTTTAAAAAAAAAAAAAAAAAAGCAACTCAGTCTGGAAAACTATTTCAAACACAGAAAATCTGCAAAGGTTATACAGAGGCTCATTCATAGCCACGCCCCTTAGGCCTGTCAATCACTGCTTTGGCACGCCTCTGTGTGATTGTCCAGCCCTACTCATTGGTCCGCCCACCTCTATCTGTACGTGAGTATTTTTACCATCCCTGAACCAGGTGAAAGTAGGCTGCATCCGATATGCCCTTTGTCCTAAACAGTCAGCATGTGTCTGCACGAATCTCCTTTTCAGAACCACGGTGCAGGTTCAGTCTTGGGAACTGTAACATTACTTTCGAGGAGAATGCACAGTCGCCCTTCACAATTGTGCCGATCTTCCTTATGGCTGCTTCCTCCCAAATCTAGGATCTCAGTCAAGATTATCTATTCTATTTTATTGTCTAGTTCTGCTCATCTATTTAATCTGGGAAACATTTCAGAGTTACATTGTCTCGTGTTTTATGACTTTCATAAGCTGAGTGTTTTCTAAAAGATCTTCAATTTGGATTTAACCAGTGTTTCCATGAGCCGTGAATTTTTTTAAGCAGAATTTCAGCATGACCAATATGTCCTTGAAGTATTCTTACATTGGAAAAAACAAAGGTGTCTGTCATTTCTTCATAGGTTCACGGTTGGTCCTCAGCGTTTCTGTGGCGACAGTGTCGTCAGCCAGTCCTTCCGCTGAAACATCATCTGTGGTGGAGATCCGAGGATGGGTCTCATCCCGATCCGTTAGTACTATGAGGCTGGGAAATGCAGGTTTGCAAACCGATTCAGTCTGTTGGCTTTCCAGTTTAAAGAACAATGTTTTCCCCGCGTCTTCATTTATCTACCTGCTACAACATGAATTAATGAAAAATGTTTCCTCTGTTATAATCTACCATGATTATTGTCCATTTTGATGCCTAAATGGTCTCAGACTTGGACAACTGAATCACTTCTGGGTGTCTCTTATATTCTGGAAATATAATCCCATCAACTGAGGATACTTTATTTTAAAACTGAGATGTCCTTGAGCGTTGCCCTGTCCTTCCGTTGGCTCAGATATCTCGCCACATCCTAGTCTGTTCTGGCGAGAAAGGGCATGAAGAGAGGAAGGCCTGTGCTCATGGCTCTTGGCGTGTCATGGCTACGTCAGTGTCCAGAGCCAAGAGTGGCCGCTAATCCCAGGATTCGGGTTCCCTTTTCTGGTTCATATTTATGTCTCTTTCTTAGAGAATCCTCAATGCTCTAAAACATAAAAACATTTGCTTTTGTGCTAAGTCCCACGATAACAATGTACAAACTAATTCCAGAACTGCTGTGCATGTACTTTGAGACCAGATCTATTATCTATTAACCCAATTGCAGATCTATTGTCTATCAACCCAATCACAGTTGAAGAGCAGAATGCCCGAGGCTGAGTACTTTCTTTAAAAGAGTTATCTAGTTCACAGTTATAAAGATTTGAGAGCACAATGCTAAAACATCTGCTTGGCTCTGGTGAGGGCCGACGGCCACATCACAGAGCGGTGGTGGACGTGATCATGGAAGCACGTATGAGAGAGATCACGTGGAGAGACGGGAAGCCAGAGAGAGTCAGGAGCCAGCCTTGCTCTTCTTATGCAATTCACTCTCACGGGACAAACTCACTCTTCAAGAAAAGCAACAATCCCTTCCGAGAGTGATTTCTTCCATGACTTGATCACCATACACGATGCCTACTTTCCAACAAAGGAATCTTTCCAACACATGAGCCTTTGGGAAACACACTCGAGTCAGATCCAACCCACAATGCTCATCAAGTTAGACTTCAGTTTCTGTTTGTGGCTAACAGGGTGCTGCCTCTCTGTACTCCTGGAGCTCAGAAGGCTGAAGCTGGAGATTGTAAGTTCAAGCCTATCTTGATCTACACAGTCAGACCCTGTCTCAAAGAAAACAAGAGATGGGGATACAGCTCAGTACTAGAGTGCATCCCTAGCATGTACAAATCCCTGTGTTCTATCCCCATCAATATAAAAAAAAGTAAAATAGAAAAATAAAGGATTAATTTGTATATCTTTTCTTACATGCTTTAAAATTATTCAACATTTATTTTACTGAGTTTTCATTGTACTGAGACCTCAAGAGATTTTTATGAAATTAGAGACTAAATAACAAAGCACTCATTACTACTACTACTACTACTACTACTACTACTACTACTACCACCACCACCAAGTTTACAACATGGTAAAATATATAATTTTGCAAAAACACTGATTAATAACTTTTTTCAGTTTAAGAGTGGCATAAGACATTAGGATGTTGACAAATGTATATGTTTAAAAGGGTGAAATAATTTGTACTGATCTCCCTATACAAAGGGCATAAAGTAGGGCATTCAAAATCATCTGCATTTGTCTCTAATTTTTTTCTCAATGTGATTATATTATCTTTTGGAACTCAATTGCTTTTGTTTAAACTCATCTTTCCTTGGCATTCACGTGCATGTTTATAAATAAGCAAACTATTAGGGCATTTCTAAAAATCAAAATTAGATGAAATATTACGGGCCGAGAAGTTTGACTCCATCCTCCGTCTTCCTTTCCACCGTCTCCACGTTGGTAACTAATTTCGCTAGCTTCTAATCATCCTTCATACGTCTCGTTTTGAAAGACACATCCGCACACCACAGACATGTTGGCCCTAAGTGATACAGGCCAGAGGTTGAGGGTTGAGAGCGGCCACTCTTGACAGAGCTGTGAGCCTCAAGGACAAGGAAAAATACACAGAGAAGGACAAACCCAACCCAAGGCTTCACAGGACAGAAGGCCGAGTTTAATGACAATCAGGAATTGCCTTCTGTACACCCCTGGTCGTTCCCAACGACCACCCGTTCCCCTACTGTCTGAGAACCAAAAAGACATAATATGAAGTTCAGGTAAAGGGCAGGACGCGGGCGGCCAGACGTGCTGTCTAGTCGAGTTAATTATCTTGCTGAGAAGAACATATAGTAGCATCTACCTCGGCAGTTGTTGGAGAAGTTAGCAGTGCTTAACTTAACAAAGCACTTGCTCTACTTTACTTGTTACTGCCATTTAAACACAGGACACCCACCTACATTTTAATTTTGACGTTTTAGGTGAACAAATACTTTATACCATAAATAATGCAAACTTTGGTGTAAACTTGCACAATATTATCTTATTGTTTTTCTGAAATCCAGAGGTTAGAGAGGTTCGGGTTATGAATACTACCTTTCTGCCTATTATTATTATTATTATTATTATTCCCTTACAAAATTTCATGGAGACTTCATTGTGCAGAGGAAACAGTTTTGTCCTGTTCACTGCCCTGAGACCAGCAGTGCCCTCTGTGTGAGTAGCTGGTGGAGAAAGGCCTGGAATGGCTAACCGCGTCCCCAGAGCAGCAGACTCTGTTTTTGCCAATAGCTTCAATCTCCCTACCACTGCTGGCCAAAGCTGCTAATGGGCAGGAAAATCGATCGGTCTCACCTCTTCTCCTAGCAAGGGCTCACCTCTAGGGGAAGTGCTAATGAGTCCTGACCCAGTATCAGCAGGAGCTCAAGGAGGAGAAGGAAGAGTCCCGAATTATCCACTCACTGTCACCGAATATTCTAGAACCAGTAACTACGCTAGACCGGCCATCCTCTCTCTGCCTGCTGCTGCTCTGACAGGAGTCTCCAGAATCTGCTTTTTTTGTATCAAGCTCTGTGTTGGTTTCACATGTGTCGATCTTCCTGTCTTCTATAGGGTCAGATCTGAAAGGCCTGGTCTGACCAGTGATTCAGTGACTTACATTGATTTGCCCAGTTGCAGGAAGGAAGGGGACTGTTTCATCGGAGTCCCTCCCCTCCATCAGTCTTCCTTCTCTTCCCCAGCAGGTTGGATAATGGCTGTTTGAGAAATGTTGAGCATACTGGAAATATATAAAATAATAGGATTAAAAACATGAAGGTTGGGAAGGCTCTTAAGACAGGTCGGACTCAAGCTTTGTTACATCTGTGTCGCTGTGCGCATGCGTTTGAAAAGTGCATGCATGCGTGCGTGCGTGCGTGCATGCGTGCATGCGTGCGTGCGTGCGTACAGGTTGAGGAAGATGTGGAGGACATGAGCCAGGCTGTGACATATTTTCTCACAGGCTGATGGGAAGGGGAAGAAGTAGGGACACACTGGTGGGTGCCAGCTTCCTCCCTGATTTGACGAAATAAATAGAATAAAGAACTTATATTAAAATATAATAAAGAGAGAGAGGGGCTAAACAATCTTAGATATTTTTTGTTGGGCAGCAGTTTTTGCATCCTGTAAACCATTTTTGTTACAGGAAGATGAATCATTCCTGCTTTTCTGAGAGCTAAACCACAAAGTTTGCTCTTTTCTAGGTAAAAAGAAAGAATGGATTTCAAAGGAAAATTGAGTATCTCATAACACCCCAAGCTCTCCGCTATCTAGAAAGGGATTATTGGAGAAAAACCCATTTAAAGATCCTCTTGCCCACAGCTTCCCATACCTGGAAGATACAGCCCAGGACATGCAATAAATTCCTTTCTGTAGTGAGCAGTTTCACCCCCAGACGCATCTTCCCCGGCCTGCTCCATCCTAGGCCAAACCACAGCCTTTCCTATGAGTTTCACTGAATTCTGCAGGAAGCAAACAACATTCAGAAAAGTAAATTTTGTAACTTAAATTTTTATAATTGGGAACAGCACTCGTAAGCGTTGCGTTGAATGAGGTGTCCAGTAACAAGAACAGATACGAGCCGAAAAGAACAAAATCTGCTCTGATAGCTTTCTGCGTGGCTCTAGAGAGTCCCTGGTGAAACCGTGGTGCTTGGAGTAAAACAGCAACCGTGCTTATGTGAGATAATAGCCCTGTCCCCCAGACTCCACCACACGAGTCTTACCATGGATGTTAAAGTGACAGATGCTGAGGAGAGACAAAGGAGGGGACCCTCGGACAGTGCAGCTGTCCACACAGTACGTCACAGGGATTGGTGTGCTGGAAAAATGCTCTCAGAGACTAGATCCCAGGCAAGCGTAGACTGGGCCCATAAGAATCAGCAGGAACCTCCTTCTGGGACAGCTAGAAACCTCTGCTGGTCATAACTCTTTCTGTGCATAAGGATTAAAGGCTCCAAGCCCCCCAGAGCATCTCATTAAGAGTTCCTGAGATTTTTCTCTTTGTCTTGTCTGCCAACCTTCATCTTCCACAGTCTCGTCAGTCACTCTAAATTGGCATATGGCCTTTGTGTCCTGCACTGGACAATGTGTGGTCTGTCAGCTCTTTAGATTTAAGGGTGTAGACAGAGTCCTCACATTTCCAGGAAGGCCCCCCCCCACCCCGCCGTGTGATTTCTTTAATATAATATATATTTCCTAGGCAGAATTACCAGCTGTGGTATATTCAAACTCATCATTTCTTTTTCCAACTTTCTCCCCAAAGTATATTTTTGCTCCTGGTAACCTGCTTGGCCTGACATCACATGTTGGGTGAGTCATTTTCTCTCACTTAAATGCAGCTGACGCTAAAATTGTGCTATCGATCTCTGATGCTCCTTTTATGTCCCTTGACGGCTGTTTGTAAAAGTTGGTTTAACTAATGCCGCTCTAAATATGTAATGCTGCGCCTGTTGCTGCCCCTTGCTCTCCACTTACCTTACTTACCACCTTTGATCAGAGTCATCTACGTCAAAATTTTTTTTAAGACTTCAAAACATAGGTTTTTTTTTTTTCCCCTCCCATCTTAAAATAGTTCCAAACATCCCTCTTCCGGTCTGGTCCCTTAGGGTTACCGTAGAACACATTCATGTAATAGGATATATCCTTTGTGGTATATACAAAGCAACAGAAAACCAAATTTGACAGCATATTCTAAGCACTAGAAGACCCTGGAAGCCATCCTGGCTCCATCATTAAGACCTGTGTGATTTTAAGGGGGGTCATTGTGTTTCCCTGAGACTCAGTTTCCTCATTTGCAATCCAGGCTCCTCATGTTGGTCTCCCTGGGTTCTGAAGCACCAGTTATGTCAGTGGCAGTCGTAGCTTGCTGCTATCATTGCGGCTTGCTTCTCCTTACCTAGAAACATCCTCGCTAAGGGTGCGAGCTCATGGGAGTTAAGAGACATGACCAGGGCGGTGGTAGCTTTGTCCTCACTCATCACCAAGCCCAAACCACTTTTTTTTTTTTAGAAGATAACCTTCAAACTAATGTCAAGATCGACATGACCTTGCCTGTCTTGTTGCTTTACTAGTACTTACAACAAAATTCCTCAAATATTTTTGCTTCCAGAAAAAAAAAAAGAGAGAGAGAGAGAGAGAGAGAGAGAGAGAGAGAAATCAGCAGTCAAAAGTTGGATACCACACATGAATATGCAGGTTGAAGAGTGGAGTGTTTAATGAGTCTATAACACTATTTATTGCACACTCTAAGACAGACCATGAGAGACCCCATTCAATAAAGAGACTGTCGAAGCCACGCCTTCCCCTTCCCAGTGATGTACAGCACAGGGCTGGTATACATTTGTTAAGAGAAAACTCCTTAGGGCACTTCCTTCTTGGCTGTCTCAATGCGAAGCTGATTTCCCTTCCTTGCAGGTAGTTTGCCAACTGAAGGAGATTCTCTTATCCTGTCTGAAATGTTGAAAGTCTTTTTGACTGTATTTTGGAGCTCCTGGCTCCGGGGGGAGACAAGCCCTCCTAGGAACCGTAGCCTGAACCAGGGCGATCTGAGCTGCAGGGATTTGCTTGTCCTCTGCTCTGCCCCTGGGGCTTCATGCGAATCTCACTAAGAGCCTCCCTGACAGGTATCTCCATCTGTGCTCCTCCCTTTTAGGGGTGGGGGGACTCAGAAGAGGAACGGAGGGATTCAGGAACGGTTGGTGCCAGGTTAATACCTGCGGTTCCGGGGCTCCCTGGAGACTGCAGGAAAGATGCCTGTCCACGTGCCCCCTCTCGGGCACACTCTCTAGCCTCTTCTTGCCCCTGTTCTATATCTATGATGGAAATGAGTCGACGAGACTGATCATGGGTTTGCGCTCTCTCGCTCTCTCGCGCTCTCTCTCTCTCTCTCTCTCTTAAAAAATTTATTTATTATATGTAAGTGCACTGTAACTGTCTTCAGACACCCCAGAACAGGGGTCAGATCTCATTATGGATGGTTGGGAGCCACCATGTGGTTGCTGGGAGTTGAACTCAGGACCTTTGGAAGAGCAGTCGGTGCTCTTAACCGCTGAGCTATCTCTCAAGCCCAGGGTTTGCACTCTCAAGGAGTATGATAGTTTCATGCAGGGGGGAATCTGGGGGAAGTCAAGGAAAGCAGCCCTTCTTGTCCCTCTCTCCTGGACTGGGGGCTTCAAAGGGGTGAGATTTTTTTTTTTTTAAATCCACCGTTTTGTTTATAGTGCTAAGTACAGAGCCTGGCATACAGGAAGCATCCACGTAGGCTGAGAGAACGCGTGTTTGCTGAAGGCCACTTTTGCACCCAGTCAGAATAAGATGAACTTGCATGCTCCCAATGTCACCTGCCGAATGCGAGTACCAGAAAAGACAAGAGGAAAGGAAAGCACGGATTTTGAGGGCAGAGGTTGCCTGATAATGGCAGCAGGCGCAGGAGAAGGAGCAGGCTGGCTAGTCGTCCTGGAAGAGCTTCTCAGGAGCTGGGCAAAGGCTCGGTGAAGCACAGACAGCCTTTCAAGGCCTCCCACCTCCCTATAGCAGCAGCCCCCTGTCTCTGGCCTGCTGTCTACTTGAACCAAGAGGGTGGCTGGGACTTTGACCCCCGCCCCCACCAGCCGGATGCCTTGGGGAGCCGGGGTGTGGGGCTGGAAGCCCGGGAACAGTGTGTCTGCATTGACTGTCCTGCCACAGCTCTTTCCAGCCTCTCCCCGAGGTCCACGCTCCAGGCTTCCTGGGAGGCCATTATGGAGACTGTTCCCACTGCACGGTGGTTATTGCTCTCAGCCCCGACACTCCCCAGCTGCGGCCATGCAAGGATGCGCACAATTACAGCCTCTCTCTCCATCACAAATGCACCCCGGGGGCAGGAGCAGACTGTTTTTATGAGAACTAAACAATACTGGACTTCTTTCACATATCAGAAAGAGGCAAAGCCCAGAGAGATCAAGTTTTTGAAAGAAATGAGGGAAGCCCATGCCACCTTACCAGGAGGAAGAGGAGAAGGAAGAGGAGGAGGAGGAGGAGGAGGAGGAGGAGGAGGAGGAGGAGGAGGAGGAAGAGGAGGAGGAGGGGGAGGAGGAGGAGGAGGAGGGGGAGGAGGAGGAGGAGGAAGAGGAGAAGGAAGAGGAGGAGGAGGAGGAGGAGGAGGAGGAGGAGGAGGAGGAGGAGGAGGAAGAGGAGGAGCGATGGTACCATCCTTGGGAAAGAGGCAGAGATGCGGAGAACCAGACTTTGCTGAGCCTCTCTCTTCAATGCTGTGGGTTCTGGAAACTCCCTGCTCAACCACAGTGCATCTGTGCACATGTTCCCAAGAGTATTGCCCATTGAGGTGTGTGGGTTAAAAGTGCTAGAAAAAAATAATTCCCCATACACTACAGTTACAAACTGTATTCAGATATCGGCTTAAGACAGTGTACATACCCTCTCTTCCTTGCTTTCTTATTTTTTTTAAATTTTACTTTCTTTTTATTTTTTTCTGAAATAGTCTTGTATATAGCCCAGGACAGTCTCAATGCTTTTATCACAGCCTCTGAGAACTGGAAATGAAAGGTGTGTATAATTTTTTACCTATTTATTTATTTAGACAGAGTCTCTTGGGGGTAGCCCAGACTGGCCTGAAACTCACTGTTCTGGCTGCTTTTGTGTGTCAACTTGACACAGGCTGGAGTTATCACAGAGAAAGGAGCTTCAGGTGGGGAAGTGCCTCCATGAGATCCAGCTGTGGGGCATTTTCTCAGTTAGTGATAAAGGGGGGAGGGTCCCTTATGGGTGGAGCCATCCCTGGGTTGGTGGTCCTGGGTTCTATAAGAGAGCAGGCTGAGCAAGCCAGGGGAAGCAAGCCAGTAAGAAACATCCCTCCATGGCCTCTGCATCAGCTCCTGCTTCCTGACCTGCTTGGGTTCCAGTCCTGACTTCCTTTGGTAATGAACAGCTGTGTGGAAGGTGTGAGCTGAATAAACCCTTTCCTCCCCAACTTGCTACTTGGTCATGATGTTTGTGCAGGAATAGAAACCCTAAGACACTCATCCTCCTCCTGCTTCAGTCCTCTGACTGTCGAGATTATAGGTGTGCACCTCCATACTTGCCTAAATACTATTTGTTTTTACATCAGTTATAGTTTTGCAGAAATTACAGAGGGTTCCCCTGCCCGTCTCATAGGGCAATCCTGGTATTGACACCCTGTTTAGTGCATTGCACTGATCATGCCTTGGTAGTCCACACTGAGACATTACTGTGACAGGTTTATACAGATAACACTCAGCATATACATACTACATATGACATATTTATTATTAAATTCATCCATGTGTAAGCTCCACATTAGGGTTCACTGTTCATGCTGCCCGTGTATTTAAACAGCCATGTGATGACATGTCTAATGTTGCGGTGCCCCACAGTATAGATTTGCCGTCTAACCATTCCCCGTGACTCACTGCTTCAATCTCCCTCCTTCTTGAATCCTCGCGAACACTGATTTTAAAAGCACAAAAGCTATCTCAATAGAGAGCTGAATAATGCCTCTCGTGGCTTCCAGCAGGATGGGAAGAACTCGCAGAAATGAGGCACTTGTGAAGGGTGGTTTTTGTCAACTCGACACAAGCTACAGTCACCTTGGGGGGAAATTCCAGTTGAGGAACTGCCTGGATCAGACTGGCCTGCGGGTATGTCTGTGGGACATTTTCTTGATTAATGACTGACGCGGCATGGTCTCACCTCCTGTGTGAGAGAGAGAGAGGTGGTCCTAGGCTATGTAAGAAAGCAAGTGGTGTTCCTTTATGAACGCTGCTTCAGTTCTTGTCTCCAGGTTCCTGCCTTGGGTTCCTGCTCTGACTTCTCTCGCTATAAGCCCTTCTCACATTGTAAGCTGCAGGCCAAAAATCAACCCTTTCCTTCCCCAAGTTGGTTTTGAACAGGGCTGTACCACGGCACAATAGATAGCAGACCAGCGTGGTGCTCATAGTGAATCACTGGAGTGAGTGGATCTCTCCAAAAAGAAACTCCTCCGTGCTGAGCAACTCTGGAGTGTGAAAAGGGCTCCGGTGACCAGGACCTGCAGGATAGATCCATTATTTGGACTGTATTCTGTGCCTCACAAAAAAGCCAGTCAAATTCGAACCTTTATCTTGTAACAAGTGGACCCATCATCCAGGGCCTCTGGTTTCTCATCTCTCTTCCCAGGCCATATATGTGATAAGGAAGGAAAAGAAAGGCCTGGGGGTATTCTTGAAGTAGTAATTCTACTGTCTTTCACCTCTTCCTGAGGTTCCTGAGGTAGAGTTAACCTAGAACCAGAAAATCAGGGGCCTTTAAATAGGATTGGGGTTGAAGTTTTGAGTTTAGGCAGATAAACTGGCTGGTTTTATGTGTCAACTTGACACAGGCTGGAGTTATCACAGAGAAAGGAGCTTCAGGTGGGGAAGTGCCTCCATGAGATCCAGCTGTGGGGCATTTTCTCAATTAGTGATCAAGAGTAGAGGGCCACTTGTGGGTGGTGCCATCCCTGGACTGGTAGTCTTGGGTTCTATAAGAAAGCAAGCTGAGCAAGCCAGGGGAAGCAAGCCAGTAAGAGACATCCCTTCATGGCCTCTGCATCAGCTCCTGCTTCCTGACCTGCTTGGGTTCCAGTCCTGACTTCCTTTGGTGATGAACAGCAGTGTGGAAGTGTAAGCTGAGTAAACCCTTTCCTCCCCAACTTGCTTCTTGGTCATGATGTTCATTCAGGTGGGCGCAGTACCTGATGGATGTGCCATAGCTTCTGCGTCTACTTTCCAAATTCAGTTGCACGTAGAAAACCTCATTTGCGTCCCAGAGCCCATCCCTCCATATGTCTGTCTATTCTTCAACTCTTTATCAAAGGAACAGGATTTAAATTCAAGCCTAGCTCTCTATCACCCTAGACAAACAAAACAATTTGCTTCTTGTCGTGAAGTCCTCATCTGTAATGTGGAGATACTTATGGGTTTGTGGGAATTAAAGCAGTCCTAAGGTCTTCGTAATTTTATCTCAAGACAGGGTTTCTGTATTTCAGGCTGGCCTTAAATTCACTACGTAGCTTAGAGACGATGACCCTAAACTTCCAATACTCCTGCCTTTACCTCCTGAGCACTGAGATTACAAGTGCATATCAAATGGTGCCTGGGAGCAAACTTACAGGCTTTGTCTGTCCTGGGTGACTACTCTACCAACTGTGCTACGTACCCCACTCCATTTTTGATCAATTTAAGTATTCCATTATCGTAGCTTTGAATCGTAGTTTGTAAGAATGGGATGCTGGGTGGATTTTATCAGCTCGACGCAAGCAGGGGTCATCTGAGAAGAGGGAGCCTCAACTGAGTAAGTGACACCATCGGGTGGGCCCATAGGCAAACCTGTGGAGCATTTCCTGGGTTAATGATCGATGCCAGGGAGGGAGACATTCACTGTGGGCGGTACCACGCCTGGGCTGGATCAGAGAGCAGGCTGAAAAAAGCCATGGGGAACAAACCAGTTGTGATGGCTATTCTTGATCGTCAACTTGACTCTACTCAGAATGAGCTACAATCCATAAGTGGAGGGCACGCCTGTGAGAGGTTTCCCTTTTTATTGGAGTGGGTGAATCCACTTCTCTTCCAGATCTTTGAGGTAGGGAGACACATACCTTTGATCTGGACCTTGTGTTGGGAAGATGAACACTTTTGATCCAAATCTTAAGGCTAGAAGACATGAGCCTTTAATTCCAATCTTGAGGTAGAAAGACATAAAATTTAATCAAAATTTTGAGGCAGGAAGACTTACTTTTAATATGGGCCACACCTTCTGTTGGAAGTCCACATAGAGACATGGTAGGAGGAAACGTTTGCTCTTTAGCACCTTGCCCTCACTTTGTTAGCAAGTCCATTCTTTCGCCGGCATTGGCACCCACTTCTTCAAAATTCCAGTGTGTGCAGAATACCATCTCTATAGCCATTGGATTGGTGGAGCTGCCAGTGGCTACACAGTGAAGACAGTGATTCTTTCTGTCCTGGAATCTATTAACAGAAAATAGTTCAGCAGTGAAGAGTAAGGTCCTAGCCCCTGATTAACCCATGCTGGACGGCTGATGGGTCCATTCTTGTACCAATCCAGGGTAGGTATCCACAGGGGCTGGCTTGTTTAGAAGATAAGTTTTCAGCCCTTATTCCTACAGTCTGTCTTGCTCTTACATTTTTCCTGTCTCTTTTGTTCCATGAGCATCAGCAGAAATGGCATAAATATCTCGTTTAGGGAGGAGCAACCATCTGTCTACCACTCATTCTCACCACCATATGCAAATATGAGTTTCTGCATTTATCACCATTCACTGGAAAGAGAGGACTTTCTGATTAAGGCTGCAAGTAGCGTTTGTCTATGGGTATAAATGTAAACATTTAAAAGGCAGCTTGTTGCTATGACTATTAAGCTTAACTATAGCATTCAGTTCCCTATAGGAACTATGGTATCTCCTGCCATGGGTTTTTGACAAGGTTTACAGTAACAGGCATGGATTTCATCACATAGATCAGGCCTCGAACTAACAGAGAACGATAGGTTGCTACCATAACAGTAGTGCCACTGTTGTACAAATGGGCACATCTTGCCTGGTAAGTTGGTCTCCTAGTTCATAGAGTTTGCAGCTGCTGCAACTGTCGATGCATTTTCTTTCCAGTGGCCTGCATAGCACTTTCTGGGACTATAAAAGCCAGCCAGTGGGAAGAAACCCTTTGGTTCACAGAGGTACCTTCATGAGAGCGGTTCTGGAGATTCTAGGATGAGTGTGCAGAAACAAGAGTGGTCTTCTGTGTCAGAGAAGATTGTTCTCTTCTTCTGAGTGTGCAGCTTTAGAAAGGACAGTCATGAAGTAGAAGGGAGAAGGGGCCTCCATCAGCCAGGTCAGCAGGGCGATCATCAGATCAGTCAGTGGGGTGGCAGAACTCAGAGTCGTATCATCTCCTCACATGAGAGAGATGCGGACATCAAGAGAAAGACTGTGTCTTCCAGCTCCCATAGAAGGTAGAAAGTGAACTGACTGACTGACTGGTGGGGCCCACTGCACCAATTTTCAAAGCCATCTCCTGCCATTAAGACATGAGGAGTTTGGCGGGGTGCTATTCAGAGCAGCTTAAATCTGTGTTTTGGGGTCATAGCTACTTATATTTGGTCCAGAATGCATTGTTTTCCTGAAGCAGAGTTGGTGTTTGATTTGTCCCATCTTTAAACCTTCCTCTCTACTCACGGGTGAGCATCATTTTACTCTCCCTAACAGGGAAGGGAAGGGAGAGAGCGTTTGCTGTGCCCGCTGTTTCTCAAGTGCTTTGAATCTCCAGGGTGAGTGTTGGAGCAGAATCTTCTGGACCCTCCAGCAAACACATTCTGCTTCAGTGCTTATTCAATAATACAACTGTTTCGTCTCCAGTTGGCAGAAGACTTTGTTTTTTTTTTATAACCTGACACTGCTCAATAAAACTTCACTGAGTACTTGGCTGTGCTGGGGACTGGCTCCCTGTTCACCACAGGACAGCTGAACAGAGACATCTGCCTTTGAGTGCAGATTTACAATAGGCTGAGGTGCTGCTTGCTTCCAGAGCAAGCCTATGGCCTGCAGGGCTTGACACTTTCTCTGTCCACCGTTCCTTCTGCTTTACCTACATGATAATTATATTTTAAAACTGGTTTGAAGATTTTTTTTTTATTAAAGATTTATGTTTAGTACATTCGAGTTAATGTTTACTAAAATCCTAGCTTCATTTACAAACATTATCTTAGTTAATCTTCAACTACAGCCTCATGAGATAGACACTATAGTCTCAACATTTTACAGCATGGAAACTGATGAGAAGGGATTGAATAAATAATTGTTCATGTTCATAAAGGTGATGGAGCTGATTCAATAGTCTAGGAACCTCTTCTTCAGCCTCTGACAGGTCAGTCAAATGTAGTCATAGAGGCAATATGGGAGCCAGGGGACTTCCTAGGGAGGGTGACACCCAGGAATCAAGACAAAGGGAAGAGAGGACAAGGGATCAATGTGGTAGTCTTTTTCCAGCCCGGGTCTCTAGCATCCTTCCCCAGGCGATCAGAACTAAGATGCATTCTGTGCTGGGGAGAAGGTTTAGTGGATAAAGCTCTGGATCCCCCAAACCATGTAAAAGCTGGGTGTGGTAGCATACATCTATAAATGGGAGACAGAGACAGGTAGGTCCCTGAAACTTACTGGCTGGCCAGTCTAACCAAGAAAGCAAGCCCTATGTTCAGTGAGAGCCCTTGTTTCAAATAAAAAAGCAACAGATGAGGACATTCAGACATTGACCCCTGACCTCCACAAATGCACACACCAGTGAGAACACATGTACACCACACACACACACACACACACACACACACACACACACACACCCCAGGCTATAATAAGATGTGATTTCTGTCATTCTGTGGGCATGGAGTGTGTGAATATATACATGATACATCGACTTGGTCAGAGATGGAGAAAGCCAGGAAAAACAGCTAGGACCTGCTCCCAAGATGGGAAGGAAGGTCAGCTACTTGGTCACTGGCTCAAGAAACATCAGTTGTAATCCATGCTGGCATTAATCCGCCTCATGCCAGATACCCAGGGCTCCCATAGTAACCTGGAAAATTCCAATGGAAAAAAGTCAATATTTTAGATATGACAAGGACTCCATAATTTGATAGGTAAAATTAGAGCATTTTTAAAAAATTTCAGAATAAAATACTTTTAAGAAGCTCTGTACAACTTCTAGTAAAAGCCTGTGAGGATGTTCATTATGACAAGGGTAGTGCTGACTAAGGACCACAACCAGGCCCCTGAGCCTGAGGGACGGAAAACCAGGGGAATGAGTACAACCCGCAGCAGCCTGCACTCTAGATGTGGTCCCCAAATCTGGCCTGGCCGGACCTTTATCTTGTAATTCTTTCTGAAAATTTCTACAGCCAAAGAGCCAGTTTTGTTTAATTTTTTTTTCCAAGCAGAATTTTAATTGAATGAATTAGATTTTAGGAAATTGGGTCTGCTGAAGAGTCCTCTACACTAAGAATAACAAGTATCCCAGACCAGAAAATGCAAGTAACAGAAATAATTTTTGTCATAGTTCAGGACCCTAGAAGCTCAGGTTCAAAGTATCTGTAGGTTTCATAGGTGAGATTTCTCTTCAGGCCTCTGTCCTTCACCTACAAGGTGGCCCTGCCTCATCAATATTCATGAGGCATTTTCCTATTCTATGTCAGTGAGACCAGAGCACCGCCCATCCTGGATCCCGCTCTAAGCTAATTATCCCTCTGAAGGCTTCGTTTCCAAATATGGAGGTTATGACTTCAATATGTGCTTGAACACAACTCAGCCCATGACACCTACAAATCTTCATGTATTACTCTGTCCTTTACCAAACTGTCAGCATCATAACATAATTGCTATTTTGCAACTTTAAAAAAATTATTTTCCATGCTGGGCCTGGGGAGATGCCTCAGTGGTTAAGAGTCTACATTGCTCTTGCAGAGGGCCTGAGTATGCTTCCCAGAACCCAAGGGTAGTCGCTCACAGTCCTCTGTAACTTCAGCTCCTGGAGATCTTGAGAACAACACTAATATGTAACCCTCACCCCCCCCACACACACACTTACATATACACATAATTTTTAAAAGTGTTTTAAATTGTTGTCTATGTTAATCTGACATGGAACCATTTCTGAGCTGAGGCTGATGCTTCCTGTTGCCTCCTGGATTAATGAAATAATAGTCTGCCTCTGTTTTATTTATGTATTTCTTTTCTCTTGTTTGTTTGTAGACAGGGTTTGGCTATGTTGCTCAAGCTGACCTCAAATTCCTGCTCCTCCTGCTTTAATTTTCCTACCCCTGGCCTTCTAGGAGTATAGCATTGTGGCTGGCAACAAACCCCTTACATGAAGGGGGTATATTCTAAGACCCTAGTCTACAGCTAAGGATAATACCAAACCACATATATATTTATTTTGGCTGTGCATACCTGTGTTAAAACTTAAATTATCCTTGGCTTAGTAAAAAGTTAATAAAATAGCTAATATAAAGATATTAGCATCTGCACTTATCAGAAATTTCATGTTTGAAAAGTTTCAGTTATCTAATCATTTGCCATTGGAAACTATTCTGAAATTTCCAGAAACGGACAGTTGGTATGTTCTAAATCAGCTGCGTCTGACTTGTGTGATGGGTTTTTGCTCAATCTATTCCATCCTGCCCAGGAGGAGAAACGTAGCCTGTGCCGTGAGTTCAACTGAGTGCACTTGCTGAAGCCGTGATCAATTTACTTAATAAGGGCCCCAAAGCTGGGCTTGGTGGCATATACATGGAACCTCAGTTCTGGGAGGCTGAAGCAGGAGGATTGCCACAGCCCGGGCCCAGCATTGGCTTCAGGGCGAGTGCCAAGCCAGCCATGGCAAGACTCTGTCTTGAGAAGACACCCTTCAATAAAGGTTGACGTCTACCCCTGTCTGGATAGCCTGCTGAGCCAGGTGCAAAATGGGGAACTCTCTTTACCATCAGGGCTTCTCCTTCTCTGACTGGAAACCACATACCCTCTTCCTTTGGAACGTCACACAGCCTTAATTACAATACAGGCTCAGCTTCCTCTCTCCCTGTAAGAACTCACTCACCGAGCGCCTGGGA
The DNA here is from genome assembly GCA_964023405.1 of Apodemus agrarius. Classification (NCBI taxonomy): domain Eukaryota; kingdom Metazoa; phylum Chordata; class Mammalia; order Rodentia; family Muridae; genus Apodemus; species Apodemus agrarius. The sequence continues at coordinate 45,232,295 of OZ030025.1, read as the reverse complement.
TTCCCGGATGCTAATGAGGCATCTCAATACCTCAGCCTTCAGCCCATGTCCTTTGCCTACACTGCATATTCCTACCCTCTTCCTCCAAACCCTCAATTCTCCCCAATAAAGCTGCTCTGTCTCCCTGAAACTGATCCCCAAATGTTGTCATTTCGGTTCGTTCTCATGGGCTGCCTGCTATCCTCTGTGCATCAACCCTGTTCCTTTTATCCTCATGGGGTGGTGGCCTATGACCCAGGGGAGAAAGGAGACCCACACTGTGGCAAAACTAAGACCATTACAGAAAACCATAACTGGTCAAATGCAGTCATGTGCTTCCCCGGCCAACTGATACATCTACCATACAATTCCCACACCTAAGACTCAGGATTATAGCCAAAGAGCGTCAGAAAGACTGTAAGAGCCAGAGGAATGGTTTTCTGTGAGAGTACGTCTTCTAGAAATGTCAGAGAAGCTTCACCCATACATTTTCACCAACATGGCCACCTAAATATGACTTGAACATGACTAGAGATGCTGACATGGAAGAAAAAAAAATCTAATGCGGCCCCATCTGTAGACAAGAGCTCCCCCAGAGGAGAAAGTCCTCAGATTGATTATCTACTACCAAGTGGTCAGCTCTGAACTCATATCCATGCAGGTAACAGTATACGGTGGGGAGGGATTTTTAAAAGACCAAAAATGACCAGCAAAAATGGTCCTCAAATCAGTAGTGATGGTAGCATTTGGGTATGCCCAAGAAAATCCCCTCCCTCCAAAAGGAATTATTCCCTAAGGTTGCTTGGATCTATGGTAAGTTACTGGTAATATCTTACTGTGCTTAGCTTTCAAATGAAAGTGTATCATTTGTCGGTCATGGTGTATGATTTATAGGTTTGCTGCTACCCTTGGTTCCGCGCATATGCTGACTAAGGACAATGCTACAGTAGCTCATGTGGACTGTGTGCCAGGCTCTATTGTAACTATTTCTTCAGGTATTGGATGATTTAATTTCACCACAGCAAGAGATGCACATCACTATTACCATTACTATCTCCACCTGAGGATCATGAGGGATACTGCAAAGGACATTGGAGTCTTCATGGAGTGTGTTCATGGGCTTTGGGCAAGGATGGGGGGAGGGTCGATTTGCATTCTTTTAAGTGAGGTAACCCAATCACAAAAGAACACACTCGGTATGCACTCACTGATAAGCGGATATTAGCCCAGAAGCTCGGAATACCCAAGACACAATTCATATATCAAATGATGCCCAAGAAGAAGGAAGGAGTGGCCTCTGGTCTTGGAAAGGTTCAATGCAGCAGTGTGGGGGAATACCAGGATAGGGAAGTGGGAGGGGGTTGATTGGGGAACAGGGGGAGGGAAGAAGGCTTATGGGACTTTCAGGGAAGGGGGAACCAGGAAAGGGGAAATCATTTGAAATGTAAATAATAATAATAATAATAATAATAATAATAGTAAATAATAATAAAGAATGGGAAGAGGGAGTCTCCCAGGTGGCTCCCCACTATCAGGGTCGCCTGTATCTCTGCTTTCCACCTTCCATGATGGGATCTCTTGTCCCACTGTATGCAGCCTGAAGTCACACCAGCTCTAATCTCTGCTGCAGACCTTCGTAGTTATATACTTTAGGGGATATGAACAGGTAAATATTTGTGGGAATGAACATCTATTAATAAGAGGGTCCTACAGGTCTCTCCCATAGACTCAATCTTTTGTTTTTAAGAGTACTAAAGGAATTTCCGGGGCTTGGGAGGTGGCCCGGTGGACAAAACACTTGCGATGAAAGCCCAAAAGCCAGACTTCAAACTCCCAGAACACATGAATCTGAGTAACATGTTTCCTGTGGCCCTCTCACAACACACTCCTTCAGAGACTCCTTACTGCCTGATTTCAGACCATCCTCAGTCTGGGCCACTCTCCATACATGCAGGCTCCATAGCTACTGTGAGCATCCCATGATGCACCTCGGCCTCAGTGCATGCCAGGAAGAGTCCAGTCGCTACACTGCACTCATGTCTACCATGAAGCCCTACCAGACCCACTCCCCCAAGCTCCTCCCATGAGTTTTTTTCCCTTTGTCCCTGGAGTCCACAGGTGCCCGGATCCCTTGATGAAGGAACTGACCATTCTTCTACTCTGTTTAGCATAGAACCACACACGCTGTATGCCCACATCCCTGACCCTGAGGCCCGGGCAGAGAGGCATTTTTATGCTAGAAGAATGTGTTCCTAAGCATGCACCATTGTCTCTGATCTGCATCCCTTGACAAGCTGAGAATTCTAAAATCCATTTTCTAAAGGTTTGGTTTTTTTTAGTTTTAGTTGTATGTATGAGTATGAGGCGGGTATGTACACATGCGTGTAGATGCCTTCGAGAGCTGGGGTTATAGGTGGTTGTGAACTGCCTAAGGTGTGTGCTGGGAACTGAACTTCGGACCCTCTGTAAGATCTACAAATGCTTTTAATTGCAGAGTCATCTCTCCAGCCCCGCCTAAGCATTCTGAATCACTGCCATGACTTTTCCAAGGAAGCATTACAAACATTCACCATCTTTATCTTAGTGAGCAACATGTTTGGGTGCTTGGCCAATATTCTTTTTTCTTTTCTTTTTTCTAGACAGGGTTTCTTTGTGTATCCTTGGCTGCCTTGGAACTAGCTCTGCAGACCAGGCTGGCCTTGAACTCATAGAGATCTGCCCACTCCTGTCCCTCAAGAGCTGGGATTAAAACCAGGCACCACCAGCACCCAGCAATGCCTGGTCAGTGTTAAGCTTATTTTTAAAAACACAACTACATTTTTATTATAAAGGATACAATTTGAGGATAAGCAGATAGAAGATCTAATAGACCAAGTTGTGGGGGTCGGATGTCCCCTCTACAGGAGCGTCTGCCCCCCGGGAGTCAGGCAGCCGTTTTGTTGCTTTCTTTTGTATTTGTTGCACTAGTGCAAGAAATAAGCATCAAGATGTGGACGGGAGACAGACAGCTGTGTCCTCCTGTAACAATAGGAATGCATTGTCCTCCCTGTTATTTGCCGGGCTGGATAATTTGCTATCAGCTAAAACTTCGAAAAGACAACCTGAGTCTTCTTGCCCCTGTATCTTATAAAAAGAAAACTCCCAAATTCCAAGAGCTTTGTTCTCTCATAAAAAGAAATTAAAAAAAAAAAAACAAACTAGAGAACAACAAAATGTACATAGTCCTTATTAGCATGGTTTCTTCATGTCCCCTGAAGAGGACACACTGTACAGGAAACACAGAGTACTGTGTGTAGGATAGAATAAAAAGGCAATTCTGAAGAAATGATCTTAAACAAATAATGACAAAAGGGATAGAGCCCAAATCAGGAAAAAGACATTGAGGAGGAAGAAACTCACAAGACAACACACTCCTATTGTTACAGGTCAATTATCTTTCCAGGAAGAGATTTCTCTCCTGTTGCCGACTGTCGGGTATAGAGCAGCCATCAACCTTGGCTGTCACCTGTTACTCATGCTGCTTCCCTGGGTTCACACACACCCCTCCCTGGATGCGTAAGACAGTGTAGTTATAGGACACGGACGAGCACCGTGTGCGGGGTGAGGCAACGAGCGATGGGCAGAAAAATCTGTGAGCCCAGGGACCTAGTCCTGGCAGGAGCTGGACTCCCACAACAGAGAGGAGACATCCCCCTTCCCGAACTCAAAAGAACCCTGTCTCACCCTGATGACCTCCAATAAGCCACTCAGTTCCTGGGGGACTCAGCAGCTGAAACAAGCCACAAAGTGATGCTGAGGATTTTCTCTGAGTAAAAGTAGACAATGCATAACAGAGGTGTGCATTGAACTGACTACCCAGGCTCTTACTACACTCCAGACCAGCAGTGGAGCCTTTATATTTACTCAAGTGAGATGAAAAGGTCTGTCCACTCCAAGCCTGCACACAGATGTTCATTTGTAATTATTACTGTTTGGAAGCCACCAAGATGTCCTTTAGTAAGTGAATGATAAATACGCTCTGGTAAGCTTTGTCAATGAGGTACTATTCTGTAGTAAAAAGGAATGAATTATAAAGCCATGAAAAGACATGGTGAAAATGTCTATGTTTTCTCTGTCTCTGAACTCAAAAGTTCTCTGATAATTAGCTACCATATATATTTACTATATGTCTCCATATGCATATCTATGCACATATATTTAGTTAGTCATTAGTGTATATTGCTCTAAAACCACATCTGATGCCATTTAATTATGTGTATGTATACATGTGTATGTATGCATGTTCTTGTGTGTTTGTGTATGCAGGTATGTTTGTGTGAGTATGCCTGACACTTGTATATGGAGACCAGTGAACTTTGCTGTTCTTCAGGATCCACCTTCTTTATCTTCAGAAGCACAGGGTCTGCCTGGGGCCTAGATAGACTCGGTGCGCTGATCAATGAACCCCAGGGATGCTCCCATCTCTGCCTCTTCAGTACCAGCATTGCAAGCATGTACTCCGATGCCTGGATGTTTACACTGATGCTAGGGGTGGATCTAAGGTCCTCATGCTCTGCCAACTGAACGCCCTCCCCAGCTCTGTATTTTATTGTATCATCTAGTAACAGAATCAGGCTGTGTTTGAAAATTCAAACACTCTTCAATGACTGTCACAATTCTTCTGTGTTGGAACTATATGTGTAATAGTAACACCTATAGAAATGAATGACTATGATGTGCCGCACATTGTATACTGAATTGCCATTAGGAACCTTGGAAGCTACTAGTCACAGCTCTTGAGTCATACCTGCAAACACAAAGCAACCACTGCTATAGAAGCAGGGGTTCGGGCTCCCATGAGAGGTTCCTCACGTTGGTGAGGTGCTCAAAAGGCTGTAGATGTGACAGCGTCGCCTGGGTTCAAATGAAGTACTAGGTCACATAGCCAGCTCCGCCTCGCCCACCTGTTAAAATCTGGAGGTGTCACTCAGTGGCTGGGAAGGAAGTTTGGAGTCAAATGTCAAGAGTCAAGGAGGCTTGGTGACGACCTAACTCAGGGATGGTGCACCTGACAGGGCGAATGCTAGCTGCCCCTGGAAGGGTGGAAGCAGGGAGGATGGTTCATAGACTGGAGCTCAGGTGTGAAGAGGGCCTGGATGTCAGCTCTGCAGCTCTAAGTTGATAACTATGGGTCTCATAGACTACAAAGCCTCTCCACACACCACAGTGTTTCTCTATGTTAGAACCTACAGACAAGCCATGCTCTTCTCGGAGATATGAATAAAGCCACATACCACCCACCCCTCGGCTTTCAGGGCTGCCAACCAGTTTCCAATTCCGATATCTTGGAACAAAGAGTTGGACACAGACATATAAAGTAATAGTGCTGCCAAGGTTTTAAAGGTCTCAGCCTGGGTCCTGACAATCCTAAAAAGCTCAGTTCGGCCACCCCCATTCAATAGGCCAGATCCACAATTATAGCGTAAAGCAGAGAAAGGAGAGGTGCCCAGGGTGGCATTTGGAAGAGAAACCACGAGGTCCAGCACCTTCAAGCCCATCTTTGGGGTCCTGATATGAGGTTTATGTTTAAATAAAGGACAAGAGGTATCCATACCTGAGAAGTCCTTGTCAAGGTGTGGTCCCACCCATCACTGACCCATTCTTGTCTGGGCTCCAATCCTTCCTGCAAGGCGGTCTGACAAATTATCAGATCTTTGCACGACCTTCCTGGGATACAAATGTCTTCTCTTCCTTCAGCCTTTTCCTTCCCTCAGCATGGGAGTCCTGTGGGCATTGCAATGTCCGGGACTCTATGGTTTCCATGGTCTGATAGCCGTGGGGAAGGAAACGAGTGTTTCACTTTTCAGAATGACCTTACTCCGCTCCCCAGTCTGATAACAGAGCTGGGGCATTTTGATTCCACCGACATAAGCCTTTGGGCATATTTACATAGCCAAGGCTTTTCCATGGATAAATACTCTCTGTTGGGTATAGTTCTACATTCAACTTGATGTGTTACATATCTCATCTGCATATTAGATCTACCCTCTCTCTCCCAGTTTTCTACCTGCCCTGTCACCTCCGCCACCCAGCATTAAATTGGAAGGCTAAATGAAATAACTCATGTTAAGGTACCATACATACATGGCGGCATTATTTCTATGTCTATTGGGAAGCCTAAGGAGGTTTCTCTCTGACCAAGCCCACTTATTCTATACCTTTCACGAGAGATAATAAAGTGGAGAAAGACAATGGAGGGGCAGAAGGAACTTCAGAGGTTTGAAAGCACCCCTCCCCCCACAAGAAAAACAAGGAAAGGAAGAAAAAGACAGGGACGGTAAGCAAGCAAGCTACGTGTGGCAGACAGACAAGGGGCAGATTGCTGGAAGAGCCTCCAAAGATGCTGAGGTAGAGATGGGGCCAGGTTGGAGGTGGGCAGGCCAGGGCTTAGGGCATTTTACTCTTCTTCAGGAAATGCTAGTAAATACCGGACTACCGCTACAGAGCATACGAGCTCTTGACCACATGAGCAGCTCAGAGAGAGACCAGGCTATAGGACCTCCACAGAGGCCAGAAGAAGGCACGGGATCTCCTGGAGCTGGAGTGATAGGTCATTAGGAGCCTCCCAATATGAGGCTGGAAAGCGGACTTGGGTCATCTGGAAGAGCAGCAAGTGCTCTGAACTGACTACCCAGCTCTCCAGCCCAGTCCTCTTTCCCTCACACCGATTGGTTCGATATTCTGGCACAGCAATGAGAGGCAGAAATTGAAGAGCTTAGGGGAGAAAATGACAGATCACAATGCTATTAAAAACAATGAATTCATGAAATTCTTAGGCATATGGATGGAACTAGAAAATAATCATCCTGAGTGAGGTAACCCAGTCACAAAAGAACACACATGGTATGCACTCACTGAGAAGTGGATATTAGCCCCAAAGCTCGGAATACCCAAGATACAATTCACAGACCACATGAAGCTCAAGAAGAAGGAAGACCAAAGTGTGGGTGTTTTGGTCCTTCTTAGAAGGGGGGAACAAAATACTCACAGAAGCAAATATTAAGACAAAGCGTGGAGCAGAGTCTGAAGGAAAGGTCATCCAGAGACTGCCCCACCTGGGGATTTATCCCATATACAGTCACCAAGCCCAGACACGATTGTGGATGCCAAGAAGTGCATCCTGACAGGATCCTGACATAGCTCTGAGAGGCTCTGCCAGAGCCTGACAAATACAGAGGTGAATGCTTGCAGCCAACCATTGGACTGAGCACGGGTTCCCAATAAGTTCCCCAATGGAGGAGTTAGCAAAAGGACTGAAGGAGCTGAAGGGGTTTGCAACCCCATAGGAAGAGCCAACCAACCAAGACCAGCCAACCATCCAGATCCCCCTAGAGCTCCCAGCGACTAAGCCACCAACCAAGGAGTACACATGGAGGGACCCATGACTCCAGCCGCATATGTAGCAGAGGATGGCCTTGTCAGGCATCAATGGGAAGAGAGGCCCTTGGTCCTGTGAAGGCTCAATACCCCAGTGTAAGGAAATTCAAGGGCTGGGAGGTAGGAATGGGTGGATGGGGGAATACCCTCATTGAAGCAGGGGGGATGGGATAGGAGGTTTCAGGGGGAAAGAAAATATCCAGTAAAAAAGATTAAAAAAGAATTTTGATATCTATTCTAATAAGTATTTTTAAGGGATGTAGGAATGGTTTGGTGGTTGAGAGCATATACTGCTCTTCCAGAAAGCCCAAGCTCAATTTCCAGAACCCACATCAAGTGAATTACCTCTGCCTGTAAATCCAGCTCCAGGGATATCCAACTCCATTGGCTTCTGCAGGCACGTACACGCACATACACACCCCCAAACACACCCATATGGGGAAGGCATGACAAGCCCACTGGGATTTGAGTGTGGTAGCTGGGCCTTAGGCTCTGAGGTGGAGGAGTGAGTTGGACATCTGTGCTCACCCATTGCTTTCTGGGGAGAGACTAAGCTCTTCTCAGACAAGATTGCTGGGCAGACAACCCCCGCTAAGCCAAATGTCACCGCTCCTGCTGGGCGTGTCTCAGTAAGAGTGATACTCCCCACTTGGAGAAGAGTACAGCGTCTTGTTGGTCCCAATGCTTTTCATCTGGCCCTTCTGCTCTCCATCCAGGGCCATTCTGAAACCAAAGCCCTGACTTGCTCTGGAGGACAGCATAGGCAAATTTGCTCCAGCGGCTCCTTGAGGACCTCTTAGGGCGCTTTTCTCTAAGCAGTAATCAGCGGGTGGCCCTCTCCATTCTCTGACTGTGTCCTTCCTATCTTAAAGCAATGTGACACTGGAGAACCAGGAATCATGGGAATTAGGCCTGAGGAAGAACTACAAAGGGAAGCTTTCTAGTGACTTCAGAGCCAACCCATCTAGGTTAGCGCCAAAGATACTGGGAGGAGACACCTTGGCCAGACCCGGAGACCAAGGCTGGTGAGACCTTATCAGCCATATCCTGGCAGCACCAGGGCAATATGTATCCATGGGCTCGGGAGGTGACATTTACACAATTTTGGATTGAGGGAAAGAAAATAAAACATTTAAGTCCAAGACTGACAGTACCCAGATCACAGGTCTAACTGCCACTCTGTCTACGGAGGATGCATCCTGCCAACATCACCGGTCCGTACACAGCCATATTTCTGAGTCCGCATTCATTGTTTAGAGGATCCAATTCACAGAGGACATGATCCACAGGGATTTATTCTGAGCAGCAGCCCGTGCTCAGGGGAAGGAGGGGCAACACACGGGAACAGCCTCTCTAGCACAAAACATCTGCTCACCAGCTGCCCTGCCAGGGTGCCAGTTAGCCCGAGCGCTGAGAACTTGTATCAGTAAAGAACTAATCATATCCCTATCTCTCACTACCACCAGCAGCAATGAGGACCAGACTTCCCTTGGAGCAGCAGGATAAGGCTGGAGGGGGGACCCCCATGGGGCCATTGATTCCCTCATCATTATGGCCAAGGCAGCGGTTATCCACGAGAGCCAAAGACCCATTAGTGATAATGCGGTCCGAATGGAAACTCAAAGCCCAAGGCAAGATTGGAATCTGTGAATTAAGAGATTGAGTCATCTCCTAAGTGTAGAATGAGTGTATCAATTTATAGATTACCACCTCGGTACAGGAAAGGAAGCCCGAGAGACAGCAAGAGGAGACGTGTGCAGAAGTGGAAGCTGCCCTGGGTTCTGCTGGTTTGCCTGTAATAATAACGGTAGTAATCATAGTAAAAGTTTATGACTGTTACCATGAACCAGGTGGGCTCTGAACCTCTCCCGTACATTATTCATCTGATCATTCGTTCTTTCTGTAACCAACTTGGGCTGTATCCTCTTCTTCCCACTCGCCATTTAGAGTACAATGTAAAGTCTCTCCTTGCTTCTTGCCTTTACAGCATGATGCTTTCTGGACCGGTGGACACTGTAGGAGACTTGAGCTCACGCAATGTAAGAAATAGTTTAGTCATTAATCTCCTGTAAATGTGTAAAATCATAAACCACCAGAGAGAGAGAGAGAGAGAGAGAGAGAGAGAGAGAGAGAGAGAGAGAGAGAGAATGACATTGGTTAAAAGCAGATCCATCTAGAAGGGATAATGAAAAATCTCTATTAAATATCAACTACGTGTTAGGTACTGGGGTAAATTGTACTTTGTTTAATCTCACAGGCTTCCTATGCAGTGTAGACTAAGACTGGAGTCTAGAAATAAGTCGTATTCTCCCAGCTAACAGGAGATAGACAGGCATGATGGTGCATACCTGTGAGATTACCTCATATGAGGACGGAGCAGTGGCTCGCTGATTAAGAGCACAGGATTCTCTTACAGAGGACCTGGGTGCAGCTCCCCCCCAGATCCCCCCCTGGCGACTCTCAATCATCTGTAACTTCAGTTCCAAGGCATCGGATGACCTCTTCTAGCCCCTGGGGAAACTAAAAACTGGAGTGCCCGGACATCCGTATGGGCAAGACTAAAGTAATACGATAAGCTAAAATGTAAAGATCACAACTTCTAAGGCTGAGGCAGGAGGACATTAAGTGTGAGGCCAGCCTGGACTATGGAACAAGATTCTGTTTCAGGAAAAAATAAACTAAAACCACTAATAAATGCCAAGGTCTCCTGGTAGCAGCACCCAGCAGGTTTCTTCTCCTATGCTACACAGCCCTAGCAGTATTTTTATATTTGTTGTTATTATTATTATTATTATTGGTTTTTCGAGACAGGGTTTCCCTGTATAGCCCTGGCTGTCCTGGAACTTACTCTGTAGACCAGGCTGGCCTCGAACTCAGAGATCCACCTGCCTCTGCCTCCCAAGTGCTGGGATTAAAGGCGTGCGCCACCACCGCCCAGCTTTATATTTGTTATTTTTAATCAGTAAGGATTTTTCTTTTATAAGATATAACATCGTATAATGATCACTCCCAACAACAGTGATAATAATTTACAATAAAACCTCACTACATTTCCCATGGTTGTTGTAAATAACTTGACTTAATCAAGTCAGTACCTAAGCAAGATCCACACCCTGAGAGTCTTTGATGATATTTTTTTTAATTGAAAGAACGTCTAAACTTACAGAGAAGCTGAAAATACCGCACAGTGGACGCCTGTAAACTCCTGGGTCCCTTTTGATGGGAGCCACAAAAAGTGCTGTCTCTTAAACCTCTGTCTCTCTCTCTCTCTCTCTCTCTCTCTCTCTCTCTCTCTCTCTCTCTCTCTCTCCTACAGCATCGTTTATTTCTGGATGAAAATGGGTCACTGGAACAGTAGACTCTCCTGTGCACTTACTACACATCTGGTTAATTACTCCTGGAGTCTGATTACTCAGTGACCAGTATTTTCTATGAACTGGGAGTCACCCTAGAATCTGATTACCGTAAGATTCTTTGGGACTTGTGGGGGGGCAGTGATACTTAGTGATACTTAGTGATAATGTTTAATAGTGATGTCATCGGCTTCCTTGCACCCCATCAGGATGGGCATTTAGTCTTCAGTGTAATGTTGAAATGGTTTGGGCCTCATGCTGCTTCTCAGGCCCTTGAAAGGAATTAGGGTAGTTCTTAGGGGGCTCTGGATAGTCCCCAAGTTTGATATAAAAGAATAAGCCCGAGCCCTTGAAATCCCTCTCTAGCTTTTTTTTAGTTGGTTGGTTTGGTTTGGTTTGGTTTGGTTTTTCGAGACAGGGTTTCTCTGTATAGCCCTGGCTGTCCTGGAACTCACTCTGTAGATCAGGCTGGCCTTGAACTCAGAAATCTGCCTGCCTCTGCCTCCCAAGTGCTGGGATTAAAGGGGTGCGCCACCACCGCCCGGCAGTTTTTGTTTTTTTAATTAAAAAGTTACTTCGGTTTTAATTATGTGCACAGGTGTGAGTGTGTGCATGTGAGTGCAGGGGCCCAAGTCTTGGATCTCCCTGGAGTTGGAGTTACAGGTGCCCATGAGCTCTCCAACATGGATGGGGGCTGAGAACTGAGTTCAGGCTCTGTGAAATAGCAGGGTGTGTGCTCTTAACCACTGAACCGTCTCTCCAGCTCCTCCGTGACTTTTGGTCTTGCCATTCTTCCTCTCTTCTCTCTTTCTCTTCTTTCCTCCCCCCTCTTCCCATGCCACCCCTTCCCTCCCTCCTTTCCTCTCACTTTCTAACAGTATCGGGAATCTAAACCACACCCTTGCCACCCTAGGCAAGTGCCCTACCACTGAACTATGTCTCCATTGCTTTTTTAGGGTTGACAAATTAGTGATTTCACAATCCCAGCCTTCTGAAGATATGCGACTTCTATAATGAACCAAGTAGTAACCATTTGATCTCTGGCATGATCTAGGAAAGACCAGATACTTCTTGGTTATTTTATCAGTTCTCAGCACAATGAGTTGACACTCTCAGGGTAACTGAGAAGGCTTTCTAGGGGTGTGTGTAAAGCAGATGTGTGGAGTATTACCATAAACTCGGGAAAATTGTTGTATCTGCTTTATTTCAGTCTACTGCAGTGATACTTTAATGTTCAATGTGTCTCCTCAGTGGTCACTGGGAGCCTCTTGAAGCTGGCTTTCACAGCATTTGAGATCACGGTAATCTTCGGCAGCTGCCTAGCTTTTAGGCATGACAAGATGTTCCAGCTCGAGAAGTTCTTGTTCCCTTTAGTGGGAAATGGCGTCTAGTGACCGCAACCCAGGAACTGGGGGTGACTGTTGTTATTAAGTTATTGTTACTTCTAAATCTTCTCAGTGAACACAACTAGGAGATATCAAATTTTTAGAAAAAAAAAAGACAGTAAGTCATGAGTTAATACAGATATTTCCGTTTTAAAGCAAGAATTGTTGAGATTTTATTTAAACTTTCTGGATTTAATTTGTACTGCTACAGTTTTGTCATTTGAGCTAGAAGTGTTGGCTCCCTCCTAAGAAAATTGGACAAATGTATTTGCTTTTTTTTTCTTATTTTCATAATAACATTAGAGTTACCATCTCTAATAAGATCACTGACTATAGACTAAGATTTCTCATTATCTCTGTGAGTCTTTTTGTCTTTGGGATAGATTCCCACTAGCAATATGGCATAAAAATGCATTTTAAAGTTATTTTAACTAAACCGCCTGCATGTGGCCATTGCACCAGTCGCTTTTCTCACTGCTGTGACAAGATGCCCTACATGAAGAAACCCGAGAGAAGACTGAGGATAGGACCTGCCGTGGTGGGAAGGGCGTGGAGGTGGCTGTGTCTAAGGCTGTGGCAGCAGGACCTCTCGACACGGTTTTCTCACATCTGGGCAGACCAGGAAGCAGGTGGGGACGCAGATAGATTGCCTCTCTCCCCCTTTTATTCAGTCCATAAGCCAGCCCACGGGATAGTGTGCACATCCAAGATGGTCCTTCCTTCTCTGGAGACACAAACACAACTCAAGTCGAGGTTTACTTGACTGAAGCGCTAGGATTTCTCTGTTCAATTAGAATGTCAATCAAAATTAATCACCACATTCAGAAACACTTCCTTTGGTTTGTGTTCTATTTTAAGGTTTTACAAACCAGTTAACAATGATAGAGAGAACCCACTGGCTCCAGAGTGACACTACAGAACAAGATTCGTCCAGAGAGGCCCCAATTTGTATTTTTTTTCCCTGTTCTTCCTCCAGCTCAACACTAACCTATTCTAATGTATGTCTGCAGGAGCAGTTGCCCAAAGTGTGTCAATTACTTCATAAGTTAGTTAAAACTGAGGGCTGGGTTGCAGGTCCTCAAGTAGCATGGTGTGGTTGGAGTTTTCTTCTTACTTATTATGCTTTGCACACTTCAGGCATCTTCGAGACATGGGGAGGGCCATGACTTAACTGCATTACCATTACCGCATTCCCTCATTCATTCATTCATCTTCTTTGTCATTGATCAGCACCCGGTAGGCCTAGGGGTATGCAGAGTAGCCACACCAGGGTATCTGGATATGGAATGAGCTGTCTTGGAAATAAGGAGGTATAAGAACTATAATGGCCAACATGGTCAGAAGGGACCTGGGATGGGGAGCACTAGGAAAGGCTTTCTTCTGAGTCCAGACAGAACCTTCAAAGCACATCAATTATGATAGGGCTAAATCTGAAAACAGTAGACAGTGAGACTGGAAATAAGGGGGGTGGGGTGAGAGAAGAATGAAACCAAGACAAAGTTCTGATCAAGGCTCCAAGTTTAATAATAAGTTCTGGGTATATAAAGGAAAAAAACACAAAACCCATCCCCTTCTTCAGTTGTAGCAGCAAGGTCAGCACAGAAAGCCAAACATTCAAAGTTCCCATGGGAATCTGCAACTGCAGTCAAGACAGATGTCTCTGTCCAGGTTGATAAAACCTGTCATGGCGAATATTCAAGGTCCGCTTAGCCTGCTCAAGGCTGGGAAACTGCTCAGCCAACTGGCCTGTCCACTCTTTTAATATTTCTTGAAAGCTTAGACTTGGTTTTATATATTTGTGTCTTATATACTTGCTAAAGTGTGTGTACATGAATATACATATATGCATGCATATGGAAGTCAGAGGCTGGCGTTGGTGTCCTTTCTGAATGTTCTCTATCTTTATATTTTGATACAGGGTTCCCAATGGCCTTGAAGCCCATTAGTTTGTCTCAGAGAACTGACCAATGAGAATCTGTGGTTTTCCTGTCTGTACCGTCTCAGCACAGAGGTTATGTATGCCCTATTCTGCCCAGATTTTTACATTGTTTCTGGAGATCCAAATTCAGTTCTTTGTTTGTATGTATCAGGTATATCATCAACTGAGTCATCTCTTTAGTGGTTGTGGGCCACTACTCCTGAGGATATTAAACAAATATCTAATCACCCCAGATAGGAAACCAGTAACAGACAAAGAGAGGGATAATACAAAAATGAAGTTGGTGAACCACTGAGTTTTGTTGTGGTCACTTATAGGAATATGGGTGATGAGTTACTCCTAGGAGCAGAAATGACTCAAATGCAGCCACAACAACAAAGCCCGTCCTAGCATGGGTGACAGTTTATGAAACGCGGAAGCCTGCAGCACACTGCACAGCCTTGAAGGAAGATCAACAAGTGTCTTTTCAGGTAGTTCAGCTGCTGAGCTTTCCCCAGCAGCTCTGCTGATCTCTCTGTCTTGGGCAGCTTTGCTTGTCTGAGAGTGTTGTTCAGCAGTTCCTGCTGCTTATATAAATACTCGGGGAGAGGGAAGTAGTAGATCTGTTCAGTTTCAGGGATTTCCTAAAACCTTTGAGTTGTTTACTTCCTGAACTCAGCTAGTTTTTTCATCTCCACTTTGAATACCCTGCATCTTAAGATTTCCTAAAAGATAGAAGGCTTTATGCCCAAGAAAATTTCCACACAACAGAAGCCTGGTTTTATAACTTTCAAAGCATAAAAACACTATTTAGATATATGGCAATTATATGAAATTCAAATTTCAGGGTCTATAAATATTTAAATGCTCGTGGCCATGTTCCTATAAGGTTTTATTGCAGCTGCCATGTTTAGTGGTTTATATATTTATTACATTTACCTTTTTACAGTGGCAGAGTTGCACAGTATGGTGTTCAAAGCAAGTAATAGTCACTAGCTAGTCTTTAAGTGAAATGGTACACTCCTGATATCCCAGTTTTTGTGAGGGTCAGGCAAAAGGGTTGCAAATCTGAGGTCAGCTTGGGCTGTATAAGGAGATCTTGTCTTGAAATTAAAATTAAGAAAAATAAAGTGCACCAATAGGCTTCCCTCAGTGGAAGCTCTGAGCACACTCAGGCTCGCTCTTCTTTCCCTATGAAGCCAACGTTTTGACACTTCCATTTGTCCCTATGGTACAGTCTACTAAGATTCCAGACTCTGGTCTCAACCCAACCTATACACATTTACCTGTCTCAAGGCTGTGGGTTATTCTAAATCTTATCTAACCCTTTCTCAGCTAGGAAAAGAGGCTGGAGAAGAGGGGTCAGAGGTTATAGGAGCAAAAGCTTCTATAGAACAAACCTAGTAGTGGGGGTAGCGATCCTCTGGGAAACCCTATGATACCCTGACTCTCCTGACCTGGGAACTCGGTGTGGGAGTTTTGCATCGAGGTACAACTCCCTCATTGGCTTCATCATGGTCACTGATGCAGACAGTAAGGAAAGGCTGAGTTGAATTCACGTTCCTCATTGGCCTTTGATTCTACTCGAGGAAAAGTGTTTTAAAATTCTCCTTGGGGTGAGAGGGAAGTTATGAAGCTGAATGTGTTCCCCGGGGAGAGGGAGAAGGCTTGTGTAGAAGAAGAGAGGTGTCACCAAGTAACTTGGTTTGGGAAAAGGGGGGGAGAGATGATCTCCTTCCCACCATAGCAGCTCTGGGACACAGTCCCTAAGTGCCATGACACTAGCCCTCATTTGTGGACAGAGAGGTATGGCCCTCCTCAGGGCGCTGATCCTTGAATCTGATATGGTCTATAGACAACAGGTTCCCCCATGATTCCAGTGTGTGAGCACAGGGGCTATAAAGACCAAATGGTAAAGTATCCACTTGGGTAGATTAAAACGGATATGGGAGAGATGGACTCTGGAGAAATTTAAGAAGGCATTAACAAATCAGAGCCGACACATGTGTGAAGGGTTCAGCCCAGGGAGCTTCGCTCTTCAGTCAAAGCTTGTAGTTACTACACGCTTTACTTCCTATTGTCACTCTGGCTGGAAACCGGGGAAGGAGCTGTGTTGGTTATCTGCAATTGTACTGTGGGGGCAGGGCAAACAAACACGACGGGCTGAGACTACAAGCTAAGAGCTCAGTGTCCTGCATGCCATGCCTGGCGTGGCCTGAGACCCTGACTTCAACTCCCAGAACCACAGAAACAAACAAACGAGCCAGGCTCGTGGTGCACACCCGTAACCCTGGCAATCCGGAGGCAGAGACAGGAACGTGGGCTCAAGGCCAGCCTGGGTTATGTACACAGTGAGAGCCTGCCTTACGGAAGCAAAGCAAGCAGCAACCCACGAAACTTTAGTGACATGGAAGAATACATACTTTAAATGGTGGTTGGCGGGGCTCCTCCCCAACTCCACCATCACATGTCTGTATTCAGCTAGGCAACTCAGCTAGTCTCGCCCTGACATATCTGGAGGTTGTCTAGCTATCCATGAGGATGGTGCAGGGGTGCGGGTGACACCTGTGTCTTTTGTCCTCTAGTAGGCTAACCCAAGTGACATTCTCAAGGAAATGATAGCATGTAAGAATTGTGTGCTTGAAGGTACATGCCCTTTTTAAGTCTCGGATTCTAGCATGTTTACTAATATCCCCATTGGCCAAAGACAGTGACGTGATGTGGATGGAGTCAGAGTGGAGGAGCTTTGCAAAGATGTATGCAACAGGATCTAGGAAGGCGTGACGAAATGGGATCCCGGCTACACTCAGTCTCCCATATTGGTTTTAATCTACCCAAGTGGATGCTTTAGCATTTGGTCTTTATAGCCCCTGTGCTCTCACACTGGAATCATGGGGGAACCTGTTGTCTATAGACCATATCAGATTCAAGGATCAGAGATTCTGAGTTTAGTGGTCATCCTGAGAGGGGCTCGGACATCTGCACTTTCACACGCTGTCTGGGAGATTCTAACACATTTGATATTTGGAAGACTTGGTTGTTTGCTGGTCAGCTAGGTTTTTCCATTAATGCGTGCCTCCTCCTCCTCCTCCTCCTCCTCCTCCTCCTCCTCCTCCTCCTCTTCGTTCTCCTCCTCCTTCTCCTTTTTCTCTTGAAGAGCCTTGCCATGGATGCCATGGATATTCATGGCCAGCCTCGAACTCCTGACCCTTCTGTCTTCATTGGGATTACATGTGTACACTCATGCTCCTGGCTTTATATCTTTGAACTGGCACTCGACTTTGGAGATACCAACACATGATTGGGGATTACTGGTTGGGGACAAAATGCTCCCTGCACTGTGAACTGATAGAGCTTGTGAAACTGCATGACTTGCATGAGAGCTTGCTTTACAGTCCAAGATAGTATTTATGTCGTGTTGAACTTCATAAGCAGATGGTTCTCATTGTAAAACTGATCCACACAGGTGGAACTTGTGCACAGCAACCAAGAATAAAGAAAGCCCAGGTGAGTGGGCTATTTCTAGATATAGATTCTGTGGATGTGTACACTTGAGAGTGATAAGCAGGGGCTGACAGGGAGATAATTAGAGATCTTTTGGCCCCATGTATGTTCCCTAGGACCCAATTCTATAGCCAACAGATGCCACTGCCTTTCAAAGTTTGTTTCCAAGTTTCTCTCACATCATTGAAGGTTGTCTGCGGTAAGTATCCCCACCCTCCATTTTAAAAAAATATATCACTCTTACATTAATGAAATTGTTGATGAGAAAAGTGACTTTCTTATTGTATATATTATTTAATCCTTGTAAGAAGATTTCTATGAGGTTGGTGTCATTCTCTGCAATTTCTAGAGAAGAAAGACAAGACTCGGTGTATGTGAGTGGTTCGTTGTGAAACAAGACCTATAAAATATGCCATTAAGAAGGAATCGTGTGTGCTTACTAACTAGCCACAGTTCCAAAGACTGCACTGGGGCCAAGCACAAGAATGCTAGCTTCAAGAGCCTGGCCAGGCTGGTGCCTCCTGGCCCCATGCATGTGTGTGTATGTATGTATATGTGTATGTGTGTGTATATGTGTACGTGCATGTGTGTGCATGTATGTGTGTATATGTATTTGGGTATGTGTGTGTATGTATGTATATATGGATGCATGCATGTATGTATAGTTCCCTGGTAGCCTAGGCAGATTGTTGGGTTAGATTAACACCACTCATGCCTTGTGTCACTGTGGCTGTCTCCCACCCTGTACAGCTTAGCCACACATGTAGTCTTTCCTGCTGCAACGCCCAAGGGAGGTAGACAAAACCACACCACCTTCAGTGAGCAGAGAGAGGAGCACACTGTGATGGCCCGTGGGAATCACTGATGCTCGCACAGACTCTTCCTTCTTGTCCCTCTTGACACATGCCTGTTTTCAGTTTTATTTTCGGTCCCACTGTCTTTCTCAACCAGAAATGGCCAGCACTCTCCCATCCCCCACACCAAGCCCTTCCCTCACTGATTAGAACTTTGAACTTATCTAGATAGACAGCCTACCACTGAGGTGCCCGCCTGTCTCTAAGTAGTAAGACTGTGTCACAGTGCCAGACACTGCTGCTTCTGCATCCTGGGCCAGAATTCAATGACAGTGTTTTTGGGGACAAATATTCAAATCTTTAGGTGTGTTAGTAATTGTTCCCAGTAAAAATCAGTAGCTACCGACTCAACCACAAAATTCTAATAAAATTTGGGAATGGTGGCATTGGGAGGACAGCCAAGTAGCATCCTGAAAGCCACTGTTCCACAGTGTTTGGTGGCCACTGAGTCCACAGAGATTTATTTTACCATGACAACATGGGGTGGCCTTTCTGAGCCAATGATCACCAAGACTCACCTCCTGTTGGCTAATAGCGTCTTCCAAGGCTTGGGACTCTTTCAACTGGCCTCTGCTTCTTGTAGGGTTGGAGGAGTACAACTCAACCACACTCATACAGTCTCACTGCTGACACTTGCTGTTCCAAATACGAGCGAGGGCTTTTCCAGAAACTTCCAAGTGTGTGGCTCAAAGGTCAGACACACTAGTTTCATAGCTCAACACCCCCTGGACTTTTTTCATCACGGAGACAGCAGGGCAACAAAAATTATAACAGAGGTAGCCCAAGCTGTGTCTGGGAAACACTGTGGAGGAAGAAAACTAGGAACCTTCATCTCATGAACTGACTCCTTTAGTTGGTTTAACAGTAGCTCTGAGAAACTGACAGTAAGAAATGAATTAAAAAATAATCTGTGCCCTTGCCCCACCTACCATGATCTAATTTTGGTTAGCAATGAAACTCTCTAGACGAGCCAAGGGTCAGGGGAAGAATCATTCTAAATCCAACTCTTCCTTTCCCCAAGCAGTCTCTAATGTGTTCTGGCTGACCATAATAGTATTTTCCCATCCTCTCTGCCATGGCCTTAATTCAAGCTGTCAGTACCACTCAGTTGCTCTAACCATCTGCTGAAGGTTTCCCTCCGCTCATAGTCCTCACACCTTTCAAGTCACCCACCAGTTCCCATGTTAAAAATACCTGTCGCATTTCTCCATGATATAAAACATGCAAACTTTCTACCTCAGAGAGAACACACCCTGAAGTCTCAAAGACAAAGATCTGGTCCTTGCCAGGGTCCCCAGCCTCACTTCCATCATTCCCCACATGCACTCCACACGTCGAGGTAGGAATGCCTATAGCGTACTGACAGAAGCCCTCCTTCTGTGTATTGGCACATACGTGGCACATACGTGGTCTGTCTCATGGTTATGCAACTATTGTTGGGGGGGGTCCAAAAACCTGCTTCCCATGGAGGGACTCAGAGACTCGGGCTGCCTTGATCCTTTGGCTCTGGCCTCCCAGATCAGAGCTGAACTTGTTTTATATAAGAGTATGAGACCAATTGGAGTCTCATGTTCTAATATGTCCCCCAACCCAGAAGTGTCACACATCACTTACATCCACCTTCCATTGGCCTGAACTGTCAATGGTTCCCTGTAAAGCAGAGGGAAATTTAGTTTTCTGCATACTTAAAAAAAAAAAAAAAGGAGAGCCAGATACTGTCAGGAACTAGAAGAGTTTACCCTGTGCCCCATTAATAATAATGTTCCGTTATTTCGGGAGCTTTGTGTACTCTTCCTTACCATTCAGGGCTATGGGTGCTGCTCCCTCCTTCCAGAAACCCCTCTCCCCTCCCCTTTCTCCACCAACACATTTCCCCCTGGATCATCTGGACAGTCAAGCTTTGTTCGGAAGTCCACGAAGCCTTCCCTGATGGCCCCCTAGTCCCACCGTGGGTATCTTTCACTCTCCTCAGTGATAATGGACAGGCCATTAACACTCCCTGTATTCATAGCGTCTATGTATACAGCAGTCCTTCCTGATTCCTTATATCCCAAGACCCCCACATAGAAGAGCAACTGCCCGTTACTGGGTTGAGCTAATGCTGTTCTCATGCCCCTCCCCCCTTCCCCAGCATGGACTTCCTAGCATTGTAGAAACTGGCTCAGTGGTCCGTCTTAGAATTGTCCTTGCCTCTTCCTGAACCCTCTATCTGGGTGTCACTTGGCAGGTCATTTTCTTGGACCCAGCATGATCTATTAAGGACAATGCCAGGTGGACAGGGTCAATGGTGAAGAGTAACAGAGCCTCTGAGATGGTGGAGCTATGCGTACTTCCTTTACCACACAGGCTGATGTCTGGCCCACAGGAATCCAGCAAGCACACATCCCTGCATCTGTGGGGGATGAAGACAATTCTTTTAGTTGCCTTGAAGACTTGCCGTGACTCCTCCCATGAAGAGGGCTCTGTCAACCGGCCTCTGCTTCTTGTAGGGCTGGAGGAGTACAACTCAGCCACACTCATACAATAAACATGGTCTCAAATGGCCTGGCTTCCTCTTTCCTGTCTTAAAAAAAAAAAAAGAATTTACCAACTACTGTCCCTGCTTTCTCTGGAGACCCCATTGCAGGCAGTGCTATGCTTCCTTAGTGTTCCGGCTGAGATATAACACGGCAATTGGTGTCTGCTTCCTGAAGAACTTTCCAACACTCCACACGGGTCTCTCTCCTCAGATCTTCATTATCTATCATCAGAACCCATTCTGGTGTTCTCATTCCTCAGCCTTAAGCACTCCAGGAAAACACGTGTGACATCTGTTGTCATTTTCCCCTTTCCCCTGGCACCTGTTATGCCTTCTAGATTAGTATCCACAGTAGACTTAATTACTGCAATATTTGCCTCCTTCTTGCTCATTAATAAAGCTATCTCAGCACAGAGCGCTCCAGTTACGGCTCCCAAGCCATATTCAGGCATGTGAAGGGAAGATGATAGTCATTTGATTATTTGTGTGATAACTAGCAAAATGATGTGTTCACAGCCACTCCCCTAAAGGTTCAACATCCTTCTCAGATCCAAGCACCACATGATTATTAGAGTTCTTTTTAAAGTGACATTTTAAAGATCAATCAATTGTTTACAGTATCTTTTGTTTTCTTTTTAGTTTTTACTGTATGTTCATGGAAGTCCAGAGCTCCATGTATGTCTGTGCACCAGATCCATACAGTGCCTGCAGAGGCCAGAAAAGGACGTTCGATCTCCTGTGATTTTTGAGCCACCATGTACATGCTGGGAATCAAATCTGAATGATTTGCAAGATGGTGGTATCCTCTGCAAGTCTCTTCATTGGTCTGTTGTGGGCTGGAATACATCTTATTGCAGGGCCAAGATAGGTGGCACTGGCATTCTGGGCAATGGTGGGCATTCTGGGTAACACTGGGCATTCTGGGTAATGCTGGGCATTCTGGGTAACTGTAGAGAGCCTTATTGAGTTGCCATGCCACCTGACAGGAACCTGATATCGACCATAAATGAAGTTTCTCTCCCAGCCTTTGATTGGGAACTCCTGTGTCAGCCATAATACCCTCCACCTAGGGTGGAGTGCTCAGACCAAGGTGAAGCCTATTGTTCTTCAAGGACCTGCAGCCTCCTGGGAAACACTAGCCACCTGTGGAGCAACTGAACTGATTCTGCTGAGAAGCTTCCAGCCTTTTTCCCTACCTATATATATTGGGAATTCTTCATTAAACTTGAAGACCTTGAATAGCAGGTGTTATCTTGGTCTCTGTCTCCTTTTTTGCTGCCTTCCCATATATCCCCAGCTTCCCTTCCAGGTAACCCGTTCGATGTAACTACAGACAGTTACAGGTAACACTGGGCATTCTGGGTAACATTGGGCATTCTGGGTAACATTGGGCATTCTGGATGACATTAGGCATTCTGGACCACCCACTGATCTAAATTTTACCAACAAGAACTCTTGCTTTTGCAGAGAAGATTCATAAAACCTTCAGAGAAGACCTTAGTCCGGCATGCTTACGGTGAGCTGTTGCTCGATCACTCCAGACCATTGAGAGCATTTAGATGAAGCCAAGAACTCTTAGCTTCCGTGCTATGCCTCCGAAGCGCCTGCCCTAGCCCCTGCATCCACAGCACATCAGACCTTCTCTCTCATGCGCCCATTTCTTTACCTGCACATTACTTATATCGTTATTGTTTTTCTCATTTCTTTATAGTGAAATGAGGGCAGAGAACTTGTCTTTTATCCACTGGGAATAGTGTCCATCCCAGACGGCAACAGAACAAATCAACTAATGGAACTCTTTCAGTCTGGCTGTGTCATTTTTATAAATGAGAAAATGGTATGCAGTCCGATGGACAGAGGACCTGCCCAAGGTTCCATAGCTAGACCACAGAGGACAAGCCTTGGGAGTTTAGATCTAACCTCCTGTCTATGTCCACTGTGGCCACATGGATGCATGGACAATTCTACCTTGACCCGATGCCCTCCTTACCTTTGGAAAAAAGGAAATGATCATTTGTCTGGCAATGCAAAATGTAAATGGTGTGTGGACTGTGGGTCTCAATGCAGGGGGCAGCAATGTCAGCCCACGCTCTACGGCTCCACCGTTCCCCCTGTGAAATGTCTGTTGAGCAATGTGATGTCACCTCCAGGAAGGGAGCACAGGGAGGCACAGCCATCAGATTGGGGACTGTGCGGAGAGGACCACGAATGAGCCTGCTGTGAGCGCTGCCCCTGGTCTTCAGTTCCTCTGTGCTCGACCCGAACTTCAGTTCTGAGAGAGGAGTCAGAGCTAACAGAACCCATTCCTTGAACTGAACCATGAGCCCTTTCTCCTCCTCATTCACCCAGGAAACAAGCAGTGTCGAAACTTGGGGCACACAGCAGGGCAGAATCAAGGTCTCCTGCATGGTTAGACATGGGATTATTGGTTCGTTTTCAAGCCGGAAAGAGGGCTCTGGGTTCTGTGTCGGGAGGGTGATCAGATGGCCATTCTTTCCCCAGCTGAATCAGTGGAAGGACATGCTAGGACAACAGCGGTTATCCAGACTTGTGTCTTTCAGAACACGTGTAGGGAATTGTTCCTATAGCAACAAGGGATTTAGTTCAAGCAAACTCCTGCAGACCCACATAATGCAGCCAGGGAGTCCTTGGAGTAGGTTCCCCTGGAAGGGGGAATGATTGTGCTCAGAAGAATGCAGCAGCCTATACTCCATTTCCAGATCTAGGGGTTCAGAAAGTATAGCCAGGGACCCCAAACAGCCAGACTCTCCCAAGGACATCCAGGGAACTGCAGAGGCCTGAAGTCTGCATGCCTTGCTGGACTTGCTATTGACTCTCTGCTTTCCTCTGAGCCTCTGGTATTTCTATCTTACTTATTCGATAATTAGCCTAGCCTAATCGGGTTAGCACCTGATTTAGCACCTGGCCTAGCACCTGGGCTAGCACCTGGGTTAGCATCTGGGTTAGCATCTGGTTTAGCACCTGGCCTAGCACCTGGGCTAGCACCTGGGTTAGCATCTGGGTTAGCATCTGGTTTAGCACCTGGCCTAGCACCTGGGCTAGCACCTGGGTTATTAGCATCTGGGCTAGCACCTGGGTTATTAGCATCTGGGCTAGCACCTGGGTTATTAGCATCTGGGCTAGCACCTGGGTTAGTACCTGGTCTAGCACCTGGGTCTGAAACTCAGGGATTTCCCCCGCCCCCCATTCATTTCTCTCGTTCCTTGTTAAAGCATGGGAATCACCAGTGATTGCTGTGACGATTAGCAAGCCCTGTGGAAAGGCACTGGGACCTGACCAACTCTGTGATACTGAACAAATACATGTCTTAATCTCTCTGAGTTTTGTCAGCCTTGCTTCTAAATGATAGTTGTACATTATGGGGTTATTACAAAGGGTCTGTGCAGAAACCTGGAGACAGCACCCAGTGTATTTCCCTGCCAGTGGGACCTCTCGAAACGCCCCTCTTCCCCATCCCACATTCCAAGTCCAGATCTCATCCTGTTTCGGGAAAAGAGACACTTCCATGGGAAGTGGTAAAGGAATTTGGAGGCCAGGGCTGCCTTGTTGGCAGGAGAGAGAAGAAAGGTGGTTGATAACGAAGGGGGTTCACTGCAGGAGGTTGGTGGGGCACAAGTCGGGTAAAATTCAACTCCGCGTTCATGTCCTGGGAGTGTTGGGAGAAATCCTCCAAGTGGCCTTAGAAACCCTGCACAGTGCTTTCTTGGCCCATTGCTGTTCCCTGCAGCCATGCATTGCTTGTGAGTTTTACTGGAGTTGTGCAAACAAGGTGTCTGATCCAGAGCGCAGGAGAGAGAACACTGGCGAGGCTGTCGGGGAATAAAAGGAAAGGCAGCTCTGTGTGACCTTTGCAGCCCCCTACACACACACACACTGTGGAGGTAACACACACACACACACACACACACACACACACACACCAGTACTGAAAAGAATGGCAGGGTTGGGGGAAATGGAAGAGGAATTTAATATTTAAATTTTTATATGTGTGTGTGCTCATGTTTCTGCGTGCAGGCTCATGTTCATGTATGTACATAAGGGAGCAGCAGCTAACATCTAGAGTCTTCTTCAATTGCCTTATGTTCTGGGACAGACACTCTAAGCAGAACTGCTTAGCAATCTGGCTACGGCGGATGGCCAGCACACTCCAAGGGCCTTCCCGCTGCTGCTCCTTCAGTGCTGGGATCGCTTGTGTGACTCGTCACACTGGGATCTTTACACAAGTGCTGTGGGTCCAGAAGCAAGTTCTCGTGCTTGCACGGCACACGCCTTCCTCACAGTCGTCTTCCCCACACAAGTTCTTTCACCTCTTTCTGCTGTCCCTAAACCATCTCGACCGGAGACCCGAGAAAGCATTTTTAAAATTCAACCAATATTACATCGTGTCCCAGGCCAGCAACAGTAAAACGCAGCGTGCTCTGTTCTCCCCAGCGTCCTGTGCCTCCTAGCAGAGAGAGGACAAAGAGTAGAAAGGAAAGAAGGGAAACAGCCCCATCCCCCACGTGTGCACAGCCAGCCTCACCAGAGTGACCTGAGTCAGAGCACACATCTTTCCAGCTAGAAAAACAGGAGCGTCTGAGGCATCTGAAGGGGTGGGGTTCGCCTCTCGGGTTAGCTCTGCTTGGAGAAAAGACCTAAGTGTTTCTCAAAAGTCCTTCAGAACATCTGGCCATGGGTCTGGCCAGAGGACAAACGTGGAGATGAAGATTCAGGTATAAATGTCTGAATACCCAAGGAGGAGGCTGAGATGGCTTGTTGCCTAGCAACTGCTTGTAGGGCTCCTATGAGTGCTGCAGGTGATGGCAAGAGAAGCCGGAAAGGCAGGCAGGCCCTGGGCCTGAACAGAGAGAGATGCTGAGCTAAGTCTCATCTGTCCTACACAGACCCATCTTTCACACACAGCACTGGCCTGTTCACCGTGCTGTGGAGGCAACGGGACATCCTGCATTTTGCCAACTCAGTGGCCATGGCTACCAAAATGAAAGAGGCTGCCTGTAGAAAATAGAAAACCTCAGTTTTCACTCCTATGGGGATGTTGGATGAAGGGTTTGGTGGTGACTACAGGGCTGAGACCAAGGGCCCCAGGATCTGCATCTCTGCCGAGGCCTGCCAGCCAGGGAAGCGACTCTCCTCGGGTCTTGGTTGACAATTGCTTCAGTCCCAGAACCTCGAGGGATGCAATGGCCCTTGAGAGTGCAGAGGAGATTCAGGGAGACACAATGTCCTTAGTCTAATTGATTTGCCTCAGAGAAAGCAAGTGCTGCGCTGTATTTTTCTCTGTTGATTACCATTGTTGCTGCTCACACAGAATCACGCCAGTCAATCCTCATTGTAAAAGATTTCCACCTGCAAATGATGAAAATAAGCAGCATCCGGCTGCCACTCTTCCCCGCCCCGCCTCCTCTCTTCCTTGCCCCGCCTCCACTCTTCTCCGCCCCGCCTCCACTCTTCCCCACCCACCGCCACTCTTCCCTGCCCCGCCTCCACTCTTTCCCTGCCCCACCTCCACTCTTTCTTGCCCCGCCTCCACTCTTTCTTGCCCTGCCTCCACTCTTCCTTGCCCCGCCTCCACTCTTCCCCGCCCACCTCCACTCTTCCCCACCCCGCCTCCACTCTTTCCCGCCCCACCTCCACTCTTCCTGCCCGGCCTCCACTCTTTCTTGCCCCGCCTCCACTCTTCTTTGCCCCGCCTTCACTCTTACCCGCCCACCTCCACTCTTCCCCACCCTGCCTCCGCTCTTCCCTGACCCGCCTCCACCTGCCCTTCATCCCAAGCTCCCACCTATGTGCTGGTACCAAATACTACATGCATACACACATATACAAGTGTGTAGAATCTGAAGCCAGCCTAGATTCCAAGGCCTACGATCATGAACAAGTTTTTAAGTCATTTTGTACCTCTTTGCAAAATTCTCCCTTTTAACCATCTTCCTTAACCCTGAAGATGATTAAATTAGACCATGTATGTAATCTATATTCATACCGGTCACATGTTATTGTGGGCAATATTACTATTGTCATCTGATATACACTGTGCAGAGCCTGATTGGAAAGCTGAGACTTTGGTCAGTGGTCACACTGTTCAAACTTCGCTTCTGCTAATTAACGATATAATAGTAGACAGGATTTAACCTTGGCTAGCTTCAATTTTCTCATCTGGAAAGAAAAGTTAAATATATCCCAGGTATAGTCAGTCCCACAGGAAGTCCTAAAATTCTTCCTCTCCCTAGAATTATTAAGGCTTTTAAGCATCATTCATTCATTCATTCATTCACCAATTCAACAAA
Source organism: Apodemus agrarius (assembly GCA_964023405.1). NCBI lineage: Eukaryota > Metazoa > Chordata > Mammalia > Rodentia > Muridae > Apodemus > Apodemus agrarius. The sequence goes on along the minus strand of OZ030025.1, from coordinate 45,205,060 downwards.
TGCTACATGTCAGGTGCCTTGATGGACAAAGCAGCCCCAGTCCAGTGGATAACAGAGTCATCAGTGAGATGAGGTAAGGCTTTGTTAGACCAGGCATGGTAAAGCATTCAGCCTTGGAAATGAGGCCCCGAGGAAGGACTTCTCATGGCCATAGAGCCTCAGAAATGGGAGAAACAGCACAGGGTCACATGGGCTGGTGAGCAGAGGCTCTCGGGTGGGTCAGGATCTTACTGCTGTCTTCTCTTCAGGCAGGAGCAGCAAACTTGTGGGGAGCACTGACTGCTTGGAATAGCTGCAAGGGAGTCCGTGGGCGTGTGGGTGGGGTGGGGTGGGGTGGGAGTGAGGGTTGGAGCCAGGGCCGTGTTCCAAGTGCAAAGCCCAATAAAGCAGGTGATTGGTAATCAAGGGTTCTGACTGGTCAGTTTGCACAGCAAAGTTGAGATCACAGGTATTTCGTCTCTAAGAACCAGAACCGGCTAGTTCTAGGAGAGGCCTCCAGGGACCACAGGGAATCAGACAGCAAAGCATTGTAATTATAAAGTATGGCTGTCAGATGGATATGGAGCTGGTGTGCAGGAAAAATACAACAAACCTGCTGCTGGCTGGGGTCTGAAGCCTCCTGACAAACAGGAGTCTCGATTGTTCATCACATCACATGACAGCCCCTCACCGGAAGTACCAGCCGTTTTGCCTACTTCAGGACAGCCCAGCTCAGACCGGATCCTGGCCAAGGTTCCCCATGCACACGCTATCAGCACCTGACTCGAGTCCAACAACCACCGTCTCAGGCTCTTATTAAGATTCTTTGACTGGCAAAGCATTAGACATAACAGGAACAAAAGCTATCCCACTGACACAATTCTGACAAGGTTGTGTGGGCAGGTGGGGCGCGCGGCTCTGTGACTGAGTCAGTGTTTACTGAACTCCTGGCTATTCTCAGTCCACACCTTGGCCCAGGGAAGGACCATGGCTACAAAAGGCCCCAGAGTCCTTGGCTTCTCCAGCTCACAGCACAGCGGGACCCACCCAAGAGTCATCTGAGGAGGTGTGACCCAGCTCTTCACGATCAGGTGTGCTCTGTGAACTCTCCATTTTGAGAAAGAAAGAAAGAAAGAAAGAAAGAAAGAAAGAAAGAAAGAAAGAAAGAAAAGAAGGAAGGAATGAAGGAGAGAGAAAGAAAGAAAGAACAAATGAAAGAGAAAGAAAGAAAGAAGGAAAGAAGAGGGGGGATGGGAAGGAGGCAGGACAATGAGCTAAGGATGCAGATGAACAGTGAATCACTTTGGCCAGATCACAAAGACATGAAGCAGCAAGAAAAGGAGAAATCTCTCGGGCTTATATAAATGCTAACCTTGGCCTCCTGCTAACAAAGCTGAACTGATCTCCTGAAACTGCGACCTGCAGAGACACCTGCCATCTTGTTCTGCCTCTCTCCTCTGCTGACGATCAGGCTTTGCAAAAGGCCTTCCCCCCTTGCCCTGATCAGCCGTCCTTAGGACTCCAGTATGTTCTGCATTTCAAAGAGCTTTTATTGCATGCGTGCCTACCACGTGCCCAACCTCTGCTGGGCGCTCCTGAATTTTTTTTTTTTTTTACTGTTTTTTACAGCCTTGACCTGCTGCGTCTTATGCTAGGGCAGAGGTTGGGTGCTCAGGATCCCTGGTGGAAGAAAGCCCAGTGTGGCTCAGAGAAGCGAGGCCGGCCGGGCTTCCAGAGGCAGAGGTTTGTCAGGCTTAGAAGTAGGGGGTATTCGAGACAGAAGCAGCAGCGCCATTGTGGGCAGGAGGCCAGAGACTGAAATGATGCTTTACTGGAATCGAAGGTGTGTGTCTCTCTGGAGTAGGGATGAGGGGGAGGAGTGGAGGGGCCGGACCATAACAGACCTCAGGCACCATTCATCAAGAAAATTTTGAGAACAATATAAAAAGGAAGATTTTGCATGACTACATTAGAATTTGGGAATAATTTTGATGAAATATAGAAGAAAGAAACCTATAGGAAGGTCCCTATAAAACTTAAGATGGGGCTGGCTGGATTGCTCAGAAAGTCAAAGTGCTTGCTGTGCAAACCGGACAACCTGAGTGCGGTCCCCAGAGACCATAGACAGACAGACAGACAGACAGACAGACAGACAGACAGATAGGGAGAGAACCAATGCACAAAATTGTCCTCTGACCCCCACATGCACACCAGAGCGCCTGTGCATCATCCCCACCCCCTTGCATATGATATAATGATAAAGTAAAAAATTCAAATGAATGAAAAAGAAATATGAGGCAAAAGACGGAGAGGCATCTGAACCAGGGTTGGGAAATGATGAGAACAGAACAGACATAGATTTTTTTTTTTTCCAAGTGGCCGTCCAAGTCGGTGACTCTAGGTTCAGAGTTGAGAATGCTGACGATGGCACCTGCTCACTGGCAGTTCCCGCTCTGCCACTCACAGGTTGTGTAGCGCTTGGCAAGGTGACTCATTTCTGAGTACCTCAGACCCAAACGGCTTTCGCCCATACAGATTCGCCTGAATCCAAAGACTCAGGTCGAAAGTAGAACAAGAGCGGGTTCGGTGTTCAAAGAGGTGCATAACAAAGATGCCACGACTCTCTCCGTGTGGAACAAAGTAGATCTCAGGACAATGTGCAGTGACAGAGAAAGAGGACATGCTTCACGTGAGTGTCAAGAAGACAGAAAAATGCCAAGGACACAGCATTAGAAATACACAAGAGCAAAACAGACCAAACTCAAGAAAAAGGCAGACACATTCTCGTCAGAGTGCAGGCTTTGACACTCTCCTCGGTTGTTGGTAGAATATTAGACTAAAAACATAAGGAAGTTTATATAGAAGGACATAAAGTATTTACACATTGCTATCAACAAGCTCGGCCAGGTTGATATTCATAAATGCTATAAAGCCCGCTGGGCAGACGCTCTCAGGACCGCAGTAATCCCTCCACAGGACACAGTGACTGCTTGGGCAAGACATTGGTTGCTTCTTTTTTGAGATAGAGTCTGTCTATACGACCCTTGCTCTCCTGGAACTCACTATGTGGTCGAGGCTGCCCTCGAACTCATAGAGTTCCATCTGCCTCTGCCTCCTGAGTGCTGGGATTACAGGCATATTACACCATACATTGCCAAAGTAAGTCTCGATACATTTAAAAAAAAAATTAAATCATAAATAATGTCTTCCAGCCATTAAAAACTAAATTATAAATTAATAGCAATAATCTATCTGGAAAATCTCCCCCCAAAACGAAGCAACATACTTCCAAATTATTTACACTTCCTATGGAGTACATCAAAAAAAAAAAAAATACCATTAGCGGAATTAGAAAATATTTTTTCCTAACAATGGAAAATTTCAAGGTACAAATAAGACAGGGCTTCAAGAGAAAATCATAGCTCTGAGCACTAATATTAGAAAAAGAAGAGAGCTTTTAAATCAATAACCTAAAAATAATCCAAGAACTCAGAGGAAGAAAAGCAAATTAAACCGCAAATAAAGAGTAGGTAGAGATAATAACAAGAACACGGTTCGACTGGAAAATAGGCAAATTATGGTGGAAACCAGCAAAGCCAAAAGAGGCTTTTTTGCAAGTTTAGTGGAAGTAATGACTGCATAACAGGGAGAAAGGGAGGGAGGCGGGGGACAGAGGGGGGAGAGCACTCTCAATAGGATCTTGAGTACAAGGGGTTATCACCAGAGATTTCCTAAAGACCCTGAAAGGACACTAAAGTGATTTCGTGAGTTTTTTTTACCACTAAACTGGACAGTGGGGATGAAATGGACACACACTTGTGGTAGAAGATAATTTTCTCAAAGCGACAAGAGAATAAATAGGAAACTAGACTCTCTTCTACATTAAAGAAACAAATGTGCAATTATAAACTTTTCTAATAAAAACATCCACGCCCAGATGATTTCCCTGGTGATTTCTACGAATTTTCCCATTACACACACACACACACACACACACACACACACATACACACAATCCATCAGAAAACAGGTGAAACATTTCCAGCTGATTGTATGTGGCCTCTCTAACCCTGATATATGAGAATTTAATAAGGACACTCTAAGAAAAGAAAATAACATAAATTTCCCCATGAATATAGAATCAAAACTGAATATAGAAAAATATTACAAAATATAACCACGTGTGGTGATACACAGCTGTAGTCCCTGTTCTTAGGAGGTAGGGATGGGAGGCTCATAGTCCAAGGTCATCCTCAGCTACCTTGAGAGTTGGAGGCCAGCCTGGGCTACATGAGATCATCTCACAAAGTAAAACAGTAAAGTAGTTTTAAAACAAGACGCCAGCTGCCCTGTTTCTCCTAAGATTGAGGGTAGGACCTGACCATATGTCCAAAGCATTGTGTACAGAATGCAGGCACTGGTGGGCGTGGCTTGTGATGGGTGAGCCCGCCATCGAGCAGGCGTGCCCCTGCAGAACGCACACCCAGAACCACCCACAGGGAACAGAGGCAAGAAAATGTTCTCAGAATGTGAGTGTGCTTGTGCTAGGAGAGGAGCGGGGGCTTCTGGGGCTCCTCTGAGCAGTTAGTTTCCGGGTAGTCTGCTCTTCTCAGAGATCACAGCTGTCCCGTACGTACGTGTGTGCTAATCTCTGTTTCTTGTTCCCCTTCCCCCAAGGCGCGGCCAGCCACAGCTCTCCACACTCTTCTCTCTGCCTCTTCAGAACTCATGATGTCCTCACTCCTCCCTGAGACCTGATCACCCTACACAGCTCAGGCTGGCCTCCTTACAGCGGGCCCCTGCCTCAGGTTCCAGAGGGCTAGGGTTATGAATGTGGACCGCCTGGACGATCCTGTGCTTTCGTAGTGGGTAAAATGCCTTATTTGTTAGAGCCCATCTAGGTTCCTGGAAGACAGATTCCTTCTCGCAGACCCTGCACCGTTCTCCCTAAGTAGAGCTCAGGGAGGGTCCATCAAAAATGGGCTGTCGAGATGGCTCAGAGAGTAATGGTGCTTGCCGCCAAACCCAACAACCTGAGTTCATTTCCCCAGGACCCACATGGTGAAAAGAAAATAAACTTCTACAAGTTGACCTCCATGTAATCATGTACATGTTTGAGCACGCGCACGCGCGCGCGCGCGCGCGCGCGCGCACACACACACACACACACACACAATGTACCCCTCAAAAGAATTATAGAGGCCTGCTGGCCCTGGCCGGTGGGCCTTCACTGCTGCCCTCTCCCCAGGTCACCGCCACGCTAGGCGGAAAACAGCCAGGCTGTTTCTGCTCTCTCTGGAGCCATCTGTCAGCGCTAAGCCCAGCCAGGTGGAGAAGACCCCGGAGCCTCGCAGCCCGGAGCTGCTCGCCTTATGGCAGCAGAGCCTGACCCAGGCTGTGATGGAGGTAGACGCCATGCTCAGAAGCAGACGGGGAGGTGTGCCTGGGCAAATGGAACAGCTGGAGGAGGAGGCGGGAGGACTCAAGGAGGAGCTGCTGCTCCGGGTGCGGGTATGGGTGTGCCTGGCCAGGGAGCAGGACCACTTCCGGGACCTGCGCTCTTCACTGAAGCAGACGCAGCCTCACCTGCTGCCCATTCTTTAACTGGCTCAGTGTCACACACAAGAGCTGCTGGAAAGAGTGCACTGCAGTGAGGATGACAGTCCGTCTCTCATGACAGCGACATGACCATCAATGATGATGATGATGATGATGACGACGACGACGACGACGACAATGACGACGATGATGACGACTGCTGGATTTTACTGTTTCACAGCCTGCATGAGAAAAGACTTACAGAGAATGTCTGAGCCGTCTTTGACGTCGTTGGGCGAGCAGATGCTCCACATCAACAGATGAACGTTCAGACATTTATCTCCTTTGGATGGAAAGGTCTGAGCAGAGGAAATGCCGCGGCCCAGGAAGCACTGGGAGATCGCTCCCCACAGAGACTGAGACCCCCCTCTTGCTGAGGATACACATCGGAGGACTTCATCGCGTTGCTGGGACACGGCCAGAGCTGCTGCATCCAGGAGTCGGAGAGTGTAGATTAGCGCTGTCATGATGGACCGTCAGGGATACTTTAGTAGAGATGAGTAAGGAGAATTAGAAAGACTTTGAACAAAAACCTGAAACTGTCTCATTCTTGGCCTTAGGAGGGCTTGATCTTCAAAGTCCCCAGAGGCATGACCACCCTGGACTTGATAGGCCCTTACAGTCTGTACCCAAGGCCAGACAGAGTGTGTAGATCATGCTACAATCAAACAATTTTTCAATCAATTTTAAAAATCAATTTTCTAGCGTGGATATTGTTTTTCCTTTGGGGTTTCCATGTGTTTTGTTTCAAGGTTTTTAATTACTGTTATTGCTTTTGTTCTTGTCATTGATTGGCTGTTTTAACTAAAGTTATGCATTGTATATAATTGCTGTTTGTGAGCCCCTGTCGAGTGAAATGACTATTTTCGTGAATAAAAAAAAAAGTGATTTCCCCCACAAAAAGAATTATAAAAAGAAAATAAAAGAGGAACCTGTCACCACGGGGTGTGGGGGAACTGGGGAGACACACAGCTTAGTTTCTATAGTGTTTGCAGGCGTGAGACTCCCAGGACTCACCTCAGTTTTTAAATGGTTTATAATTCTGGGCACAGTAGAGCGCATCTTTAATCCCAGCACAGGGAAGAGAGAGACAGGAGGATCCTGGGGCATGCAGACTAGATGCCCTGGTGAGCTCCAGGTTCAGCGGCAGACGGTGTACAAGATAGAAGACAGAGAGTGGATCAATAAAGCACTCATTGCTGGCCTTGCCCCACACACGCACAGGCACGCATGTGAGGGGCACCCCCATGTACCCCGTGTACCCATTCATACAAGATAGACGCACATTCACACACACAAAACCCATCAGTGGATAACAAAGGGACAATACGTGCTCTACCACCTAGAGCACAGCATTGACATCACAGTACAAAGCCGTCCTCAAGCACAGAGACAATCCTATGGCCAAACCCTAATCCTAATCTGGGCAGCTATAGCAGGGAGAACAGGGACCCCCCAATGATACCCCTACAGACACAACATCCCATACACATCGATCTCTACAGCCTGTGAACCAGCCACTTCAAATGGGGGCGAGACTCTGGAGGTATGGTTAAGGTCAAGTTTGCCGAGATTATTAGCCTGAGTGGTTTAGGTGGGCCCCATCTGGTCACAGAATCTTTGAAAGCATTCATCCCTCCTGTGATGTTGTCAACTAGATGGGACCTAGACTGGCCTGAGAGACTGACCTGAGGGTGTGCCTGTGGACGATTGTCTTGGTTCGGTGGAGATAGAAGGACCCATCCCTGGGGAGTGGTCCAATAATTCTCTGGGCAAGGCTACTGGACAGAGAGAGAGAGAGAGAGAGAGAGAGAGAGAGAGAGAGAGAGAGAGGGCTGAACGCAGGCATTTCTCACTCTGCCTCTTGATTATGGATGATGTGAGAGCACCTGCTACGAGCTCCTGTCACCTGCACATCCCCACCATGATGGATGGTACCAGGAACCCTGAGCCAAGGTAGAGCCGTCCACACTTGCTGATATTGTTGGGGCACACAATGGGAAAACTATCCAAAACACTTCTTTTGTGTTAGTCAGTGGGAAGAGCTAACTACGGAATGAGGGTCATGACAGAGTGCGGGACCGGAGAACATCCCTAGTCTTGATGGTGAAAAGAAGATCAAGAATTTAGAACTGGAAAATGCTAGGAAAGTGATCTTTCGTTGGAGCCTCTGAAAGGAGTGCCGTTGTGCCAGCCCCCCTGGCTTTAGTCCTGGGAGACCCATACAGGACTTGTAACAAGTCTGCGAGATAATACATCTGTGTGCCTAAATGCCAAGCTTCACAAACAACTGCACCATCAACAGGAGATACCGTGGAAACGGAACTCTCCACAGGATTGCTGCTGACATTCGAAGCAGGCAGTTAGCAAAAGGGGAAGGATCAGTTTAGTGCGCGACTGGCTGCTCGCTATGACGTCCAGTGTTGGTATGACGTGAGAGGCAGGTTTTTAAGTCCTAAAGTCGTTTGAAGCTAACAAAATGGTTCCACTTTTCCTTTAGTTACAGAGGCTCTGGGAAGGCCAACTGAAACAGGGTGTTAATCCAAAAGACGGGAGAAGACAGACCACCAAACCAAATTATTATGACCAAATTATTTAAAGAAAGTAATTAATTAAAGGAAGCTTTTTGAATTCATGTACAAGGGCAGCCTCCCCCTAAGTCAGGGCTCAAGAGGTCAGCACAGACATGGCAAAGACAAGCTTTTATAGCTCAGGGGTAGGGGGTTTCCACACAGGGATTTGGTGGGCAAAACAGGTAGGGTTTACAGGAACAGAAGCATAGCAAGTTAGTCCCTCCTGAATCAGAGACGTGGCTGTAAGGTGGGCAGACAAGGTGCCATAGGGGCTCGTACAACTTTTGGAAGAAAGGATGTTTTGCAAGATGGTTGTAAACAACTTTTGAAACAAAGACAGGATTGTCATTCTTGGGACAGGCATGACAGAACCATTTGTACCATCTCCAAAACATAGGGATAATCATAAACAGGAAGGAACCTAGTTTATCTTTACTAGAAGACGGCCTTTAAGCCTACGATGGAGGCAGGCTGGTCCTTCAAGAGAGCCAGCGCAGCAATGCCCTCCCTGGGACTCTGTAAGAGGTGATGTGCCTCCGAGACTCACTTCCTGGCTCATATGTCGCCTTTGGTAGAGCTGAACGCCCTTGGCACACAAGCCGTTCTCCGTTGGCATGTTCCAGCTAACATGTTTCACTGTTACATATACTGGAGTGCTTGGCCCAAAGGCACAAAGTAGAATGGGGGAGGGGTGGGGAGGAGGGTGCCTGGGAAATTTGAGAGCCAAGTTCTTGGCAGAGGCTAGACCTCGGTCCTTTGAAAGACATATAGATAAAGATAATTACTGATCTGTGGACATGAAAGCACGCTGGGCCTTGTCCTAAAGATCCAGCATATAGTCCTTTGTTTTGTACACTCTATGTAGGCAAACCCTAGAATATACTCGACAGTTCCTGGGACGTTTATTTCAAAAGGTGTTTAGATACAGTATGAGACCATGAGAAAACCCTGTCACCATGTCACCAGGATCAGTCAGACCAGGAGAATACCCAACACCTCTCTCTGGAACCTAGGGGACGCTGCAGGTCCCTGCCCATCACCAGCTGTGGAGTGTCGCTCACCCGCTCTCAGCCTGGCTTCCCCACATTTCCAGGTATTTCCACAGGAAAATGTTCACACATTGCAAATGTGGTGAGCTCGTGGAATGCTATAGCAAACAACGCACGAACCTGCCCTCAAAGAGCCCCACAATCTATCATGCAGGAGAGACGTTGAACAATGAAGGCAGTGACAACTAATTTCTATGGTTTGTTAAAATCTGAATAGAAAATGGAGCAGGTGGGGCAAGAGAGAAGGCCTGGGTTGAGAGGCTAAATTGTGACCCTGAATAGAGCAGTCGCAGTAGGCCCAGCTTGGAAAGGAACGACCTGTCGGAAATGACGGCACTAGGTATAACATCCAGGAGAAGGGCATTCTGGGTAATGGGTGTGGCCAGTGCAAAGGCCCTATTTCAGGAGTATGCTTGCTTTGGAAGAATAATAGAGCGACCCAAGGAGCTGGAGAGGAATGGAAAGGGAAAACAGAGGAAACAGGAGGGGGGGGGGGAATGATTGTTTTGGCCTCAGAATGGGGACCTTGGAGAGCTCCACGCAGAGGTCACAGAGACCCTTGTCCTGCCCTGAGCGCGCTCGTGTGTGCGTGTGCGTGTGCGTGTGCGTGTGCGTGTGTGTGTGTGTGTGTGTGTACTGCATGAAGCAAAGACTTCATTGAGGATGGAATGAAGGTGGTCCAGGGCCAGCCACAGAGGAAAGAGACCTGGTTAGCCCAGAGGTTGTCCCAATGACCTGGGAGATGTGAAGAAATCTCTAGGGTGACATTTCTTCCTCCCTGCATACCATCAACCAACCTTTAAGCACTTCTCCGAAGTGAGGACTTCTGTTCACAAGGTCATTCCAAAATTCTGGGCCCTTTGCCTTCCTCACTAAGGTAAGAACGACACTTAAGAGCGGAACTCGGGAACCGCTTGGGTTCAAATCCAAATGCAGACATTTATTGCTGTGTGACCTTGCACAAGGGGCACAGAACTTCATTTTAAACTGTGGTGATAATCTAGTCAACATTGGGTCATACAATAAAAGCATACTCCTGCGATGCGTTTGTAGTCTATGGACATTCTCAGATGCAGCCAAAGTCAGCCAAGTTCAGGCCCTAGATGCCTGCTCAAAACACGTCCTCCTGGAAACCAAGCCCCACTTGGAGCACCAGGGGCATCCTCAGCAGCTTCCTCTCGGGCTGTGTGTGCCCTGCTGCACCACGGCAGAGCATCTGGTGTTCTCAGCGGCCTCTCACGAGAGGAACTTCCAAAGAGCAAAACAACACTTACAGCCAAGAATCTCCAGGTCTGTGTGCATGTTACCCTCTAATACTCTCACAGAGCTGGCTGCCCTGCTACCCCCCTCTCAGAGAGTCACTGTCAGCCTAGACCTGTTGGGATGTAAGTGGAACAGCCGGGCGAGAAGCTGGAAAACGCTTCTCACACCAGTGCGTGAAGACGGCTAAAACGTCACCATTGCTTTTAGGTGGCATCTCTTCTCTTTCAGCTGGCAGCTCTCTTCTTATTTTAAGAATTCCTTATGTTTCTGGATAATTGCTCCCTCTTAACTATAAGCAAATGCTTGGGGGGGGAATTAATTTCACTTGAAATAGTGACTTGTCATTTGGAGTAGAGAAAGCAAATGTCCCAGATGAATCAAAGTCAATTTAAGATTAAGTTGTGATACTCGCCCACTGTTTAGATAGCCAAACACTGCCTAAATGTGGCGTTATTACCAGTGACTGGGGATAAGGGGGATGGTCGGGGGTGGGACTCTCCACTATGTCTCATCGTAGTATGACTTCTGAGTCAACTGCAACCTTCCTTAGCACTCTATATCACAACATATTTCCTCTGTCCATATGGTAGGACACATCCCTGCACATATGCAAACACAATCTCATATACAAGGACACTGTCACACCTAGATCTTCTGTATGCAATTACATATGTAGCACTGTGTGGAAGGGTGCACGATACACATATCTGTGTGCACACAGCCCTACACAGCACACAGGCTCAGAAAATGCATGGCTAGTAAACACAGAACACCGTAGATCTTGGAACATCACACAGCCTCTGGCTATCACATGCCCACACAAACCAAGCACAACCCAAAACTGCAAAATACAACATACACAGATACACAGACACACACAGACACACACAGACACACACACACACACACACACACACACACACACACTCACACACACACACACACACACACGCACACACATTTCCTTCTTGGCTTTTAAACTCTGCAGTTCCAGTGCAGGGATAGAAGTTGCTTTCTTGGTCAGGGGAAAGTACTGCCTAGCTCACTTCAAGTTACATTTTGTCTCAACTGAAGGATTCCCCAGTAATCTAGGAGCCTACCACAAAGATCCCAAGATAATAACAGTGGAACTATAATCAATAGCTTACCCCCAGAGCAGTTGTGAAGCCTTTTGAATTAAAATTGAGACAGTCTATGGATTAAGGATGGGACAATGTGTCCTTTCTATAAAAAAACAAAAACAAGAACTTGGTGTGAAGTGCAGATTTGATGCAATTTGTTTGAAGTGCTAGAGAAGAGACAAGGAGCTGCAGTGAAAGATTTTGCACCTAGAAAAAAACACCCCATGTGTAAGACTTAGTCTTGAATTCGCAATATATCCCTGTGTATTTTGTGGCTTTAAAATATATATATAAATATGGTTTGAAGAGATGGCCCAACAGTTAAAGCTTCCTGCTGTTCCAGAAACCTGAGTTCAGTTCCTGCCCTACCCCCCATGCTGGATCATTCACAGGTACCTGGAACTCCAGCTTCAGGGAATCCATTACTGTCTTCTGGCCTGTGCAGGTACCTGCACTCATGCTTGCTCTGTGTGTGCTCTGTGTGCTGTGTGTGTGTGTGTGTGTGTGTGTGTGTGTGTGTGTGTGTGTTTTCTCCAAAACAGAAACATATTTGAGTAAACAACTCAAAATAGCTTCAGAAAATTCCTGAAACTGACCATATTCACTACCCTCCCCAAAGAGTGAACAATAAAGACCGCTGAGAATCAGTCCCAGACAAGACAAGCTGCAAAGAGTTCCTAAGACAAGACTGGCTGTCTGGAAGAAGCAGAGAGCCACTCAAATGTCTGGAAGAGGTTTAGATAGACCAAGTCACTTGAAAAGGTCATGCCGGACCCTAATGGGCTGCCTGCAGGCTATGCAGTGTGCTCCAGATTCCCAGCTGTTGTAAGCTATCACCTGTGCTAGGGTTGGCTTTAGTGATGTCACTGGCTTTGAGTCATTTCTGCTCCTCTCAGTCACCCTTCATTCATATTCTTATAAATAACCCCCAAAAAATGTATTGGTTCACAAGGTTGGACATTGGTGGTATCTATACTTTGGTCTGCTGTGGGATCTCTATCTGGGGTGAAAGACATGTGTTGTGTCTCATCAGGAAAGAGTCTTGTCATAGCACACACACACACACACACACACACACACACACACACACGCATGCATGCAAGCACACACACACAGAAAGAGAAATTAAAAATAATAAGCTATGTGTATAAGCTAGGGTTAAATCCAGCTGACAAATGACAGAAACTTAGAATATTGACAACTTCAACAAAACAGAAGAGAAAACAGAACATATATATACATATATATGCAGATATGTATATATGTGTATGTGTGTGTGCATATGTACACACATATACATATGTATACGTGTGTGTGTGTGTGTGTGTGTGTGTGTGTGTGTGTGTGTATCTTGTCCAGGACAGGAATGGTGACTCCACAATCATTACAAACACAGGCTTTCTCACTTCATTTCTTCAATGTCTTCAGCATATGACTTTTGCATCAAAGTCTACATGACTGTTTCCATTTTGGATGTCATGCCGACAGTCAGCCAGCAAAAGAATAAGGGGAAAAGAAGGACATTCTCCTCTCTTTCAAAGACTTTCTGGAAGGTAAGATATAGCACGTGCTTACACCCCACTGGCCAGAATCATGTGATCATACCTAGCTGCAAGGGAGGCCTGGAATAGAAGCAGAAGTGACTGCGTGCAAGGCCTCTCCCATGCAAAGATCTGACTGTGGGGTAAACAGAGGCTCTCTCTAACATGTAAAGCTCTGACTGTGGGATGAATAGAGTATAGACAGAGGTAATAGCTATTAGTTTCTGCACATATTTCTTAAAAACATGAAAACACTCACCAACCATGGATAATTACTGTATTCCATATGTGGTATATGTGAGTGTGTGTATAATTTCCTTTATAGGACTGAGTCTACACAATACACTGTTTTGGTCTCATTACATGTGTATCTTTTCAGGAGTACATGTAGATATTTTTTTTTAAAAAAGAATCACAAAGTAAAATGTAGCTCAGTTCTACCTAACAAAGCAAACATTTCACACAGTTCCCTTAGATTCAGAAAAACAAAAAATGTCCTGCTTGCTGCATCACTCAGTGTAGGGAACGGAACAAAAAGCTAAACGCTGAGGACTTGCAGGAGGAGAGGGTCCCTGACCTCCAACAGCTGAGGGTGTGTGGCACTCCTGAGCTTGTAGGTATGAGGAATCACACGAACGTATCTCTGTACACAGCAGAAAGGAGTGTTTGGGAAGGCAGCGGGGCCCTGGTCCATGTTGGCTTGTCCCTTACCTCTAGGCTAAGCCTCAAGAGCTGATTGCTAGAGCCTGGAGCTCATGATATTCTGGGAAAATGATTCGATGGATTCTGTTAGGATATTTTGGGCTTTATTCCCTGGAAACTTCACCTAGCATTTAGACTCCTTCAGAGAAGATCAAGGGATTACATTCAGATCAGTATCAAGCATGGGGACTTAGCTCAGCGGCAAGTCAGAAGACTATCAGCTCACTCTTCTCTCCTTCACAGGAAAACATCTTATTTCTTCTTGCTGTTCCTAACGTCTCCTAAAGCATCGATTCAAATCAACCAACTCTCTGCTCACTGTCTCCTAGCGGTTTTCTCTTCTCTCACATACCAACTCCCAAGCACTCTCCTAGACTGGGCGTGCCTGCCACAGTGGTCTCCTCGATCCTCCTGGTTTCCCCTTCCCAGACTACACATTACACTGAAGCCATGAGTAGCTCAGTTCCTGTTTCAGAATCAAGGTCATCGATGAAGAGAGGCTGCACCCAGTGCGGTGGTATGTGCCCGTAATCCCAGCACTTGAAGGAGGATGTTTCAGTGGTGGAACACTTGCTCAGTGGCTTACAAGTCGTTGGGTTCCTCTTCAGAACTCTGAAAAGAAAGTCAGACTTTGAGAACCAAATGAGCTGGGCGGTGGTGGCGCACGCCTGTCATCCCAGCACTTGGGAGGCAGAGGCAGGTGGATTTCTGAGTTCGAGGCCAGCCTGGTCTACAGAGTGAGTTCCAGGACAGTCAGGGCTACACAGAGAAACCCTGTCTTGGAAAACAAACAAACAAACAAACAAACAAACAAACAAAAAGGGAACCAAATGAATTCCACTTAGTAACATTATTTAACTCATTTGAGCCTTAATTTCCTTGTATGTTATCTGGGATGATAACAGCCTCAGGGGGCGGATGTGACTAAATTGGGACCATGAAGTCTGGTTTGTGGCAGAGAAGTCAGAAAGAATATTTTTCCCCTCCCCACCCTTTCTTCAGTAATTGTTTTTCTCTGTGTAGGCTCTCAGTGTGCAGAGCTGTGTCCCACCTCGATGCCACCTGTTTGGTGCTGTCCGCACCTTGTTCCTGCTCAACTGGGTTGTTCCACTCTCAGAGCCTATCAGATGCCCTTGCTACTGGGGTCTTGGGGAGCTTGGTGTCGGCACGTAAGGTTTGCCACTTCCAGGCTACGCCCAAAGTCTGTGCCATCATCCTTGAGACAATTGCACCAGCCTCAGCCAGAGAGTCTGCCCAGCTAGTGATGACTTGCACCTGCTCTGGCTCCAGGCCCTCCGGGGACGTTTGCCCCCCTCACATCTCAGTCCTTTTCCCTCTGGGAAATGACTGTGAGTGCTTTTCTGTGTCTAGAAGATCCAATGTACCTTATCTTCCAACATCACACACACACACACACACACACACACACACACACACGAGTATATATACACACATACGCATACACATACATCATATGCATACACATCATATACTTCATATATACATTTCACATCTACATCATATACATACACATATAATTATATATATGAAAATAGAAAGGGTGACTACCTGGGAAGAGCCAGGGTTCTAAAGTGTCAGGAGGCCCAAGAGAAAGTAATAGGGAAGAAAGATCTGTATTACTGTTTTTTCTCTGTATGCAGAACCTAGATTTAAATGCACACAGTCACAGATGCTGTTTTAGAGGGGGAACGTGACCAGTGGGAAAGGAAAGAGAGGAGGAGAGGGTATTGGGGAGTGACTACGAGGTAAATATGATGAAATAACGAAGTCTATTATTTTGTATGCTAACAGAAAACAGTTAAAATAATGTTGCGAAAATGCAGTTCGGGCTGGGAAGATGACTCAGGAGCAAAGTGCCTGCATGTGACCATGAAGAACTTAACCCTCTTAAGGCCAGATGTGGAAGAACACATCTGTCACCCGAGGACTCCTATGGTGAGATTGGAGGACCATCTCTGGAAAGTTGCAAGCCAGCTAATAGTGTGTGTGCCATGGGAGACAGCAAGAGACTGCAGCTCAAGGTGCAAATCAATGCCTGAGATTGTCCTCTGAACTCCACACGTGTGCTATGGCCCATGCATGCCCACACTCACATGCAAGTACACACACATGTATATAGTATCTGTTGAAATACGATTCACCTGGATAATCAAAGCTGAAGCTGAAAAGCCAACAGGAAAGATTGCCCTTAATTTTCGCATGCGAAGGATTTATACTTACAGCAGATTGCTTTAGCTCCATAAAAACATCAAAACTTAACAAAGGGAAGTAAAAGGACAAGTCCTTTAAGTAAGAGGAAGCGCAAATTGTCTTGGAAATAAAGCCCAGCGTCATTGGTAATCAAATAAATATAATTTTAGTCGTTAAGAAGGTACCACTTAAGCCCACTGGATTAACATAATACTTAATATAATAGAACCCAGAGAGCTACAGCAGCCGAGACTGCTACAATCAGTCTTGTTGACACCATAAATCGTTGTCTGCATTTTGAAAAGCAATTTATAAGCTCATCTCAAGAGCCAGGAAAACATTTCTGCCCTTTGGTAAGATACTCATACCAAAAAAAAAAAAATTATGTGATGACAGTAATCTTTGTATGGTTATCCGTAATAGTGATATGTTAATAGTCTAAATGTCTTAACATCAGAGAACTGGAGAGATAAGTGTGTTCTCCTGTAATATGGTTGTTGAGACCAGGCTGAGCCCCAGCTCACAGTTGCTCCCTGTTGTATAGAACAGTGGCTTTCGAGCTGTGTCTTGCACTGGGTGACCCCACTGGAGTATGAGCGCAGAGGCAGGATAGCTGCAGCTCCTTCCGCACAGACACCAAAGCTGCCCAGCACCTCAAGGCACAGACTGGTAACACTTCCCAAGCCAGAAAGATGCTGTTTTTGAACTACCACAAAGAAGGGCCAAGAGGATGTGGGTGCATTAAAAGCATGCTAAAACAGCCACCAGACCAAGGAGGGACAGGACACCGTCACCTGTACCCTATTAAGATGCCTAGGTACCCCCTTCCCCCACACCGCCGTATACCACTTTCTCGAAACCTCTTTCTCTTTTTATGATCATAACATTGGTGCAGAAACCATAACACCCCCACCTCTACAGCCTCCATGGTACCTTGACTCTGAACCTGCTTTAACTTTGAAACCTGACTCAGACGGAGAACCTGTAACTTAGGTATGCCTCTCTCCAATCTGGTTCTTCACCTCTCCTCTTCCCACTGCAGTAGCTCTCTGCATCTGTATAGGCTATCTGCCTCTCCCTCCAGTAATGCTACTTTGAACGCCTTGAGCTTTATGTGTTCTTAACCTACTCAAGGGCATCTTTAACCTATATATACCCCTATACATACATGTAATAGCTGTGTAATGTGTGTGATCTGAGAGTTAATATTAGCGATTCAGATAGGAATAAAGCAATCTGTGTTTGACCATGGTCCACCATCAAGGAAATCCGAGGATACTTGGCCAATGGCAGACTCTGAAATGTAACTCTATTGTGAGTCAATAAATCCCAACGATGTAGAAAGATACAAACATGTTTGTTCATGCTGCTGGCCCAGCCGGTGGTGATTATATAACCATCAAACAACTACACAAAGACAAGATGATAATTCCTTGACTTCTGTCCTCACTTAAAATTTACACCATGTGTGTTGTGGGAAATATTAAAAAAGCGAACCAGCACCATTGGCGGGCCACAGTTGGGTGATCTCATCTCGGCGGTCTCTCAGCCAGCTAACTCTCCAGCACCCCAACCCCAAGTTCCCCTCACTGCCACTCACCCCACAGTCAGCTATCACAGCACTCAATTACCAGGTAGAATTAACTCTTAAAGCTTACAGTTAGCCAGCCAGATTTATATGTCAATAAAAATCACAATTTACAAGATACCAATACAATAATTTCAGAGCCAATTGATAATGATAAAAGCCTTATCCCAATTATTCTGTCCTTATGATGTCATAACCGTGGCTGGCTCTGTTCTCCTTTCCCCTGAGATGCTCTCTGTGGAGATGCTGGCTGCTCTAGGCAGAGAGCTGAGCCAAAAGATGGTATAAGATTGCTTTACATGCCTCACAGGATACCCGTGTTCCGTCTAATGTAGTCTAATGGGAATGTTGGGTTTTATATCCTGCTTTGCAAAATAGGAAAAAGACCTAAGAAGAGGCACATACAGTATTTTAGTATGTGCCTAAAATACACATACTAAATATTTGATTATTTAGTATTAGATTATTTGAACTAGGATAGGGAACATTAGTCACTGATTCCAGAGTAGAGAATGCAGTGATTATCATGTCCTGCTTTGATCAGGTATTAATCATTAATGTCTGTGACATTAATGTCTGGTAGAGAGAACAACAGGTAGATATTATACAGGTTTTAATAACATATGTCTGTGGCTCTAGGCAGAAGTCAAACAATAGATGGTGTAAGATTGCTTAACCAGCCACGGGATACTCATATTCTGTCTAACGTGGGCTCCACAGGAATATTGGGTTATCCTGTTGGGCAAAATAGACAAGGCCTAATTATAGGCACATACAATATTTTAGCTTACTTCATTTGTTTTAGATTGTTTTAATTCTCAAAATGGGTGTGATTTTAAGTTTTGTGATTATACTTTTCCTCTGGGAGAGAGGTCAAAAGGGTTTCCTACTTACTGGATTAAGGATATGCTATTTTGCAAGAAAGGTTCTGGCTTTGCATGTTTAGGAAAGGTGCTTAGGATCTATACATCTTCTAGAGTAAGATGGATCAGATTTGATAGATGTAGACACCCAGGACATTAGATTCCAGAGACTGAAATTTTGTTTTGAGATTTATATATTACAGAATATACAGCCTTGGCGAATTTCTTCATCAGACATGGTGAACTGATCTGCTTGAACTCCTGATGTCCTGGGCTTTCAGCCGGATCCAGTCAAGACACGGGCATCAGAGACTAATCAATCCTATTTTCCCTACCCTTCCCCCTTTCATAATATCTCAACGCCCATATTCAGCTTGAAGAAGTTATGAAGAGGTGTCAATCCAGTTCCCTGGGCTTTGGGGCTGGAGAGGGTTATTATAGGTACAGTATAATCTCAATTGGTAGAAATATTTATAATTAGTACTAAGTCATAGTTTCTTAAATGGTACATACTTTATTTTGATACAAAATCAAAGGTTTTCATTGGTACAAATTTCTTCTATTGATACTAAAATTTTGAAAGGACAGGGCTTAGACCCAGTCCTTCTATAACTGTTATATTATAAACTGACCTGAGATGTTTAAGCCTGTGAGTTAAAGGCCAAATAGCAAATTCATGGCTCTGAGTTTATTGTTAAGGTATTTTTCAGATATTTTAATTAGAAACAGCTGAGAGTAGTTATCAGAGACCAGTACAGATTACACAGATAGCTGGTTTTCAAAAAACCTCAGAAATCCACAGAACGTGACATTTGATGTTATTTATTCACTTGTTGTTGAGAGTGGTCTGCTCCTGACAGCTTTCCCTGTCTCGGATTCAAAGAAGAAACTGAGCATCTGTGAGTTCCTCCAGCTGTGGTGAGACAGCCATTAGGCAGGAATATTGCCTCAGTTCATCTACAGACATAATGCTGTCCAAAATTAGGACACAACTACAGGTTAGGACAGCTTGGTTCTGCTGAGGCGGAATAGGCTGGTCCTTAGTTTCCTGTTTCTCTAAGGTCTGCAGATGATCCTGGGCCAGAAGGCTGAAGACCAACGCTCCAGCGTTTTGGAGTAAGGAACTGTCCAGGTGGTCAGCGGTCTCTATAAATTGGCTAAATTTTGGAAGCTATATTTTGTGCTTCTCATATTTCTGGGTAATATTAGTCATTCCTGGATTTCTGATGGGGTTGAAAAACTACTTATAGTCTCATAGCCAACCCAGGCTATCTACTTTGAGAGAACAGATTTGAGAGGATGGTATTCAGATGGCATACAATCTAAAGCCAAGACATAAGTCAAGCGTAAAATTATAGTCTTTTAAGTTAGGATAGAGGACAGTGTTTCATTTTACTGACAAAAATGTTGGACTGGGTGTTTGTTAGCTCTATCTTGTACTTTATGAATTACAAAGTGGTAATAGCTGTGCTCAATTTATATTTTGAGAGACAGTCTTTTTTTTTTTTCTTTTAATTAAACAGAAAAGGTGAAATGTTGCCGGATTTTCCCTGTCCAATCACATTAGGGCAGCAGGAGGCCTGTGATTGGACAGGGAAAGGGGAGGCGGAGCTAAGAGTTGCAGAGACAGAGCATCCCAGGGGAGAGAAGGAGACTAGAGGTAGACGAGAACCACCGTGGCTTGGACCAGCCACAATTATGACATCATCAGGTTAGAATAATTGGGATAAAGTTTTTTATCATTATCAATTGGCTTTGAATTTATTGCATTGGCATCTTGTAAATTGTGATTTTTTTATTGATATATAAATCTGATTGGTTAACTGTAAGCTTTAAGAGTTTTAATTCTACTGGGTAATTGGGGGTTGTGATGGCTGACCATGGGGTGTGTGGGGCATTGCGTGGTAGCGAGAGAAACTCAGAAGACCCCATCGGAGAGTCGGTGGGCTGAGAGACTGCCTCGTGCTGGCACTAGCGTGGGAACGTGCCGGTTTGCTTTTGCACTATTTCCCACAACACGTGTGTTTCTTCCGCTATGTCCCCTCACCAGGGTACATTCTCCAGCTGTCTTCAGACCCTCTGCCTTTGCCCTCTACCGCCTTCTTCCCACTCCGCGCTCTCTGAAATCCACCGCATCCTCTTTGCTTTATCATGGTTATTCTTGTCTCTTTCATTTTAAGGGAAATCTCTCCCTTAAGCTCGTCCCTCCAGGACGTAAGTAGCTTCTGCCCTTTCCCCTCAAGCCAACCTCTCCTTGAGTGTGCCTGCAGCACTCCATCTTACTCTTCATTCATGCCCCACCCATTCAGCATGGCCGCCAATCGGTCATCATCAGTGACAGCCGCAGTAGCTACCATTTCTAGACTGTGACTTTACCTCATCCTAGGACTGGACCTCCCCTCCCTTCCCCTTCCCCTCCACCTCACTCTCTCCCTTTGTCAAAGTTCCTCTGTTGTTCCCTCTTTTCGCCTGCAGAGACTTTGTTTTAAGGGACTCTCATGAGTTCTCTCTTTAACTAGAGTCAGACAAATGGAGTCCAAACTCTAGATTTCTTGTTTCTTGGCCATGGGCTATGGTTATCTGGCCTCTTAGGCCTTTGTTTGCTAGAAAATGAAGGCTAATAATAGAACCTCCCTCGTGTGGTACCTGATTTTGTTACACATTCGATGGTTAGCGCCAACTGTGACCTAACTTGGCTTTTCTGGTCTAGACTTTGCAGGGCTTCGAGAAACTCCTGTGTTCCACTCAAACTCAGCATGCTATGACTGTTCTGCCAGTCCCCAAACCTACCTGCACCATAACGTAGACGCCATCCTCAGCCAATGCCCTTTATCTCCCCCATGTGTCTCCCCATGTCTAGAAACACTCCTGTGACTTTCCTAAGCTTCCTCATCAACCGGCAGACTGTGAAAGGCAGAGAAACCCTCCTGTCCCAGAGCAGGAAGGACAGACTGCAGGACAAAGGAGCTGGGTTCTAGGACTGTCTGCCATGCAGAATGGGTCTGTTGTGAATTTCACAAAAGCAAGAACTAATTCTCTGGTAAATCATGCCACAAATGGCCTAATAACCGCCTTTCACAGTAACTAGAGTTGTTCTCACTAAAACTGTCCAAACTATTTAAAGGATCCATCAGCTATCCCAATCTCCACTGACACTTCCATCCAGTTAAGGCTTCTTAAGACTTCGCATCCATTTAAAAGAAGAAATCACCATTACAGCTTCCTAACAGGCTGACCTGATCTTCATTCTTCCTTGTCTTTAAGGAAGAAGGGAGCATCTGTGAATTGTCTGAGGAACCCAAATCTGACTCAGTCAATCATTCCTCCTTAAGATCAGTAGCTCCTTCCCATTACCTTTGAGAGAAAAATCACCTGACACAAAGCCTTACCTGTGTTGGCCCCCTTCTCCCTGACACAGGTCCTACCAGCACTGGTACCCTCTTCCCTGACATAAGGCCCTACCCAGGCTGGCCTCCTCTTTCCTGACACAAGGCCATACCAGTGCTGGCCCCTCCACTGTCACTTCTCTGTTCCTCCCTTTCACCTTGCCAACCAGAGCTGGTGGCAGCAGCCCCAGCGATGCCAGACTCCCTAGACTTTCACACTAGAAAGACATAGTTCCCCCTGCTTGGACTTCTTCTGTTCCATCGTTATTCGGGGAGTAAACTCCTCCTTCATACTTCATCTTGGACAAGACCTCATCTGAGACGTCTCTGATTCACCTAAGCTGGTCAAGTCTACTGGATGTTGCCGTAATTGAGACCACCACATCTTTGATAACATGCAAGATGCTCTTCTCCTGGAGTCTATTGACTTATCTATTTATTTATTATTTAAGCATCTTCATTTCTAGTCCAATATCTTATATATTATATAAGATATTTATATATTATTTAAGATATATTATATTATATACAACTTGAGTTTAACAAATGCCTCTTGAACAAATAAATGACTAATAAATACACATGATTATGACAAAACATAAAAATATTAACATACACATTTTATTACTAATGCATTTATTAAGTTGTATGATATATTATATATATCATATATGTACATATTGTCCATTTATATTATATTATGTGCTTTATGGTATATGCTATACCTATATAAAATAAGGATAGTCTTGGAAGTAGCCATTTGATAGACTTATTTAGCACCAATCCTGTGCCATATCACAGTAACAAGAAGATTAATCAACACTGTCCCATTACCCCAAGAGTTTCACCACCCAACTAGAAATCCCATTTGGCTGATAAAAATATTGACACATTAATTACTTTCAAAATTTATCTTCATGGTAACAATGTATCTTAAACTCAAACCATGAAACATAAATGTTTATCTATAAAATGCTACCAGTAGTCATAGTAGGGTTGGAAATTTTCACCCCTATCATTTTGGATCCATTTCTCGAGGGGTAACCCCCTGCAAAGTTTTATGTATGTACAGGTTTGCACACACTGATGGATGTTCGCCCGTCTTCCCCATTGAGAGTGTCAGTAACTAGTTACAAGTCTATCTAATTGCTCAATGGTGAGCCACCCATATCTACCTTAAGTGTGCCCTGTGTCCTAACAGTCTGTCTTTCTCATGAAGCAGAGGACCTTGGAATGGGAAGGGACGCCTCTGTGTTTTATTTTGATGGTTCACTTCCAGCCAGTGGTGCTTGCTTACCCTCCAAGGGAAAGTTAAAGGAACCTAGACTGAAGTCTGTGGGCTGGGGGTCAGTACTACCCCCAGCACACGGGAATCCCTATTCTAGAGGGCAGAGCAGACCATGATAAGCCTGGCATGGCTCTCCAGGTGCATCTGCTCAGGTCCCAGACGAAAAGAAAGAAGCAGATTAGCATCCGGAGGACACAAGGGTCTCCCTGCCTCAAGGAGAAAAAGAGAAATGCTCCCTCATCTTCCCACTGACAAGTCCTGAAGGAGCCCTTGCTAAATACCAGCTCCAGAGGAAAGGAATCCAGTCTAGACGCAGGCTTCCTGCCTGTGCCCTGGGTGCCCTGGAGCACCTTCTCCCACCCCACTGAACCCGAGCTGCTCCAGGAGCAAAGAAAACAGCCTCTAATTCCATATGATTGTTTCAAAGAATAAAATGAGACAATGAGGATGAACCCGCAAGTGTCAAAGCACTTTGAATATGTAGGGCACAGGGAGACTGCCTCTGCATTTCTTTTCAAATACACCAGTAGAACATTCTCGCATCTAATGTGAGAATTCAGTGCATCACCTAAGAAGGAACACTATACATTTTTTCTATACAATTCAATATTTTCATTCTCTTTTTGAAAAATGTGTGGCCTTAAAGACATTGTTTCTCCTGATTGGTTTTTTTTCATGCAAAAAGAAAAAAAAGAAAAAAGAAAAGCCAACTTAGTTGAACTCCGAGCTGCTCCTCACAGGATTCTGCACACTGTGGCATTATCCCTAATGTCAGTGTCCTGAGACCATGGTCCTGACCTCCAAGGATATCAACACTGTAGAACAGAGAATATTTACTTGGCACAAAGAAAGCACAGCCTTAATGGTTTTGGACATTCTGAAGGAGTGGGTATCTTGCACTGTGGTCCTCCCTTCTCCCTGGGGCTGTTGGTTACTAGCCCATGAGGACAAAGGGACCAGAGTCAATGGACAGGGTGAATCAAAGGCTGTATAGTATTTGGGAAGGAAGTACGGGTTTCTAAGGTAGGTAAGTATCATTGGCTAGGGCTTAGGGTACCAAAGAATGCATCATTTACATGGAAGAGGCATTCCAGAATTCTAGGTTCTTATCAGAAGAAAGGAAGCCAAATCTGTAATCCCATCAAGGCTACATGGCAGGCTATAGAATGTGGGGGCTAGGCTCCCCAGACAGAGAAGGGGGAGCTCTGCTATGAATATGGAGTCAGTCCTCCATCTTGCACAGAGCTCAGGAGAGCTGTCCAGGCATGGAGAACATGGGCCCTCAGCAGCAGGGCCCAGCATGGCACTATGACATACTTTGATGCCCGAGAATGAGAGGATGTTTGGACATAGGTGAAAACCGGTAGGTTATTTCTCCGCTTCTGGTGATGTGAGCCAGTTGAATCCAGATTCGATTGTATTAAAGGCAGGTTTATTGGGAAGTGCTCTCGAGTGGGTGAACACACTGGCCCCAAGGACCAAGGACCAAATTGTCATAAGAAAATGGGGGGGAGGGAAGCAAAGAGAAAGAGAGGAAAAGATATACTTGCACAGAAAGAAGAGGAGGAGGAGGAGGAAGAGGAGGAGGAGGAGGAAGAGGAGGAGGAGGAGGAGGAGGAGGAGAGAGAGAGAGAGAGAGAGAGAAAGAGAGAGAGAGAGAGAGAGAGAGAGAGAGAGAGAGAAAGACCAAAACGTCTGGATTATATAGGGAGGAGCCTCTGGGGAAAAGGCTGCCCTACCCCTGAGCTGGACATTTCAGGGTTGGGGGCACAGTATGCCAGGTAGGGACTAAGGGATGATGGGAGAATCTGGAGGCCAGGTCTGCTTTGGTATGTAAAATATACACCTCAGTCCCTTATCTCTGGTTAAAAACCAAAGACAGAGAAATAAAGAAGACATTTAAAATAAAATTCACCTGTCTCATCCTCAAAGAATCATACTCCATCCAACACCCTGGACCTGGACTCAGTAATCCTTGGTGACTTCTGCCTTTTCCAGGAGTTCCCTTTCTTGATAAAGAGCCTCAAATATCTCATGCAACATTTTCTATCTTCCTGACCTGTCAGGACTAGGACCAGGGTGCCACCAGATAAAACTTAGACTTTCCAGGAAAGAAGTGGATAGCTTGCCTCTAAGAACCAACTCTCTCTCTCTCTCTCTCTCTCTCTCTCTCTCTCTCTCTCTCTCTCTCTCTCTCGTACGTGCATGCGCGCGCGTACACATGAAAGAGAGAAAGAGAGAGAGAGAGACTGCATATACCCAGAGGTGGGGCAGATCAGCTATAGTTTTATAGGATTCTAAAGTTTGTCTAACTGAAGCTCTGATTTTATTAAATCAATTATTCGCAAAGACTTGAGGCCACAGTGGGCACACCCTGGAAGTGGCAGTGGCCAAAGTTTACTACTCCCTGAGGAGGCCATTCTTCTAGATCAAGATGGAATCAAGTGTCAGCCTTTGTGGAACAGAAAGGAGGGTCAATGTGGAAAATTAAAGATCTGCAGAAAAGCTTTGGTTAGTGGGAGAAACCAGAAACTACACCCACAGAGTGACTTGCGGTTGGCTTGCTGCCAAAATTCCTTTCTTGCACCTATCATGAACTACGTGGTGCTGTCTCGGGATTCTCCGTACACTAACCTGAAAAGGGAAGTGTGTGATTCCTCCATGAGCGTTCTCAATCTTGGCTCTACACGTTGCCAATAAAATGCCCAGGCATCAAATGAAATGCGTAGGCATCACTTCAGATCAAACAAATCAATTCCTGGGCAAGGGATCCAGAGACAGGGGGTGGGGGGGAGGGAGCGGCTTTCTAGGTAATTCTGATGTGCAGGGAGGGCTGAGAGCCGCTGGAACAGGCTGAGATGGCAGAGAGGCTAATGGGGGCTAGAGAGAGGTGGGGCTGACAGACTAGACATCATCTCAGACAAGGCAAGCTTGCCCGCACTCACGCCGGTGAGTGCTGGACTGTGAAGACGCAGAGGCTACAGCGGGCCTGTCACTGGGCAGGTTCTAATCAAGCTAACCTGTGACTGCAAGTAAGGGATGGAAATGTTGGGGACTCCCGAACCTGAACCAGGATAAGACAAACTGGGACCTGAATAATATGCCTTGTTGGGTGCTTTTATCAAGCCCAAAGAATTCACGGGATGAAAACAGACTCCAGGCAGTTCGAAGCTAGGACGATCTGTGGTGGAGACACAAAGGAAAGTGTCAAGATTCCCTGGACACTGGCTGGACGCACAGAACCAGAAGCCAGTCACTACTCGAGGGCTGAGGTCACACCGCACACAGCTTGCTCTTGCTGACCTGTTCACACCTGCTCCTCTCACAGCTCTGCTCTGATTTCTTCATGTGGTCTAGCTTCCTCTGGCTGTTCACTCCACTTTAGGTCCGACTTATCACCACATATCAGACCCAGAACCAGCACTGACCGACCGCTGTCGCCTTCAGGTGAAAAGGTTCAAGAGAAAAGATTTTGGTCACCAGTGAAGCAAAGGATGGGTGATCCATGCTCCTCTGATCTGCTGTGTGGGGCGAGGGGAGGACTGGAGTGGAACACGGCCTGCTATTTACAGGCTGAACATTCTAGCAGAGCCTTACAAGAGCAGGATTTTGTGTATGATCAATAGATACGGTAGACAATGAGTTACATCTAATATACACAATAAGAACTATTACCCTTTTTTCTTTCCCATCTATCTCCCAAAAGATGAGGAGATGGGGGAGAGAGAGTTGAAAGAATGTGCCTCGCCTGGTCTCAAGACCTACATCTAAGACAGATAACTACCTGACCCAAAGGCAGTTTGCCAAACTTCCACTGCATTCATGAACCATATCTCATGAGACATCTTACCCTGACAGTGGTTTGAATGCGACTGGCCCTCATGGGTTCATCTATCAGCTTAGGGAGTGGCACCAGGTTGTGTGTCCTTGCTGGAAGTGTGTCCCTGACAGTGGGCCTTGGGGTTCCAAATGCTCGAGCCAGGACCAGTGTCTCTCTCTTCCTGATCCCGCTGCTCCAGATGTAGAATTCTCAGCTCCTTCTCCCGCACTCTGTCTACCTGTGTGCCACCATGCTTCCCGCCATGATGACGATAGACTAATCTCTGAAATTGTAGGCCAGCCCCAATGAAAGGTTTCCCTTATAAGAGTTGCCTTGACGAAACAAAGTCAACGAGACGATGCCCAATAATATTCAGCTACACTCCCAGATTGGTGCCTAACTCAGTGGTCAGAGAGGTTTCATCCAGCAGCTGGCGGAAACAGATGCACAGACCCTCCGCCGACAAACCGTAGGTGGAGTTCAAAGAATCGTGCTGAAGGGGGGGCAGGGAGGATCGCAGGAGCCAGAGGGTCAAGGAATACCACAAGAAAACCCACAAAATCAACAAACCTGGACTCATAGGGGCTCACTGTGATTGAATTAACAATCAGGGAGCCTGCATGGGTCTAACCTAGACCCTCAGGATATAGTTGTGTAGTGTGGTGTTTTTTGTGGGACTCCTAACAGAGGGAGGGGGAGGGCTGTTTCTGATGCTTTTGCCTGCCGTTGGGTCCCATGTGCTTATGCTCGGTTGCCCGTGTCCAGCCTTAATAGGAGAGGAGGTACCGAATCTTACTGCAACTAGATGTGCCATGTTTGGTTGATACCCCTGGGAGGTCTGCCCTTTTCTGAAGGGAAACAGAGGAGTGGATGGGGAGGAGGAGGTGGAAGGGAGAAGGAGGAGGGGAGGGACAGAGAGATAAGGTTAGACCCAATCTCTGTAGGCTGGTTGTGAAACTGTAACAGACTTGATCCTCTCTTGCCAGGCATGCGCATATTTTGGCATTGCAACTGTGTTATCATTTTTGATGTTCATGTTTAAGAACCAGGAGACAAATCTACAAGGGAAAAATCACACACACACACACACACACACACACACACCACACACTAAGATTTTGTGTTGTCCTGCATTTTTAGCTGTCTTGGCCATCCTTGAGGCTTTGGGCCTGTCCCTGATAGAATCATTTGCAGACTTTGCAGTCCTCGAGCTAAGGCAGCGCTCTGACAGCTCCGTAACAAAGCTCTCGGCTCCAACGTGACAGTCTTCCACTGAACCTCAAAATGTCTCTTTTCAGAAATGCGAAGAACCCAAAAGCTGAGGTTTAGGTCCATGTCAAGGACGGGATGTGTTCAGTCTTGAAACCCCTCAAATGGAGGGTGAATTCCTTCGCAGCCCAGCATTAGCTATGGCCACGAAGAACTGAACATTCTTAGGCACGAACCCTCTCCCAGGTAAGTTCAGGTGCACTGAGGCAAAGCAGGGGTGGTTCCCTCCTCCTTCGCATCCCTAGAGCTGTATCTATGTAACAATGGAGCCATGCACTGGCTGGAGAGGAGGCAGGAAGCACCCACAATGTGCATTGCTTTATTTCACTTCGTCCAAACAATGCACTATGCGAAGGCCACAGCAAGTGGCCCCAGCCCAGCGCTGTGATGGGAATGTGGAATCATTTCTTTCAGGGCCTCTTGGAGAGTCAGCTGCTTTCGCTTTTGGCCCCAGTACAGCTATCAGAGATTCTGTCTGGTTACAAAGGAAACGCGGCATATACTTGCATTTTACTGACAAACCAAAACACCTTTTGAACCAAAAGGGTGATTTATCTGGGCTGAAAATAAAACCCGTGCCTACTGAAGTCTGGCGCAGCTGACGTATCACTATTTTTGGTCCTATAATTTGTTTTATAAGGTAGTAATTAACAGGGCAAAGTCTGTTGCCAGGAAAGCAAATCACATTTTGCTGTTTTCTTCTTTTCTAACAAGGCACAGACCTTGTCTTCAGTTAAAGAGCCGTTGCAAGGACATCAGCAAGAAGGGCAGAGATGAGATCGCGGTGGAACCTGCAGGGGATGGGGGCCCAGAAAGATAACGGGAGAGAGGATTCCACAGGTAAATCTCTCGAAAAAGAAACTGTTTTCCGGTCTTGCCCTTTTATCTTGTCTCTTCTCTTGGCTTTGTGTCTCTTCCCTGGCTATAGTCAACTGGCACAAATGCTATAAACACTCTTACAAAGAGAACTTTTCTCTCTCTCCTTCCAGATGGCCAAGCCGCCCCTTCTCCGTGGCTTCTTCGTTTCAGTGATCTTCGGCTCCTCTGGCCTTTGCTATGTGGCTTATTGTCACGCACCCCTCGCCTGCTTTTCCAGCTACCCTCTTTTGTCCGGCCTCAGATTCTCTCCAATATCTCTCTCTCTCTCTCTCTCTCTCTCTCTCTCTCTCTCTCTCCTCTCAGCCCCATCCCATTCCCGGAGGTATCTGGACTGGTGGAGACTCTGGCTTCTCCTTCCTTCTGGAGTTCTCTGAAATGTTTCTGTGAGGGGTGGGGGAGATGTCAAGAAGGATTGGCCTGGCGGGGTGTGGCGAGTAAGCCACTGGAACCAGAACCCAGAGCCTGACGTCACCGGGCCCCGCCTGTCAATCTCGGGCAGGCGCGCAGCTCAGCTCGCAGCCTGCCTTCTCCGCCACTGCCTCTCACTCGCGGCGACGGGTGGCTCAGCGACAGGCGACCAGTACCTTCCTCTTCGACGCGGGGCAGCCTCCTGCAGGCAGCCGCTCAGGGAGGACCGCGCAGGGAGGATAGCCCGGGCACACAGCCGCGGAGCGCATGACCAGAGACACCCGGGAGCCCTGACTCCCCAGGTGAGCGGCGGGCCCCTAAGGGTACTTTGAGCTTGTGGGAAAGGCGAAGGGGTAAAAGGCAGTCCCGGTGTGAGTCCGTCCCGGAGTCAGAGAATAGGAGCAAGGCTTGACCACGGCGCCCTAGCAGATTTCCTCCTTAGTCTTTCAATTCCCAGTTCCCAGGCTCGCAAACTTCACTTTCAGAACCGCGGACAGCGGCTTTGCCCAGCTCAGCCTGATGATTAGGTAGGACACTCCTGCATGCTAGTGCCTAGTGGAATCCGTCTATGCACCTCTGCCAAAGCTCAGGAGCCCCGCGTGTTTGGTGCATTCATTCACTCAACAGGTGCTTATTTATTTGGGGTCCGCACTTTATCCCCGCTCCCCCCCCCCACTATGCTCCGTGCACGCTCCTGAGGCGCGATCTGCCATTTGAGTGAGGCAGGTTAGATCAGGGAAAAGTTCTTTGGTAAGCTTGGACAGCGCACCTGACGATCCGCGGTCCCTTTTGTGCAGGGAGCAAGATCTGTTGGCGATGAACGCTAGCGCCGCCGCCGCCGCGCTGAACGAGTCCCAGGTGGTGGCAGTAGCGGCCGAGGGAGCAGCGGCTGCGGCTACAGCAGCAGGGGCACCGGACACCAGCGAATGGGGACCCCCAGCAGCCTCCGCGGCGCTGGGAGGAGGCGGTGGACCTAACGGGTCGCTGGAGCTGTCTTCGCAGCTGCCAGCAGGGTCCTCGGGACTCCTGCTTTCGGCAGTGAATCCCTGGGATGTGCTGCTGTGCGTGTCGGGGACTGTGATCGCAGGCGAAAACGCGCTGGTGGTGGCGCTCATCGCGTCCACTCCCGCGCTGCGCACGCCCATGTTTGTGCTCGTGGGGAGTCTGGCCACTGCCGACCTGCTGGCGGGCTGTGGCCTCATCCTACACTTCGTGTTCCAGTACGTGGTGCCCTCGGAGACTGTGAGCCTGCTCATGGTGGGCTTCCTGGTGGCGTCCTTCGCCGCCTCAGTCAGCAGCCTGCTTGCAATCACTGTGGACCGTTACCTGTCCCTTTACAACGCTCTCACCTACTACTCGCGCCGGACCCTGTTGGGCGTGCACCTCTTGCTAGCAGCCACCTGGACAGTGTCCCTCGGGTTGGGCTTGCTGCCTGTTCTAGGCTGGAACTGCTTGGCCGACCGCACGTCCTGCAGCGTGGTGCGCCCCCTGACCCGCAGCCATGTGGCGCTGCTCTCCACTTCCTTCTTCGTGGTCTTTGGCATCATGCTGCACTTGTATGTGCGCATCTGCCAGGTAGTGTGGCGCCACGCCCACCAGATCGCTTTGCAACAGCACTGCCTAGCACCGCCCCACTTAGCGGCCACCAGAAAAGGCGTGGGAACTCTGGCCGTGGTGCTAGGCACTTTTGGGGCCAGCTGGCTGCCCTTCGCCATCTATTGCGTGGTGGGTAGCCAAGAGGACCCGGCCATCTACACCTATGCCACCCTGCTGCCTGCCACCTATAACTCCATGATCAATCCTATCATCTATGCCTTCCGCAACCAGGAGATCCAGCGTGCCTTGTGGCTCCTGTTCTGTGGCTGTTTCCAATCCAAAGTGCCCTTCCGCTCCAGGTCCCCTAGTGAGGTCTGAAGGGCTCCTCTGTGTCCCCCCCGCCCCCACACCAACACCCCGAACCCAACATGCCGGCCTTTGGTGAGCTTCTAGGTGCCTGCTGATGGACTCTTGGGGGTCTCAGTGGTGCGACTCTGACTCTGCGGGAGCAAAGGGACCGATTGTGACCGCGACAAACGGACTCAGACAAAGAGGGCTTGTTGGCATTTTACATATACAGTGTATACATGTGTACATATATATACAAATATTTGTATCTACTGGAGGTGTTCAGGACCTGGAGCTTCCTGTTCTGTGAAAAATTAACAAAATGTGGTTGTATACTCAGTCGTACATCACATTTGTCAAGTGAAGATATTCCAGTACTGCTTAACAATAGCACTTTATTCTTAGCTGCTGAAATGCCAAGACAGTGTTGCCATCCCCAAAAGCAGGAGAAAGGGATTTTTTCAAAGATGTATTTTTGTTGTATGTGATAGACTATTTTGCCGCACCTGCATCAGTAAACCGACAACATATTTTGTACACAAGTAAACACATGATAAAAATATAATCTTGGGTATGCGATGGGTTTGTGGAATTACTTGGAAGCTGAATTGTGAGTGTGCTCATTTCAAAAGTCTAGTACATAGCTATCGTCTCCTTCCAGGGAGAGCCACATGAGATACAAGATCCACATTGTGGGGTGGGGTGGGACTGTGGTCACATATGGCATTCCCAGAATATGTAAAGGCTGGGTGTTAACTGGTAATGTTAATGTGCTCCCTTGGTGACCGGACTGGGAAGAAATATTTCAGAGGTCAAAACAATTCAAGTCACAAAGGTGCAGCTGTGAACTCTGAAGCCACAACTCCTCAGCACAGCTTTACAGATATGGCATCAGATTTCTCAACACAGTTTATTCTGACTGTCATTAGCCAGGTCTGGTAGCCAGGTGTAGAGCCTAATAAAAATGAATAAAATTCTTCTAAAGCAGGATTCCCAGATACTTGCGGGGTAACTGAAGTGTGGCCCTGGGTTCTTTCTTCCGAATGCCATCTTCCAAACATGCAGTAAGACCTTACAGCAAACATTTCTATTTATCAATGGGTCGATGAATCAGTGCTAAGTGGGGCGGGGCTTACTGTGAGCCCATATGAAGAAATATGTCCACAAACACATACATGACTATTTGGGAGGTTAGGGAAATACACACATGTGCATTTGTTCATGGATCTCACGTTTACTGTATGTTGGGCACAATTCTGAGTCTGGGGATATGGAAATAAACTAGAAAAGAATTCCCCGTACCTATGGTATTATATTCTAGTGGTGAGGCTGTCCTGAAAGCAAACAAATTCCTAATTTTATTTTGGGATAAAATGCCAAGGAAGAAAGGGAGGGAGACAGCAGAGCGTGCTCTAATGGTTGGGGTAACTGGGGGAGCTGCTGTGAGGAGGTGGCATTTAGGAGGTAACCACAGTGAATGGTGGTGTGGGACGTGTTAGAATGTAGGGGGACAGCCTTCTGGGCAGAGGGAGTGGCAAATGCAGAGGTTCCAGGCTAGGATGCAACTGTCAGGTTCAAAGAGGCCCAAGGTCAACAGAGTTGTATGAACTGAGCAGGGGGAGGGAGGTCCAAGGGCCGTGGGGGCAGGGCCTTGAGGCTGAAAGAAACAACAGGAGGGGGGGTCATGTTAATATGACAATGTCTTATGTCAACTTGACCAGATGATCAGTTACCCAGATAGCTATCCAATCATCTGGAGTGTTTCACTGAAGGAGATTGGGGTGAGGTTAACACCTGGATGGGGAAACAGTGCATAAAGCCGACACCCTCTGTGTGTGGAGATGCCTCAGTCGGTCACTTCATGGCCTGTCTTCTGACTTCATTGTCAATACTGGGTCTTTCTGGCTCTCCTGCCGATGGCTCTCCTGCAATGGCCTTGAGATGGAAACCACGTCAGGTTCCTTAGGTCCCCAGTGCAACAACCCACCCTGCAGACCCTGGATCTGTTAGTTCCCACAATAAAACAGGTCCCCTCCCTACAATAAATTCCTCACACTCATGTACCCATCCATTTCTCTCGTATCTCATGCCCAGTGTGTCAACAAAGCCCATTGACGTCCCTTCTCATGAAAGCACACATCCTGTTGGTTCATTAGTCTGTGTCCTTGGAAAACCCTGATCCAGGAAGGGTGGGAGTTTTAAAAATGAATTCTGGACTACCACATAGAGAGCACGTGTGGGCAATTTGTCTACGTCACAAACACTCCTATAGCGCTTACTATACATTAGTCATTGGTCTAAACATGTGACAAATATCTAAATTAATCACTACACCAATCCTGGATTGATGAACTCTCAGCAAGAAACACATAGCATGGTCTAAGCAAGTAATGATGTGGGGTTTAATGAAGAGTCTCTTTCTAAGGGTGAATATGGTCAAATGAACCCAGCAAAGGTTCCGAAGCTCCCCACCCCCACCCGCAGCTCACTGACAGAGCCGTCCATGGAATGAACAGAAAGCAGATCCTAGATTGAAGAGAAATTGCTGTAGAGCAGGGGTCTGCGTCATGTGACCTTTAGAAAGAAAGGCAGACCCTATCAACCTGGAGTCTGATATGGAGAGAGAATAGGACAGCTAATTACTGGGTCACCATCTCTTGGCTCCATGCTACCTCTTGACAATGACTTTTATTAATTAAACTCTGCCAGAACCAGGAGAGCAAGACAAGCAGCTCTGATGTACAGCACAAAGTCCGTTTCCCTGGAGTAGCTGAAGTGGGGTGAAAACAGATCTGCAAGGGAGAACAGAGCAGTTTACCGCCGTGACTGTGAGATAAGTGCTGGGTTTATGCCCACTTTACAGATGAGGAAATAGAGGTACAGAAAGTTTACCTATGCATGTCAGTAGTTTGGGAGCTGACAAAAAAAATGGAACTTAACCAACATAGTGATGGTATTTAAATCTATAGGTCTAGATAGGGTCATCTTGGGAGTATTTGTTGTGTGAGTTTCCCAGAGGAGATGAAACAAATGTTTACTCCGTTCAGATATGGCACCAATGATAGACCCAAAGAAATGGTTCTATTAAAGTAGAAAAACAATAATTTATTGGGTTACTCACGGGAGTGTGGGTGAGGGATTACTTACAGGCCCATCAGTATAGGGAACAACTCACAAAAGCTGTTGCTCAGCCTGCATGTAGATCGACAGGCCAGGAAAGTCTCCTTGTCTTAGTAGCCTTTTCTACTCATCTCAGAGATAGAGGGACGAGGGACCTTATGAACCTCGAAAGTTTCGGGAACTTCCTGAGACTTGGGAGTTGTTTGCTGGCTGAGTCTTAAGGGACCTCCCCTCCAAGATGGGAAGTTTCAATGTGGAGGACATCGCTACATAACACTGTTGGACGGAAAAGAGGGCCAAGGATTGAGCTCTGGTAAACTGAAGTGTTCATGAATCAAAAGACAGGGAGGATCAAACAAAGGGAAGAGAGAGAGGTAAGAGGAAACAGAGTCCCTCAAGGAAAAAAGGAAACCGTGCCCTGGGATAGAGTTGCTGAGCAAAGGAGTAAAATAGGGTCTTAAGAAATGATTTGGAGATTTTATTATGTCAGGGCTGCTAATGAACCCCATAAAGAAAACCACTGGACAGGCAGAGGAGGAGGAGTAGAAGGCCCGGGAGAAAACTCACTAGTGATGCCGCCCCGAGCAGCTCCCAACAGCAGGGTGACCTTTTCAATACTGGAACACTCTGTCCTTTGAACATGTAGACTTTCATGATGCCCATAAACTTAGATGTGGGAAGATTAGTGTTATTGCTCATTCAAATTGCATTAAAATTTTCTAAAGACCTAACCTTTGTGGACTCTGCAGTCTTGTCAGTCATTGCTTGAAGTCCGTCTATCTACCCCTTCACGTCTGGAATGTGTTAGTGTGTGCTGAACACAAGAAATGACTGTCAGCACCCCCTAAATGTGGGGGGAGAAAATAATCTAACTCTCCAGACCGAACAAAGGCATTAAATAAGAGTATGATACATTTTATAACCATAAAGAAAAATTTTTTCTGTAATAAGCACATTGAGACACTTCTATGTGAGACTTTACTACAGGCTATGAATCTGACTTCAGTCTACTTAAATGTTAGTTAATATTTAATGTCCATCCCAGGCCTGATCAAGGTTTGGGGGAACTCAACACAGGAAGAAGCTAAGCAGTCAGTTTGTTGATGGTTCTGACTTAGATGGTGGTTCAGTCTATGTAATGTCAATAGATTTGACATTAGCCAACCTATGATGTAACAGTATAAAACTGTGGGCAGATCTCAGAACATTTCCACACAGAAATGTCACATATTCATTTGACCTCTCAAACACTAATTAAGAATCTCCTGTTACAAGGCCCTGTCTAGTTGCAGAAGCACACATCCAGTTTGAGAAACACAGGCTTCATTCAAACACGCAGGCACTTCTCCACTTTATTACCTAATTAATGAGTGTCCTGCATTCAGCCTCTGAGTTTTAATCCCACAAGCCCCATTATCTAGGTCTTCTTTACAATGTTAAGGGCAATGTC
This sequence comes from Apodemus agrarius, assembly GCA_964023405.1. Lineage (NCBI taxonomy): Eukaryota > Metazoa > Chordata > Mammalia > Rodentia > Muridae > Apodemus > Apodemus agrarius. Next base: position 45,169,068 of record OZ030025.1, on the reverse strand, counting down.
GTCTGTGGTTATGAGAAACAACAACTTTAGAAGTTATGTTTCCCTTTCTGTTTCTTTCCTGATGTGCCACCAAATGCCATCATCTTTGACTTCAAGCACACAGAGAGCCTCGCCAGTGACATTTCTGGACTAGCATCATTGCCTCTTGTCTAGATTGCTTCAGTAGCTTCCTATCAGGGTTTCTGCTGCAGCTCTGGTATCTTACAAGTCCCTGTCAACCAACAGTGGCTCCCTTAGCCTGATTCAGGGGGACAGTCTGTCTAAGGGACAGACTTGGGGAGGAGCCCATGAACCTTGGGAGCATGGACTTTCCGTAGATATCCGATGCCTAGCCTTGAAGTGAGGATATAGATTTAATCCCCTTCCCCAAAGGAAGGCGTATGAACTTGGAACAAGCAGGATCCTCTAAAGCTGGAAGGCCAGCGCCAGACTCCACTTGGCAGAGCATATTCGTTTTCTGTCGCTGATGTAGCAAATCACATCAAACTTGTTAATACGCATGAAACAGCACACACTTTACAGTGGTGGGAACTGGAAGACAGAAATCAACTTCCCGGGGTCAGAAATCAGAATGGCGGCAAGCCTTGCTCCCGCCAGCAGCTCTACAGGGAGAATAATTCCTGTCAAACGTTTCTGGGTTTTCTAGGTTGTATTCCTTGGTCCGTGGCTCCTCCCCCACGGTGGCCACATTGCCCACTTCTGCAGTCAGATCGCTTGTGTGTTTGTCTTGTGAAGATGCAGTGGTTGCATGCAAGCTCTGGCTAGGAAATTCCTCATACTGTCTCCATTCCAGGGTCCTCAGTCACTTCTGTGAAGCCTTTGCCTTCTAAGTAACAGAGAGAGCCTTCGAGAGCGGTGCCAAGGTTCTAGCCCGCGACACAGAAATACGGTAGGCAAAAGGGAAGCGCAACCCAGGAGAGACACCCAGCCAAGACATCGGAAGGATGGTTAAAGAGCAAGTGCCCGGTGTGGAAAGTACTGAGAAAACAAGTGAGCCTAGGACTGGGGAGTGCTCCCTTGGAAACACGGCGGAGACAGGCCAGCCACGGTCAGCAAGATAGCGTCTGAGACTGGGGACAGTGAGAACGGACATGCCACCTTCTCCCGCTGAATGTAGTTCTCATTCTCTCTCTCTCTCTCAGCCAAGAATTGAATGTATTATTCAACTGAGGAGGCAACAATATGTAGTTGAAAAAGACAAGAAAGAGGCTTGATAGACAAGACTTGATTGGGAAGGAGGGGGCTGTGAGGCACCGTGCAGCGAGTTGGTGGGGACACCGCTCCCCTGCTCTGCCAGGAGGTAAGGAGGGAATAATTGGTCCCGAGAGATCTAAGTTTATAGGTGGTGGGAGGAAGTTCACAGAGTTCCTACCTGACAATCTCCATTTGTCTGAAGGAGGAGTGCCAGTTAAGAGATGATTATAAGAAGCCTCACGAACCTGAGCTGATGAGGTTTGGAACAAAGCCGGGTACTCGGTGATGCTGCAAACACTTGATCCAAGTTGAAGATCAGAGCAGGTGTGGCGAGGAGGGCGAGCACCCCGCAATCCTCAGAGACTGTCGCTGGGGATGCAGGACGGCACAAACACTTGGGAAGACGATTTGGTGGTTTCTTAAGAGATAAAACATCCTCTCACCGCATTCTCAAAAAAATTAAAAAAAAAAGTGAAAGACTGTGTCCATATAAAGGCATGGGTATGAATGTTCACAGTAGTTGGGTTTGTAAGAGTTAAAAAAAAAAAACAAAAGCAAGTTATTCAAATATTCATCAACAAGTGAGTAGTAAATTGGAGTCCACCCATCTGACTGGACGGTGCTCAGAAGTGAGAGGAATGAGTTAGTGATCTAGGCAGGCTGCAGAATGAGTCTCCAAATAGTTATGCTGCCTGACAGAGGCCAGACAAGAAGAGAAGAGAGTATACAGCACGCAGAATTCTTGAAAATACATAGCAATAGAAGTTAATTATGGCGGAGATGGGTGTGCAGGGATGTGAAAAGGGGGAAGAGACTGAAAGGGCGGCTCGAAGGCAATGCTGAGACAGTGCCCGTTGTCATTGTCTTAATCTCGATTGTTTCCTTGGGGCGGATTGTGCCTTCGGTGGTAGCACGTGCCTGCAATCCCGCTGATCCCGCTAATGCCGTGTTTTTGAGGCTGGAACATTGGGCTTGCAAGCTTAAGGTCAGTCTGGGATACACAGCAGGTTCGAGGCCAGCACTAGCTGTACAGTGTATCCTTCATTCATAAACTAAGGGCTGGGGCTGAAACTCTGTGGCTGAGCATTTACTTATTATAGACAGAGCCTTGGCTTCGATCTATGGTATTGCATAAAAATATAAACAAGCATTCGTTTTGCATCAATTGTAGCTCAGCACAGTCATACTAAGTAACTAACGGTCAGCAAAAGAACCACAGTATAATAGCATATGTATGAAAAACTACAAATCAATATGATATGGTTAATTAATCAGATAATGTGGTCCAGTCTCCTCAAATGTATCTACCTGCTACCTATTAAAGGGGCCAGAGGGTAGGAGGATGGAGAGTGGACCAAAGTTGCTCTAAGTGGTGTGTAAGGTTCTGGTAAGGACCATATGAGTCAATATGCATTAGGTAAGCTGCCATAACAAAGCGCCCACAGTCCTAGTGCTTCGCGTCTGCAATATCTGGCCTACGTCTCCAGACACCTTTGGTTACTGCACAGCAACATAGCTGTTCACTTTCTGGATCTTCCCTCACCTTGAGACCTTTGCAATTACCTTGACAAAGCAAAGAGTGCTAGATCAGGGGTTCCCACCCTGTGGGTCATGACCCCTTCCGGGGTCACATATCAGATATCCTGTATATTGTGTATTACATTATGATTCATAACAGTAGCAAGTTGCAGTGATGAAGTAGCAACAAAGTAACTCTGTGGTTGGGAGTCCCTGCAATATGAGGAATTAAAGGGTCACAGCAATAGGAAGGCTGAGAGCCACTGCCCTAGAGGGTGTCATGCCAGTAACTAAGCACTTAGGCCATAAACTGTAATCCCGCTCTCAGTTCGGCATGTAGGACTAGTCACACGGCTCCACCCAGGACTAGGGTAATAAGCAGGGTCTCAGAAAGAAAGGTATAGAAGTGGATGGGTCTAATATTTGACCACATCATTTTTGCCTTCCCTAAATGAACATCAAGATGTAAAACAGAGAAGAGAGTCTGGAGACTCCAAACTTGAAGATTCAAATATCATTTAAGACTAAACAGACACTTGTACTCTTTTGGTAAAACTTATGTAATGGGACTGTCTAGTCAGTTAGCAAAGCACAGTGTTTTATAAAAGTGTCAAAAACTGATGTAAGAAGGGTGTTAAAAGGAGGATCTTGGTTTTCCAACTTTTGCCAATGGTTGTCCTTTATCATGGATTACCTGGGGAGTGGGGTGCCCACAAGCGATACCCAACAGGTGCGTGGCTGGGGTTTTGTGGATATATTGATGGTGGCAACTCTGATGACTGATGTTGGTCAGAGGTTCTGAAAATGTGTGAGTGAGATCAGTAAGTATACCAAGTCCTTTAGGAGCAGAGTAAGGATCAGTGTCAAGTCACCATTAAAGACAGTAGGAGGAAGGAAGTTCCCATGACTGTGACTTGTGGCTTCAACATATGTGTGTGTGTACATACATGTATATGTGTATGTGTATATGTATATGATGTATATACATATGTATATGATGTATATATGTATGTGTATATGCATATATTAGATCATACTTAGAAGCTGAGTGAGGCTGTTTAAATGGTGTGTGTGTGTGTGTGTGTGTGTGTGTGTGTGTGTGTTTGAGAGAGAGGTGGGGGGGCAACCTCAGCTGTCATTCCTCAGACTCAAAGACGGGTCTCTCATTAACTTGGAAGCTGTCAATTAGTCTAGGCTGGCCAGTCATGGAGCACCTCTCCAGCCCCGTGCTCCAACACCCAGCTCCTTTTTTTGAGATGTTTATAAATATTTGTTAAAGGTTTTCAACTCAGTCCTATGCCTGCCAGGTAAGTTACCTCCTCAGTCCTGAACTGTTCTTTTTCTGAAGCCACAAAGGTTTCGAGAATTTCAGTCCAAACCGTAGCTTTTCTTCACCCTGCTTGAGCCTGTCCCAAAGTTGCTGTAAGGACCGGGCGAGCTAAGGAGACTAGCAGGGCGCTTGAGCGGAGGCAGCACAGCGTCTCTCGTTACCAAGCAGATGAGACAGGGGTAGCAGTTCACAGGATCTGGATGTTTACAGTCTTAAGTTCAAGTTTTCATTTTTCAGGTTGCCCCCCCCACATTGTACTCCAAGCGGTTTTTGTGTGTTACCTGTTTTTAGCAGCTTGCAAGTCTCAAAATTTGCCATGGTAGTTTCTGCCTTACAATATCTTTCTAATGACCTTTTTAAAATTATTACAATTTGTTTATTAATCACATAAGGGGGTGCTACAGTGCATATGTGGAGGCCCGAGAGCAGGTTTTGAAAGTCAGTTCTCTTCTGTCACCGTGTGGGTCTTGGGGATCAAACCCCATCACGCCTGGCAGCAGGTGCCTCGATCTGCAGAGCCATCTTGTTGGTCCCCAAAGCATAACAATGTTTAAAGCTGTATCTCTGAAACAGGAATTCATAACAATATTGCACCCCTTTTTCCAATGGGCTGAAACTGAAGTGTACATATTTACTGTCAACCACTTGTTAATACATTTCCCAACAAAACGTTTATACTTAGTAATAATATTAACATCCTCATCTCTGCTTCCTCGAGACAAGAATCATTGTATAGTAACAAAATAAAAACCATCCTCTTCACATATAGATCTCTGTTTGTCTATCACAGACAGACAGGCAGGCAAACAGACACGCACACAGACACACACATTTCTGTTTCTTTAGTAAAAACAAGCAGACACACACACACACACACACACACACGCACGCACGCACGCACGCACGCACGCACGCACGCACGCACGCACAGGTCATGTACTTGGGAGTCATTGCTACTTACCAAGACCTGCTCACTGGGACATACTACACTCCTAGGAGGTTTGTATTCATGTGTACTCTGAAAAGAAAAATGGATCACTCCCTTAAACAATGCAGCTTTGAGAAACTGTTTAGTACAAACTCCACAGTACACAGAAGCAGTCTAGCACGCCCAGCTTGGCTGTTGACTCTGGGTTTTCCAATGGCACCTTGAAAATGAAAAGAACAGGCAAGAGTTCTCTCATGGCCTCTCTGTGTTCAGTCACTTATCAGCCCCTGGTTGGAGGATTAGGGGATTGTCTCTGTCTGGATGTGCAAGTAATAGCCCTCCTCCCTTACCCCCTACTGTCTATTAAGTTATGTCACAGTGTAACCAAAGCCAACAATGATTACAGCCCCTTGGGTGTTGCTGTAATATTGGAGTCTGCTCTGTGTTAAAAGAATAATTGCTCCCTTAATTTTTTTAAATCGCTGTTATTAATAGGAGCACAGAGTAAGTGAGCGTGACGCAGTACTCTTTCTTTTACTGGAAGGTTATTAAATGCCTGTTTGGTAAACACTGCACACACAAAGGTAATTATGAAAACGAAGGCAGAATTAATCACCATGAAAGGATCATTTGTTTTAGTCCATCTCAACAAATCTCATTCTAACTGCTGTGGAGCCACATCCACTTTATTACTGAAACAGCTGACGGCTGATAGTGTTATCTTTTATTGCTCAGGCATTTAATCCCTGTGTGACAGATGTCACCGGCCCAGCTGGTACCAAGCTAGCAGAACTCTGCATATCATGCAGAGTGCATGTGATAACCACCCTGCCTGGGCTTGTAGACGGCACTCAACTCCAGGGTGTGTGTGGCTGTTTGGGACCCTGTCCCTTTCCATGTAAGTACCACTCTCCTCACCCAGGAAACTAGCTAGCTACATCTGCTGGGGAGTTGGGCTGTAGCAACAGAGATTGGAAAACAGGGACAGGGAGGGCTTTAGAAGCATCTTGTAGAGTTTCTTAGGGTTTCGATGAGTTGGAGTTTCAAAGAGAAGTTGGTGAGAAGTCTTAGTCAAGAATCCATAGCTTGTGGCTAGCTAGAGTTCAGTTCGCCCAGAGTTCCTGGTTTTGCTAGCCAATTACGTGAAATGTTTAATAAGTCTTGGTCGAACAGGCCCAGGAACACTCCTACCTATCTATAGATTTCTCTCCATCTTCTTCTGTTCTCTGCTTCCTTACCTCTTGGGAAAGCCAGGTAGGATTTCACACCAGACATGGTGCCCACCTGAGACAGGGGTAGCTCCCCATGCCTGACCCTTAGCAAGAGGAGGTTAGTAGAGCTGCTGGCAGTCTGGAACTCTCTCTCCAGAAGTGCAAAACCAAGGATCAGAGTGGATGGTCCAGAAATGCCAAAGACCAAGTTGTCTGCTGTGGTGAGCAAAACTTAGCGTCTGTCCATCTTAGCCCTGCCTCTCAGGCTCTGGAGCCTGGGCTTGGTCCAAGTCTTCATCTGTGTCTCAGTCAGTGCCTGTGTGCTTAAATAACGCCGGGCAGTTGGATACCTCAGGACATTCAGGTAAAGCTTTCAGCCTCAAGAACAAGAGTTTACTGCCTCTCCCAATGGTGTTTAGAATAGATGAATAAGTAAAATAAAAGACAAAAAAAATGCAAGTGAGGACCTATCCATCAAGTATGTGAAGTAGAGGGGACTTTCCAGTGAATAAAACCACACAGTACAAAAGAAATTAAGGTTTCATATATTTAAATCCATTAACAGTATATGGCACAGCTATGCACATACATTTTTTTCCAAATTAAGAAAGTAACTCGGTAAGAAAATTGACAAAAAATATAAAAGGGGTTTATCAAAAAAAAAAATTCAGCCAACTCTTTTCAACCCTGTGGGGTGTGGACATGTGTAGCATCCTATCTCATGGGAGGAGGCTCTTCCTGACAATGTAGTTGGCTTTTCTTGTGTTCAAACTCCTGACCCTTGGCATTAGAGGAAGTGAACCATGGTGGGGTAAGAACAGAGCGTCCCATCGAGGCACTGGGTCACGGTCATGAGACACCAGGACAAGGGAGGAAGCCGCTCCACTCAGCCCCAGCTCTATACCAACGCCCTGCTCCCTCCGCTTCCGCCCAGTCAACGTCCACCCTGTTCTCTAAAATGATCACTGGCTATCTTCAGAGTGAGGCGGTTCACCAGGACCAAGACATTCAGACCGTCTTCTAAGAAGCAGTTTTACAGCAAAGCATTTGTAGATAAGAAAGGGCATGATTTCTGGTAGGCCATGATTGGGACATGGGGAGTAAGGCTTTAACCTTCCACTGAAAGGCTGTGGGACTTCCAGGAGGCCCGAAGGCATCAGCTCGAACATCAACAGAATGAGAAGTTGGGCCCAAGAGGAGCTGAGAGTCTTCTTTCCTCAGGTGATGGGCCAGCACCCTATCGTGGTGGGGTACAGGAAAGGCTGTGCTACCCAGCCCTGGCTTACCCCTCAGGATCTCAGGTGCCCTTTGCTTCAGCATCTCCGGAGGAGGCTCATCATACCCAGAGGACGTCTTGTGCTTCCTGGCTTTGATGGAGGTGGAGGTGCTTTGAGGTGTGGTGAATGTCATACCCTTGACAGTTCTTTTCCTCCCAGACTCCTACCATGTGGAAAGAGGATGAGAGAGAAGTATTTTGTTCTTACCAGCAACTCTGCCTGCATATTCCATAGCTTCTGGTGGCCCCTAAAACAAGCCAGTGCCTTAGCATGGCCAGACATTTGTAATCTGATCCCTGCAACCTCTTCAGATCGATCCCCTCCATCGCCAGGCCCGGCGGCCTACACGTTTGGAACATGCCGGCTTTCGTCAGCCTGCAAGACTTTGTGCATCCAATGCTATCTATGGCCTCATCCGGTTTGTTTGTATTTTCTCTTCTGTTTCTCCATTCGTCCTAATAGGTGGCTCATCAGGGTCTCAGCTCCCACCATCTCCCTCTACACTTGGGTTTCACCCCCACATCTACCCTAGGCCAACTTAGCTCTCCATGAGGCTTTCCTCTGAGTGCCCTGAGCAGCCTCAAGTCTGGGCTTCATCATTTATGATAATCATTTCTCTAAATTGATTTTCTCCTTGAGAGACTTTATTTTAAAGAACCCTGTTATGTGATTACCTCCAAAAGGTTTATATTTATATATATATATATATATATATATATATATATATATATACCCACCCAAGGGGGCTGGTGAGATGGCTCAGCTGTTACAAGCACTGACTGCTCTTCCAAAGGTCCTGAGTTCAATTCCCAGCAACCACAGGGTGGCTCACAACCATCTGTAATGGGATCCGATGCCCTCTTCTGGTGTGTCTGAAGAGAGTGACAGTGTACTCACATAAAATAAATACATCTTTAGAAAAAGATTTTTAAAAAAGTACCCAAAACATACATGTCAAATGAGAGTTAAAAATACCACCTCTGGGCTGGAGAGATGGCTCAGTGGTTAAGAGCACTGACTGCTCTTCTGAAGGTCCTGAGTTCAAATCCTAGCTACTACATGGTGGCTCACAACCATCCAAAATGAGATCTGATGCCTCTTCTGGGGTGTCTGAAGACAGCTACAGTGTACTTACATATATAAATATGCAAATATATAAATATGTAAGTACACATATAATAAATAAATCTTTAAAAAAAATACCACCTCCACTCGAATCCTACCCTACCCTATACACCCCCATCCCACTAATGAAAAGTCTGGGTTGCCAGAGGCAAAGAGAATAAGTAATCCCATTGGAAAGCCCTAGAAGCCCATGAGTATTTCCAATTCTACTACTTGAATAAATATATACCAGAGACCTAGCAAGATGCCCAGGAGACCGTTTACATCAGGACCCAGCATAGCCATGCTACTTACATCTTCTAAGCAGCCACTGTTTTCACAGAAAAATTATTTTTCCTGTTAACTAAAAGACCCCACACTGATTTCTAAAATGCCATTTGAAACTCAATTGGGCTCTGAAAAAAAGAAAGGAAATGTCTCTATCCGAACAATGACTGAAGATCCTATTTTGCATCTCCCATGACAGGGGAGGGCATCTTATCCCATTTTGTTCTAGCATCAACCGAGCCTACCGCCGTGAGCCATTGGTGACCAGTGGTTATTCTGGTGAATTTTTGCACAGCTTTACCTAGTTCCCTCTGTGTTCTCGTGGATGTTTGCTTTACAGTATCCTGTCCTCCTTTCCTAGAAGTTCATCGCAAACCTCAACATGTATCCACTGCAGGAACTACGGTCAAGAGGGAAAGGTTGGGTGTGTGACAGCTGCATGCCCAGACCCATTCTGCTCATGCCCTTGGCCCACCTACGGGTCCTCATCTTCCTATTCGTTGGGTAAACGTTTGACATTCCTCCAGTGTACAAGTTTAATGCATAAGATATACAAATGGTTTCTGTGGCACATGAAGAACTATCGCTGTTTGTGTTCTTGTGGTAATCATGGTATCCAAAAACCTATTTGTGGGGTCCCTTACATAAGACACTAAGGGACCCTGCCCCCAGTTGGCTCTGATTGGTAGATAAAGATGCCGTCAGTTAATGGCTGAGCAGGACAGACAGAGGTGGGACTCTTAGGGTTCCATGCTAGGGACTGACAGGAGGAGGAGGTGGGGGATCTGCCATGACGAAAGAAGGAGAATGAAGACACCTCACCCGAGAAGGTAGAGATGCCCGGGAGGAGCCAGGGGAAGAGTGGCCCCAAGAGAGCCCCCCAACTGGATCTAGGCCAGCAAAAATGGAATATAGGTTTTAGTAAATAATGACTTGGGAATATCAGAGGGGTGGATTAGCCATGTGGAGGTTAGGAAGTGGCTCAGCCCCTAGGCTGTTTAAGGCATATGAAAATATAAAGGCTGTGTGTGTGTGTGTGTGTGTGTGTGTGTGTGTATCTCATTCAGGAACCCAGAACATTGTAGTCTGTAGTAAGGAACGAGCCTCCGTGGGGATCAACCGAGTGGTTAGATTGGGTACAACAGCAAAGAACCAAGACACAGACTCGGATTCACGTGTGAAGTTGTTTTGAAGTTCAAAGATGTCTCTGCTCCAGGAGCTTTGCACATTGCAAAGTTTAAAGTGAAACTAGAAAAAAAAAACAGGTTTGGTAAACAATGTGTACAGAACACCGTGTGTTTCATACTGATTTGATATCCAGAAAGAGAGAGAGAGAAGAGAGAGAGAGAGAGAGAGAGAGAGAGAGAGAAGAGAGATACAGAAGAGACAGAGAATGACAGAAAGAGAAAAAGATGCAAATCTATCAACATGAACAGGATGTAGGTTAAAACCAAACAATTACTTGTAAAGGGCAAAATATTGAAAAAAAAAGAACAATAAATTTTGACTCTCAAAGACAGATCTGTGCTTTATTTTTTTTCTAATTTTCTCTTTAAAATCATGCATGATGCAGTGCGTTACTAACAGAACTTGTAGTGGGGAAAGTATAACTTTAGGGGAGGGAATCCAGCCTTAGTATTAAGACAATGCAGAAGAGTGACCTACTTCCAGTTACAAATGCAGTCCTGGCCTCTTTGTTCCAAATTTCTAGTTCAATTTCCTGCCAGAGTTCTTAATGCACAGCAGCAAGGTCAGCTCTTAATCAACTCCTAATCGCGGCAGCATGGAGCGGCAGTGGCGTGGGCTCCAGCCATCATCTCCTTGCGAGCACTCCCTCTGCCACACATTTCAGAAGGAAGGATGAGTCACTCCAATACAGGCTTGCTGGTGGGGAGAGACAAAAGGCCCTGGGGACAGCGAAGCTATGTCCAGGGGAAACCTGCTGGAGGGAAAGGCCAGCTCTGATCCACAGAGGGTTTGTAAACACCTAAGAAGAACATTTCCTTCTTTTAGGTTGATTCATTCTAAATTAAGAACTCATTTGGAAATTGAAAAAGACAAAGAAAGCTCGAGCCTACTGTTGTGCTTAAGAACAAACGGGACAACGGTCGGGAAGACCTTCACTGACGATCTGCCTTTTGGGTTTAATTCATTCTAATTAGCAAGAAGCTGGAGGTCGAAATGCTCTTTCTGTGCATAGTGGTGAAAGGGTCTTTCTTTCTATGTATGTTGATGTCCTGATGCTGCTCTAACAAATCACTCCAATTTTGGTGACATTAAAAACAACAGGAAACTCGGGCCAGACAACCTGAGTTCAACCCTACATGCTGGAAGCAGAGAGCCGACTAATAACAGCTGTCCTCTGACTTATGCATGAATACAATGGCATGTGAGTATGCACACACACATGCAGTGATTAAAATGTGAAACACACACACACAGACACACACACACACACACACACACACACACACACACCATGCCTATCCTCCTCCGTGCCTTCCATCCAGACTCTGATCCTCCTGCCTCCTCTTACAAGGATCCTTATGATTTCTTTCCACCTGTGTGAGTAACCCAGGACACTCTTCTCACATTAGTGTCTTTATCACATCTGTGCCATCCATCTTGTCATTTATGGTAATTGTCACCGGTTCCAAGGATCAGGATATGGACAGAAGAGAGACAGGAGGCATTATTCGACCTATAAGTCCATGGAATAGGGCTCTCCTTCTGGGTATAAATAAGGAATACTACTGAAAATATAGAGGTAATAAAGACACTAGTACCTGATATGTGTCACAGAATGGCTCAGAAGTATCTCCAAATTAGAGATTACTCATCTTTGACTACCTCTATTGATTTTCTTGACAAAAATAAACATTTAAAATAAATTCACCTTTCATCTTGTAACTGTAACTGTAATTTTTTTCTATGCCTATTTTTAATGATGGTTCTTAAATGCTTTAGCCTCCCTCGTAGCCCACTATTCACCAGAGGTAGAAGGAATGAAAGGATACAGGAAACTGGACCTGTTTAGAAATGGTTCTTCGGAGCAACTCCCATCTGAGTTGTCTGGAAATCAGTGGTTCAGTTCACAGGTCAGCAGAGCAAACACTGCATGGATACACCAGCAGTCCAGTTCGCTAGAGTTGGAACAGCAACGTGAATCAGCAGTGGCGGGATTACCTAGCAGAGACAGCCAGGCCTCAGCCTCAGCACAAGTCAGCAGGAGGGGCCAGGAGGAACCCCAGGAGAAGCTCTTGGCTGTGCCTTTCAGGGAAGCTAAGATCAGTGGAGACTCACAAGCACTGCACAGCTGGCTCTGTGAGCCCAGCTCAGGCTCCGTCATTGTCCTGAGTCCCGTTTACACCCTCCAGACACCACGTGTCCTCCACGGGTCTTGCCTCAGCACGTGCATCTGCCCTAGACTTTCACCTGTGTCCTCTTCAAGAAAACATTCCTTCACATGTGTGTCCCATCAAAACTCCCTCCCGCACAGCTTTCCACTTCTCGTCCCCCTTTCTGCTTAAGAATTGTCCTTTTCTCTAACATTAACAACCTCCACACAGTAGAAATAATTATAAGAGACATCACATTTTCATAAATGCCTTATGTACAATAGAGTCAAATAATAGTCTAACAAAACAACCTTAAATTTTTATCAATACACAATGAAAAACCTTAAATATCTACCAATATACAGTAATTCAAACAGGATCAGAGGTTCAGTTCATTTTTGTCAAGGTGGGAGCATGGCAGCATCCAGGCAGGCATGGTGCAGGCATAGCTGAGAGTTCTACATCTTCATCTGAAGGCTGCTCGTGGAAGATTTCCAGGCAGCTAGGATGAGGGTCTTAAAGCCCATGGCCACAGTGACACACCTACTCCAACAGGGCCACACTTTCTAATAGCGCCACTCCCTGGCACATACAAGCCATCACATCCAATAATTAAACCAAAAACTTAAATTTCTATTAATATATAATAATTAAACAAAAACTTGAATTCTATTAATATACAGTAATTAAATAGAACTACATTTCTATCAACGTCTATTAAACAAAACCTTAACTATCTATCAATATAGAATAATTAAACCCAAAAAACTCATATGTCTATCAATAGAGAATACAATAATTAAACAAAACAACATACCACCATAGATGGTAACAACCATAACATACCAAGTGACCAAAATCACCACCCCCAACTTAAGGGATTGGGACAATGGTCTTTACACTCACACACACACACACACACACACACACACACACACATATGTTTGTTTCCTGATGAATTGGGGTAAAGAATTCCTGTTTTGGGTCTCCAAGGGAGAAATGATTAGTCTGAGTAAAGCTGTAGTATGCATTGCCCAGTCTCTGTTTCTATCCAGTCTCTGTATTGTCCATCTCTTTGTGATAGATTACTTGGACTAGCCCTTTTGAAGTTGATTTGAATGTTGGTTGTTTTTTTTTTTTTTTTTTTGAGGAATCAGTAATTGAGAGAGTCTGTGAATTATTTGGGCATTTGCTTTGTGAAGACATTCCACGTGTCAGGTTACAAGAGGTTTTCCTTGGTCCCATCTGACTTTTATGAGTTTTGTTGGTAACCGTATTTTTCATTCCCTGTAGATACACAAGCATAACCTCGTCGCCATCTTTACACTGTCGCAGGTTTCCACTCTAACATCAGCACAGCCTCACAGTCTATTGGCTGGCCTACTTCCTCGGGTTTTTCAATAACCCAGTGTCCCGGCTGCAGCTGTTCCCCTTTTCACCAACATTAAGGAAATGGAGAGTTAGTGATACACATTATTTAGTCTGTCTCTGAGGGTTTGTACTCTCCCTTTTTTGTTTAATGAGCATTTCTTTTAAGGCACAATCGGTTCTTTCTATAATTGCTGGTCCTGTGGAATTTTGTGTGGTATACCAGTAACATGCTTTGTAATACGCAAAGAATTGCTTCATCTTGTTAGATACATATGTGAGAGCATTGTCTGTTTTAATTTGTGCAGGTATCCCCACAATTGCCATTATTACCATTAAGTGTGTAATTACACAATCAGCCTTGTTGGAGGAAGGGTGTCCCTGTCAGGGTGGGCCTCGAGGTCCTCCTCCTGGCTTCCTAGAAGAGCTAGTCTTCTCCTAGCGGCCTTCAGATGGAGATGTAGAACTCTCAGCTCTTCCTGCACCATGCCTGCCTGGATGCTGCCTGCTGTCTTACCACCTTGACGATAGTGAACTGAACTCCTGAACCTGTAAGCCAGCCCTAGCAAAATGCTGTCCTTATAAGAGTTGCCTTGGCCATGGCATCTGGTCACAGCGGTAAAACCCTAACTAATGCAGTGATGTTGGCCTTTGTATTGTTTTAGTTCCATTTCACCAATTCGTGTTTTGAACTTGATTCTGTTTCTTTTGGATTTGGCTTGTTGACCCCTGCATCATTAGATTATTTGGGACACCTTTCTTTTATACTGCAGGAATTTAAGGCTATAAACGTATATCTCTTCGACCCACTTTTAATTCACTTTTACCTTGCATCGCTAGTTGGTGTGGACACTGACCATTCCCGTCAACGAAGATGGAGAGATGGCAAGCAAGGCAGGACCTAAGGTTCAACTCCTCTGCGGAAGATGCTTGAACAGATCATTATAGAAGATTAATGACCCTTGGCCAAGGAACATCTGGGGAAGTAAAACTGGCTAGCCATCTCCTCACCCAGACAATGGTAGCAGTAAAAATTCTCCCCAAAAGCAGGAAAAGCACCCACATCAAATTAGAAGTTGAAATAATGAAATCCCTCTATCATCCCCATATTATTAAACGTTTGCACATAATCAATACCATTGCACATAATCAATACCGTTAATAGAACATCTACATCATTCTGGAGCATGCTGTGGGAGGAGAGCTGCTGGGTAGAATGGTGGATTTCGGCTACGTACAGGAGAAGTCTCCCAGGCTATTCAGGATTGTCCACAGGGATTTAAAGCCCAAAAACATTTTAGGAGACTGCGAAGGAAATAAAAAGCTTAGAGATTTTGGATTGCGCACCAAGTTGATCATGGGCCAGAAGCTAGCAACTTCCTGTGGGACTCTCTCTAACTGTCTTAGTTAGAGTTTTACTGCTGTGAACAGACACCATAATCAAAGCAAGATTTATAAATGACAACATTTAATTGGGGCTGGGTTACAGGTTCAGAGGTTCAGTCCATTGTCCTCAAGGCAGAAACATGGCAGCATCCAGGCAGGCATAGTGCAGGAGGAGTTGAGGGTTCTACATCTTTATCCAAAGGAAGCCAGGCACAGACTGGGTATGATCAGGCATCTAGGAGAAAAATCTCCAAGCCCATCCCCACAGTGACACACTTCCTCCAACAAGGCCACACCTTCTAATAGTGCCACTCCCTGGGCTGAGCATATACAAACCATCACACTAACCGTGTCTCAGAACTCTTTGAAGGTAAAGGGTAGGATGGCCAGGCAACTGATGTCTGGAGCTTGGGGGTTGTGCTCTACATTATGTCCAACAGATGCCTCCCTTCCCAGGGACTTACCTGTGAAGGAAGAAGGCAGAAGATCTTGGCAGGAAAGTACTCTGTAAGATTCAAGCTGTCACCAGCTTTTTTGGATCTGATTGCCAAGTTGCTAACTATAAACTCTGGACAAGGCCAACAGTATATGACATTGTGAGCTTTCAATGGCTAAAACATGACCCCGAAGGTTCTTGAAGTTCCTTTAGAGAGAACACAGACAGCCACCCAGACCTAATGTAATGGCCACCATGGGTGTCGTGGAGTATGAGCAACAAGAGATAAGGCAAAATTATGGGAGGAAAAGGTTGACCAGGTGATGGCTACTTATTTGATGCTGATGCAACAGTCATCCTGGGAAGACAACCTAATTAAAGGAAAAAAAAAAAAAAAAACCTAAGCCCAGGCAGTGACATCGAACCTTGAAACATACAAGGCCAAGCATGAAACAACAAACACCTATAAGGAGGGAATCTAGGGTGCCTACCGTTCCCTCCTTCAATTTGCCCACTCTACATGAAAGTCCTGAAAAGGGAAAAAAGACTACAATGACGTACATACAGTATGCCACCCACCCTGAACTGCTTGAACAAAAAGACAACTCCCATTAGCAACATCTGTCCCCAGCTTGTCCACAAGGCTCACTTTGTGAGCAGCACCTGGGGGGTGGTGGGCAGAGAGCAGTGACACCTTTGATGAAAGCTGTACCAGAGTGTCCTCAGAGACTCATCACTAGAAAGCTACTCCTGCCAGTCATCCACGGGTGTGTCCAAGCTGGCTCTAACAACTCAAAGAGCAAGGTGTCCTCACGGGGTGTTTTCTGTCATCGTGCCTCTGTGGAGGAAGCCCAGCGTAAGGGCATCAACGTACCCAGTGAGAAAAACAACTCATCTCTCCCACAACCCTCACCTCAGGGGGACCTCATGGGACAGCCGCACATCGTGACTACAGCTGCGTCAAAGGACACGACCTCACAGGATAGATCACCCCCCATTCTCCAGCAAGGAGGTCCAGGGTAAGGGTCCCACTATACGAGAGAGAGTGTCAAGCCTGTCCTCCCCTCTGTGGCAGGTGTCGCACTGCACCCAGCCCGCCCCTCCCTTAAAAGGCGGGTCTGGAAGAAGCTGAAGAACGGATTATAAAAGGCCTGGGAACCTTACGCTGCCACCTGCCATCCCAAAAGAGCAAAATCAAAATCCTGGCCAAAACCAAAATCCTGGCTGTCAGTTAAAAGGGCTGTGAGGGCAGCCGTGGTAACAGGCAGGAAGAGAAGCTAGGGGGCGCTTCTACATAATGTCCTTTGCTTTAAAGAAAAAAAAATATTTTTACTGTACGTGCATGGAGGTCAGCTTGGCGCAGTCTGTTCTGTGTTGACACCGGATCTGTCCTGGGGAATGGATTAGGGTCCCCAGGCTTGGCAGCCAACGCCTTTACTCACTGAGCAGTTTCCTGGAGTAAATGATGTGCTTTGAAATGAATAGATCATTAAAAAAACATATTTTAGGGATTGGCGATAATATATGATCACACCCAAAATCCAGTCCCACGATATCCTCCCTGAGCAACCTGACTATACGTAGACAGCAGTGGTGTCCCGATGCTGGGCTAGGATGCTGGAGATGGGGGTGGTGAAGGAAGCCATGGAGCACTCAGGAGGAATCAACCTAAGGGCCCATGCCAGCACGAGGCCGGCACAGCCAAGCATGCGTCCTGAAGATCCCCGTTAAGACTCCCCTTTCTTGTGTCTGTTTTATGTGCTCTTAGAGGCACTGTGTCCCCGGAAAATGATACCAGAGCGTGGAGAGCAGCTTGCTGAGGATGCAGATGGGCGCAGGAGAGAGCCAGGTAGGAATTTCATAGCTGGGTACCAGTGGGAAGCCATGTCTACATCACTAGCTGAAACTAAGAGCAAACTGTTCCCGTGTCTGCAGATGAACAGCGTGTGTCTGTGGGCGCGGGGCAGTGCCACAGTCTTCTCAGATCCCTTGGGACCTGAGGCCTGAGCATGGATTCTTTTTTTTTCTATAGTCTTTGTTTACATTCCAAAGGCTTTCCCCTTTCACAGTTCCCCCCTCACCATGTGTCCCATAAGTCGTTTTCTCCCCCCCCTCCCGCCCCGTCCATTCCCCAATCACCCCCCCCCCACACACACACACCATTTCTCTGTTCTGGTACTCTCCTGCAAAACTGGAACCAGTCTTTTTGGGACCAGTGTCCTCACCTTCCTTCTTCTTGGGAATCTTTTGATTTGCTAATTGTGCCTTGAGTATTCAGAGCTTCTTGGCTCATTAATATCCACTTATCAGTGATTGCAATTCATGTGTATTCTTTTGTGATTGGGTTAACTCACTTAGGATGATATTTTCCAGATCCAACCAATTGCCTACAAATTGCATGAATTCATTATTTTTAATTGCTGAGTAGTATTCCATTGTATAAATATACCACATTTTCTGTATCTATTCCTCCTTTGAGGGACATCTGGGCTCCTTTCAGCTTCTGGCTATTATAAATAAGGCTGCTATGAACATAGTGGAGCATGTGTCTTTATTGCATGCAGAGGAATCCTCTGGGTATATGCCCAGAAGTGGTATGACAGGGTCCTCTGGAAGTGTCATGCCCAATTTTCTGAGGAACCGCCAGACTGATTTCCAGAGCGGTTGTACCATCTTGCAATCCCACCAACAATGGAGGAGTGTTCCTCTTTCTCCACATCTTTGCCAGCACCTGTTGTCTCTTGAGTTTTTAATCTTAGCCATTCTGACTGATGTAAGATGGAATCAATTCTTCATAGATCTAGAAAGAGCAATTCTCAAATTCATCTGGAGTAACAAAAAACCCAGGATAGCTAAAATTATTCTCAACAATAAAAGGACTTCTGGGGGAATCAATATCCCTGACCTCAAGCAGTACTACAGAGCAATTGTGTTAAAAACTGCATGGTATTGGTACAGCGACAGGCAAGTAGATAAATGGAATAGAATTGAAGACCCAGAAATGAACCCACAGACTTATGGTCACTTGATCTTTGATAAAGGAGCTACAACCATCCAGTGGAAAAAAGATAGCCTTTTCAACAAATGGTGCTGGTTCAACTGGAGGTCAACATGCAGAAGAATGCAAATTGACCCACTCTTATCACCTTGTACTAAGATCAACTCCAAGTGGATCGAGTACGTCCACATAAAGCCAGACACACTGAAACTAATAGAAAAGAAACTGGGGAAGACCCTGGAGGACATGGGCACAGGGGGAAAGTTCCTGAACAGAACACCAATAGCTTATGCTCTAAGATCAAGAATTGACAAATGGGACCTCATAAAATTACAATGTTTCTGTAAGGCAAAGGACACTGTCAGAAGGACAAAATGGAAACCAACAAATTGGGAAAAGATCTTCACCAACCCCACATCCTACAGAGGGCTAATATCCAATATATACGAAGAACTCAAGAAGTTAGACCGCAAAGAACCAAATAACCCTATCAAAAAATGGGGTACAGAGCTAAGCAAAGAATTTTCACCAGAAGAAATTCAGATGGCTGAGAAGCACCTTAAGAGATGTTCAACATCATTAGTCATCAGGGAAATGCAAATCAAAACAACCCTGAGCATGGATTCTGAGGCCAGCCTAAGCTCACGGTTGTCCTGATAGCTGGTGGTTCCACCATTGCACCAGGCAAGTGAGGTGCCATGGAACTCAGAAATCCTGTAAGCAAGGTACCATGACATGCTGGTCATCATCAGGAAATCAGATCTCAGAGGACCTTCCACGCGTGGTGAGATTCTCAGCTGCCTGTCTCCAGATGTGCCTGTGAGCCATTAGAAGAGAGAGTGGGCACTGGACGCAGAGGAGGACCCCAGAGAAGGACACCAGAGGAGTGCCTTCTGCATGAGTTTGTGTCCAAGATGACTATTGCTGAGGAGAATGGAGCCAGAACCAGAGCAACGGGAGAGCAGGGAGTGTTCGTCTGGAGCTCGTAAGAGGAGGTAGAGGGAACACGAACGGGCCAGTCCATTGCTAATGCTGCAGCTCCCAAAACCATGCTGGCTTGCTAGACAGCTTGCTCCTAACCAGAGAGATACAGAAGCCTTC
The DNA here is from genome assembly GCA_964023405.1 of Apodemus agrarius. Taxonomy (NCBI): domain Eukaryota; kingdom Metazoa; phylum Chordata; class Mammalia; order Rodentia; family Muridae; genus Apodemus; species Apodemus agrarius. Next base: position 45,149,591 of record OZ030025.1, on the reverse strand, counting down.
ACAGCTCACCCCAGCACTGGTCATGGTGAGCATGCTTGTTGCTCTGTAGCCTGCGTTATCTGGATGCACTCATCCCTACTCTTTATCTGGACAGACAGGGGCAAGCGCACACACACACACACACACACACACACACACACATCTACTTCCAAAAGTTCCTTGTGTACAGTTGATGCTAATGAAATTTGCTCAAAAGAGAGCGACTCTGCATCCTAAACAAAGTAATTTCGTATTTCATGTGCTACTAGGTGTCCCTCAAAGAATCCGTTTCCTCTTGTCTCCACCCCCATCTGAAACTTTAACCACCTCTCTACCGCTTCCCAGGAGCCACGGGAAGCCAGCAAAGCCACACTCTACCCCAGAGCATCCAGCCACACACAATGGGAGGCCACCGCTGTGCTTCGAGTGGAGCCAAGGTGAGGATTGACAGTGGAATTCAGAGCTGGAGCTGGCTCTAAGCATGACCCTGCATAAGACCCTGCTGCTGGACAAACAACTAAGGCCCTCTGGTCTGACAGGGAGGACTTCCCTTTGGGTGGCTTATGGCCTCCTGCGACCTTCCGCCACCTAAGGAAATTCAGGGACTTAAGGGGTTAGATTCCTACCCCTCATTACTTCCATACCCTGGTATTCCCTGCCGTTCTTATTTTCAACAGTATCTCACACAAAGATCCAAGCCATTTTATTTCTGACACGCTATAAGGTTGTTGCTGTTGCTGCAGCTTTTTGTCCTCAGGCAGCAGGCTGAGAAAGTCTTTGCTGCCTGTATGACCCCGAGCTGGGGCCACCAAAGGCCTCCCGGGACTACACTCAACAAGGGACAAAGCCTGAAGCTGGTTTCATCTGCATGGTGCATAGGGCAGGAGCTGCCCCTCAAGCCCTCACACACTGGAGGGACACACAAGGGACTCTCCCTCACTCAAGCCGTGGGGAAGGCATGAGTGACTAACACTTGGTAATCTTACCAAACCCCCTTGTTTTCAGATTGCCTTGATGGAAGAGGCTCCTGCTGACTGACAGAAGTAGCGCCATCAGCCAGATGGACTGGGAGTAACAAGAGAAGAAAAGTGTATTTTGATCCCAGGAGCACCCAGCACCTTACCCTGACCCTTTGTGGTGTGAGAATACCATGAGGTAGCTTGGAGAAGTTCCTCACTGAGGCGCAGTTCCTCTCTCTCCAGCAAGAGTCAAGTGATCAGGATAAGTGTATCTCAAGTCCCCTCCACCCACCACCTCCTCTCCTGTGTGTGTGGGGCAGGGAGAGTCAGCTGGTGTTACTGCCTTCTCAGTCACCAAGGCATGGACACCATTTCTCCAGTAAGAAGTCTTAAGAAAGACTGCCATCTGCAAGAGCCAGACATACAAGACATATAGAACACTGGCAGACAGTGTGTGTGTGTGTGTGTGTGTGTGTGTGTGTGTGTGTGTGTGTGAGAGAGAGAGAGAGAGAGAGAGAGAGAGAGAGAGAAAGAGAGAGACTCTTTATACTTGGGTCTCCTCTAAGGCATTAACATCAACCAATACCAGAAGTTCTTGGCTGTACATCTCAACGAAATGAAGATCAGCAAAGACTCGAGATGCAACAAGCATTCCACAGCTAGCTCTATAACCAGGCCAAGCTCAGCCTCTGTCACTGGCTATCAAGTCCTATTTATACCCTTCAAACATCACGTGTCCTCCATGGGTCTAGCCTCAACTGACATCACTCTGCCAATCAGCCCGAGTCTGCAGAAGCGGCAAGAAACTGCAGCACACCAGCATTAGTTTTTTGGTGCATTCCTCTCTATGGAGTCCTGACAAATGGAGCTCAACTACACATTGTAAGGCAGACCAACACATGGGCATCATTATCAAAGGATCCTTCATCACATGTCTTTTCACATGCTTGCTTTAGCAGAACCTCCTCTCTCCTGTGTCTGTTTCATTCCTTCAGGAATCCGCCTTAGCCTTTCACACCTGTGTCCACTTCAGGAACACACTCCTTCATGTGTTTGCCTCAGTAAAACACCTTCCAACACAACTAACTCTCCAAAGAACCCTTATGTTTCCACGTCATGCAACTATGATTCCAATAGGATTTTTTTAATGGTAAAGATGTTCAAAGTATTTGATTTGATTAGCCATTAACTGGTCTTATTTTAGCATCTCAGAATGTCTAACCGTCACTACCATGCTCTAACTACATGTCCTTTAATGTGTGTGATAAATGTAGAGTTCTAATCCCAATCCTTTCTCTAAAGGGGAACAGGCAGACATAGGGCAAGAGTAGGACCTCAACTCAGAATCGCTGTTCAGCCTTCGCCTAGGCAGGACCATTAAGATCACACCAGTGAGAAGGAATGGCTACGAAACCTTCCGGTCAGAAGTCCTGCAGGCCTCTGTGAGCATCCACTTCCCATTCTCAAGGAGGAACATGAAGCCACACCCACAGCCACAGCCATCTTACAGCTAACAGTTTTATAATAACGAGGTTATCTGATTTCCCAAGAGTGAGAAGTCTGTAGACTTATCAGGCTAAAGTCTGGGGCCTGCAGGATACATTGGCTTATTATTAGTGGGCAGAGTAACCACAGCAACAGCAAAAGTGTGAGAACAGAGGAATGCACAGGACGGCATACATGGGAGCACACTCACACACTCATGCACACTCACACGAGCTCACACAATCTCTTATGCACACTCATTTATATACATACTCATATAAACATGCATACACATTATCACACATTCTCATACACATACACATATGTACACTTATATGCATATACACACATACACACTTGCTTTTACACAGTCTCACACACTTATGCACACTCTCACACACTTATACACATACTCACACACTCTCATACATGAACACTCTCACAGTTCTCTCTCACATACACATTCTCTCTCTCTCTCTCTCTCTCTCTCTCTCTCTCTCTTCTCTCTTCTCTCTTGGGGACTTGATTTTGAGTTGATAATAAATACTCCAATATCCTTGATAGTCCTCTAAACAAGCAAAATGACTGATAATTGTTGCTCAAAGCATGTTTTAAATCTCAGACTTAGAACACAGCAAGCAAAGTATTGGACTATTTTAGAAAGAATTTTGTAGTGAAGAAAAATATTCCTTCTCTACTTGAAAGGACAAAAACCTGAGGCATTTAGACAGTGTGGCTTCCTATACTGGCTACTCTCTATGACGGAAATTGGCATGTGGTGTTTTTAATAAGTTAAGTTTTCATTAGTTTGTATTCCATGCATCCAGGATTTTAAATCCTGGAATGTCTATAATTCTCATCTTTCCATGACAATCTTTGCCAAGTAAGAGTCCTAGCACCAATCAGACATGCATGCTATCTGATTATCAAATGTGTAGACAGCATACTCTGAACTGCCTCACTGTAGGCAGGAGCTACCCAGGATGTGTGTGTGTATGTTGTTATTTATCGATGACCTCCTCAACATCAGTTTCAGTGCATGTAGCTGGAAATTAAAAAAAATTTTCTTCAAATGTATTTAAAATTCAGACTAGCTACCCCAGGTTGCCCAAGTTAATGAGAATTAATTCTTTTTCCCACATTAATTATATTTTAATTAAATCACCAGCAGTGACTGAATAGTTCTACAATGATTCAAGCAACATGAAAATATTTTTAAAGGCACAATTACCTCTTAGAAGCACAATTCAAAACGTGAGCTATATTTAAAAGCCTTCCTTTGTGTGATGCAGAGATCAGACGTCGTTTTCCGTGGAGAAATGTTACATGAGATATTAAATACCCAGCCCAAAGTATAAAGCTTTCATTGATATGTTCCAATTATCCTCATGTTCCTCCCACAGTCCTACCTCAAAACACTGAGATGGCAATTTCCATATTCTGTAAACCATGGCCATTATAGGTGACAATTGTGCAGACACCAACACCGTAGTCTGTATATGTCTTGTGAGAAGAGAGAGACATGGGAGCATTTGGGTAGAGCTGCAAACAGAGACACAGCTCTTGGAAGGGGCACCCAGGTTAGGGTCAGCATCTAGCATTTTCTAATGTGAAGCTGGCTCCCAGTTTTGCTACTTTATGTTGAGAAGGATTTATAAATGGCAGATGCATGTGGCTTGCACACTATTTAAGGAACAGTATCCAGTCCTCCCAATTTATTTGAAAAGTTACAGGACTGGATGGTTCCAACAGCTTATGACTACATAGGAATTGATGAATAACTTTTATTTATTCAGGATTGGTTCTTTCGCTTCTGGTTTGAAAACCAAAAGTGTGGTGATGAGGCTCTGAGTCCGAGGGTGGAGTTGCCGCTGCATACACAAAGCCCTAGGTTTAACCCAGTCATTAAAACATAGGGGCTCGCAGGGCGGCGGCGGTGCACGCCTATAATCCCAGCACTCTAGGAGGCAGAGGCAGTCAGGATTTCTGAGTTCGAAGTCAGCCTGGTCTACAGAGTGAGTTCCAGGAGAACCAGGGCTACACAGAGAAACCCTGTCTCAAAAAACAACAACAACAACCAAAAAATGATGGCTCATGCCTGCTATTGTAGCCTTTAGAAGGTGGTAGGCAGATAGACAGGTTATCCTAAGTTACATAGTGAGTTTGAGACCAGCCTGAACACAGGAGATCCTTGTCCACTCCTCAAAATGAACCATTGATAGAATGATATTATAATATATTATGATAGCTGACTGACTATTCAGGGAGTGGAGATGGCTTAATACGGATGAGCCCAGGTGGGCCACAAGACGGTAGGCGCCGTGGCTGAGTGACAGCACATAGAGGTCCCTTCCAGTCTTATCTTTACTTTGTGTATTTGATATTTTTCATAATGAAAATGGAAAGGGAGAAATCGATGCGTGCTGATGATAGCTGGAGAGAAATAACGCTGATTACCAGCTTTGCTGGGTCACCTCAGCCCAACTGCCTCAGATTGGCCCTTAGGTAAACAGTGAAGGGATTTCTGTGTGAGTGTCCTGTGGGTTTTTTTTTTTTCCAATCATCAGGCCCCTCACTTGGTAAGAATTGATCATGATTCTGCCTCTGGTTCCCTGTGAAAATAGGTGTGTAGGCACGAGCACACCCACACCTGCACTTTTAAAAATGTATAATTACACCCTTTCCTTGTTCCCGAGAGGATTTAAGATATTTGTGCCCATGTGAAATCAAACTTAAATAGTTTTGCCATTTAAAATTTCTCTCCCTAAAATAAGGCCCCATGAATATTTATTTTGCATTTGCATAAAAAAGGCAAACACCTTGTCATGAGACCCTTTTGTTCCGTGGCTCACATCACTCAAGCCTGTGATGAACGAAGTTCCTATTTATATACAGAGTGTTACATTTGCTTCTGATTAAGATCAGAAAAGTTACCTTGTTTCGAATTTTGCTGCTCTCTGGTAACATCTATTGCAAATGTTGGCATCCTGGTTTCTTGAGCTGTTTGGGGTCAGAAATATGGGGGCTTCTGCCTTCTGTGTTCATTCATGACCCGGGTCACTCCTACCCCCTCGATGCTGGACAGGTGGATTCTGCAGTGGCTTTACCGTCTTCCATCCAATCTTTTGTAAAAGCTGGAGGATTAAAAGATGTAGCCACTCCCTTGCTAAATCAGAAAGGAACCAAATCACCAAAGGCAGCATTGACTACTCAAAGGCTTAAAATCCGGAGGGGGAAAAATGTTCAATTGAAGCAGGGAATTACTGCATTCCTCCCACTTAAAATCAGTCTGCAGAATGAATTCCACATGGCTGAAGTTCTCCAGTCAGGCTTTTAGCAGCCAGAGTGTGTGATTGCGTGAGTAACCCAGAGGGGCAGGTCCCTCTCAGGCCCAATTGCTCCAATCTGAGGACCAGTACCAGGTATGAACAATAGGTCCAGAATTCAAAGATGCCTAAATCCTGGTCACCCACGCTGTGCCTCTGAGACCTGTAATTTGTCCCACCATGGAGGTCGATTCTCATTACCGAACTAGGGAGCATTTTATAGTTCGTACAACAGGGCAACAGAAGGCTGCTAACTGTATCAATGATGAACAAGTTCCCCAAAAGCCACCTGAGACAGCAGAGAGGATTCCTTTTTAAGTGTTTAGAGCAGAGATAATTCTCTAAATCATTTGTGACATTAACCGTAGACCTCTCTGGCAAGCCCTCCGAGTGTACACACATGCTATAGACGCTAGGATCTCACTGGGGCTGCACCATCCAGGCACATGGACCTCGTTAAGATTCTCGATACTCAGCTCAGACCTCAGGCCAACTCAATCACATGCAGACACTGATGTCACAAACAACTCTCTGGAGGGTTCTAGAATATGCCAAGCTTAAAAGCTGGCATCCTAGACACCCCATCTCATTTCGTTTCCAAAAGAGTCCCAGGTGACCGGTATGTCCCATTTCTGTTCCGTGCAGGGAGAAATCGGCACAGCTGTGTTGTTTTGTGCAGTTTGAAATGTGTAAGTGGTTTCTGACCTAGATCTGTCTAATTCACAAATAAAGACTTGAACAAGGGATTTCACTACATCACCTAAGGAAATTAGCTATTAAGATGCTGATCCCGATGTAGTAGAACTCAATAAGGAACCACTTACCAGCCTCACAAGCAAATGCCATGGACTCCTGAGAATGAAGCCCCCGGAGGAGGTTGGGGTGCTCTGAACTTCCGGTTACCATGACACTAAGAGGGCTTGGGCTTACGCCTGCGTCTGATCTGAACACCAGATTGTGTTGTACTGCAGTGTTTTCTTTTTACCAGAGCCAGAAGGATCGGTGCAATTTCCCTTGAAGGTGAAAGAGAAGATATTGCCCCCAACCCCACAACAACAAAATGTCTTATTTGAGGAAGGAACTGGTTTATTTTCCTCTTATGTCTGGAGTCTTTAGACATGAATCAAAAAGAAATTTAATAAAGTTTGAATAATGGAAGAAAAATGAGGTTTTCCTTAATGAAGCAAGCTAGGAGCAAAAAAGAAAGAGAGTTTGTATTATGTATTTGGGGGCTCTTTGTTGAGTTGTTAGTGGTGCTGTGGGTGGACAGGTCATCATCCCTACTAGGTAAGGAAGTGCCTATCAGCAAGGCACACAATTGGCCCTGACACACGGTGCTTAAAAACCCAATCGCGGATCCTCATCTTGGACACATCGTTAATCGCCCAGGCAATCCCGTAGGATGGGATAGGTATATGTCTCTAGACAAAGCTCTGCCGAGATGCCAGGGAGGACACGGACTGAGAACACTTGATGTATGTTGTAAGGCTGGAGGGTGACAAAGTGAATTGGCTCCCATTCCTTGGCCCACAGCGCACCACAGCACAGCACAGCACAGCACACACAACACAACACAGCACAGCACACACAACACAACACAGCACAGCACAGCACAACACAGCACAACACAGCACACACAGCACAGCACACACAACACAACACAACACAGCACAGCACAGCATAGCACAGCACACACAACACAGCACAACACAGCACAGCACAGCACACACAACAGAACACAGCACAGCACAGCACATACAACACAGCACACCACAGCACAGCACAGCACACCACAGCACAGAACAGCACAGCACAGCACACACAACACAGCACAGCACAGCACAGCACACACAGCACAGCACAGCACAGCACACACAGCACAGCACAGCACAGACTAGCACAGCACACACAGCATAGCACAGCACAGCACACACAGCACAGCACAGCACACATAGCACACACAGCACAGCACACACAGCACATCCACAGCACAGCACACACAGCACACACAGCACAGCACAGCACACACAGCACAGCACAGCACAGACTAGCACAGCACACACAGCATAGCACAGCACAGCACACACAGCACAGCACAGCACACATAGCACACACAGCACAGCACAGCACACACAGCACATCCACAGCACAGCACACACAGCACACACAGCACAGCACAGCACAGCACACACAGCACAGCATAGCACAGCACAGCACACACAGCACAGCACGCACAGCACAGCACAGCACACACACACAGCACAGCACAGCACACCACAGCACAGCACAGCACACACACCACAGCACAGCACAGCACAGCACACACAGCACAGCACAGCACACACAGCACAGCACAGCACAGCACACACAGCACATCCACAGCACAGCACACACAGCACACACAGCACATCACAGCACAGCACAGCACACACAGCACAGCATAGCACAGCACAGCACACGCAGCACAGCACGCACAGCACAGCACAGCACACAGCACAGCACACACAGCACATCCACAGCACAGCACACACAGCACACACAGCACATCACAGCACAGCACAGCACACACAGCACAGCACAGCACACACAGCACACACAGCACACCACAGCACAGCACACACAGCACACACAGCACAGCACACACAGCACACACAGCATAGCACAGCACAGCACACACAGCACAGCACAGCACACACAGCACACACAGCACACCACAGCACAGCACAGCACACACAGCACAGCACACCACAGCACAGCACACACAGCACACACAGCACACACAGCATAGCACAGCACAGCACACACAGCACAGCACAGCACACACAGCACACACAGCACACCACAGCACAGCACACACAGCACACCACAGCACAGCACACACAGCACACCACAGCACAGCACAGCACAGCACACACAGCACAGCATAGCACAGCACAGCACACACAGCACAGCACGCACAGCACAGCACAGCACACACAGCACAGCACAGCACAGCACACCACAGCACAGCACAGCACACACAGCACACACAACACAGCACAGCACAGCACACACAACACAGCACAACACAGCACAACACAGCACAGCACACACAGCACAGCACACACAGCACAGCACACCACAGCACAGCACACACAGCACACCACAGCACAGCACACACAGCACACCACAGCACAGCACACACAGCACAGCACAGCACAGCACACACAACACAGCACACCACAGCACAGCACACACAGCACAGCACAGCACAGCACAGCACACCACAGCACACACAACACAGCACAACACAGCACAGCACAGCAGACGCTTAAGCCTAGTCTACTTCACTGTGGGGTGTGTCCTCAGACACACACTACCCTCAGGACAGTGTGGCAGTGCAGGGGCAGCTGTGAGCGACTCCAGAGGCGTGAGGTCTAAGAAAAGCACTGCCATTCCCATCTCTCAGATGGGAAACACGTAAAGCAGGGTGTCTATAATGCACTCGATACAGTGTAGATGCCAGGATACAGCATTTAAAAACCAGCTACCATCCTTCTGGGATGATAAGATTCCCTCTTTATGGGCAGATTTTTAAATTTCCTTATTTTGCTATGAAATGTAATGTTATTCCATTCATGGTCAAGAAGAGCTGTGCCTGAGCGGAGAATTCTTGTTTCATTTTGAGACAATCTCACTACGTTGTTCAGGCTACCATGGAACTTATGAGCTCAAATTGATCCTCTTGCCTCTACATCCCAAAGAGCTGGGACCATAAGTACGTGCCAGCACGTCTAACCCAAGTGACGGATGCTGTGGCTGTTTGAACAGATATGTCCCCCTAGATTCATGTGTTGGAATGCTTGGCCCTTAGGGAGTAGCACGGTTAGTAGGCGTGGCCTTGGTGGAGGATGTGTCACTCTGGGGGGTTAGTCTTTGAGGTTTCCCATGCTCAAGCTCCACCTGGTATGGAATCAGTCTCCCCCTGGCTGCCTTGAGATCAAGATGTAGCACTCTCGAACCTTCCAGCCCCATGTCTACTTGTATGCTGCCTTGTCCTCCACCATGATGATAAGGGACTAATCCTCTGAAACTGTAAGCCAGACCCAATTAAATGTCCTTCATAAGAGTTGCCTTGGTCATGGTGTCTCTCCACAGCAATAAACATCTTAAGATGAATGCTACAGCCGCCTGGACCCAAGTGAGGCAGTGAATCACGTACAGATGTAACTTGGATTTGAGTGAGAGTCATTGTCTACATTTCCTAGTCAGTTCACAGTTCACTCAAGGAAGCTGTGTCCAGCGTTCGAGAAGATTCTTAGAGAAGAGCTGCTTCCAGATATAAGACCAGGTGCGAGCGTGAGCTGGGGCCTCTACCAGCTTTCATTTCCGAATCTTCTCACCACTTCACCCTCACTGCAAACGCCAACCACCACAGGGTACCAACAACCCTTTGCAGCGCGAGCTGTATCCCTGTATTGTGACGGCTAATGGAAGACACACACACACACACACACACACGACACACGTTCTCCGTACCAGAAAGGTTGTGCAGCCTGATTCCAGGAAGCCTCCCTCCCTCTACGGAGATGCGTTCTGCACACTAGCTCTGCTCTTCCACTGCCCTGACAGCCCCCTCCCCCCCACCCCCCACCCCCCCACCTCCCCACCTCCCCACCCCCCACCCCCCACCCCCCACCCCCCCACCCCCACCCCCCCACCCCCCACCCCCGTTGTTCCCCACTCACTCTGTCCCTGCCCAGTCCAGCCGCTTGGCTCCTTCTGGAATACACCAGGATTCCACATAGACGAATACCACTTCTCTTGACGGCAGGGTCCAAGGACTTTTTATTCATTCCCTGCTCAAGGATCAAAAGCTGCAACGACTCGGTGCTTGGACAGCATTCTTGGCATTTAATAACTATTTTTTCTTAAGTGAATGAACAACCCAGCATATAGCATGGAAAGAGGAAGTAGGAAATAATTATAGAAATTAAGGAGATGAAAATCCGGAGATGGGGAAAACGGTCCCTGATGCAGGAGGAAGCCCTTTGGGGGGGGGGTCTCTTTACAGCATGGTAAAACGTCACCAGTCTCTCCAGACTTCAAACCAGTGTTGGCTGATGGCCTAGTTGGTCTGTTGTCAGAAAGCCACCAGGATAAGCATTCATGAAGCCACTAGATATTCTAGGCATCTCCATAGGAGGTCCTAAATAGTCAATGCCCCTGGGCCCTACTTTACTAATAGGATGAAGAGCCTCGATTACCCATCGTTCCCGCCGACAGCAACCCTGCTCTCCCGATGAGCAGCTTTAGGTCCAGCTCACGTGTGTCTGTGCTGGACCTAAGCGCTGCCATTTAATGCCTGCAGCCATGCTATTCCTCTGGAAACTGGCTAGCAGTGGGCCAGCGGCTTGGCATGGGTCACCGAGGCTAGGAACGGAGGCAGACAAGGGTCTGCCCCCAGAGCTTGTCCTCTGACCCCAGGCTGGGAGCTGCCTTCTGAAGCCGTTCCCATGCACTGGAGGCTGCTTTTCCTGTCAGCTACTCCAGCCTACATGCAGCTCGCTAAATATCTAAAGCAATTATTTTAGTTTGACAACTTCTTTTGGGAAACTCAGCGAACTCTTTTGAGAATGTAGGAGCATAATTAATTTACCTGCGATGGTAGCGTGATCTTCACACACACACACACACGCCAGAATGTTTTAACAACCTGATTTCAGCACTTTCCCCGGGGTCAAACCAGATCCTTTCAAGGCGTTGCCAGCCTGGGGCCTGGCGATGGGCACATGTTTAAAGTGCTGACTCGTGAAAATCCTTGGCAGTGTCCCCTGACCACCCGCTGAGGCCTCCTCCTCCTCTTCCTCCTACTCCATCTCGCTGGGCATGCTGCCTTGTGTTTTGTATTCGCTTTGGCCGGTGTACAATTTCAAGTTGAAATGCCAGCTACACGGCTGGCACGTGCAGTCACGTGCCAAAAGGCTCACATGGACACAGCAAGTGCTGCTGCTACTGCTGAGCAGTCGCCGGTGCCGTGCCTGGCATAAATGCATCTAAAACGCTGGTCACAGGACACACATAACCGCCATGGGAGGCCAGAAGTGGCGCTGGCTTCTTCTCATCAGCTACCAAGCAGTTACAACTGTGTGTGTTGTGAGAATGTGTGGGCGTGTGTGTGTGTGTGTGTGTGTGTGTGTGTGTTTATGTGTATGTGGTGTATATGTGAGTGTTTATGTGTATGTGGTGTGTGTGTGAGTGTGTGTGTAGGTGTGGTGTGTGTATGTGTGGTCTGTGTGAATATGTGTGTGTGTGCTGTGTGGTGTGTGTGTCTGTGTGGTGTGTAGGTGTGGTGTGTGTGTGTTTGTGGTGTGTTGTGTGTGTCTGTATGTGAGAGTGTGTATATGTGTGTGTGTTGTGTGTATGTGTGTGTGTGTATGTGTGGTATGTGTGTCTGTGTGTGTGGTGACTGTGTGTATGTGTGTATGAGTGTGTGTATATGTGTGTATGTATGGTGTGTGTATGTATGGTGTGTGTATGTGTGGTGTGTGTGTATATGTGTGTATGTATGGTGTGTGTATGTGTGGTGTGTGTGTATATGTGTGTATGTATGGTATGTGTATGTGTGGTGTGTGTGTATGCATGTGCATGTGTGGTGTGTGTGTGTATATGTGTGTATGTATGGTGTGTGTATGTGTGGTGTGTGTGTATGCGTATGCATGTGTGGTGTGTGTGTATGTGTATGCATGTGTGGTGTGTGTATGTGTATGTGGTATGTGTGTATGTGTGTATGAGTGTGTGTATGAGTGTGTGTGTGATATGTGTGAGTATGTATGTGTCTGTGTGTGTGCTGTGTAGTATGTATGTGAATGTTTGTGGTGTGTGTATGGTGTGTGTAGGTGTGGTATGTATGTGGTATGTGCGCCTTTGTGTATGTGTATGTGGTGTGTCTGTGTGGTGTGTGTGTGTATCTCTGTGTGTGTTTGTGTGTGTTTGTGTGTGTGTGTCCCATGCAGACAAGGGATGAACTTTTTGTCTTTTTGTCTTGCTCTTTGGAATGTACTAGAATTGTCACCTGGATCTTGGCAGGAAAGCATTGCGGGAGAGTCACATGGGGGACAGCAGTGAATCAGACTTGCCTGTAGCTGCTTATCTCCAAATCCTTTATTCTGACAAAATGTGAGTATGTGTCTACAGGAGGGCCCTAAAGGCTCAGACATTGTTACAGAGCTCCATGTTGTCAAAAGTCTGTGCTGTTTATGCCTGTGTCTGCTGCAATTCGAAATGGATTTTATTTTCTCACTAGTCTATGCAAAACATCAATGTTGCTGGTCAAGTTCTAGAAAACAGATGAAAGGTGGTTTTAACCCAAACTATAAACCATCCTTTTTTTTTTTTTTTTCTTGGCTGATTCTTGTGGACAAATGTTCCAGAGGACCAGGCCTCTTTGGAGACATTTCCTGAAGGATTTGATCAGAAACAGGCAGAGCCAAGCCACCCTATTGTCGAGAACTTTCACCTCTACCTGGAGAGACAGGGGCCACCTGGAAGTGGACATCTTACGACAATAAGACTATTAGTGGAAACATCTCCAGATGACTGCCACTGTGTCTTTGGCTTTTGTCTACTAAGGTTGAGACTATTGATATCCTAAGCCTCCGCTGTGTTCATTTCAACAGTGTCAAAGAGTCTCCAGGTGGAACCAGAGCATCATTAATCAACTGAGTGTCTCAGATCGGCAGGCACACAGAGGTGCTCCTAACAGTAACACTCAGAATCGAAAACTAGAAGCAGTCCGCAGGCCTATGGATAGGGAAACGGGTGAGTCGAGAGGCACCACACAATAGAATTCTACACGCAATGGAAGTGAGAAATCCTGCTACGGAAGAACAATACAGATGAGTCTCCCACCCAGAGTGTTGGAAGCCAGACATAGGATTTGAATCCGTCCACTCTTACCAGGTCAGAAAGTCTTGATCGATGTAGATACATTTGGCCCTTATTATCTGAGTTATAGCATTCCTACAATAAATAGAAAATGAATAAAAGAGACTAGAGTCAGTGGATCTTCTCCAGCAGTTCTGGGGAACGACCTGTCCTCGTCACCATCCTTTGCTTCCACGCAGACCTGAGGGTCGAAGGCCAGAAGCCAAGGGTGAGCGTGTCTCCAGGGGGCCCACAGGGCTGCTCGGAAGTTATGCGAAGCACCTGGCCCTGAACTTTAGAGTTTCGGGTTCCATGTGACCTGCTTCCTAAGGCTTTTTACTTGACGAAAAAATTGCATGCCAAGGAAGAGTCAAAATTCTATCAAGATTAATTATGCAAGTTCTGTCTATAAATGACATACCTCCTGTACCCAGTGAAACCCACCCATGCACTAATAGGATGTGACAGCCACATCACTAACAAAGCCTCCTCCGCCTCAGTTCCCTGCTGTTGGGGAGGCACTGGCACCCCTTGGGGAGAAGGGAATGAGGGGTGGTGTGAGAACACAGGTCTGCTGAAGGGTGGCTCTGTCCAGGTGGGTCATCAAGGGGTAACTCGAGGGAGTACAGGGGTAGGTGGACCCCACCACATTTTCCGGTTCTGAACAGAAATCCACTCCTGCTGGAGGTTGTGACTTGCCCTCTGCCTAGGAAGCTGTGTCTAACCACAGCCTGAGGCTTTTCCATTGCTTGGGTTAAACGCAGTATATTTCTCTCAGTCAGCCAGAAACCCAAAGGGGTCCCCCTCTCAGCTGCCCATGTGGAGGACTCTGCACATGGAAGACCTCAAATTGTGATTCTCTCTAAGTCCACTTGTGTCTCTTTGTCTCCTTACCCTCTGTGAATGGACAGACAAACCACCAAGGACAGACAACCACCAAGGACAGACAACCACCGTGTATGAGTTTTCACGGAAACAATCTTTTTTTTTCTCACTCTTTTCCAGTGTATTTGAGCTGGGGGGGAAAAAACGATTTAGCAAGTACATCGGAAATTTTAAAAAGCAATAACCTCTCTCCAAATTCCCTTGATCATTTCCCACTGGCTTTGAAATCAAAGGAAGATGGCAGAAGAGATGAGAAGAGACTCGCCTGGGTATGCCATCGGGGAGGGGTGAGGGTGGGGCGAAGAGACTCACCAGGATTTGTGGGCCAAGGGAGGGAGAGGGGGCTGGGGCGATTGCTGATTTCTCTTTACCTAATGTTATCTAAAGAAACTCTTTTTATGTGCAGAGGCAAAATCTGCAGGCAAGGCTGCAACACTGTCCTGCTGGAGCTGATTTCACTAAAGCCTTCTGGAAACTGTTCTGTTGGAAGTGTTCTTGTGAGCAGTGCGGCCATCCCAAACACAGTCCTGAGGAAAAGGGCGTGAATGTATGGAGCTGGTTCAAACAGATGGTAAATTTCCCCCTGGATATATTTCTGTCTTAGAAAGAAAGGTGGAGAGTCAAAAATAATAAAATAATAAATTTTAAAAAAAGACTGAAAATTCCTGTAGCAGGAGAAGTTAAAACTTTTTCTAACAGTACTTCGTTTTACTGAGAAACCTCTACATGACACCAGGAGTACACATCAAACATCTGCTGACAGTACATCTTTTAAAAATGTCTTTAAGGTAATCATGTGAGATGCATGTAACTTTGGCACCTAGGAAAGAGAAAGGGAAAGATGTAAATCAGTGAGCTGGGGAGGGCAAGGGGTTGCTTAGCTTTCTGGAAGACTTAAATCTCAGTGGAAAGTTTGCTTCTGCAGAACAAGGAGCATCTTAACTGCTTTCATAGATGACAGATTTTGATTTTTATAACCCTCAATGCTGAGAACTCCACTTCTTATTTTTTTTATTGAATATAACATTCATTTACATTTCAAATGGTAAAACCTTTCCCGGTTTCCCCCTCCCCCAAAGCCCCCAACCCCTCCTTCCACCCCCTGCCTCCAAGTATATGCCCCTCCACCCAACCTACTTCCACCTCCCCCAACTCGATTTCCCTTTGTTGGGGCCTCTATTGAGCCTTCACCTGACCAAGGACCACTCCTCCCACTGATACCCGACAAGGCATTCCTCTGCCACATTTTTTGGCTGGAACCATAGGTACCCCTTGGTTGATGGTTTAGTCTCTGGGAGTCCTGGGGCATCTGGGTAGCCTACATAGTTGTTATTCCCATGGGGCTGTAAACCCCTTCAGCTCCTCCGGACAATCCTCCAGCTCCTCCATTGGGGACCCCACGCCCAGACCAATGGTTGGCTGCTAGCATCTGCCTATATATATGTAAGACTCTGGTAGGGCCCCTCCAGAGACAACCATGGCATGCTCCTTTTGGTATGCACTTCTTGTCCATAATAGTGTCAGGGTTTGGTGACTGTTTATAGGATGAATCCCCAGGTAGGGCAGTCTCTGGGTGGCCTTTCCTTCAGTCTCTGCTCCACACTTTGTTTCCTTTATTGCCCCTGTAACTCCACTTCTTATAAACACATGATATAAATTGACAGAAGTACATTTACAGCCATTTCAGAAATTATTGGAATTCTGTCTTAATCCCAAGCTAACATAAATTTAATGGGTTTTTATGCAATTCAACTCAGCAACTCAAAGCTCAGTTTTTAAAATCAAACATCCTAACACAGCCTAGTCCAAAGACAGACACACTGATTTGATACTTACATACCAAGAAATGGAGTAGAAAGTATTACAGCAATCACTTCCCATAGTTAAACCGTCACGTTTCTGTGAGAGCAAAAGGCTTTGTGTGTGCAATACAAGCACTGTTAGTTACACGTTCGCTTGATGGGCTCTGCAACTGTGTATCAGGCAAGCCTCGGGGCACACTTGTGAGGAATTATGTTGATTGAGATAGGAAGACCCACCCTAAAAAACGGGTAGTACTATTCCCCAGACAGGGTCCTAGGCTGGAGAGAGAGACACACACACAGATATACAGACACAGACAGAGAGACAGAGAAACAGAGACAGAGAGACAGAGACAGAGAGACAGAGAAACAGAGACAGAGAGAGACAGAGACAGAGAGACAGAGGGATGGTAGAGAGAGTTGGGATAGTAAGATAGTTCAGTAGGTAAAGACACATGTTGACCTGAATTTGATTCCCAGGACCCACGTGGTAGAAGAAAAATATATCTATTTCTGCAAATTATTGTGTGTCTTCTACATGCACATCATAGTAAGCACATGTATACTGTGTACACATGTATGCAAACACATACACAGAAAGGGAGAAAGAAAGAAAGAGAAAGAAGAAGGAAGGAGAGAGAGAGAGAGAGAGAGAGAGAGAGAGAGAGAGAGAGAGAGAGAATAGAAGCTGGAGAGATGGCTCAGCAGTTAGGAGTGCTGCCTGCTCTTCCGAGGACCCGGGATCAATCCCCAGCACCCACACGGTGGCTCACAGCCATCTAACACTCCAGCTACAGATCCAACGCAGTCTTTAGACCTCTGCAGGCACCAGGCCAGCCACTGATGCACAGATAGCCACGCAGACAAAGCCCCCATGCGTATAATGTAATAAAATCGACCTTTATAAAGGAGAAAACTAGCTGAGCAGCCCCTCTGTTCTCTACTTCCTGATTGCTGACTTGCAGTATGACCAGCCACCATCCAAACCGTGAGCCCAAATGAACAGCTTTGAAAATAAAATAATAAAATAAAAGAAGTCACTTGGTCACAGTAATGTATCACAGCCACAGGGAAAACCATCAAGGACACCACGATTCAGAACCCACGGTAGTCTCAAAGCAGCCGCAGCAATCCAAGCCGGGTCATTGGTGTCATCGCCTGGCAGGACATCATGTGCAATGCTGACCATGCATGCAGTGTGTGCAGGTGCAACGGTGCACGAGAGTCACGTGACTCTCAGGAGCGCGCATCCATAGACAGCCTGGGCCCATTAGGCACTAGGGTTTGGATTACTTTTGCTGGTTGCAAATTTCAGAAACCTTATACTGATACTGAACTTTTCGTCCCAACAACATCCAGTGACAAGACCCCATGTGGAGTCACATGTCGCCTTATAAGAAGCTGGGCTGTAAACCGGCAGCCTTCCGCGCATGCGCACTCCTTGCCCGGCAGCTTTACGTAACCACTCCCTCTCTTGACTATTTAGAAACAGGAATTCAAAACTCATACCAGACTCACTGGATGTAAACTTCCTAAATGCCCTCTGGGTTTTAAAAGTCTGATACCGTTTTCGGTTTCTCTTCTTCGTATAAAAATAGCTGCTAACGCCTTTGTATCTCTTGCTAGATATATTTTAGGATACTTGTGTGTACAATGTCATGTTAATACAAAACAACCTGGCCGGCCTTCCTGTGTGTCATCGGGGTGCTCAGTGTGAACTAGGTCACCTCAGTGGCTCACTGATCTGGTTTCCACAAAGCTGACAGTAGATAGAGAAAGGAAAATTACCCAATGCAATTTCCCCCTCAAAAATCAGATTGGTTTTCTTCCTTAATTAATTATCCTTTTCTTATGGAAACACCACTATGAACTAAACTAGGAATCTTTGCATCTCCAAGGCAAAGGGGGCCATTTTTCGCATCCCTGAACATCTCAGATCTCCTGGGGGATGGGCGCTTCGTCGACAGGACTCCAGGGGCAGGCTGGGCCCAAGGGTGAGATCTGAAAAGAATGAGAGGGCATGGGTCCCCTGGGAAATGTGTACCTGGAAGCTACCTGGAGGAGACCAATGCCATTCAAGGTTTTTTTTTGTCTTCATAAAAGTGTTTGGGGACTTTTTTCTTTTTTTGGTAACTTCAAAGAAATGAACGTCGGGAAGATCTGCTAAGATCGAAGTCTCACATCACCGTCCAGGCTAGAGCTCAGTACAAACTGAAGGACTCTCTTCATTCACGGGGCTTCCTCTTCTCTGCGATCCCATTCGTCCTGCACCCGAGATTTCTGGAGCGCCTCCCCGGACTAATAAGGCATCTCAGTAACCTTAGCTTTCGGCCAATGACCTTTGTACCCCCGCCCCGCCCAGGTTTCCCTGCTCCCTTCCCCCAAACAGTACAACCCTTGATTCACTCCGAATAAAGTGTGTGTGTAGAAGCACACCCCAAATAAAGATACATGCACGAGCTAAGATTGTCTCAGAGAGCTGTTTCATTGAAGATCGGTGGAGAAGTGCCCCACCCCCCAACTCGCTCCCCACCGACCCAGATCCTGTCAGTTCCAGACTTCATCCTTCCAGCCCGGTGTGCACTGGCGTCTGGAAACCTTGAGAGGGAGAAAGCAGAAGACACCGGAACCACCATGAAGCAGCATTGCATGACAGTGGATGATCTCTCCAACAGTGCTCCCCCTCCAGTGCTCCCTGCCTTCACAGCTCAGGACACACTTTGGAAGAGGAGGCCAGATGAGTGTAAGAACCAGAAGGGGTGGAGAACGCCAAAGAAACAAGGCCTGCTAAACGCACAGCAGCTGAAGCGCTGATGAACTCAGAGGCTAGCGACATGCACGGGGCCTGCACAGGTCTGGGCCTGAGGGGGTTCCAGTGCTGGGAGAGGAAGTGGGCCCCGAAGCCATCTCTAACTCTCATAAACGAAAAGGTGATTTTCTCCACTGGAGTCGCACTGGGTGTACAAACCTCTCTTAAGGCCGGGCCCATACAATAAATCTAATTGTGGGGTTTGTTGGGTTTTGTTTGTTTGTTTATTGGTCTGACCCTATGTGTCTTTATGGGATTTCTGTGTTTGTCACTGTGTGTGTCTCCGCATCTGTGTGTTTCTTGTGCTCTGCCTTTGTCTCTTCATTTGTTTGTTTTGTTCTTTTCAGCTTTGCTTGTTTTTATTTTACCTTGTTTTTTTTTTCATTTTTAGAAGCCTGTTTGTATTCTTTTTTATTAGATATTTGCTTTATTTATATTTCAAATGGTATCCGCTTTCCTCGTTACCCCTCCGAAAACTCCATATCCCATTCCCCCTCCTCCTTACCAACCCCCCCTCCAACTTTCCTGACCTGACATTCCCCTACACTGGGGCATCAAGTCTTCACAGGACCAATGGTCTCCCATTGATGTCTGACAAGGCCATCCTCTGCTACACATGTAGCTGGAGCCATGGGTCCCTCCATGTGTACTCTTTGGTTGGTGGTTTAGTCCCTGGGAGCACTGGGGGGGTACTGGTTGGTTCATATTGTTGTTCCTCCTATAGGGCTGCAAACTCCTTCAGCTCCTTGAGTCCTTTCTCTAGTTCCTCCATTGGGGACCCTATGCTCAGTCCATTGGTTGGCTGTGAGCCATGGGTATTTTGATCTCCTTTCTAAGAAGGACCAAAGTATCCACACTTTGGTCTTCCTTCTTCTTGAGCTTCATGTGGTCTGTGAGTTGTATTTTGGGTATTCTGAGCTTTTGGGCTAATATCCACTTATCAACAAGTGTATACCATGTGTGTTCTTTTGTGATTGAGTTACCTCATCGAGATGATATTTTCTAGTTCCATCCATTTGTCTAAGAATTTCATGCATTCATTGTTTTTAATAGCTGAATAGTACTCCATTGTGTAAATGTACATTTTCTGCATCCATTCCTCTGCTGATCTGGGTTCTTTCCAGCTTCTGGCTATTATAAACAAGGCTGCTATGAACATAGTAGAGCACATACCCTTATTACATGTTGGTGCAACTTCTGGGTATATGCCTAGGACTGGTATAGCTGGGTCCTCAGATAGTACTATGTCCAATTTTCTGAGGAACCACCAAACTGGTTTACAGAGTGGTTTTTACCAGCTTGCAATCCTACCAGCAGTGGAGGAGTGTTCCTCTTTCTCCACATCCTCTCCAGCATCTGTTGTCCCCTGAGTTTTTGATCTTAGCCATTCTGACTGGTGTGAGGTGGAATCTCAGGGTTGTTTTGATTTGCATCTCACAGATGACAAAGGATGTTGAACATTTCTTTAGGTATTTCTCAGCCATCTCAACTGTATTCCTCAGTTGAGAGTTCTTTGTTTAACTCTGTACTCCATTTTTTAATAGGCTTATTTGTTTCTCTGGAGCCTAACTTCTTGAGTTCTTTGTATACATTGGATATTAGCCCTCTATCGGAGGTAGGATTAATAAAGAAAAAGAAGGAAAAAAACCTTTAAATATTGTGAAACCAAGAGTGACTTCCATATTTCTTATCATAAGTGCCAGACAGTTCCCACCAGTAAGTTAGTTGGCTGGGGTTTTGTTAGTAGCCCAGTCAGGGGAATCGTGATAGGAACTTAGAAAGGGATCTTGGCCTCAGAGTCCTCGACTCCTGGACAAGGCCAGGTGTTAGGTTCCCAGTTGCAAGGCCCATCTCCCCTGCATCCTCTGAAGAATTTATGAAAACTCAGTAACTAGTAGGTTATTTATACACATCCCCAGGGGATACACAGATGTAATATATCCACCCAACAGAATATTATTACGCTATGAAAAAGAAAGTCTCATTGACATATGGCACAATATGGATCAACCTCAAAACCTTGTTCTAAGCAAAAGAAGCAAGCCACACACAAAGCCTCCTCCATATTATGGTTCTGTTCCCAGAACTGAGAAATCTACGTAAAGCAGTGGTTCTCAGCCTCCGTAATGCTGGGACCCTTTAATACACTTCCTCATGTTGTGGGGACTCAACCACAAAATGGTTCTTGTTACTACTTCTTAACTAATGTTGCTATCATTATGGATCCTCACATAAATATTTTTGTAGCTAGAGGTTTGCCAAAGGGGTCGTGACCCACAGGTCGGAAGTCACTGACAGAGAGAGTAATCGGAACAGTGTATCCTGGGGCTAAAGGTACGAGTAGGTAGGAAAAAGGAGATGACAGACAAGGTTACAGGGCTTCCTTCTAACACGCTGGGAATGCTCTAAAGTTGATTACATAATGGTTACACAGATCAGTGAGTTCACTAAAAGCCACTGAGTTGGGTACTTTATTTGGGTAACTGTGTATTATGTGAATTACATCTCAATAAAGCTATTAAAAGAAGACTCTGTAAAAACCCAGTTTTCACAAGTTGCTAAGTCTCAACAGGAAAGAAGGCTGTCGAGTTAGGCTAAGAATCTCTTATGAAACAGATACAAATTACTCCATGTATATACCCTCGTGAAATAAACCATGGAGGACAGCTGAGCTGTGAGCATTGGAAGGTCATGACACCAGCCCAATGAGAGAGGATGACAAAGCAAAACAGGACAATCGCGCAAGGAAAAGTCACACAGGAATCGGGCTAAGTCCCGGCTCTGAATTGGGAGGAGTCAATGAGGGGGAAATGGGGCCTGGCAGGCAGAACAGTCCCTGGTGATGCCTAGAGTAGGGGAACTTCCAGGGTCTGAGGCGGAACCAAACAGCCGGTAACTTGGCAACGCGTGTGGGCGGGGCCAGGGCAGCCTGGAGGTGAGGGCAGGAAGCAGTGATGAGCAGCTGCTAGATCTCACAGCTGTCAGGGCCACCGCACTGGCCCGTCTGTTGGATGGAAGGGGTTTTCAGGGTAGAAGACAGTGGCCAACACTCAGCAAAGTGTTCCAAGCCCACAGAAGCAAATCCTGCAAGGGGACCAGGTCAGGAAGGTGCTCCACTGGCCAGACGTTGGCTAACTTTCATGCCTAGAGAGAAAATGCACACTACAGCTGCTTGCCCTGTGCCTGACCTTCAGTGGGGCAAAGCTGGGACGTGGCCATGAACCTGCTCAAGATTTTTGCCCTCTTCATAGAAACCCTGGGATGGTCAGGGAACCCATCTGCACTAGCAGATATATTAGTACCTAGGGCTTCTGGGGAAGGAGTTACGGGAGGGGACAAGGTCAGTGGGCAGCTTTGTTCCTTAGTCCTCGAGAGAAGGCAATTCTGGTCAATCCAGGTAAAATCTGGTCTCAATAGACTCAGTACTACCTAGAAACTTGTTAGAGATGCTTACTGTGGGGGTGAAGCCCAGGGCTCTGTGCTTAACCGGGATTCTCTAACGGTTACAAGCCACGAGCTATGTCCCTCCTCAGTTCAGTGACCCAGACACTGCAATGCTTCTGTGGAACAGCAAATTGGACTGTATTAGCTGCTTTTCCAAATTTCTTATAGAAACACCATCGCAATTTATAGAAGAGCTCGTTTGAGGTTTTCAGTCCTGGGGAGTTAGGTTCATACCGGTAGAGACATCAGGGAGCAGACCTCACATCTGGAGCTGACAGCTCACATCCTGAACCTCAAGCAAGAAGCAGAGAGTGTACACTGAATACCAAGAAAGGCTGTCCTGGAACTCACCCTGTGATTCAGGCTGGCCTCGAACTCACGGAGATCCATCTGCCTTCGCTTCCCAAGTGCCGACATCGACTCTTACGTGACTTTTAAAACCCCAAAGCTCAACCACAGAGGCACACTTCCTCAGCCTACCAAGGCCACGCCTCTAAAATCTAATCCCAAACAGTAAATCACCATCCGGGAACCAAGTATTCATACGGCAGAGGGTATAAGGAACATTTCATTCAAAGCACCACACTGTGGCATCGATAAGACCCATGTCTAGTGAAGACGAATATACAGGCAACATCCTCCAAGGTGGTGCACACCAGGGTCAGAAGACAGCCAGTCTTCCCCTCGCAGGCTCTCCAGAGACTCGCCATTGAGAGCAGGACGCAAAGGGTGAACCTGAACTCATCAAGGAAAGCCACTCCTACCATCTTAGCAGTTCCGTCTTGGTCACTCCCCGCAGGGTAACAACCCCTCAGAGGCTGACTAGTGACAGACTCTGAACGCTCTGTCTAGTGCGTTTCAATTTGTGAGATCCACCCCTAGACATTTTTTCATCGAGCACTTCGCTCACAGATCTTGTGTGTGTGTGTGTGTGTGTGTGTGTGTGTGTGTGTGTGTGGAGCAGAGATCGGCAGCGTTCCTCCGAAGAGGAGGAAACGAGGGCTGGGCAGAACAACGTGGAGGCTCCTTAGAGATCACAGGGTATCATACAGGCTGTGAGCAGCAGACTCTGTTCAGGTCCGCTTCCTCCTGTGGAAGTGTACCTTTCCCTAATGAGCTGTCCCTGCTTCTGAATAAAAAAAAATATATAGAATAAAATTAAAATACAATACCAGCTGAGAGAGAAGGAGACCAGAACTTTAACTCTCTTCTCTCAGCAAAAGGCTTCAGAGCGAACTCAAAGGCTGCAGAGGTTTTCACACTTTCTGTGAGAATCTGCAACCCCTTCTGGAATCTACTAGCCTCTTGGATCATATGATACTTCCATCCACGTCTGGGTGTGGACCATTGCATCAGTGTGCGTGAGCTGGAGTACCCATCCCCCATGCACCTTTGCTGTAGGCTTAGTAGCCTCAAGAGACCCTTTCTTCCTAACGTAGTTGACTATAGACCACAATTCTGACCCTTAGGATCTTCCCTAGGCCAGGATTCTAGATATGAGACTGCTCTGTCCCCAGAGCCTATATTCCTGTTGTATTCCGTAGCTATCTACAGCTACTGTGAACTGGTTTCTGGAAGAGAAACTTAAGGGATGGATGGAGAAGCGGCGGAAAAAAAGAATTGGGTCAAGAAGACATTGCCTGTCAAGACCGAAGCTTTAATAAATGTTAGGCAGTATATAGTCTGGAGGATTCCCTCCCCGCAGGCTTGAGGTGAAGTCCTGAGATCTTTGTTGGCTCCAGTCTCAGCAGGTTGTCTGCTGAGATCAGAGAACTGCAGGTCCAGAATGCTTCCAAGAGGCTTCCAGGTGAGGCCAGAGAGCTGTATTGTTCTCTTAAGGAACAAAGGCCAGGAATTTCACAGGCTGAGAACTGCTTACCAGAGCGGAGGCTCTGGAAAGCCAGCTCAAACACTGAAGGGGGGAAGGGACATATTCTCATGAGCCCCTTTTGACAGCAGACAGATTGGCCCCACCCATTTTGAAATCTTTGACCCACCCAAACTACCCTGAGAGCTGGAAGTCTGAAGGAGGTTTCTGTCTCTTACTTCTAGCAAAGAAAAGAGTGTAGCATCTGAATATGGAGACAGATCCTTGGACAGGACACCAGCCCTCTTTATCTACTAGTTTCCTTGGATGGGGGCAAGTCACACGTCTCCTTTGGCTAATCCTCGCTACCCCTCGTTAAAGGTTTAAAATAATATAAATCCAACCAGGCTCTGAGGGCTTTAGACTGGAGGTGAAAAGAGATAACTCAATGTAGACTTGGGCTTACAGGGAGATCGGTGTCAGATCTGGAGAAGCTGCGTTCAGGAAGCAGATCAAGAGACTTAGCTGACAGGATCCCCCTCACTGCAGTGCACGGGAGAGGGGGACCCTGCCCGCACTTTGCTTGAGCAGAGCAGTAGAGCTGGCCATGGTGGTAGGGGCACAGCAAAATACAGGGGAAGGTGTGCATGTTGGTGTCCCACCCCTTGTGTGCCATGTGACACCGTGGGGACAGGAGACACGCCCACACTCACCCCTGCTCCCCGTGGCAGTGAGCTGTCCCTGCGGGCATGAGAGTGGGAGAGTTTACCCTTGCCTGGGCAAACCAGGAGAGCTAACCCTGGTGCTGTAAGATCCGAAAGAAAAAACGGAGGTACTCCAGCACCCCATGCCTCAGAAACCGGCACCCCGAAACACTCACGAGAAACAGACCTGATGCAATTTGCAAGAGGATTTTAATTTCCAGAGCTCTGGGGGGTTACAGCCTCCCCACACAGGGTAAAAGAAGTAAGCCCGCCTGAGCTGGCTTGTATAGGCTTTTTATGGCTTATAACAGAACCCGCCTACCACAAGCTTCTAAGCCAATCAGTTCAAACCATCCGAACCCGCGCTCTCTGAGAACCTACCAGCCTCTCACAGAGGCCGGAAGAACTAGTTAAGTCATTTCCGCTTACGTGGCCGCCACGCAGTGTCGCGCCCACCCTCCCCCACTGGCAATGGGGGGACCTAAGCGCCCCCACAGGCTGGGGTTCTGCAGCCACCCACGGCGACTCCGCCAGCCCCCAGCCATGCCCGTCCCTGCCACAGCCACTCCGCCGAGGAAGACGGGAAAAGGCACCAGGGACTCTCCCAGAGGTTCATGGTCGGACTCTGCTCCTTTGGGGTCACCCTAGACTCAGGCACAGGGATTCCTAGCTTACAACCTTATCCTTTCATTGGCACAGGAATAGGAGATCTGGCAGACTGACCAGTTCATTTCCCACCCAGACCCAGATCCAGGGCTTTGAGCTGGTGCACCCCAACATCTACCCCACCTATGAACTGCTGGAGGGTGTGAGGGGCAGATCCTGGTGATCTAAAGTTCAGGGATCTCCATGACTTGGGGAAACAACAGGATATCCAGGAGGAGTCCCAGTGAGGATCCAGTAATGACAGTCTAGCAGAAGCCATGACTCATTGCAATGAACATTTGCAAATAAAACTGTGTGGACCAAAGGGTGTACTGCGTGACATGCTGCGGCTCTCTGCAGCTTCCACACTGAGGTCTTGTTTTGTTTTTTTTTTTTTGTTTTGTTTTGTTTTTATTTTTTATTTATTTTGCTTGTTTTCTTTTGCAGGGGAGGTCGCAAGCGTGGATATGAAGGCGTGGGAGATGAGTGGGATTGGGGTAGAGAATTAACAAAAATGTTATTTTATACAGAGATATAGCTGAGCTTCGGTCAGCTCAAAGAAGCAGGTTGCAAGGGCCCCGAGGTGAAGAACCAAGGCTGACGGGGCATCAAGCCCATGGGTCGTCCTTCTGCCCGAGCGATTCTTCATTCCCACAGTGTCAGACCCTCAAATGGAACCCAGAATGGAAGGGGCTGGTGGTGGTGAGACAGCCACTGAGAAATCTCACAGTCGGGGACAGAGGAGGCAAATACCAAAGCTGGCATTTTCAAATTTATAGCAAAAGTAGCAAGAACATAACTGATAAGACAGTTAAAACTCCCCCAAGGGGAATACTCTAGAAAACGTAATTCTGTCTACTCTCCTGGGAAAACAAACATTATTAGGTCACTGCTATGCCATGTATACAGTCAAAGCTTGGATTTTGACTCCCATATTCATGACAAGTCTTCTTCCGTGTTAGAATGAGTTTCGGCTCAGCCTCTACAGCTTCCACGGAATCCCACAAATGGCCTCTACCCCACACGTTACTCCTTCTCAAGTGTGGTGGCTTTTGCTGGTCTCACCACCAAGGGAATGGTTCTCATTCCTGTCAAAAGACCCCGTAGAAACAACCGGCGTAGCCAAGAATAAGCACAATTAGTTATCAGCAGTAGACCATCAAAACAAAAAGACTAAGAGCCAGGCATGGTGGCAAGCACCTTTAATCCCAGCACTAGGGAGGCAGAGGCAGTCAGATCTCTGGGGATTCAAGACCAGCCTGGTCTACACAGCAAGTTCTGGCACAGGTAGAGCTATGTAATAACAAGACCCTGTCTCAAGTTTAGAGAAAAAAAAAAAAAAGGGTATGTATTCTGTAGCTACTCAAAACGACTTAAAAGATAAAGTAGACAGAAGATGAGAAAAGTCACAGCTGTAGTGATGGGAACCATGTACTGCATAGAACAGAAGAGGTGGTCTTTCTGGGCATTGTGCACGCCTCCCCTGGCCCCCTCAGTGAGGTTCTGGCAGAGGTGAGTGAGCAGGTGGCAGCAAACGTAATGAATTCACTTCCACAAAAGCCCAAGATTACATTATAGTCCCCTAAATTGGTCACCAAATGAGATTGGCTCTAGGTAAAAAAAATAAAAAAGTCCTCCTGCTATCTTTAGCTCTCATTAAGAGAGTCAACAAAGATAACAAAGGGTCTGGCTGACAGTATCCCAGCACGCTCCGACAAGTGCCCACGTTTGTGCCTGTGGCCCGCAGAGATAACTGCTCTTGGGACCAGTACTGAGTCCGCCTGTCCTGGCAAGGCTCTCTCAGCTCAGCTACAGAGCACATGGACACACAAATCCAGAGGAGAGGAGCAGAGCAGAGCTCTCTGGCTCTTCCGCGGGCAGCTAGTGTGAGAAGCACCCTGAATTTGTTTTAGTAAAACAACGTGGTGGGGCACACAGACCTGGAAATGTCCATCATGAAGGAGGAAATCTTAGCTCTCAGGTCGCAGGAAGCAGAAGGCATGGCCGAGCTGCAGCTATGGAAAGGCACGGGATGGGTCAGGAGGAGGAGAAGCCCAGGGCCAAAAGCCTTTACTAGAAGCAAAGGGCGGGCAGGGCAAGCAGTTTAGGGATGACTTCAACAGGCCAAGCAGCTAGCACCGGGCCTTCCAGTGCTCCACTACTGGGCAGGAGAGTGTTTGGCTTGATATAAGAGAGTTGGATAAAAGCAGCAGCTGGGAATGTGAGCTTCGGACAAGCTGGGTTGTGTGGAATTTCCGGAATCAATAGCTAGCCCTGCGAGGGTCCGTCTCTCCGGGAGGCCATCAGAGGTCAAAGCATGTCAGATTCACAAAAAGAATGCTTGCTTAGTACATATCTGATCTCCTACCCTGCCATTCTGTGTCTCTGCCTGCCTGTCTGCCTATGTCACTCTGTCTGTCTCTCTTCCTCTCTCTCTCTCTCTCTCTCTCTCTCTCTCTCTCTCTCTCTCACACACACACACACACATATCTATTATTGACCTCAGTTTTTTTTAACTTCCTTTGATTTTTTTTTGTTTGTTTCTTTGTTTTTGTTTTTTGATACAGTCTCACTGTGTATGTAACTCAGGCTAGAGGCAAATCCAGGATCCATCTGTCCTGATCCAGAATGCTGTGATCCCAGATGTGTGTCACTGTGCTTTGATAGTCTACTCCGATTCTTAATCAAAATTTCTGAATTGTTTGTGTTTTCCATACCTATCAGAAGTTTTTCAACTTGTTTAAACTATGGTTTCCTCCTTTTCCCCCCAATCTCTTGCAAAAAATAAAAAAAATGGGATCTGCTAGTGAACTGAGCAGAAATATTTTATACACCTTTTGAGCTATGTGACTTAATATTTGGGGTACTTGATAATTTGTTTTATTATGTAATCAATAAAATGGTGATGTGTATTAATGTTAGTTCAACCATATATTTATACTGTCTGGGAATGTGTGGTTATAGTTCTGTGGGAGAAATAGTTTGTCAGTGTTCACCAGCTTGTAAAAACTTAGTGCGAGAGCCTCAACATCTAAATAAACGATGAAATGCAATGGTCACTGAGGTCACTTTGCTTAAAATTAACTTAATTTGTAGAAAATAATGGATTCAGTTAATATCATTTCAATTTATGGACAAATTTGTTAGGGTTACCAAGTGCTTTTTATTAAAAATTGCTCTTTAAAAGTCTAAAAAAAGCCGGGCGTGGTGGCGCACGCCTGTAATCCCAGCACTTGGGAGGCAGAGGCAGGCGGATTTCCGAGTTCGAGGCCAGCCTGGTCTACAGAGTGAGTTCCAGGACAGCCAGGACTACACAGAGAAACCCTGTCTCGAAAAACAAAAACAAAAAAAAAAGGCTAAAAAAAAGAAGGAATCAAAAAAGAAACAAAGGAAGGAAGGAAGGAAGGAAGGAAGGAAGGAAGGAAGGAAGGAGAGAGAGAGAAAGAGAGAGAGAGAGAGAGAGAGAATGAGAACAAGACTGCTCCAAAGTATGGTTGAGAAGGTGGGTGGGCTTTTGACTTTCTGTTTTGTTTTGTTTTTAGATATGAGGGAATGTACAGCCAGAGGCATCTGAAAAGGTGCATGCTGAATCAGGCCACTGAGAGGAGGGGAGTCTATGAGAGAGGAGGAGAGGAGGGGAGGGTAAAGGAGGGGAGACGAGGGGAGGGTAAGGGAAGGGAGAGGAGGGAAGAGGGAAGATGAGGAGAGAGGAGAGAGGACAAGTAGATGAATAAAGGAATTGTGAAGAAAGCCCAGCGCAGGCCAGCCAGGAGCCAGGAGCAGAGTGTAATGACTCAGGGAAGAATGACAGCCCGGCCTCAGACAGTACGCAAATGCACAGAGCGTTTTATTTTGCAGGAGTCCGGCACACTGGGGTCTTCCATCTACAAAGATGAAGGTACCCAGGTGAGCTTGCAGGCCCAATTTATAGCACATTAGGACAACTGCAGGGAGCGGCAGGCGACCTTTAACTTATCAGTTGGCTCTATCTCTAGGGACATTCCAGAACCATTGCTGGGGGGGGCTGGAAACTGTTGCTGGGGAAGTCTGGAAACTGTTGCTGACTCTACCCTTGTCTCAGGCCAGGTGGCAGGGCAGCTTCAGATGGTGGGGCAGCTTCTGATTGGCTACCCGAGGCCTGAACTTTTTCTAGTAATTGACTTGCCTGGACTTGTCCAGTTCTGGGAAACAGGCCTGCCATGGAGTCAGCCTGTCTCAGTCCCCTCAAAAAGACCAAGAGGCCAAGAGAGCATCTGTACAGGAATCAGAAGCTGGAGGAAGGAAAGTCCAGCTACTGGGCTGGAGAGGCTTAAAGTAGGAAGTGGGGAGAGAAGTGCTGGGAAGAGCCACAGGTACTGAGCGAGCCTTGCCCTGGGAAACCCTCGGGACCTGACAGTCCAGTCATTTTATCAATGGCAAGGGCTGATGTAATCTCTTCTATAACTGTTTCTTAGCTGAAATTCAGGCATCGCTGTCCGGAGGCCCGGGAAGGCTAGCAGACTGGTGGAAGCTGGGAAGAGGGAGGGGGGTGCAGGCTGGGGACTGCTTGTTTTGCTCACTGCCCAGCTTCTGCAGGACCACCTGGCTGGGGCTAGTGAAGACCTCTTTGGTGCAGTCTAAGATACAGGTTCCAAAGGACACCCAGGGCCGGTGCATCACAGACAGGTTTGGGGCAGTGTGCAGTTGACTGGAAATCTGCTGGGAGGGACAGAAACTCAAGTTAAGGAATTAAGAGGGAATGATCAACTTTGGGTGTACATTTGAAACTTCCAGACCCACATTCCCGGTAGTTGGGGGAAGGAGACCAGTCTCAAGAGCAGGGGGAGGGGCGCTCATTTTCAGGGGTGGGCCGTGTAGGGAGAGCTTAGGCTATTGATTGACAGAACTACTAATCTGGAGTCCCTTTGACCTGGGAAAGATAGTTCCAAGTCTCAGGACTCCCTGAAGCTTGCAATATATTTTTGTTTGTTTGTTTGTTTGTTTGTTTGTTTGTTTTTCGAGACAGGGTTTCTCTGTATAGCCCTGGCTGTCCTGGAACTCACTCTGTAGACCAGGCTGGCCTCGAACTCAGAAATCTGCCTGCCTCTGCCTCCCAAGTGCTGGGATTAAAGGCATGCGCCACCACGCCCGGCTGCAATATTTTTTTAAGTTTACAAAACGAGATTTAAAAAAGAGTTTACAAAAAGAGTTTTAGCTATATTTGCATTACCACTGTTTTTAATCTGTACTGAAGTCCACATTACAGAAAAAACAATAGACTCATACCTTTGAATCATAGCAAACTCTTGAGGGACCCCAAACATAGGTTAAACCCATTAACATCCAGAGGGGTGGCTATATTGATTGGACAGAGACATTTTTAGCATGATTGGGAGGCACTTTTAAGCCTCTACTTAGAAGACAACTAAAGGGAATTCACAACGTTGAGCTAACAGCAGCAGTGCTTTGCTGACGCTAGGTTAATTCCTTGTCAAAGCTCCACTGGGCAGTGTTGAAAGGCGGGGCCTTTGGAGTCTTAGTATAACAATAGCTTAGAGAGGGAAAGAAATGCCAACATTTTCTCACTTTTTACCCTAAGACCATTACAACTTACCTTTACTTTCTAAGCTCCCCATGACTTAAATAAACTTCAATCCCTTTTTTATTCCCTATCCAATCATTTATCATGAGACACGGGTAGTTGATTATTGAGAGCAATCACTGCAAAGAAAGTTCCTTTAAATACACTGAAACCTGTTTTGTTAATCTGTCCCTTTCAATGTGAAGCTGCCTCTCTCTCTCTCTCTCTCTCTCTCTCTCTCTCTCTCTCTCTCTCTCCTATATTCTTTGTTTACATTCCAAATGATTTTCCCTTTCCGGGTTCCCCCTCCCCCTAAGTCCCATAAACCCTCTTCTATCTGCCAGTTCCCCAATCAACTCCCTCCCCCTTCTCTGTCCTGGCAATCCCTTACAATGCTGCATCAAGCCTTTCCAGGACCAGGGCCCTCTCCTTCCTTCTTCTTGGGAATGATTTGATATGTGAGTTGTGTCTTGGGTATTCAGAGCGAAGCTGCCTTTCTCATCTGGAGTCCTAGTCGGTTTAGAAAGGAGAGGCCTCACTGGGCACTGGTGACCCAGCATTGGGGAAGCAGAGGAAGGAGGATCTTTGTGAGTTCGAGGCCAGCCTGATCTACAGAGTGAGTTCCAGGGCAGCCAAGGCTGCACAGAGAAACCCTTGAAAAACGAAACAAAACAAAACACTAAAGAAAGAGAGAGAAAAACAAACGAGCAAACAAAGAAAGGACAGAAAAAAGTGAGACCTGGTTTTACACATGAAATAAACTGACCAGGCAGCTGCAGCTTTGGAGGTGGGAGGAGGGGGGGTGGGGGGGTTGGGAGGGGTGGGGGTGGGGGTGGGGGGGCGGGGGGAGTGCTGGTTTGCTTGCCACTGTTAGACTGATAAAGCTACAATTAGCTATCAACACCATCAGAGATCTGAGAGAGATAAACTACAGCAGGAAGTACAATCTAAATGGCCTCCCTATCAATTAACATGGCAGAGACTTGGCACTAACAAGATGGTTGTCCTAGCTTCCATGGTCTTGGTGGCTTTGCTGGAGGGCAAAGGTTATAGGTTTTGGACAGCATTGCACCTTCAGCTGCTGCATAGAGCGGCAGAGGCCTTCGGCTGCCAGCCCCAGAAGGTCCAAGAGATTCTTCCTGTGGAGGAGAAAGCTGGGGAAACTGACCCACCTTGAGGAGGTGGTAAGACAGTCAACCCTTAGAGTGTCCGCAGCACTGGCAGGGCCCCATGGCGGGTGAGGCATGGGACAGTTCTTCTCAGTGGTTAGCATTGCCACAATCCAGGTGGAGTTGTCTGTGCCCCATGGCCTTCTTTGGAGATCTTAGGGTTGCCTCTAGGAGATGGAGTTTTTGTCTATGACAGGAAAACTCTTTTTTTTTTTTAAATTAAACATTTTAAATGCCATACTCAGCAGAAGAATCTGAGAACTATTATGTATCAAGCACAGCTTATTTCAAACACCCTTTACATGCATTTAGTTACCTGCTTTAGGCTTGACCTTGAAAATATATATAGGAAGCTTGTCACTGAAAATAGATTGCATTTGTACCTAACATGACTATGAATATAGTTCTGAGCACGTTAAAGAATTTGGTCATTTATGAAGCGACAGAGCATTAGCTTGCATGTCTTAATTATCTTTAACAGTTTACAAGTCAGTAGTTTTTCTAAAATTAAGATTTAAATTTAATAAATTTAATTAATGTTAAGTTTGAGCCCTAATAATTTGAGTTGAAGATACTTTAGCATCAAAATGAAACTTTAAACCGTAAATACCATCCATAGAGAAGCTGGGAACTTAATCCATTTACAGTGCGTCGTAACAGACTGTCACACTCTTGTAAGACCTGCTTTATCCAAATATCTAAAGCTTAATAAAGTTAACAAAGAGGCTAGACGTGTATCTTCAAGTCGGTCACTGCTAACTTGAGTAGACCTGTGGGATTTATCTAGGAGCCTGGTGTTAAACACAGTTCACAAAATCATAAGTAGTTAGACATATACCTCTGAGCCTGCTTCTGGGTATATCTTTAAAACCTCATGAACTTAATCAAAACATGAAAATCCATCCTCTCCCAAGATGTTTGGAGACCTGCTGCCGCCTCCTTAGTCTGGAAAGAAGATGCAATGACAAGCAGAGGACTGGGTGGAACTAAGAAGTGTGTTAGTTTAAACCACATGGTTATCTTCACCAAGATGGCGAAATTACAGGGCATGCATTCTCTAGCCTTAGAAAAAATGGCTGCCGGCCACACGCTTGCCCCCATCCCAATGAGATCATCAACCAAGGGGAAGGAACGCCTCGTGGTTGATATTTAAAAACATCTATTTTCCTAAGCAAGAGTTGAATTTAAGAATGTAAATTAATTCGAATCACATGCGATTCAACTTGTTCTTACAATTTTTCGCTAGCTTTTTGTTATAGATTTTACAGATTCCTTAACCACACCCAATGAATTTACGAATCCAAAGATAAAAAGTGTCAATACAATAGTCTTAAAAGATTTCTTGAGAGCAGAATGTATGAGATGAAAGATTTAGAAGAGTGGAAAATAGGAATTTGGGGGTTGTAGAGCAGATAAAACTTAGATAAAAGAGGTTTTTGAAGCCGGGCAGTGGTAGCACAAGCCTGTAATCCCAGCACTTGGGAGGTAGAGGCAGGCGGATTTCTGAGTTTGAGGCCAGCCTGGTCTACAGAGTGAGTTCCAGGACAGCCAGGGCTACATAGAGAAACCCTGTCTCCAAAAACAAACAAACAAACAAACAAACAAACAAACAAAAAGAGGTTTTTGAGGATCATTTATTTGTGCAGAAGTGTTACAATTTGGGACAATTGAAAATCTCGATTTTGGGCCGTTTCCTAGGCTGTACTGAGACCAAACTCTTCGCAGTAAGATTGCGAGGCTTTAATGAAAATCTCTGAGTCTGTGAAGGAAATTGAGTCTGAGGAGAAAAGGAGAAAGGGTCGCAAACCCGAACTCCTCTGGACGGAGAGTTCCTATAAGGTCCAAGAGGGATCTGAGAGAGGAGAAGGAGAACAGGGTTGCAGTGAGGAATTCCACCTACCGAAGGTTTCCAGTCCCACGGAGGTCCAGGAGAGCACAGAGGACCTGCAGGACTTAGCGTGCAGCTTGAGGATGGATGGGGCGGGGGGGGGGTGAGGAACCGTGTGAGGGACAAGGGTCACAATTTATAGACCCAGGAGGGTGGGAGGGTGTGGCCAATAGAGGGAGAGGAGTAATTGCCTCAGGGGAGAGGTGGCCAGGACGTGTTGCAGGCTCTAGGAGCCAGAGAAATGGAGAGCACATATATAGGGTAGGAGAGGAGACACTACTGGTTAGAGCAGGTGGAGGGAGGCAGCGGGGATGCCAGAGTTTAGAGATTCAGCAGCTAGGGGAAGAGATCCCGGACCCTGGGCGGGCGAGGTTCAGGGTAGGGGGCGGAGCGAGAAGTGCTGGGCGGAGCCACTGGTATGGGCGTTTCTTTTGAGTTTCTCCCAGGTTTCTTTAGGACCTGACATCTGCCATTCTCCTTTCTCTCTCATCAGCCTTCCAATGTGCAGGCACTTTTGACAGCACAGACTTTAAGACACTCGCATGCCAGGTTCTCCCTCCCTCCCCTCTGATGACTCTAGCTTGTGGCCAGTGCACCTGGCCTGTGAACCCGCTCCTCCCTCCCCCTCCCTGCCCATGAAATCTTGGCTTCATCCTACCCGCAGTTCCTGCTTGGTGCATTAAAGGTCACAGCCGCATATTTATTGGAACTGTATATTAGGTCGTAAACCTTCCAAATTTGCTGTTATGGATCAATATTTTACTCAATGTCAATTTTTAAATTAAAGATTTTTAGGCTATTCTAGATCATTTGCATGTTCTACCATTTTTAAAAATCAGCTTGCCAATTTCTGCGGAATTCCTTTTAGACTTTTCTCTCTTCCGTTTCCTTCCTCCCTTCCTTCTTTCCTTCCTTCCTTCCTTCCTTCCTTCCTTATTTGATTCAGACTCTTACTCTGTAGCCCAGGATAGCCTTGAACCTGTGCTCATCTTTCTGCTTCCGCCTCCTGAGGACTCAGAGCACCGGCAACACCCACCGCTACACCCAACTCCCTCTGATACTTTCCTTCTAAATACTTTCAGTCTGCAGATTAATTTGGAAATAACTGACATTTTAAGAACAATGAATCTTTCCACAAATATGGCATAACCTCTCCACTTACTCAGCAATCCACACTGAGTAGAAACCGTACGTGGAAGCTGCAGTTCGGATCTTTTCTGGTGGAAGGGACGGGGGCTTTCATTGTGCAGAACAGTTTCCAGTCACAAGCGGAAATAACCAAAGATACTGTGTAGTGATCCACGCTGATAAGTTGTCATGTTCGGTGGCTTGGGATATCAAACGTGTTTTCAGCTTCTGCCAGTTTCAACGAGTGGTGCGTTATCAGTGTGTATCTTCTGCTATGACCAGACCTGCGTACTCAGACTGATCTACATACGCTTCACAGAGCTGTGCTCCCCCTAGACACCCCTGGACCACAGCATCCAGGCCAAACCCTCGGAGACAGCTGACTATTTTTGCCAAGTGTCACCATTCTGTCCGCCAGCCCCCTGCCCATCAGCGCGCCCTCAAATGTCCCAACCCTAGCCTCTTTTAGAGACAGAAAGCTTAGCCCTGCTGCCTATCAGCCCTGTGACTGCAGGCGATCCACACGCTCTCGGTGCTTTAGTTTCCATCTGTAAAGTGAGCGTAACTGTTGCAACTTTTCAGGGCAATTATGAGGATGGGAGGAGGAGTCACCTAGAAAGAGCTCAGGCCTGTGTCAGTGAGGGTGACCGTGGGTGGCTACAGTTTTGCAGAGCTGCTTATTCTCGAGTTGGGCGTCCATGCTAATCCTTCCTGCCCTGTTTAGGAAGGATTCCTCACTTTCCGTCTCTACCAACCTCCTCCAGACTGAGTGCTTCAGGGCTCCGTTCAAGATCTCTCTTTCCGCAGCTCTGCCGCCCAGGCTCCCCCTCTGCAGCCCCTCTTTCCCCCACCTAGGCTCCAGAGCCTCCGGGCGGCTGAGGGAGCCTGACTCTTACAGGCAGCGGCTCATCCACACCTGCAGGCAGGGCCACATGGCTCCTGCTGCGGGGCACCCCCGGCTGTGCTCAGGCAGAGCGGTGCCGGTAAACATGTGCCTTCAAAATGCATGCACCCGGCTCCTCGCCGGGCCCCCACTTCCTGGTGTGCTAGCATCCCGGTGCATCTGCTGAAGTCACAAGGCTAGCCCCGTTGGCCCACGAAACCCCACGGGCTGAAGAGGCCACTCCAGCCAGACACTTCTTGAGGTTGTGCCCAGATCAGCATCTAATCGCGTTTCCATCACAACACAGTGAGAAACGTGTGACTTGGCCCTTAGCAACAGTCTCTCCAGATAGCGAGCCCTATAGAGAGCTTATTAAGTTAGCCGGGCACACGTGAGGCACAAGCTAAAAACAGACGTGTGCTGCCCGGGCAGAACTGGGAAGGGCAGGGATAGGGCTGTACTGGCTAATGGGAACAGAAATGAGACCCGGCTGGGCATGCAGGCCCAGGTTCCAGAGATCACCAAGCTATCTCAGGGTTAAAGACCTTGATCTGAAGAGGCTAAAGACCCCTCCCCCCAACACAACTCAGACTGTCAACTAGCTACTCTCCGGTCCCCATGCTGGGAAGCCCTCGTGCTCCCCCAAAGCTCCGTTGTGTCATTTACGACCCAAGAGATCTACCTGGATCTCTCTGTGAAGGGAGTTGGCAGAGGAAGAGTTAAAATTTAACATTTGTTCCCCCTCCCCATCCCCCGCCCCCAGGCCCCCAACCCCCAACCCCCACCCACTCAGCCAGCAAGCTCAGGCCCTACCATGATGCA
Source organism: Apodemus agrarius (assembly GCA_964023405.1). Taxonomy (NCBI): domain Eukaryota; kingdom Metazoa; phylum Chordata; class Mammalia; order Rodentia; family Muridae; genus Apodemus; species Apodemus agrarius. Next base: position 45,112,391 of record OZ030025.1, on the reverse strand, counting down.
AACATATTCTTGTCAGATGAGGCTAGCCAAACTGGTAATCCCCAGGCTGGGGCAGGATTATGGTGAGTTCAGGGCTAACCTGAGCTACAGAGTGAAACCTTGTCTCAAAAATGGTAATGGAGTTGTAGCTCAGGGTATGGAACGCTTGCCTAACATACACGAAGCCCTGGGTTCAATCCCCAGCACTGCATAAACTGGACACGGTGGGGGACACCTGTAATCCGGAACTCAGAAAATCAAAACAGAAGAGTCAGAAGTTCAAGGTCAATTCTTGGCCCCACAGTTAGATGACAGTCAGCCTGGCATACATGAGGCCCTATCAGGAAAGAAAGAAAGTTCTGGGAGGGCCGAAGACATGGCTCTGTGGTTAAGAGCACTGGCTGTTCTTGCAGAGAATGTAAGAACATGTCAGCTCACAGCTATCTGTAAGTCCGGTTACAGGGAATCTGACACCCTCTTCTGGTCTTTACTGGCACTGCATATTTGTGGAGCAGGAACAGACATAAATTAAAAAAAAAAAAAATGAATATCTTCGAATGTCCTCTGTAGTGCACTGAGTATACATCTCCATGCTGACTCTCCTGGTGAAATACAATGGGGTATTTGCTTCTCAGACAGGGGGCCCGATGGGGTTTCTGAAGATGACCAGACTTCAGAGTTTAGCGGCCCTCTCTCCTAGCCGCACACGCTTGTGCCCACTGCAGCTGGTGAAGACCTAGACAGTTCATCTGGTGGTCAGTAACTTCAATGCAACACAACAAATGCTCTAATGGAAGCGAGCAATGCTGTTGGGACTGGTCTCGTGAGCTGTGTGCTTAGATGCTGAGTTCTGGGACTGCAAGATCAGGTCTGGACATTGGCATTGTATTGACCAGTGTGCTGTAAAGAACACGCCCCAGTAATCTCTGATTGGGCAATAAAAAGGATAGAAACCGTGACTGGGCAGGGGAGAGAGGAAGGCGGGACTTGAGATCGAGTAGGGGGTCTCATAGGGTCCAAGAGGAGGAGAGAGGAGAGAGGAGGTTTCCCTGAGGCAGGATAGACCATGATCACATGACCAAGAGAAAAATCACCTTGAGGACATACTTGGAACAGAACCAGATGAGGATGGTGAGTAATGGGGCATTTATGTGGTTATTGATAACCTAGCAGAGTTAGAATAGCTCAGAATCTGTCTGGCACAGAGCCAACAGCTTGTAAGCAAAATACCAGGTTTCTGTGTCTCTTATTTGGGAGCTAAACGGGATAGAGTGTAGCAGACCCCTCCCCCCATAAAATTAATTCAATATAAAGCCTTCTAGACTCAGAAGGAAGGAGGCACGACCCAGACAGGAAACTGGAGACGGCTGCCCGGCAGACTTTATCCGGGACCCAGCCTCCCGACTCACAGCACCTGCGGGTTTGTCTTCTTCGGCTCCTGGCTGACTCTATCAAGCCCTGGGGAAGTGACCAAAGAGAAGCATTCTAAAATCTGGATTATGGCCTATCCCTGGGTACCCTGAGCAGCTTCAAATGGCTCTGCATTTTCTGTCACTGGGAAATCAACTGGACGGTGCCTAAGGGACTCTGGCTTTGGAAACAGACATCAGGGACCCTGTGACCTTTCCTGGCCTTCCCCTTCCTTGTGAAGACCCGATGAAGTCTTGGGAGACAGCGTAAAACTAGTTCCTTGTTTCGTTTTGGTGCAAAAATAAGGCCAGCGGGCTATGACGAATTGCTGGGTCTACAATAGCATTGCAAGACAACCTTGGCCACCTTTGCCAGAAGCTCAACTCAAAGAGAGGTGAATACCAATCCTCATTGCAGGGCAGCTGGCCTAGTAGACAAAGCACAGAGGATCTGTGGCCAATTTCTGTATCTAAAGAGACAGGCTGAGAGCAGGAGGGCCAGTGTGTTTAACCGGAAGTCCTAGCGGGCCATTGGAACAAGAGGAATTGTTTCAGGAAATTCTAGGGGTGTCGACATTGAGGAAGGCTCAGAATTTAAATCTAGATCACCAGATGAAGTTTCCAGGTCCTCGCCAGCTCTAGCAGGTACATGTGTGCGCAGCAGACTGAAGAGAGGGCATCTGAAGTTTGGGCATCTTCAAAACCACCATCAGGCCTCCTTCCCGAGGATCAAACGATATATTTCACTAGTGGAGAGAGCAGCTCTCTCTCTCATGCCTGTTTCTGAGGGCCTATAGTCTAAGAATAGTGAACATGGAGATAGTTCTGCTAATCCCAGACAGCACTATCGTAAGGAACAGAGGTGTCTGTGAGCCCCCAAGAAATGAGAAAAAAAAAATGTTCTCATAGGCTGCGAAGCACTGTGTAAACGTTAGTGGTTTTGCCCACTAACATTTACACAAGAAATTGGTGTCCACATTACAGATTGAGCCAGTATCCACAGTTCACGGCCTCTCAGCAGCTAATGTGACCCGCTTCACTCCCGTCTTCCCCATTGAAAATAACTCTTTTGTGGGTTGATTTGAGACACGTTTATTGAAGTCTCTGTGTGGTGAGCAATGGACCCAGCATAAAAGAAGACATGGATGACGCCCCTGAGAAATCCAGGCTCTGATTTAAAAAAAAAAAAAAAAAAACTGTCCTAAAGGCATCAGTTATACCAGACAGGACAGCATACAGTGGGGAACTTGTCTACAGTGACTTTGCATTGCAGGACCGTCTTGGCCAACTTCACCAGAAGCTATTCTTAACCCTAAACTGTGGCAAGGTGAATTCAGACCCTTTTCCCTTGAGGCCACAAGAGGTGAGCTTTCTCTGGGGATGTGGCTTCCTCTGGGGAGGAACACAGATGGTGTATTAATGAATTCTTTAGCAAGAACAGACTCAGCTGTAGCCACCAAACGCACACCAGTGTTTTTGAAAAGTGGCCCCGATGCAAGAGTCCCTTTCACAGGCAGCCAAAGGCAAATTTGCATTTTTGCCTGCCTTGAAGCGAAAGTCCCAACCCTGCAGGCCACACAAGCATCAAGCATCACTCTCTTCATTTTGCACACCAGCCATTCGGAAACCGAGTGCTACCTCCACGTGCAAAACTGCCTGAGCTCACATTGGTTGCTTTTCAAATCCCCAGGGACCCAGGTCACTCTCTGGCCCCAGGGGCTAAGGGATCACATTCTATTTAGACCACAGAATAGCCATGCATCCAGCAGCTCTGACCCTTATCTCTCCTGTCCAGATGTCCTAATCCTTCAAATAAGCACAGATCGCCTCAGTTCCACGTACAAGCAAGGATAAGGGAGCCAAAAAGGCCAGAATCACCCTGCCTGGCATCCCAACTGGTGATGCCCAGTGCAGGGCAAAGGAGCTTTGTAAAGTGGCCTCTGAGAGGCTTAAAACACAAGTAAGGGGCGGGTGTGGTGGCACACACCTTTAATCCCAGCACTTGGGAGGCAGAGTCAAGCAGATTTCTGAGTTCGAGGCCAGCCTGGTCTACAGAGTGAGTTCCAGGACAGCCAGGACTACACAGAGAAACCCTGTCTCGAAAAAACAAACAAACAAAACAAAACAAACAAAACAAACAAACAAAAAACCAAAAAAACCCAAAACAACAAAAAAAACAAACCTAACAACAACAACAACAAAAAACACAAGTAAAATGCCACTTAAAACTAATGGTGAGGCCGGGCGTTGGTGGCGCACGCCTTTAATCCCAGCACTTGGGAGGCAGAGGCAGGCGGATTTCTGAGTTGAGGCCAGCCTGGTCTACAGAATGAGTTCCAGGACAGCCAGAACTATACAGAGAAACCCTGTCTCGAAAAAACAAAACAACAACAACAACAACAACAAAACCAAATAAACAAACAAACAAAAAAAAAAAACTAATGGTGAAATTAAAATAGAAATCCTTCAGCCTGGCGGTGGCGCACGCCTTTAATCCCAGCACTTGGGAGGCAGAGGCAGGCAGATTTCTGAGTTCGAGGCTAGCCTGGTCTACAGAGTGAGTTCCAGGACAGCCAGGGCTACACAGAGAAACCCTGTCTCGAAAAATGGAAAGAGAGAGGAGAGAGAGAGAGAGAGAGAGAGAGAGAGAGAGAGAGAGAGAGAGGGAGGGAGGGAGAGAGAGAGAGAGAGAGATCCTTCCTTCTGAGAATTTGGTCCTAAGACCTGCGGCTATAGCATCTATAGAAACGTATTTCTCAGACCCCACACAGACCGGCAGTCAGGGGTCCTCTTGGGTCAGAGCCTCCAGGTGAAACCCACAGTTGCTGAAGGAGGGCCAGGCAGCACTCAACGTCTAAAACAAAACGAAAAAGCAGTAATCCTAAAGCAAGAAGCTGAAGAAATCACTCAGTTTGACTTCATGTCTCCTAAGCGTGGGTTTGTAAGTGGCCATTGCTTTAGACCGTTAGACCCACAGATCTCCGTGCTCACTCTTGGAGAATATAAGAGTTACATTTATTTGCTGGGGTTGCCATCATTATTGCCACAGTATGGTGGCTTAAACAACAAGAATTTCTCTTTGGACAGTTGGGAAGCCACAAATCCAAGATAAGGTGTCAGCAGGACACCTTTCCCACACTTCTTGACTTTCAGATAGCCATATATATATGTATTATATATGTATATAGCCATATATTATGTATATATAATATATATTATAATAAAAATATATTATATAATGTAAAATTTATTATTGAAGTATATTTATAATACATACTAACCATATGTATACCACACATATATACATATATATACACACATGCACTAGTTTTCTTTTCTTATACCAACACTAATTGGATTGGGTAAAATAAACTATAAATTAAAAATAAAACAGCTTTGTTTTAACTTAATCATCTCTCTAAAGACGCTATCTCTAAAATATTCTCACTACTTGAAGATAACTTCAGGACATGAATTTGGGGGACTACAGCGAGAATCTTGTCATGTGAACCTCTTTGTCAGAGTTCATCAGTTCTACAAGCCCTGTTCTGGGCATATGGGTCCGAGGGAGACTGATTTCACCCTCTACCCTCATCGCCACACATGCTCTCCAGGGGGCAGATGCTTCTGTAGACCCAATGCATTCTGGGAAGAACAGCCACTGGCAGAGCAGGAAATGAAGGAGAGAAAAGAAAGAAGGTAGGAGAGCAGAGAGAAGAGTGGTGAAGCCGAGGTAGCACAGGGAACTCAGCAGGAACAGAGGCAGCTGAGGGAGGCGACCCCATCCGGAAAGCCAAGCAGGGTGCGGGTCTGAAACCTGACAGAACTCTACCCTTGAAAGCCTCTTGGCTCAGCTCCTCCCATTCTTGGCATCTCTGTTCATCAATTAGTTCATCTGTTCATTTATTTCACAAACTAACTCTCAGGTCCTACTGTAGGTCTTCTTTCCTTGTGGTCAAAATGGAAACAGTAAACCCAATTTGCGAGCTCTTAGGAAGGCTCTCGATGGGCCCCTAGAGTAAAGCCTAGCAGAGAGACAGTGGCCGGGGGCGCTGGCCTCCCTGGAAACATGGGGACATGGCCTGTGCTCGTTCACAGAATGCTGTCTCCAGCTTCACAAAAGATGGCTGGTTGATATCTGAGGGAGAACTCAGAAGATGAGGGAGATTAGGAGAGCGAGGAGAGGGGGCAAGAGCGTCACACTGAGTGCCCGGCCCATGACCGCTGTCACTGGAGTGACCCAGATTCTGTGGAGGCCCCAGAACATGGCATCCCGCCTATCAGACTCTGACCTACATCATTCTTCTCTTCCTCAGCTGAGCTGCAGGAGACAGGAGGCCTTGCTGCTGAGACTTGAGGGCGGCTGGAGAGCCTCCTGGGAGGCTCCTTCTCCACACACCTCCTTCCACTCTGGGTTCCCTGGTTCTCACACCAGGGCCATCTTGTCACCCATAGGCCGCTCTCACACACCCTCTCTTGGCACGTTACAGGGTTCATCTCCTTCCTTGCAGTTCCCGGAGGCCGAGTCCATGGACGGAGCTCCTCCGTGTGGTGTGACTCTCTCCTGAGGGTACTTTCCCAGCCTGTGCTTTAAGCACCAAACGACGACTGGCTGGGACCATGACAGAGCAGCCAGCTTGGCCTCTCCAACAGAAAATCTGGAGTTTCACAAAGACAAATGAACAACGAACAAACAAACCAAACCAAACAACAACAACAAACAACAAAACCAAGAGTGAAGAGAGTCCAAAAACAGAGTGTCTCCATGCGACTGCCTGAACTCCAGTCTCCCTAGAAGCCTAGAAGCTGTTTGGGCTGACCTACATTTTTGACTTTTGGTGGAACCCGGCACAGAAATTCTCCCTTCTGTCTCAGTGACTTCTCAGAACCTTCAGACTTTGCCAGGCATATCCCATTATCACCTCTAATTAGAAAAGAACTAATTTCCTGACCCGTGGAACTCTCCCAAGACGCCGCCCACACGGCCGGGAACTTCGGAACAGAATGCTGGAAGTGAGTTCACACACAACACACTAGACCAGCCCTTCCCTGCCAGCTTCTCTTTCCACACGCTCCCTTTGGACCATAAATAAAGCAAAATGTGACTTGTTTCTTGGGGTTGCAGGAACTGGGCCACTCCAGTGACTGGAGTCACTGACTCGTCAGTGTGACACACCAGCCAGTCTCTCTGCTCTCTCCTGACCTTCCTCATCAGACTGGAGAAATGCCTACCAGTGTTTGCTAGGGAAAGTTCTTCACAGTGTTGCTAATATTCTCTTCATCGGCTGTGTGGACGTCAAGCACTTCGTTTTTCGATCTTTGCTTTGTTGCTGCTGATGCTACGGCACTGGGGCTTGAAACAAGGGCCTTGCCAGTGTCGTGCAAGCACCCTCTCACTAAACCTCCTCCCTGCCCAGTGTGACTTAAATCCCAGGCAATGAAGACTCTTCCTTCTGAAGTCTTGTGTTAACTTTCTGTCACTAGAGCAAGCTTCTGAGAAACATGAGCATAGAAACGCAAGGTTTCTCTGGTCTCACAGTTTTGGAGACGTACGTTCATGGTTGCCCAGCCCTGTTATTTTTTGTCCTGTGGCAAGGTAGAACATGAAGGCTGGGAGCACACGGCTGCTCACCCCATGCTGGCCAGGAAGCAAAGAATTAAAAGGAAGAGACGGGAAGGTGGTTTGAAATATCATCAAAGACACGCCCTAAATGACCTAAAGCCTCCCCTAAAGATCTATGATGTAAGGCCTCCTACCTGGTCCTCTTACAATTTTCACACTCCTTCTTCTTCTTCTTCTTCCTCTTCCTCTTCCTCTTCCTCTTCCTCTTCCTCTTCCTCTTCCTCTTCTTCCTCCTCCTCCTCCTTCTCTTCTTCCTCCTTCTCCTCCTCCTCTTCCTCCTCCTTCTCTTCCTCCTTCTCCTCTTCCTCTTCCTCCTCCCCCTCCTCCTCCTCCTTCTCCTCCTCCTTTTCCTCCTCCTCTTCCTCCTCCCCCTTCTCCTCCTCTTCCTCTCCTCCTCTTCTTCCTCTCCTCTTCTTGCTCCTTCTCCTCCTCTTCCTCTTCCTCCTTCTTCCTCTTCCTCCTCCTCTTCCTTCTCCTCCTCCTTCTCCTCCTCCTCCTCCTCTTTCTCCTTCCTGTCCCTCCTCCTCTAGGCCTCTGAGGAACATTTAAGATCCAAACCACAGCACATCCCCTTCAGCAATGCTTCCTCTAGAAAAGTAACAGAGAACTTTGGGATCTTGGGTTAGGGAGGAATTGAGTAAGGAGAGTGTTTAATTTGGGTATCAAGGGACATTGTATGAGGTCTGCAACTTGCTGTAATACATTCTTCCAGCATCGCTAGCTGTCCTGAGGACTGGCCTTAGAAGGTATCTCATTGCCTTCCAGACATTCTGCTCTAGAGAGTGTGCCAGGCTGAGGACAGTGCAGCACTGTGAATGTGTCCTGGGAGTGTGGGGTTAGTGAGGGAGAATTGAGGTTTGGAATCCACGAAGCCAGAAGCAAGTCTACAAGAAATGCACTGAGTTCTTACAGCCCACATCAAAAAAAGAAACTTGGTAGCAAGTTCAAACACAGAGTCATAGAACTAAAAGCAAATGACATTTTAGTTTAGCCAGGTTCAAGGGTAAGTTAATTTTGCTTCTACCGTTTACCATAACAATCCTGGCAAAGCCGCTGCTACGTGAAGAGCTGGACGAGGAACGAAAGCTGGAAAAGGGGGAAGAAACAAGGAACTGATGGAGCTGATGGAGCTGGTGTGCTGTTGGCATCTGCGGCCGTTCTGGTTAGCTGTGGCTTCCTCGGTAATCCTGGATGAAGACGGGCGCCAGGATTCACACAATTTATATCCAAGCCGAGCAGGAAGCAACCACCATGAAACCCATCAGAAAGAAGGCAACTGCCTAATGACATCCATGACTGCTTCCTTCTCAGTGACAGCTTTCTCATGAGAAGGGCAGGTCAGCACTGACAGGTCCTAGGCTAACACGTAACCTAACACCATGGCCAAAGATAGTGTTCTCACACAGTGCTCACTAATTTGTCGGTTTGGTAACTGGGACCTTAAAAGAGGTCCTTGGCATCAAGTGACTCTCATCCTTAGTTCTGGCCTGGTGTCCACCCATGGAAATGATGTACTACCCATGGAAACAAAGAATTTGTTCCTCTCCAAGGACTTAAGGGAGCAGACTTAGTCTGCCCTCAGTTTCTGGAACCGTCTTTGGAAGGAATGGTCCCGTGCACTTATTCCAGCCTTGAGGATATGTGACTGTTTTTCATCTCCCGGGTCTACTACTCCAAAAGGACATTTTCCCTTGCCATTTATTATCTTCCTTTTGTTTCATTTTCTTCCTTTTGTTACTTTACAGGTATGGAATTGAAACTCTGCAAAAAAAAAAAATTTATCAAATTATTAGCAACGTATTTCAGGGAGTTGGGCAGGTGGCTGGAAGCCTGAGCAGATAAAGAGGGACTGGGATTTTGACAGTTCTCTTGGTCCTATTCTGTGGCAACAGGACTGAGGATGGCCGGTGAGAGGCAGCAGAGTCATGTGACAGATCCCAGGCTGTCCAACTCCAGAGGCCGGCATCGGGTGCAGACCTAAGCGTACTGCCTAACCCATAAGCTTCTATTCAGTGTTTGAGCCAACCCCAGTGAAAGCCCTGCTTGATGAAGTAACTCAGAATGAGTAGGGAGAGCATCTCACCTGTGAGGACTTCCGTGAAGACCGGAAGCAGCCGTGAGGACTTCCGTGAAGACCGGAAGCAGCCACCGCCCTGGCCTTCTGTCCCTCGGTGTTCCCGGCACCATCTGAGATCTAATGTCGTATATGGCGCCTCGCTCTCTATCCCACTTATTTCATTCACAAGTTTGACTCCCACATCCTCCAACATCTGTCCACATCCCAACATCTGTCCGTTGTGGTTCTGGAGAAGAATGTTCAACCTGACAAGCGACTCCTTCATTCTTTTACAAATTTTATTTCACTATTGTGTGTGTTTACATGTTCACATGTGAGTGCTTATGGGTGTGTGTGCACATACACATATATGCCAGTGCACACGTATGTGTGTGTATGTGGAGGTCAGAAGCCAACCTTGGGTGTCGGTCTTCATAACTCTCCCCTTATTTTATTTGTTTTAAAAACAAAGTGTCTCATGGCCTGGACCTTGCCTGGTAGTTAGAATGGCTGTTCCCCAAACCCTAGAGACGAGCCTGACTCTGCTTCCCTGATACTGGATTACTAGTGTGCGTCACAGTCCCCTGCTTTTGTACATTGGTTCTGGGAACTAAACTCAAGCACTTTACCAACTAAACTATCTTTCAGGGTTGTGTGTGTACATGTTCATGTGCACACGTGAACATGTGTGTTAGTGTATACACATACATGTGCATGCACACATGAAGGCCAAACGTAGACACTCGGGTTGGCACGCCTTGAGCGTTTGAGATGGTCCCTCGCGGAGCCTGAAGCTCACTGATTCAGCTAGGCTGACTGGCCAGCAAGCCTTGGGCTGCCACACTTCCTGCCCTGGTGCTGAAGACCTCACCTCGGGTCCCCCTGCTTGCTCGGCAGCCATTTTCCATTTCCCCAGCCTCCCTTTTCTATTTTGAAATGTCCACTAGTTTCACTTTCAAGTGGGCTTTAAAAATTGTTATAAAAGACAAGCTTACACACATACATACACACATAGACACAAAGACACACTCTAAAAGAAAGTCCCCATCTTCTCTGTACAGGGCACTCAGGCCCAGTTTTGGGCAGTAGTGAATGGTACCCCAAATTGTCGCTAAAGCTAGCATACCTCTGATTGTCACCTCCAAAATCATGCAGGGTTTTTTTTTGTTCCAGGTTTTTTGTTTTTTTGGTTTTTTTTTTTTTCCTTCGAGACAGGGTTTCTCTGTGTAGCCCTGGCTGTCCTGGAACTCACTCTGTAGATCATGCTGGCCTCGAACTCAGAAATCCACCTGCCTCTGCCTCCCAAGTGCTGGGATTAAAGGTGTGAGCCACCACCGCCCGGCCCATGCAGGGCTTCTTAAACTGTACAACCCAAGGGTCCCCCGACATCATCCAGACTCTCAGGAGAGAGGCTCTGGAGCTAGGTTTTTAGTCAGGTGCCAGGCACTTCTTTTTTCTGGCACCTCAGGGATCTAACCCTGCATCTGAGTGAATCAAGAGTGAGTGTCCTGGACCAGGAGTGTCCTTCCACGGCTACATCCTAGGAGTCCCTGTTCCTCAGCCCTGAGCTTTCTTATTCTTTTCTCAGGAGACTCTGTAGTTGTTGTTGTTGTTGTTTGGTTTTTTAATTTTTTTTTTTTTTTGAAATAAGGTCTCGGCTGGAGAGACGGCTCAGCAGTTAAGATTACTGACTGCTCTTCCAGAGGTCCTGAGTTCAATTCCCAGCAACCACATGGTGGCTCACAACCATCTGTAATGGAATCCAATGCCCATCTTCTGGTGTGTCTGAAGACAGTGACAGTGTACTCATATATATATAAACTAAATAAATAAATCTTGAAAGAGAGAAAGAAAGAAAGAAAGAAAGAAAGGAAGAAAGAAAGAAAGAAAGAAAGAAAGAAAGAAAGAAAGAGAGGTCTCACTATGTAGCTCTGGCCGCTAGGATTATGTAGCCCAGGCTGGCTTTCAAGGCATTAGAGAGTCTCATGCCTCTGCCTCCAAAGTCCTGGGATTAAAGGCTTGTGTCACTTCCCAGCTCAGGAGTAATACACACACACACACACACACACACACACACCTGCTGATGTGTTACTTCTCGGAGGATGTGTCAGGTGCGTGAAGGAGAGACAGGAATCCACACGGTGGCTGCACAGTCGGCCTGCTGGATTCCAGGAAGGTGAGTGGTATAGATATCTAACAGCACAGTGTCCCTGAGCTCTGAGCTCTGAGGAATCCACCTTTTAGCTATCTGCAGCCTCAAGACATGAGGCTTGAAGGCTGGTCGGCAGCCGAGTGATGTCTCTGGCACCTTGTTGTAGAGCACTCTCATCTGCCTTCCAGAGCCTCAGCTGTGTGTCTTTTTATTAAGCCCATGTCTTGGAGCAGATCATTTCCCTATGTGTACAATAGGGATACGCAGTTATAAAAACATTCTCGTTTGAAGATGAATAATTCCCTCTATCTTACCCTCAGGGCATGGGAAAGGGAGGTTCTGGACACCTTCGTAACAGGGCAGCTGCTGGGGTCGAGGCTGGGACAGACCTATTGTTAGGTCTCAGACACCTGGGACAAATGCCTATTTAACTTATGCAGACGCTGGCCAGCTCTCCCACACTGTCAGTGCTTGTGGCCCCTCCCAGTCCTCCCAGAATCCCTCGGTACCTGTGGCCACTCCCAGCCCTTCTCACCGCACCTCCTCCCCTAAACCTCTCCCTCCCAGCGCCTAGGCACCCCCATTCCTATGTGATTCGGCTTTTTGGCTGCATCCTTCTCTTAACCTCTAGGACCGGGCCACCGTGGTTGGCGCTCTCCCTCCCTCTCTCTTCTCTTGTAGTCCGGTTTAACCGGCCAGCCCTGTTCAGACTAGACACGTCCCTCCGCCTGCCCTTACATCTACCCTAAAAGTCGCCCCCCCCTACCGCCCCCCCCCGTACTTCAGGCATGTTCTCCTCTTGTCTCTCTTTTTCATTCAGCTATTAAAGGGCTTGCCTGACATACGATCCTGGAGTTCAATACCCAGCACCTCAGTTACCTTAGTTCAAAAGGCCTTGAGGGGGACACTGGGAATCTGCCTTTCAAGATTTCTCCATGAAACCGCTGAAGGCGCCCTAATGGTTTCACTTGAATAATCCTGACACCGAGGTTAACTCCTCTCTCGGAGGTTGCATTGTGAGTCTCGCGATCACAATAACGCTTGGTTGGGGTGGTACTTGACACATTGCGAAGTGGGGCGTGGGTGCGCTTTGCCCTTAGCTTTCCTTTCCCTTCCTGGGCTGTTCTTAAGCAGACTGATGTGCAGCCCCACCACTTCCCCTCCCCCTCCCCCCCACACCCTCTCCGGTCCCGCTGCTCAGAACACAACCGGGGAGAGCAGAGCGGTGAGGTCAGGGCCTTTACCAAACCTGGTCTGTAGCTTCCCGAACCTGTGCCAGAGCTTCTGACGTCCGTCAAGGGACCACCATGACTGTATGACTAGCGCTTTACCACAGGATGGCTCTTGGAGGGGTAGCCTCGGAAGCTGGGTACAGCACTTACCCTACAGTCTTCTCATATTCCCTGTTCGATTTAATTACCACAGCAGTCTTGGGCTGTCACCGTAAGGTCAAACACAGGTACCTTAAATCTCAGAGAGGATACATGAACCATAAGGTTAGGGTCATTACCACCCCATACATAGAAATCCTCCAGCCTCAGTTCCTCAAGTGCTAGATTCCAAGTATAAGTCAACAAGCCTGGCTGGTGCATTATATTTTTTAACGATATACTTAGTTCAGAAAATCCAGCCTCAAGCCGCTATCTTGCTAATACTTAGGCAGAATCATGGCTGTACCTCACGAGCAGCCTGGGATTCTCTACCCTTGCTACCTCAACTATTCACATTAGCCTTGCTTCCCATGCCCATGAACAGACTCACAGACCCTGCCAGATGGTGCCACACCCACAGTGTGTGACGCCATGTGCCACGCCTGTCATTTTACTGGCACTTCTATCCACGACTCCCATTCTTTGACCTTTGAACTCAGAACTCAAACTGAACGGCACTGGTAGCCTGCGTCCCCCTGTCCCCAGCTTGCGTCCCTCTGTCCCCGGCCTGTGTCCCTCTGTCCCCAGCTTGCAGACCCGGCCCCTTGGACCCTTGTCATCTCCAGGGCCATGTGATCTGGTTGCTTATCCTGTTTCTGTACTGGAACAGCAGCTTGAAACAGGGCTTGGGAGTTCAATAGATCCAGGTTCAAATCCTACTCCACTTGGATTTCCAGTAGCCAGTATTCCTCTTTGAAGCCACTGTCTAGACCTTTCCAAAGGGTAGTGTCCTCACCCATGCATCATGGACATGCGGGGAGGCCCAGTGGCAGGACTCCAAGCTCTGGGTTCAAATCCCAAGCCTGTAAAACCACTGTCTGACTGTGCGCAGGCTACCTTGCCTTTCTGTGTTTTTTACATATAAATGGAGATACTGATACCCTTATGTCATAGTGTATGATGAAACTATGAGCGATTGGAGTCACCCCATGAAGAGTTCAGAGCACACCCAGTATCCTAAGTCATCATATCCTGACACAGGCTGTATGTAGGACACGCTGAGCGGTCACAGAACACTAGTTGCTACTGGTTGTTGCCATTCTCATGACGAGCATACATTAAAATGGATGAACAGGAGCCTAAACCACATCCCGTGGGTCAGAAAAAAAAAATCACAAGAATAAATCAAACACTGGAGTGGGACATTTTACTCCAGGCTGGGCACTGTGTGACATCATTGCCCATCGTGTTCAACAGAGACTCTGCTTCTCGGCCTGCACCTTTGTCAGCGTCCCCCCATCTCGTCACAGATGGTCTCAGTACTGCTCCCACTAAATGATACCCTCGGCTTCAGCTCCTCATCGGCCACCCCAGTATGTGTGTGCATGCCAGGCAGCCACAAGAGAGATCTGGGCCGCCCAGGTTCTTTCACAGGTAATGATGAGACAGGATGTAAGATTATCACCCCAGAGGACCAAATGTAACCTGTAAAGGATCGTGAGTTCTGAGGAACTCCTCAACATGGCTACGAACCGTGGCAGGAGATCACAGCTCAGTTGTACCCAGTATGTCCCACAGAAGCTGACCGAATGCCACTTCCCACAAACAGACAGCACGGCTCTCTCTAGTAGGATTGCCTGTGTGTGACACTGAAATATGACACTGTTTTCTACAATTGTGTTGGGCCTCGCTTGTGGCTCTCCCGGGATGCGTGTGACTCACGGACCACGGGATGGACACAACGACTAACGGAATGGGACAACCTGTGGCAGAGCATGGAGTTAGAACCCCGGTGTCTAAGATTCAAGTTCTGGTTCCATTACTAATGACAAGTCCTTCTCTGAAGCTGTCACATGGATGCAGTCATAGTGTCCACCTCCCTGGTGATGGCGCAGAATAGATGAAACCACTCCTATGAAAAGCTTCCAGTGTGGGGCTGGAGAGATGGCTCAGCACTTAAGAGCACTGGATGCTCTTCCAGAGGTCCTGAGTTCGATTCTCAGCAACCACATGCTGGCTCACACCCATCTGTAATGGAGTCCGATGCCCTCTTCTGTACTCATATACATATAATAAATAAATAATCTTCAAAAATAATAAATAAAAACTTCCAGTGGAGCCTGGCACCCAGGAAACCCCTATAGGGCTAACACTCAGTGTTGCCACTGGCCTTTTCAGTTCTGGTCTGGTCTCTGCAGATTGGTGTGTTTCCCCTCCTGCCTATATCATGCTTGGGCCATGCCCCTCGCCACGCTGACCCCCTTCTCATCACCAGCCAACGGTCCATGCTCGGCAGGCCACCCCCAGGCATGCCTGAACAGGAAGCATCTCCTCCTCTGAGACTCTCTATGCTTTAACATTAAAATCGGGTGCGAGAGAAGCATTTCAAACACTTTTTAAATTACATGTGAAGAAGTGATGCCGAGAAGCCCCGCCCATCTGTCCTGCTCTTCTGTGCTCTCAGCCCCGTCAGAAATGGAAGCACTTCTTGCTGGAAGAAGACCCTTAACCAAGCGACCCCTATAGTGGGGTCTGGCTGGGAGAGAGAGAGAGAGAGAGAGAGAGAGAGAGAGAGAGAGAGAGAGAGGACTGGGAAACTATATGCTTCTCAGCCTGCAGGAGCAATACTGTGCTGCTGACAGCACTGTCTTATGCAGGTCAACACTGCCATCTGTCGATCATGCAGAATGCCTGGGCTCCCAAGCAAAATCCCATTAGACGCTCCGATCCCGGTGTTTCGATATCTTTTACTGAAAACTCAGAAAAGCCAATGTCCTCTTGAACACTGTACAATGTGCCAGGTCTACACAGCCAGTCAGCAGAGTCGAAATCACCTTTGATTGCCAGTTTCTCACCTTCAATAGTCGGATGACTGTGTGCAGCCAGAGTGTCTCTTTTGCAGTACCTGGGACTGGGGCTAGCTGGATGGGGTGTGGTGGTTATGAGTGAATTCTTCTCTTGCAGAGGACCCAGGTTCAGTTCCCAGAACTTTTACCAGGCAGCTTACAACCATCAGTAACTTCAGCTCCTGGATGCCTCTGTCTTCCATGCCCACACACTGCACACAAAATAAAACCTAATCTTTAAAGAAGTAACCGAGACTAAAAGTGCCTCAGATTTCAATTTTTTCAGATCAGTGCATAATTGCACAAATGTAATGGGATGTCTCTGGACTGGGACATTAAATTTAGACACAAAATTCATTTATGTTTTATATATTTTCCACAAAACCTGAGTAAAATTTCACAATTTTGTGCATGAAACAAAATTTCATGGTCTAAGGCCTCACTTGTGGCTCTCCCGGATGTGTGTGACTCACGGACCACGGGATGGACACAACGACTAACAATATGAGGCAACCTGTGGCAGAACATGGAGTTAGAACCCCGGTGTCTAAGCTTCAAGTTCGGGTCGCATTACTATTGATCCTGTGCTTGGATATGAAGTGGATGGAGGGCCAGTGCTCTGTGCTCTGAACCCCAAGGCTAGAGTTTTGAGTCTGATTCCTCTAAGCTGTGAAATAACTGTGATACGTTTCACGCCTACATTCTCGATAACATGCCGTGACGAGGCATTAGGAGTGAATTTTCTGAACTATCTATATCATTAAAAAATACGATGCACGAGTCAGGCATGTTGGCTTATACTTGAAATCTAACACCCGAGAAACTGAGGCTGGAGGATTTCTATGTGTGGAACCGTAATGACCCAGGATTATGGAGGAAGGGTCAAGGGGGCGTCAACTCTGTATACCTCAGACAAGGAGATAGAAGCTGGCTTCCTCCTGCCTCCGACTCGGTGCCACAAAGTCTGCTACCCCGCTGCCCCACCATCAACCCTAGTAAGAATTTATTACCCTGACAGTTACCAGACCACACTACTTGTTTGACCTTCAAAGGTGTTCCCCACCCCCAACCCCCCGGGGCCCTACCTCCCGACTATGTCAATGAAGAATCTTTCAACACCCCTGTTCTGGCCAACGGTGCATGGACACACGAATCTTGCCCCAGAGACCCTGGCCACCTCCCCAAGGGCATAAACACCCCTTTCTCCTCCTGCCCGCCAACGAGTGATCCAGTTCTCCGAAGCTGTTCCCGGATGTGTTCTTTACCTGTGCACTCATCTCAGTGCACCCAACCCTCTCCCAGCTAAGCTTCTCCTCCAGACTAGGGTGGTGCACAGCTGGCCTGGCTACCCCGAGGGAGACGTGGACACAGCAGGCAGCTGTGAGTCCTAAGCCAGACTGGGCTACAGTGAGAGAGAACCCATCTCAAAAAAATACATATACAATTAAAAGGCTGAGGTCTTATAGTGAGAATGACTATGACACAGTGCAGCGGCTCAGTGGGTGCCGGGGCTTGCTGCGAAGAGAGTTCAAGCCCTGGAGTCCACCTGGTAGAAGGAGAGAAACGGCCTCCATAAGTTGTCCTGATGCATATACATTCGCTACAATAAGTAAGGATAAGTGTTTAAAATGTTAAAGGGAGTTCCTATTGAAAAAGCTTCACAATGACACCCTCCACAGGGCGCAGTGACCCCACACTTAGGATTTATTGAGCCCATGAGAAAGTACACAGTCAAATCAGATGAGGAAAGAGCTGCATACAATTCCCCCACACACCCACCCACACACACCCTATGTTTAGCAGAACAATTCTCTTCTCATCCTTTTCTAGGCTAGTGCGTTTGCCCAGCCACCAGACTGGTGAGTAGCCCAGATTCCCCAGGCAGAGTTGGGGGCAGGGGACCTTCCCATCAGGAGGAAACTCAGGAGCAAACAGCATCAAGTCCAGAGATGTGCCCACTGTGGGCTGTCATGGAGCAGAATGGGTCCCTCCACACCACCTGGCCACCTGTCTACAAGGCCCAGGCGGTGTTAGGCAAGTGGCACCAGGTAGGACTTCCCCTGAGAAGAGTTACAGAGTTGGACAGTGAACTGAAGAGTGAGAACTAAGGAAGTCATCACGTTGATCCTTAAAAACACAAGCTCTACATTTAAATCAACGGCAAATTACATTGACAGAAGAAATAGCTGTGCTTTATAAGGATGTGCCAAACACTCTAACTCGCATTGATCGTTTTTAAAGCACAGTCCTTGTTCCACCTGGCTCCTTCTCCGAGGTTCTCTGCCTCTGGCTGTGGTGCTCGGAGGCTGGCTGGAATGGCAGCCACTGGCCTCCTGCAAACCTCCCTCCTCATCTAAAGTGCTGATCTGTGAGTGAGGCCTGTTCTCCTGGGAGGAAGGTCTTCTCTTCACTTCTTCCCTGTCTTCCCACACCCGTGAGACTATTCCTCCAGCTCTCAGCCTAGGGAATACTGGGAAATGTTTAATGGTTTGCAAAGAGGAAATGAGAGTCTCTCACACTCATACTCACTTGTGCACACACACACATGCACACACACTCAAATATTATGCACATGCTCTCATCACACATACACATGCACACACACTCAAATGCACCACTTGCATACACATACATACTCATACACACATGCATGCATTCTCACATACACTCACTCACACACATTCACACTCTCACACATACACACATGCACACACACAGCACATGCACATGCTCTCATACACACTTACACACATGCACCCACACTCACAATTCACTCATGCACACACTCACACTCACTCAAACACACACACACACTCATACACATATGCACACACTTTCACACACACATGCATACACACATACATGCACATACAATTCATACACACACATGCTCACAAATCTCACACACATACTTGCTCACACACGCACATGTACACACATGCACTTACACATACACACATGCATACACACATGAATGCACTCTCACATACACTCACTCACACAGACACATGCACACAGACACATGTGCACATACTCACACACATGCACATACTCATACTCTTTTGCACACACTCTCACATGCATGCACGCACACATTCATACATGCACACATGTGCATAATCTGTCACACACATACTCATGCACTCACACATGCACACACATGTACACACCCTCATACACATCCGTACTCACACTCATACACACACATGCACACTCTCTCACACACATTCATACACACATGCACACACACTCATACTCATATACATTCTCACACATACACACACTCTCTTTCACTCTCAATCCTTCAACCCTTTCCCCTCTAACCCTTCCTCCTCCTCCTCCTCCTCCTCCTCTCCCTCCTCCTCTTCTACATGGGGTCTCGTGGTGTTGCTCCAGCTGCTATCAAACTTAGGCTCAAGCTGTCGTCCCTTCTAAGCCTCTTGAGTTGCTGGAACTACAGGCGAGGGTCACGCACGATTCTATGTTATATCATTTTTGTACAACGCATAAAATGTTCTTCATAGGGGTTGGGGAGATTATGCAATGGGAAAAAGTGCTTGTGTGAAAGCAAGAGGACCTGGGTTCGAATCTGGTGTGGCTTTCTTTGTTCATCAGCAGCCTCAGTCCCGGTGTGGGGGAAGGACATTGGGGGACAAGTTAGGTCATTGGGAGCCAGGAGGTTTCTGCCTTCCATCCAGCCAAAATGTAGCAGTTCACATTCAGGGAGAGACCCTGTTAATAATAAACAACAACAACAGCTAGATCCTAATAAACCTAATAATATATAAGAAAAGATGCTAGACTATGCCCATATGTGGACATGCACCTTGTGTAAAAATGTTTCTTTAAAAAATGTTATTCACAAAACTTACTATCTCGGTAATCTTTCAGTACTCTCCAAGAGAGATAATGCAGGCGGTATTATTTTCTATTACTACCATCAGAAATAATAATAACGATGACGATGATGGTGATGATGATGATGATGATGATGATGATGATGAAGAGGATGATGATAACAATAGCAATGCTTGGAAAGGTCCGTCCCCTGTGCCTGCTAATTGCAGGCATCAGTGCCGGAGAACCAAATCAGCTATTTTATACTCAGTATCAGGAGAGTGAGACAAGAAGTGAGGTCTGGGGTCTGACGGGGAGAAAGGAAAAGCATTCTGATAACTGTTTGTGCAGCAAGGGCTGCGAGGAGCTGGGGGGCGGGAACAAACCGCGAGAGGAATCCACCAGCAAGCATACACTGGGCCACCACACACAGTCCGGGGCCGCCGCCCCCAGACCCTGTAGAGTTGTGGGGTCCTGCGTCTGCTCTGCCACAGGGCATGACTGCTACGGGAGGAGGATGGCGGGAGTTTTGGCCAAGCTTACCCCACACCGTCTCCAGGAGGGTGTTGGGCCGTAGGACATCTCTGGGGCACCGCTCCGGGGGTGGGGAAGCACAGGACAGCCAGAGCTGGCTCAGGGGTCCCTGGGCCTGCGACAAAGCCGTCTTGTTCTCGGGCTCTTGGACACACAGGTCCTTCTGGGACCCACTGAAGAGCTGAGAACAGTGTGGGATGGGGTGGGGGGTGGGGGTGGACCAAGGACCGGATGGGGGAGAGGGCTGGGGGGACAGGGGGAGGGGGCGGGGTGGGGCGGGGGGGGGGCTCTGGCTGGTCCCCCCTGGGGGGAGTCATTGGCTTGTCGGAGGTTGGCTTGAGCTTGGGTTTGGTGGTGGCTGTGACTGGCAGCACAGACAGACCAGACAGCGGCTCTATGGGTGAAGACTTTCTCCATGGCTCCCATGGCGGGTCCTGATGAAAAGAGGCCATCCATGATTTTAAGACATTTATTGTCATGATGGAAAGTGGTTGAGTAAAACCGTACCCCACTTCTCAGGGCGGGCTTGAGATTAAACACCTTTGCAGGGAGGAATGTCTGGGAAGGAAAGCTTATTGGCTAAGCCCTTCAGGCCTTAGTACCTCATTAGTACGGAGATCTGCCTTGAGCCTACTTGTCCATAGGTCATATCTTCTACAAGTGGAGAGGCTTGGGGCGTTGCCCATATGTGACTGATGGCCATAAATATATGGGAGGCTGCGGCTAGTGACAGGGATGCCTACCGGCTCTTCAGAATTTCCAGGGCTCCAAGCCTTAGCTCAACCGGGGACCAAGCTACCTTTTACGGTCCCACAAGACCCCATCAAACCTCCAGAAGAACGAGATGCAGAGAAGACAGAGTCCAGGGATGCCATGGAAAAGATGAGACTCCATGTCATTCAGACCCAGGGTAAGTGCCACCCACGGCCCCTTTTACAGGCCATTGAAGCTGACTGGGCCTCAGAAGAGATGAGAGAGAAGACGCGGCCTTTCACTGACTGCTCTGCTTCTCTTTCCAAGCCAACCCTTCCCCAGCGGCCCAGCCGAGCCGCTGGCGGCCTTCCAATTAATCTGAAATCTGCTTCCTCTGAGAATTCCCTTCAAAAAACCAATTTGCATTTTATTAATGAATTCACAGAGACCAAAAGCCTTCCAGAAATTAGCAGTCCGTGCAGGCATCTGGAGGATGGGAGGCCAGGCTGGTTCTGAGGAGAGCAAGCTGACGTGACTGGAAATGGATGTCACAAGTAGCGTTCACACCTGGGGACAGCCTGCTCCAGGGAACTAAACAGGGTGAGTAAGTTTGCTTTCGGCACTAAATACATAAAAATACTCAGAAGAAAGACCGGATGGCGGCATTTTAAACGGCTAAGCCATGGTATGGGCTAACCCGACACCACCTCGCTGATCTTCCTGCCTTTCCCTCTTCGATGATGCTGTAGCTTAAAAGACTGTACTCGCCAGGCAGTGGTGGTGCACGCTTTTAATCCCAGCACTTGGGAGGCAGAGGCAGGGGAATTTCTGAGTTCGAGGCCAGCCTGGTCTACAGAGTGAGTTCCAGGACAGCCAGGGCTATACAGAGAAACCCTGTCTCGAAAAACAAACAAACAAAAAAAAGATTGTGTTCTTAAATTAAACTAATTAACCCATTCTAGCTTTTAAAGAATCGTCTTTAATCTTTATTACATGACAAGGCATCCTGAAAACAATTTGAAAAATGATAGTTTTCTTTAAAAAAAAATCTTAGCACAATGCAAATTCAGTCAAATTGATGTGGTAAAGCTGAAAGTTTCTCAAATAATGTTAAAATTACCTCACTGGACGGGAGGGCACAAAGTCCCACCCCTAACTCAGGAGCTGCCGGCGACACGGATCAGTGGCTGGGACAGTTGGCCTTGTTCCAGGGCGTGGCCACACACTCGTGACTGTGTGGGTAGGGGCGTGCGGGTGTGCGGAGAGATGGAGAGGAGTGAGCGGGTGAGTGTGATCAAAACACATTGTTTGAAATTCTCAAATAACTATTAAAGTGTTATTCAAAAATACTTAATTGACCACAACTGCATCTCTCTCTCCCCCTCTCTCCCCCCCTGCTCTCTCTCTCTCCCCTGAGCTCTCTCCTGCTCTCTCTCTCTCTCCCCCTGAGCTCTCTCTCTCCTTCTCTCTCTGCACTCTCTCTCTCCCTCCCTCTCTCTGCTCTCTCTTCTCTCTCTGCACTCTCTCTGTTCTCTCTCCCCCCACTCTCTCCCTCTCTCCCTGTGCCCTCCCTCTCTCTGTGCTCTCTCTCTCCTTCTCTCCCTCTCTCTCTGATCTCTCTCTCCCTCTCTCTCTCTCTCCAATCTCTCTCCCTCTCTGCCTCCCAGCTCTCTCTCTCTCTCCCTCTTTCTGTCTCCCCTCCCTGTCTTCTCTCATCACTTTCCCAAGGATTCTGACCTTCATCATATATAGATGGTCTCATCCGATTATGATCAAACTTAAGCCGTTTTTACTTCAGTTCAGTAGAAATGTAGTTTGGTTTTTAGCGTCTTTCCTGGGCCAGTGATGTGAACAGCAATATTGACTCCTGCAGCAACCAATCACCTGTGCTTAGGAAGCAGAAACAGCTGGGACCCACAGTTCACCGCTGCTAACTCTGAGGCTCAGGAAGGGAGAACTTTATGTGCATGTTCTGTCTCCATTTTTCATGTATGTATAATATGCATATATGTATGTATGCTTTAGCATGTGCATGAGTGCATATGTATATGGGTGTCTGTGCACATGTGTGTGCTTGAATGTATATGTCAGAAATAATCTTCAATTGTTCTTATATCTTATTCATAGATCAAGGATATGGTCAGTTTTGATAATGAGTTTGCTTTGGGGATAACCCTGTCTGTCTCTACCTTCTGAGGCTAGAATTATACAGGTAAGCTACTGTCTCTATCCAGCAGTTGCTGGGTTTCTGGAACTCTGAATTCCAGTCTTGTGTTTATATAGTACGTGTACAGGCTAGTCATCAGAAAGGAAGGAGCCTCAGTTGAGGAATGCCTCTATAAAATCAGCTGTAGGGCATTTTCCTAATTAGTTATTGATGGGTAAGGACCGAGCTCACTGTGTGTGTTGCCATGTCTGGGCTGGTGGTCCTGATTTCTGTAAGAAAGGAGATTGAACAAGCCATGAGAAGCAAGCCACCCTCCATGGCCTCTGCAACAGCTCCCGCCTCCAGGTTTCTGCCCCATAGATTTCCTCTCCTAACTTCCCTCAGTGATGAACAGCAACGTGGAAGTGTAAGCTGAATAAACCCTTTCCTCCCTAACTTGCTTTTTATATAAAACAAACAAACTTATTTAGGTTGTTTTGGGTTGGGTTTTTTCCTTATTTTAATTTATTTTATTCATATGAGCATACTGTCGTGTTTTCAGAGGGCATCTAATCCCATTACAGATTATTGTAAACCACCAGGTGGTTTCTGAGGATGGAATTCAAGACCTCTGGAAGAGCAGTCAGTGCTCTTAACTGCTGAGCCATCTCTCCAGCCTCCCAGTTTGCCTTTTGGTCATGGTGTTTTATAGCAGTAGAAACCCTAAGGCAGTATATAAACACTTTAATCATTGACCTAGCTCCTAAGCCACAGTTAAATGTATTTTTACAGATATCTTCAACTTATCATATATTTGTTTTATATAACTTCTTTGTAAGTCGAGGAGTAACTATATTTTTGCTGTGTTCCTAAAAAGCATATACTATTGTTTTACATACTTGCACTTTACTTATCAATGGAATTTAAGATCTATCCACTCTGCCATCTCACAGCACTCTAGCTGGGTATAAAAGCAGCTGCAAGATACCCTATGCTGCACCCACTCCATCTTACCTCACTGCATCCTTGCTAGTGGCATAAAGTTCTTGCAACTCTACCATAAACACCACTGTAATGAGCAATTTCAGTGTGGAGATAGGGAGTCTTTTGGGGAAAGTGCATGGGGCAAGAGATGAGAAATGATATGTCAAGACATTCTATTCTGCTCTATTCTACAACATAGGACCAGATTGCTCTCTTCAAAGCCTGAGCTAGTGGCTCGTTCCCTCTGGCAGTGTACAGGCTTCCTATAGTCTTGCAAACACCTGGCATCATCCAACTTTATGTTTTTGCTAGGCTAATTAGTATAAATTAGTGTCTCATATTTTCACTTGCATTGTTTGATTACTAATTATTCTAAGCATCTCTTCGAAATGATTTCATGGTGCTATGTAATTAGTTTTTGAGGTGGTTGACTCTCCTGCCCCCATCCATCAGCCATTTTTCTAGCTTTTGTTTATTTATCTTGCAGGTCTTTGTATAGTCTGAGCACCAATCCCAGACCTAGTTTAGATACTCTGAATATTTTTCCTCCTGCTCTTTGAACTCTTTGCCTTATCTATGGTGTTTTTCAATTCCCTACTGATTTGTAGCATTGTGTCATTTCTTTACCTGTTTCTACATATACACAGGCTTGGTTCAGAGCCTTCCTGTATGTTCCAGGGAGGCAGAATGGATTTACTCCAAGACAACACTGAAAGATCAATCTTTACCTCAGAGCGTGTTGATATCTGGTCAAAGTGACCCCTCCCTATTTTACTCTTGTTTTTCTGGTTAATTAATTATGGACCTTTGTATATTTGTACTAACATTACAGTAATGTACCTGAGGAATGTAAGTGAAATTTTATCTGATTTGAATTCAGTGTATAGCTTGTATACCAAATAAATATATAAGTATTGAGTGCATAGCTTCCATTTGTATCTTTCTAATGCTATCTCGTATCAAAGTGATTTTAAAAATATATTGTTTCTGTTTACTTGTTAGTTGGACTGGAGCATGCATGCCATTGTACTCTCTGTAGAGGTTGGAGAGCAACTTCTTTCTTTCTGCCATGTGGGACCCAGAGAATGAGCTCAGGTCATTAGGCTTAGCAACACCCAATGCTTTCACCCACGGCCATCTGCCAGCATGATTCCTGTCCTTTGAATGGTCATGCCATATTGGTCGGATGGCTCCGTCTTTGGTTCCTGTTGCAAATGGTGCTTTGCTTAGACTGCAGTCTTACAGACTATTGGTGTTTCTCTCAGAGCATTGATGATGTTTTATTACTGCTAACTACTAATTCTGTAGATTTCTCCAGGAAGAGGGTTTTATCTTCTAAAATTTGTGAACATTTCAACTCTTCTCTTTCAGTTGCTACACAGGATTTTTCCCCCTTTTTCTAGTATTGTCCAGTGCCCCAACCCCAAGGCACTAACAGGACTGTTACCACCATTCTTGTTATGTCTAAATTTTCCTCACTGCAGACGGTCCTTTAGTTGCTGAAAGGTTTGGACTAAGCTTCATGAACTTCAAGAACTCAATTCTTAGCCTGGTTGGCTTGTTTTTAAAAATACAGTCTTTCATAAGTCTTTCCCTTATTTTGTTTATTTTGGAAAAATGTTTTTATTCCATGCAAAGATTGGGATAACTATAAAATTGTTCTTTAGTCTTTTAACTGGGTCCTTCACTGATCTAACGTCCAGCTGTCTCTCCTTCCTTGTCTAGTGCTTGCTTGACTTGGATATATTATTTCAAAACTAAGCAGGTGTTCAGCAAATATTTTATCCGATTGTTATGTATCCACATTTATAAGTCAAATGAATCTATCATATATCTTCTGTCAATGGAATCAACATTATGCAATATCATAAATTGAATTAGACAGCTTCATTTTTCTATTTTGTGATATGGTTTGTTTGTTAGTTCTTCTATCCTTGTGACAAACTCCTGAGAGAGGGAAGAGAGATTTATTTCATGATCTCAGAAACCCCAGTCCAGGGTTGCTCGGTTCCTTCTCTGGCTGGTGGTAAGGCAGAGCTCCATAGCGACAAGAGCATCTGATAGGGCTACACACATAGCAGCCAGGAAACGGGAGGGGGGGGGAGGGAAAGTGGCCTCCATACTCCACTCAGGTTCCACTTCCTTCTAGTCCATTGATTAGCTTATCACCTTCATGACCTATTACCTGTAAATAACATCATCACCTGGAGACCAAGGTTTCAGCACATCCAAGCCATAACAACTTTATTTTATTTTAAAGGTGTATTGATTTACATAAGTGTTCTATCTGCGTGTACACCTGCATCCCAGAAGAGGACATCAGATCACATTATAGATGATTGTGAGGCTCCATGTGGTTTCTGGAAATTGAACTCAGGACGTTCGGAAGAGCAGCCAGTGCTCTTAACCACTGAGCCGTCTCTCCAGCCCCCATAACAACTTTTATAAGCTGTCTTTAGGGCGCACTAAAATTCACCCACAAGACTGCCTGGGTCTGTGGCCACCTTTTGCCTTCCTCTTCAAATTGAAGCTTAAAGCGCTAAATTGAAACTAATGTAAATGAACATCACTTTGCTAGCGTTTAGAAGTTGACTGTCCCTGAAGGCTTGTCTGTTAAAGGCTTGGTCACTACGGACACGCTATTGGGAGGTGGTGCAATCTTAAGGGTGTGGGCTTGGTGGGGGGATGGTAGTCGATAGTGGGGACTCTGTGTGCTGGAGGAGTGGTACACACCCTCTCTTCTTCCCCATCTTCTGCTCCCTTGCTTATGACACATGACCCCACCACAGAGGCTGGTCCCCCACAGGCTCTCTTTTGCTCAGGACCTGTGACCTGGAAAACTGTGAGGCATCTTTTTTTTTCTTTATCGACAGAGTGTTGACCAATACACTATCTATCTAGTTCAAGCTCTCTGTTTTTCCTGTATGAACTTAAAACCCACACCTTTACACTGCACCTTTCTTGACTTTCAAATCCAGGGGTGAACGGGCTTCTGTCCCCATCTCTGCTGGTCATTCTCTGTGTCACAGTGGTTATTTCCCTCTTCCCATTCTGGATTTTAAATCTCCTGCTCTCTTTTTTGTTCCTTGTCGCCCCTGTTCACTGTTTTATTGAGCGCTCATCTTCTTAAAATAAATTTATTTATTTATTTTATATATGTGAGTACACGGTAGCTGTCTTCAGACACACCGGAAGAGGGCATTGGATCCCATGACAGATGGTTGTGAGCCACCATGTGGTTGCTGGGAATTGAACTCAGGACCTCTAGGAAGAACGGTCAGTGCTCTTAACCACTAAGAGCCATCTCTCCAGCCCTGAGTCCAGATCTTAAAATCATCATTTTCTTTGATTTGTCATTCCTTTTCAAAATCTTCCATCTGCTATTCACATTTCATGCTTTCTGAGAAATTAATTTAGATCTGTGCAATTAAAACTAATTCACCTTGATGCCTCAGTGAATAGTTCTTAAATACCTTGATTATCTCAACTCAGTGGTTACATGGTGGTATGTTTTTTTTTGTTTGTTTCAAAACACAAGGGATTGTTTAGCAGTGTTTTATTATTATTATTATTATTATTATTATTATTTACTTCTGAGTGCATTTATCAGTAACTGGCTACCTAATGGAGTTTATTTTTAATGTTCCACATACAATCAAAATAGGGTTGTGGGGCCGGGCGTGGTGGCGCACGCCTTTAATCCCAGCACTTGGGAGGCAGAGGCAGGCGGATTTCTGAGTTCAAGGCCAGCCTGGTCTACAGAGTGAGTTCCAGGACAGCCAGGACTACACAGAGAAACCCTGTCTCGAAAAACCAAAAAAAAAAAAAAATAGGGTTGTGGGTTTGTTGTTGTTGTTTGTTTGTTTGTTTGTTTGTTTTTGTAATATTCTTGCCTGTCTGTGTACCGGAGACTATCCATGTGGAGATCTCTGGCCTGGCCAGGTGGGAGGGTTCAAGCAAAGAGGAAAGGGCACGAGCGGGGTGGGGGTGGGGTGGGGGGGGAGTGCTCCTCACCACTTCTGCTGCTGCCGCCGCCGCCGCATGCCGCCTCTGCCTCCTCTACCCCCTTTGCCCCTGCTCTGGCACCACTGCCCCAGCAGCCGCTGTTGCTCTTAGAAGCTGCCCTAGCTGCACCGAGCCAGGCTGAGCTGAACTGAACTGAGCCAGCAGAGGGCGGGCTAGAGAGAGAGCAGAGAGCAGGGGAGCTTCCGGGGGTGAAAGCTTCAGGAGAGCAGTCTCTTCCCGGGAGGTGTTACAGTTCTTGTGACAGACGCTCTCAGATGAGCATCTCACACACCTTTATTCCTTCTGGATAGGACCTTATGTACAGTTTGGGGGTGGGTTGGGGGTCTGACAGGAGGTGCTTGGTCTGAGAGGTTAGGGTTGCCTCATCTGCATGTGGAAGGGCGTGGGGAAAACGTTCAGGGGTTGGATCTTTTCTTCTGTCACGAGGCTATGCTTCTAAAGAGTCTTGAGGAGGAAAGCACCAAAGCACCTCAGGAAGGCTCTACCAGCGGTTTCCCCTGCAATTGTCCCTCTGTTTCCGCCACACCTACCTCAGCATTCCTGAAAAGACTGGAGACGGGGCTGTTCTAGTCTTTAGTCTCAAGGCAGAGTTCTGAGTCAGTGCATTTTTAAGGAATAAATGCCACCTGCTGTCTGAGCTCAGTAGCTTTCCTCCGGGAGCCTTTAATTCAGCACACCCAACGTCCCCCTCCCTCCTCTCTTCCCCCTCAGGCCCCTGGTAACCCGCCTCAAGCTCACAGACTTCCTACGGATATCAAAGAGGTTCATGCTGGGGGCTTTCTAGCAGAGTGGTCCTGATGGCCTGGACCTGTCTGATCCAGAAAGGGCCCTCAACCTGCCATCAAAGCCCCCACACCCCAGGGCTGCTGCTCCCCCCAGTGAAGCCGTGAAGCCGTGGGCTATGGGCAGCAGGAGCCTAAGGAAGAAATGAGAACAAATCCCCCGTTTCCCACTCATGTGTCTCCACCCCCATCGCGGTCTCCTGTGCACAGACCTGATGGTTTGTTTCATGCTGGGAACCCAAAATTACGGTGGAACCCTGTGGCCTCACTGAAGTCCCCGGAGAAGGCTGCACTTAGCCAAGATGTCAAAACTGGGGTGAGGACTTTGGGGTCGGTGTGTGATGAGTGGGGGAAGGGCTAGTTTGTTGACCCATACAAACCATCCTTTGAAGTGGATTTGCTGTGTGATAGAAAGAAATATCAAGGAAGATGCATGGGCTCGGGGCTTGCTGTAGTAGAATGTGAACTCTCTCTCACAATCCCACCTTTGAATACTTGTTCCCTAAGTGCTGTTCCCTGGGTCCCTAGGAACCTTTAAGATCGTAGCCTAACCGGCATTGGTTTCTCTGGGGACGCCTTTGAAGGTTACACCCATGCCTGGCTTCCATGAGCTCTCTGCTTTCTGCCAAATGGTAGGAACTGCTCCCTGGACATTTCTTCCCTCCAGGGGGACCGTATGCCCCAAGCCGTGAGCCACAATGACCCTCTCCTCTCTTTTGTACTGCGTTTTGTTGGCCACAGTGATAAAGTAACTGACATAGCCTCACACCTGTCTACGCAGAAAGAAGAGGACCAAGCCGAAGAGGGTACCGCTCAGTCTAAAAGGCTGTGCAGGCAGAAGCACTTAGCTGCGGGTGACAGGAGCACCAGGCTAGAAACCTAGTATACGATAGAAAGAGTTACCACGGTCCCGTGCATGGCCGAGGGCAGCAGGAAGTGTTAGGGTAGGAATAGAGGAGTGTTGTGCTGTTTGAATGAGAGTGTCCCTCATTGGCTCATAGGAAGTAATACACTCGAAAGGATTAGGACATGCGGCCCTGCTGGAGTAGGTGTCTGTAGCGTGTAATTAAAACAACAACGCCAGGACTACACAGAGAAACCCTGTCTCGAAAAACAAACAAACAAAAACAAACAAAAAACAAACAAACAACAACAACAAACCACGCTGTGTCCTTGCCTGGTGCCGAGAGGCCCGCGCTCCAACCTTTCCCAGTTCCCTATTCTGTATCCAGCTTAGCCCAGGACTGAATGAAACCAACCCCCACCCCGGGGAAGGCCGGGGGCTGCTGTCCATGCTCCACTGCGCCACCGGCTACCTCTTCCTCCCGGCTAGTGTCACCAAGTCGCCATCAACTGCCCATCCTCTCTCTTTCTCCTGCCCACCTTAGCTCCTCGGAAGAAAAACACTAGACAGCTTTATTATTTTAAAACTAGCCAGATAAGACAACTGCTGGGCAAAGAATCTCCTGCCTAATCTTATCAGCTAACAGCTGGCTCCTGCCAACCTCCTCGGGGCCCGCAGGAGGAGGAGTCTGTGTGCTCTGCAAGCCCGGAGGCCTTACCTGCTTATCCTTCCAAAGCCAGGGGAAACTCCTTATCTCCTTCCTCTCTTCCCTTCTCCTCCTCCGGGGACCCAGAAATCCCACCTTTACCCTTCTTCGCCCAGTGGTTGGCTCTCGCCTTCTCTATTGACACAATCAAGAACCAATCAGGGAATCGGCACCTCCCCCTACCCAAAACCGGGGTTTTCAGGTTGACGGCCAGGTGGCACAGCACAGGGTCTCTCAGAACCCACGTGAAAGAAGCTTCTGGTGACACAGCCAGCTGCTGCAGCTGCTCCAGGCTCAAGCTAGGGAGTGCGGAACCGTGTCCTGGGCCTGCAGATCAGGAGAGAGAACTCAGATGTCTTCTACTCCACCCTCCGAGTCTTCTGAGAGGTCAATGCTCTTTGAACTCTGCCACACTCTGCCCGAGGCAGAGGTGGAATTAGCCCAGTGAGCAGCTTAGGTAGAGTGCTGGCCACTTCCGCTCCCTGCTAGTGGCTGCCCCGGCGTGGTCGGATCTACCTGAAACTGACTTAGAAGTCCAATGCACAGGAAGAACCCACAGGTGGGGGCCCAGCCATCAGACCCCGAAGCCCAGCTATGGAAGAGAACCGCGCATGCCCAGCTGAAACTGAGCCCTTCCCCGTGGCCAGGACAGCTTAGTAGTCTTCACCGGTGGCCACGGAGAGAAAGGTCCCTTTCTTTGACAGCAAGACCAACAGCTTCATATAGAGGAAGAAATCCCCAACAGAGTACATTAGTGATGGGCGCCAAAGAGCCATTGTGGCCACCCACAGCCACCCACAGCCCCACTGCAGCTGCAGCATGGGAGAGAAGCAAAGTGTGACTTCACCCGGAGTCAACACCTGGGGCCCTGGGCGGATCCGGAAGGCAGAGGAGGGGAGGGGAGGGAGGTATAGGCTTACACCCACATCCTCCATTAGACTGCTGTCCCAGCTTGTGTTGTGTGTTTCTGTGAAGGGGGTGGAGGGGGGTGAAGAGAAGAGGACATATGTTCATACGATGTGCACAGCCCACCTTGTTACTGCCTTCCGACGATCTGCTTAGAACGCTTGTGCTTGTCGGATAAGACAGGGACTCAAATTAGGCTCTAAATGTCACCATTTCTAGTAATTATACTCATACACACAAACAATAGAAAAAAAACCCAATAATATGGCTCATTTGAAGCATTAACTTTGAAAAGTGTTCCCAGATGAATCTACAATCAACTTCTTTTTTTTTCCTCTACAGATAGAACAGGTAATTACTTAAAAGAACTGGGGAGGGGGGGTGGGTTCCATATGCCTAATTTGTGTCCAGAAATAGCTACAAACACTTTCCTGAAACGGACAGAAATGTCTCCTATACATTGGCTGTTATTACAGCAAGTCTTGTGAAGTGGGTCCCGGGGACGGAATTCTACTTAAGAGACATCTGTGATTTCAGGCATGTCAAACTTGAAGTGCGCGTGTATGATTCCGTGGGTGGGTGGGTGTGCTCCCATAATAGAGTCTCTGTGTTCCTCATTCTCTGGGTAACCCACGCAGAAGTGGGCATGAAGTGATTAAAAGAAAAAGAGAGAAAAAAAAAGCCAAGGAGAATATCTTCTAGAGCTACACCAAGGAGCGCAGAGTCAGTGGCTGCTGTGCTACGGGGGAGACTCGGTAACTATAGCAACTTGCTTTAGAAGCTGTTCTTTCCCTGCCCAAAAAAGAAAAAGGAAGCGGGGCGATGGGGGCGCACGCCTTTAATCCCAGCACTTGGGAGGCAGAGGCAGGCAGATTTCTGAGTTCGAGGCCAGCCTGGTCTACCGAGTGAGTTCCAGGACAGCCAGCGCTACACAGAGAAACCCTGTCTCGAAAAACCAAAAAAAAACAAAAAACAAAAAAACAAAAAAAAAAAAAACAAAAAACAAAAAACAACAACAAAAAACAAACAAACAAACAAAAAACAGGTAGGCCCTGAAGTCTTCCCACTGTCACATGGCAGGAAGAAGCCATTCAAGAGGCGCAGCGGGCCAGCACACAAGAGGGCGCGAGAAGCAAAGGAACTCCTGGAACTCCTGGCCTCTGCGCGTCTGGGAAGACGCAAGCTGCGAACAAGGGCCCGCAGAGGAAGGCCGCACGCGAAGAGTGGAGTTTACACCCACACGGACAGAATGAGAGTCTACAGTACCCCAGCTGCAGGCATGCCAGTTTAAACTGGCACGGGGCCCGGATGAGGATCCGCGTACAGACATACAGAGCCAAGGTAAGCGAGGCGACCCAGGCAGGGTCAGGACTTCTGGAAGAGCCCTCACCGCGGCTGCAATTAGCAAAGAACTCTACCGCGGTCGGGTTCTAGACTTAGGCCACGTTTTCTTCTTAAATAAAATGAATTGTCCCACGCGAACAAAAGAGGTGAGCCCGTAGGGTGAGCCCAGTCTATCTCATGAAACCCTTCACGTCACTGTTAGAACGTCCTGGAGCGGGCTGGAGAGATGGCTCAGCGGATAAGAGCACTGACTGCTCTTCCAGAGGTCCTGAGTTCAATTCCCAGCAACCACATGGTGGCTCACAACCGTCTGGAATGGGATTCGATGCCCTCTTCTGGTGTGTCTGAATAGCGACGGTGTAGACACATAAATAAATAAATAAATAAATAAATCTTAAAAGGAGGAGGAAGAGAAGGAAGAGGAGGAGGAGGAGGAGGAAGAGAAGAGGAGATGGAGAAGAAATAACTAGAGCAAACATCTTCTCAAGTGAAGTTTAGACAAAGGTTCCCATGCCAGGTGAGGCTTTAGCTTCAGGTCCCAGGAACAGGCAAGCGTCCTACACAGAGTGGCATCTGGCGATTTGGCTCCATGTACCCATGCACTCCTTTCACCTGCCTGCTTCTCTCTCTCTCTCTCTCTCTCTCTCTCTCTCTCTCTCTCTCTCTCTCTCTCTCTCTCTCACACACACACACACACACACATCCTTCTTCTCTCCAGCTCTGAGACCTCAGTCGCCAAGTCATTTCTCCTCCATCTGCCCCTGCTCTCCACTCGATCTCATTACAGTCCTGTGCGCTAACCTGTGTTTTCACGGTGCCTCTATTTATATCTGCAACTCTTGGAGTGATGGAGCCAGTCGTCTCTCAGTGAGTGGGCGATTCTACATCAAGTGCGCCCTGCATATGAGCCCCGGTAGCCCCTCTCCTGTCCGGGTTCCCAAACTGCCAGCTCCAGTGGCCTCTCGAGTTTCCAGCCTTTGCCTTTCTTTCCTGTTCTCCGCGAGGCAGCCGGAATCTTTAAGACAGGCATTCCACCACATCCTATCCCCTCTGTACCGAGCGCTCCCAGAGTCCCCGGGAAGAAAGCCAGAGAGCCCGCCCCCGGCTCAGCGGGATCAGCAGCTCCTGCCCGCCCCGCCCCACCCCCACCCCTTGCGGCCCTCGGTCTGCTGGGAAATTCCTTTTCTCTCTCGACTGTGGCTTCAGAGCTGCACAGTGGAAAGGCACAGGGCTCTCTTCGCTCCCTACAAACAACCCCGCCTCTGTTAACGAGGTGCCCCCCGCGTTCCACTCCCTTATGGAGGTGGTTTTCTCCGCTACACCGATCACCGTTTGTATCCTAAGCAATCTGTCTCCCTCAGATAAATGTGACGTTCCTAAAAAAAAAAAAAAGATTTTATTTATTTATTTATTTATT
Organism: Apodemus agrarius; assembly: GCA_964023405.1. Classification (NCBI taxonomy): domain Eukaryota; kingdom Metazoa; phylum Chordata; class Mammalia; order Rodentia; family Muridae; genus Apodemus; species Apodemus agrarius. The sequence continues at coordinate 45,078,737 of OZ030025.1, read as the reverse complement.
TATTTGCCAGTGTTTTTCTTTCCCTCAGGACACAGAATGCTATAGTGCCTGGCTGGCACCTGGTGAGAGATGAGTAAATATTTATAAATGTTGACTAAACACATGCACGCATGCAGGAAAAGAAAGTAGACATTTGCGGAACACGTTGCCTGTGTCCGGTTCTGTGAGTTTTAAACTCCTTTTCGGTTTGTTGCTAAATGATCCCTCAAAAAAAAAAAAAAAAAAAAAAAAAGAAAGAAAGAAAGAGAGAGAGAAAGAAAAGGTTCAGTTACTGGAGCAGATCCCTCCACATCATCAGGGAACGTTAACAACTACGGTGGTGACTGGAGTCTAAAGTTGTCCAAATGGAGTCTGGGTGGCTGAGCAGTGGTCAGGGGACACCGTCTAATGTTCCAGTCCCGAACACATAAAGCGCGACCCCGTGAGCCACTTAACTGACCTCGTAACCTCTCTAGGCACAGTTCAGCGGCAGAGGACGGATCCAGACGGCTTGCACCTGTCTCCGTGGTGTCTGACCACACAGGGGAGCAACCAGTCACACTTACAGTCTGCGGTCTAAGGCTGTTCACTTACTTCTCATTAAATCCCCATCACACCGTGACACACGAGGGCCTGCTGTCATCCTAATTGTTCAGAGGAAGACACAGAGAGGTTGAAAACTTTGTCCAAGGACTCACGGAGCAGGTGAGCAGCAGAACCGGATGCGATGCTTGGCGTCCCCCTGACCCTGGACCTGTCCCGCTCGTCACCATGAGGTGAGGTGGGGGCGGGGTGCTGTCCATGAACCACGGACAGGAAAGGCTCCCACAGACCCACGGAGCACCTTCCCTCAGCACAGGGCAGAGGCTGCAGCCAAGAGGGGATGCGTGGTTTGTCTGTTACACCACGGGCATAGGCAGAAGCAATATGGAGTCCCCACACAATTTGATCACATCTGTGCCATCAAGGAATTCTCCAGGATGGACATTTTTCCAAGAGCAAGCTTGTGATTAGCCTCTGGGCATGGCTCACTCCTCTTTTGCTCAACGAAAAAAATGTATTTATATATGAACATACACATGTATATATGCACACATATATGTACACATATATCTACACACATGCATACACACATATATACATATGCATATATATGATTTTGTATGTATCTCCTTTGCATTAGATCTACACTCTTTTTTTTTTTTTTGATTTGGTTTTTTCGAGACAGGGTTTCTCTGTATAGCCCTGACTATCCTGGAACTCACTCTATAGACCAGGCTGGCCTCGAACTCAGAAATCCTTCTGCCTCTGCCTCCCAGAGTGCTGGGATTACAGGCGTGCGCCACCACTGCCCTGCAGATCTACACTCTTTAAAGACATCTTAAGGTATCTTTAAAAATAAAACTTTATTTAGCATTTGGATAGAGTACAACCCGGCTTCCTTCTGTAAGGATGCTACTAGTTGCCGTTTTGAGGTCTAAGTTCTCCTCCACAGGAACTTTCCCCACAAGTCCCCAGCAAACTGAACCTGCATAAACTGAGGTTGACTTGAAGGGCTTACCATCAGCCTCTCCACCACATTGCCGTCTACAGATCCAAATTTTAGGTTTTTGGATTAAGGCAGTGTTCTCTCATGCACACCAGAATTACCTGAGACTTTAAAAAAAAGATTCTTGTCTTTTAAGCTACACATATGTGTATGCGTGTGCATAACAGTGAGGGTGCCCAAGGAGTCCAGAGGCACCGCTTGGAGTTATGAGGGGTGGTGAGCCGTCTGACCTAGGTTCTGGAAACCAAACACAGCCCGTCTGTAAGAGCAGTGGATGCTGGTAACTCCTCAACCATCTCTCCAGTTCCCAAGTCCCAAACACTTAAAACCGCGGTGCGCCCACACCACACTGAAGCCACCTGAGGTTCAAAAGCCATTCGGTGGCTATGCAAAGTCGGACCATGATGTGGCAATTGTATATATGCATTTAGAACGCTGGCCACGCTGCTGTGTCTCAGTTGACCGCAGACATTTGGTGTTTTGTTGAAACAGCCCGTGTGCTGCTTAGACTTGCAGAATGAGGGCGGTCCTGGGCCACAGACTCCCTGTAAACCAAACCCTTTCTTCCTATACTCTCTGGAGAGCTTACCTACCTTTCCTTGGGGGCGGGGCAGGGGCTGTCCCCTATGTAGAGCAAGTCTGTGGAGGACTACTGCTATCTCTAGATTGTTACCGCTGTAACTCATGAGCTTGGAAAAACGATTACCATGTCGCTGTGCTGAAAAGGCTTGCAACGCGGAGTGAACTGGGACGGGGAACAAGTCTTCACACTTTTGCATTTCAGCCTCTCAGGCTAGGAGTTGCTAACGTGGAGACTGCGTATATACATTCAAGCTAATGCTGCTGCAATGAACACTGCCACCTTGACCTCTAGAAGCATCTGGGAACAGCCTCTGGGCATGCGTGAGAGGGCGTTCCCAGACTGGGTCACCAAGGAGGAAAAGCCCAGGGTTCACTATGACTAGCACCATTCCATGGGCTGCAGAACAGGGCAGACGCCAAAGGAAAGCTGAGCTGAGGCCGGGCATTCGTCTCTGCTTCCTGACTGGACGCAGTGTGTCCGCCGCCGCATACTCCTGCTGCCGTGACAGTGACATCTCCACCACGATGACGGACAGTACTGTCAAACTGGGAGCCCCATCTTCCTTGAGTCCCTTTGGTCAGGAATTTTATCAGAGCAACAAGAACAGCATCTAAGAATTGGATACATGGACATGGATTAACTCACAGGGCAACCTTACAACGCGGTCAGAGCCTTGGGTAAATAATCCCGTGGACCTGCTCGGCCGGCTTAGGAACGCCTGCTCTCGGCCCCACCAGAGGAGGGCGCTCTTCACATCTTATAGTTTGTCCCTCTCCCAGCCTTACCACTGAGTAGCCCAGCCTTAGCTTGCCTGCAGGAACATGCTTGCTCTGCACGGTGGTCCCACACAGACAGTGAAGGTGGGCCGATGTTTACAGGTAACAGGCCACTCAGGACTTCCCAATCTCAACAGGAAATCCTAAGATTCAAAGGAATTTATAATCGATAGTTCCCGATCCCCAGAAGCAATCTTTGATATAATAATTGAGACAAAGGATGAGGGACTGGGCTGCTGTTAATGGCTAGAATATTAAGGAAGGAGTAATGGGACAATGCAAAGAGAAATTCGATGTACCTCTGAAAATCTGTTCAGGGGAGGTAGAAGGGAACAATTCTACACACTTTATAATCAAGATTCTAAGATCAGTGTCCAGAAGGGTGGATCCACCAAACTTCTCTGGAAAGGATATCGAACACCTCTTCCTCTTCTCCTCCTCCTTCTCCTCTTCTTTCTCTTCTACCTCGTCCTTCCTCCTTCTTTCTTCTCTTCTTCCTCCTTTATTTTCTTCCATCTTCCTCTCCTTTTCTCCTCCTCCTCCTCCCCCCTTTTGTAGGCTGAATTTGAGAGGCACCCAGGTTGGAGAGAAATCTGTCTCTCCTCCATCCTAAGCTGCTGCCAGCTTCCACGGTGCGTTCTGCTACAAGGCTGCCTGTCTGGCACCTGCTAAGGACGTGGCCAGCATGATGTGTAGGCTGGTAAAGACAAAAGCTGTGCGTTCTCTCAGAGGTAGTTACATTTTAAAGAAGTCCCAGGAAGAAATAAAGCCTTTAAAAAGAAAGAAAAACGTGCACAGGAGAGTGAAACTAATGAGCTCAGGGATAAGGGTTTATCGGGCAAGCTAGCCAGTCCTCAAATCCCACCAGAGTTGCTCAGTTACTAGGACAATCCTGCAGCCCCGGCCACTTGATCCCAATGCCTTTCCTGCCTCAGTATAGATTATTACATGTTGACAGGCTGCCGGAGTCCGGAATTGTGTGATTCATGAGTGAGTTTCTAGCAATCCATAGTTATTTTAGAAGCCATCAGTAGATGCTTAATAATTCTCTTCCCTATTTCCTGACAGGCTGCTTTGGTGAGGTTTTTCTGTGGTCCATCATAGGCCTTGGCTTACCAAGACTATGTAATGTTTGCTCTCTTGCAGAAGAAAGCAGAAAAACTCCATTGTCATATGCAAAGCTTTAATAGAGACACATGGCACTTCTAAATAGGCAACTCTATACCCATCAGCACTGTGCAAAGAAACTGAGTCCGTTGATTTGTTATCAATGACCATATCCCCTCAGACCAGAACCAAAGGCTCAGGCATGTCCACCCAATAGGAAGTAGTTCTGTTCTGCCTGGGCTTAGCTGAGGTCCGGCCAGAGAGAACACTCACCACCTAACCCTGTCCAGGCACCCAGTATGGAAGCAGTCCCTGTCTGAAGAGGCGTGGCCACAGGAGCAAGGTTATTTGTGTCTAAATGCTACTATGTAAGCAACCAGCCGCAGGTCATTGGTTTGGCCTCTCTGCGCCGGTTTAATGCAGGAAGATGGCGTCAAACTGTTTACTGCCTCCTCTGTGTGCCTTGCAATTCCATGAGCCTTCTATGAAGCAAGGACGTCAACGGGATGACCCAGTGCACAGGGAGACATCTTGGGCTTTTATACAACAGTGAAAACATTTCCTGCCGCTTCAGATTTGGCACTGTTTTGCAATGGTTTTTAGTTTCTTAACGGCGGTCATTTAAGCATTATTTCATTTGATTTTTTCAATATTTTGGTGTGTGTATGAGTGTCTGTGTTTGGGCAAGGCACACCTGTAGGAGTCAGAGGACAAGCACATGCAGGCTGCCATTTCTTTTAAATGTGTTTATCAGAGATTTGGGGGAGGTAGCATATAAATCTGAAATATCACCTCAGTACACAATGGGTCTGTGATCTCAAAGGCTTAAGTGAAAACCGGGATCCAGGGAGACTTAGGTAGCAGCTGAACGGAGAGAAAACGAACATTTTGTTTTTGTTTTTAAGCCACGATGTTTTTATAGTGCATGATGGAGCCATACAAATATTTGTTGAATATTCATGCCAAGTGCTCTCTCTTTAAATGAAATTCCCGTTGCATAAATGTTAATTAATGTTTGTTGATCTGTTGAAGAGTGACGGTAATCTTCAGCATTTAAGTTTGGGAGGCTGAGAATATTTATTTGAAAGCATCATCATTTAGATAGTGGATCTGCAGTGTTTTGCCATTTAACTAGGGTGATTTTTTTTTCTCTAAAATACAATAGGAAAACTTGTTTTGAAGAGTTTCTATTTTATGGTGGTCAGCAAGATCCCATTAAAGGAAAAGAGTGAATTTAGTACTCCTGTCTCAGCCTAAAGTCACATGTTATCATAAGACAGTTGTTATTCCTGTGATCTTTAAAAAAAAACCAAAACACTTCAATAGCAGTATTTTAGGTATTAAAAATACAGTATTGAATGTGAGGATTTTCTTTGAAATATTGTAACTCTTTCTTGGAAATAAAGGGTCTGAATCAAACTCCAATGAACTATATTGATAAATTACAGAAACACAGATGTCAGAAAGCTAGTTCATGTTAAAATTTAGGAAATAAATTAATGCTTAATATGCACGTTTTCCTCTAAATCAGCTTCCCAAGAAGCTGATTTAGAGCTTCCCAAAGCATTAACATTGTGCCAGCCTGGGAAGGTTCCATTCCCTATCTTAGTGTTCGCTGGGTCTTTTAGAAGAACCAGATCTTATGCCAGGTGCTGGACAGTGGGCAGTGGACTGCCGGGCAATAGACAAGCGGGCACAGGACAGCCGGGCACTGGACAGCCAGGCACTGGACAGCGAGCACTGGACAGCCAGGCACTAGACAGCCAGGCACTGGACATCTGGGTACTGGACAGCAGGCACTGGACAGCAGGCTCTGGACAGCTAGGCACTCGATAGCAGGCACTGGACAGCCAGGCACTGGACAGCCGGGCACTGGACTTCCAAGTACTTCAAGATCATTCTCCAATGATCTTGAGAGTCTACACCCAGAATATTATGAGTTTAGCAAAGAAGACACAGGACTCTTCAGAGACAGGGAACATACAATAAGGAGAAGATAATACAATAATAATAATAATAATAATAATAATAATAATAATAATAGCCAACCTGTCCCACCACAGACAGCGAGGGACAAACGTGTGCCTTTTAAATTTTGTTTGTCCAGAGACCATTTATAGGCTCTCAACATTAAGACCAAAATACAAATAAGACCCAAGCCATAAAGTTATCTCTGTGAGTTGAAAGATACCCAAGAAACCTGGGGCCCAATCCTTCTCAAAATGACTTCTGTTGAAAAGGATCTGTTGATTATCTTTCTTTCCCAGCTGTGGACATCTCTTAAAGATCCTGTAGCACAGAATACACTGTTAGTGACTTGCATATTAGCTCACCAGTGGTATACAATAAGAAGCTACTGGAGATAAAATGAGTTTTGCTGATGAGATGCAGAGAAACACTAGTCTGCTCGGAGGAGCTGGGACTGTGTGGGTACAGGAACATCAGATAGCAGAGTCTTCCAGGACCATGGACAGAGACTTAGGCATTGAGGGTGTGCAATCAGGAGATAGATAACCCTGGGAGACAGGACCTGTAATCTGTCTCCCAATGATGTCATCTCTCAACAAATATACGTTAAACACACACACACACACACACACACACACACACACACACACGCTTGTGTTTCATTCCTTCTTACCGTAGTTGATCCTAGCTGGTGATGACTTTTAGTTAGCATACCTGGTCTCTAGCCAGGGACATAGTTCAAATGAAAGCATTTGCCTCACCCTCACAGGCCCAGCATGTGCCCACTGTAATTACCAGCAGTGCTTAGCTTTTCCATGCATGTATTTATATTTTTATCACAAATGTATATGTGAACACACATATCTAGTCACACTTGTTTTTTATATGTGTATACACATATATATATTCAGAAAAATATCTAAAAAGTACATGGCATTGTTTTATTATGTAGCTTTCAAAGTGTAAACACATGTAGGCGGTTTTCCTGCAGTTTGTGCTTCATCATGCGGCATTTGTGAGTTTTAACCATGGGTGTGTGGGTTGCTTTAGTTGCTCCACCATCATCGCCAGAGTGGTATTCCAGTGTGGGAAGAGATGTAATTGGTTTGCCTGGTTTTTTTGTGGATTGCATTCCTTGATGGCACATGTGAAGATTTTTGTCTTCTCAGAGGTAGGCAAGCTCCTAACACTTCCATGTATACCTAACCAATTCTGCTGCAATGCAGGATGCCCTCCCCAGTGCACCTTAGATATTCCAAGGACAGAGACTGAATGCCCAGGACTGAGATGTGGACCCAGAATGACAGAATTGCCATGGAGAGGCTGGGGACACTCAGCTGACCACTGTCAGGACGGAACAGCCGGGACAGGCTGACACCTGCTAAAGGAGGGGGGTGGCTCTGATAGTGGATTAGATGTGGAGCTGGGGGGTGGGGGGGTGGGGGGTGGGGGGTGGGGGCGGTCACAGGCCAGGAGAGAACAGCCCGTCTAATTTCCTAGAAGAGTCCAGAAGACAGTAGGCAGGTTGGTCTAGCAAGCTAGGACAGTTTAATGTCTAAAGAGGGTAAACTTGGGCCCAGACTGAAAAATATCTCCCCCCCCTTTCCCTCACAGAGACAGGAAGACTGTGTCTAGAAGGAACTTGTCCTACCACAGGGCTGGGAACTGGCCTGAGGCAGCAGTGGTGTTTATGTGAACCGTAAGTTTACCTTCTGCAAGAGTGAAAGTCATCATGGTAGTTACAGGTGAGAAAAAGGGTGGGGCTCAAGGAAGACAGAAGAGAAGAGCCTGAGGAGCTGTCTGAGCCCAGAGGAGCCTCCAGAGGGAGAAGGACTGCATAGTTACACTGAAGATTAACCAGAGTAGGAGAGGAGCCCATGGCCAAGGTCTGGGGCTTGGGGAGAGAAGAGTGTGCCTGGGCTGCACCTCTGAGCTTCTCTCTCAAGGCAAAGAAAATCCTTGAGAAGGACGGCAAACCCCTTGCTAAAGAGTGCAAACCCCTTTCTGAGAAGGCATTCAAACCCCTAGCTGAGGAAGCACACAAACCCTTTGCTTAGCTAGACAACACAATGATTTCTTTTTAGGAGAAAAAAAAATTATTAAAAATCTTACAGGTAGTAGGCGTAATGTTTTTGTACACTGTGTAAAGATTATCCTTGTATTATTCAAATGCTGATTTCTCTATCCCACTATCTGCTTTCAATCCAGATACGCCATTGTCATGCTTATGTTAAGAATGTGTGTAAACAAAACAAAACAAAACAAAACAAAAAAGAATGTGTGTAAATAATGCTGGCCAGCTCTGCCTTGTCAACAAAAGCTGGAAAAGTCAACAACCAGTCAATAGGGAGAATAAGGTGGGACTTCCAACAGCTATGGGAGGAGGAAGAAAAACAGAGGAAGAGAGATATGCCAGGAGGAAGGGGTCTGGAAAGACAACAAGGGAGAACATACCTGAAGCCCAGAGTCAGACCAATTAAAAAAAAAAAAGTCAAGTATCTTGGAGATTTTGGATGGGAGGCAGTCAGATTAGATTGGATCAAACTAGAATTATAATGCCTTGATACTGTGCTTTTAAGTTGCAAACAAAGTTTGGCATCTCTGTGTCATTATTGGGGAGCTAGCTAAGAAAAAGAAAATCAGCCACTGCATTAATTTACAACATATATTTATAATATTATTCATTGTTACAACCAGTATAACCACAATCATGCAAGTATACTTAACTCAGATTCCAGATAAAAAACTTAACTTCAGTAATTACATTCGGAAAAACTGTTTTCTGTGCTGGCAAGTACCTTCAACTGTATTGGCTACCATAATTTTCTTAGAACAAGTAGAGATATGTGGGTGTTTATGAATTTTACTTCCTACACAACTAATCAAAAGCCTTCTAGTTCTTTTTTTTTCTGTAAAAGTGTAAATCTGACATCTTATTAAAGCAAGCTGAGATATGATCGAATCATTCATTACTTGCCCTTTTACATGTGAAGCTTTGGCGAGGAGCCGTAGGTTCTGTATTTTGAGGAAGGCAGGCTCTACAGTATCACAAGGAACTGCAATCCTAACTAAACGCAGCTCTCTTCATTGCGATCTGATGCAAAATCTCTAAACCAGTTCAAGCAAAGGGGCTACAGTGTCTGTTCATCTCTGGTTTGCTTTCACTGTTATAAGTTATGATTGGACCATAATAAAATGTGCTTTCGTCAAGCATAAAACATTTAGAGGATATCTTCTGCCTTAACTACTTGTCATTAGAGTAGTAACAAGCCCACATACACAGAATTCCAGACAGTTAGAAAACTTATCTTTTATCTTCTCTTTTTAAAAAAACAGTGGCTTGCACACACTGACGCTATCTCGTTCCTGTAAGCCACAGCAATTACTATCTGCACTGTACCGTTCACAGGTGTTCCCGCCAAGTGGTGGACCACATGGGTGACCATCAACCTCCTGATGGAGAACATGCATGACTGGCAGTTTGAATGGCCTCCAGAGGCTGGTCTACTCGAATGCTTAGTTACCGGGACTGGAACTGTTGGGAAGGATTAGAAGGATGAGAGGTGTGACCTTGTTGAAGGAAGTGTGTCATTGTGAATAGTGGGCTTTGAGGTTGCAAAGTGCCTGGTGTCTCTGTGTGTGTGTCTGTAGATCAGGATATAAAGCTCTCAGCTACCACTCCAGCACACGCCTGCCTGCATGCTGCCATCTTCTTGGCGATGATGATAGTGGACTGAACCTCTTAACTGAAAGCAAGCCCCACAATTCAATGTTTGCCCTTTTAGGGGTTGCCTTGGTCATGGCATCTCTCAGTGCTAATGCAATAACCAACGTATGTAAAGTTCTTTTAAACAACTTCTTCCGCCGGGCGGTGGTGGCGCACGCCTTTAATCCCAGCACTTGGGAGGCAGAGGCAGGTGGGATCTCTGAGTTCGAGGCCAGCCTGGTCTACAGAGCTAGTTCCAGGACAGCCAGGGCTACACAGAGACCCTATCTCGAAAAACCAAAAACAAAAAAACAAAAAAAACAATTTCTTCCAACTAACAGTAGAAGCCAGGAAACTTTATTATACCCTAAACCATGGAAGGAGCAATATAATATAATTTTAACTGTATCTCTTATAACCATGCTTTGGAGATAGTCACATACTATTTTCATGTGGAGTCATGGTATATCATTATTCCCATGTGATGATACAGTCATTTCCTTAGAAAAATATCACACACTCAAACTCTCAGGTGCCAAGTGCCTTAAATCCTCATAGGCCTTCTGAGTAAACACAACTCCAGGCTAATGTTATTCACCACAGAATGGGACTTGGGAAAAGGTGGAGCTCAGTGCAAGCTATGCCTAAGAACAATGCCTGAATGTTTGACAACAAGTGTGCGTGTAGGGCTGGCAAGATGGCCCCCTCAGGTAAACTGCCTGCCAGAGCTTGAAGACAGGAGTTCATCTCCTCAGCAGGTTGGATTCCCAGCACCGCATAACTGCTGGATGGGAATACCAGATTGCTTGCAATCCCAGTGTGCAGGAGACAGTGCGTCTGCAGAGCACGGTGACTAGACAGATCTCTGATAAAGGTGAAGAGCAGCAGAGGGAGATACTAACAGACGTGCACCTAAGGTCTAAATCCATGAATATACACCATGGGCACACACACTCCATGCTTATACATACATACACGCACATCCTACAACCACATACACAAGGAGATTCATGCCCCTCATCAGTTCCAAACCCTGGGCACTGACTTTGTATCAAAGGTACAGAGTATCAAAGGTATAGAAGCCAAATTCCTTAGCCAAGTACACAGGAGCTTCCTAGGGCCTACGACAAGTTTCAGTTCTGATATTAGTTGTCTTCTTTCATTAATTATAGGAGGAAAGATTTTTATATGGCCCGTGTATCCAGAACAGAAAGTGCCCCTGGGTTTAGAGACCCAACTTTGGTTCTGAGAACGATGCTTCCTGCTAAGACACACACACAGTATCCATCCTATTAGATGAATGCAGTATAGGGCAGACCTCAGACAACCTGATCAATGGGATGGCCACGGTTAGATGCAGTCTGTTTAAATGGGGTCCAAGATTTTATTCTACTCTTGGGCTGAACTCCAAGGAGCTGAAAGAAGACGCCTGGGAAACAAAGGGCCACTTCCTGTCCAAGCAGCAGCTAGAGCGTCGGATGTTTGTGATGGTTCTTGGAACTACAGTTCCCCCATGGGTGGGTGGACAGATGCAGATATGCACATTAGTGTGCTGTGCACACTAGTGGGCTGTGCACACCAGCAGGCCACGTCAGTAGAGTGGTGCTTAGGGTATCTGCTGCTTAGAGCAGGAGATTAGCCAAGCCTTTGCTGAGGTTGTAGGTTTCATCTTCTTTCTTCAAGTTACTCGCTGTGAAAAAAACATCAGTGAAAAGTGACCAGGATGAAGAGTGGTCAGGACCCTAAGTCACACATGGAGGACTCTCTCGGTGAGTCACGGGTAATGCCTGACTGGTGAGCAGTGCCCCGTGTAGGCTGCCAATCCTAACCGAGAAATATTTTGGGCATGTACCCAGCATGGGCGGGTCACATAGGAAGCAGCAGTTAAGAACAGGTGCATGGGCCGGGCGGTGGTGGCACACGCCTTTAATCCCAGCACTTGGGAGGCAGAGGCAGGCAGATTTCTGAGTTCGAGGCCAGCCTGGTCTACAGAGTGAGTTCCAGGATAGCCAAGGCTACACAGAGAAACCCTGTCTCGAAACACCAAACAAACAAACAAACAAACAAAACAAAACAAAACAAAAACAACAACAACAACAAAAAAAAACAGGTGCATGGCTAGGGAACAACCTCATCAAGATCTCAACGTTGCTTAAACACTGGAGGGTGCAGGACTGAAGCAGGCCCCTCCCTGAGGAACACAGGAAGGGCTCTCCTGACTCTGTTGTCTGTTTTTGTCCCTGGCAGCTACTTCTTCCTCCTTTTTCTTTCGTGCCCTTTCTGGTGGCACGCTCCCGGCTGGCTGGCCTCCTTTCCCCTTTCCTTTATGTGTTTCCCTGTGCTAAGTTGTGGCCCTTCCTTTTGCATGTGAAGCTTTACTGACAGTTCCAACGTCACACGAAACCTCATGTTTTCAAAAACAGAAAGACCCCTTTAAAATATCAGGTTCAAAAAGCCAAACCACAATATTTGAATGTTAATATTTTTGTTACATATCTATCTATCTATCTATCTATCTATCTATCATCTATCTATCTATCTATCTATCTATCTATCTATTATCTACCTATCTACCTACTTACTAATCTATCTATCTACTATCTGTCTGTCTATCTACTATCTAACTATATCTATCTATCTATCTATCTATCTATCTATCTATCTATCTATCTATTATCTATCTATTATCTGTCTATCTATCTACTATCTGTCTATCTATCTACTATCTACCTATCCATCTACTTACTAATCTATCTATCTATCTATCTATCTATCTATCATCTACTATCTGTCTACTATCTAACTATTTCTATCTACTATCTATCTATTATCTATCTATCCATCTCTATCCACTCATCTATCCATCTACTGAGTGAGTGCACACGTGTGCAGATCAGAGGATAATCTGGGGCACTCCGCTCTCTCCTCCCATTATGCGAGGCCTGGGGATTAAAGTTAGGTTTTTGGCTTGGTAGCAGGCACTTCTCCCCCTCAACAATCTCACCCTTCCAATAATGACTATTCTTAGTTCTTTATTTGTCCAAACAAATTTTAGGATCAATCTAACAAACACCATGAATACCTTCCTCAGGATTTTTTTATCGGATTTGCATATGTTGCTATCTATGTACAGGATACGCCCATAGGGTAAAACCAACAATGAGGAAAACATCATGCTTGCTAGAGCAGTAGCCTACCCACGAGTGCCTATCACATGTGGGGATGTGACCTCTGAGAGAGGTGGCATTGTAATTCAGGGCACATAAGGCAGCTTTTATTCATAAAGACAACTACTAGATTCCCTGAACAAAACTAAATTCTACATGGTTAAAGGCTTAACAGACCTGATATGCAAAGCTAAGTTTTAAAGCTTCTCAGAGAAATTGGTTGAAAGCATCTTTATGACCTCGGGGTAGAGGAGATGCCAAGCACAGGCCATAAAAAGGAAAATAGCAGTAAATCTGATGATTAGAATTTAACAGCAGAACTCATCACGCTCAAGTGGAAAGGCTACAGATCAGGGGACTACATTTACAGTTCATATCAATACGCACCATAAAAATGAACAAGAATCATTCTGTCAGAGAATGGAGAAGGATGCTAACAGACACACAGGAAAACTTAAGTGGCCGCCAAACATATGGGAAAATGACAACCGAAGAGACTTATTTCACGGTCAACAAGTTTGTAAAGATTACCACCAGGCAATGCCATTACTTGTGGGAACTATCATAAAGAAATTTGAAGAGGAACAATCATTTAAAAGATCAAGTAGAGCCGGGTGGTGGTGGCGCACGCCTGAAATCCCAGCACTCTGGGAGGCAGAGGCAGGCGGATTTCTGAGTTCGAGGCCAGCCTGGTCTACAGAGTGAGTTCCAGGACAGCCAGGGCTATAGAGAAAAACCCTGTCTCGAAAAACCCAAAAACAAAACAAACAACAACAACAAAAAAGGTCAAGTAGAAAAAGATAAATGGTATGCATGAAGAGAGAAGAAATTCCAGCACAGAGAATGAAATAAAAAACTCTACGGATGATAAGTCTAGTAACCTCGAACAGAATTCTGAACGTAGACTGGCTACAGCCAAAACCCAAGCGGAATGTCTACAGTGAACTTCAGGGACAGAGTGGAAGAAATCATCCCAAACTGAAACAGACAGGCAGACCACAGCATCTATACCTATGTAAGCATCAAACTTCGGAGGACATAGACACCTGGGGTCCCAGAGGAAAGAAGAACTATTAGATGAGATAAGGGTACAAAGTTTCCCACAGGGACCAGGGACCAGAGATTGGATAAGCACTGGGTAACAGATAGGCTATTCCTCCTCACCCTGTAACTAACAATGAAAGCAAACTGAGTCCTGGAGACAGGCCAGTCACAGTATGGAGAGACAAACTGTAGAGAGGCCAACAGAGATAGGATGCAAAGAAGAGATTTTGTTCAGTGCCAGCAAGTTTCCTCCAGCAACCTTTCAAAGGAGGCATTGCTACACACACTTCATGAGAAAACATAAGAGATGTTATCTTGCAGTCGACAAATTTGTAAAGATTATAATTTGTAAGGATCTATTTTGGCCCTTCATTCTTTACATCCACAGGCGTTCTTCTGTCTAGTGTATTAGTACATACTAACCAGATGAGGGGGAAAATGAACAAGAAGGCAACATTCAAGTACGAGGACTGTCAACACCTGTTGTGGGAAATATTAAAAGATGACCAGCATGTTTCCTGCACTATTGCTGGGCTCAGGTAATTCTTTGTCCCTTTGAAGCTGGCCGGCCATGCATTGGGGGGGCAATGGCCGACGTGTTATTATGTCATGGAGACTCTGACTCAGAGCTCCAAAATCTCTCTACCCAGCTCACTAAATTCCTACTGGCGGGTCACTACCACACCACCCCATACTTCAAATCCCCCGAGGCCTTTGTGGAGCACCTCAGGCAAACCCATGCTTTACTACAGTACCTTTCTCTCTTGAACCCAGTTGAACAGCCGTGTGAAGGAAAATGTAACACAGACTTCAGAAACAATGGTAACTGGACGCAACAACTAAAATCCTAATCTTGTAAGCCTTATTAAATCTAAATCCTTCGGTGGAGAATCCTGACAGATCCACAATTGAGACCCAGAGACGCTAGTAATTACATCTTGTCCTCATGCCATCCCTGTCCAAAAGGGCCTAACTCTTTCCTGCTTCCTCTCTTCCTCAGTCCAACCCGGAAGTCCCGCCTACTCACCCAGTGATTGGCTCCTTTATTCATTAGGGGATTGGTTCACAAGAAGTCACCTGAGGATGTGACTCATTCCTCATTCACAGCCCCTCCCAGGAGAGTGTTATTAGCATCAAAATAAAAGCAACCCCAGGTGTCCACAACAAACACCTTCCTGTTAGCTTCATGCACTCTAATAAGCCACATCTCTTTCTGCTTCTATATTTTTAGCATTCCCCCAGTAACTAATTCTGATAACAGTGACACTCATTCATCCATTTAAAAAGTTATTTTTGCAGCCATTTACTGACAGACTCCTATACCTTCAACCTAGACTGAAGGCTGAGGATACAAAAGTTGACAAGATATTGTTCTTAAGGTTCTGGGATGGGGAGACGGTTCAGCTGGTAAGATGCCTGCTGTGCAAATGAGAAGACTGGATATGGTAGCGTGCATCTGTAACCCTCACAGGAAGGAAAGGAGGTGGAGACCGGAGAATCCCCAAAAGCGTGTGGGCCAGGTAACCTCACTTACACAGGAGCAACAGACCCTGCCTTAAAGTGGATGACGAGAATGAACACCTAAAGTTGTCCCCTGGCCACCATACATGCACAATAGCACCAATGCAGATGCCTGCACTTACATGTACACATATACGAACATGTATGTACACACACACACACACACACACACACACACACTTCTTAGAATTTACCAGAAAGAGGATAAGTAATTATAATATACTCTGACAAATGATACACTAGTATTATTTCAAATGATGTCTACATCATTCCTTAAAAGGCAAATAAACATACAGTAGCTTCCAGCAATAACAATGGTTTTAGACGTGCTGTGGAGTTGGGCGGAGCTGAGTGCAAACCTTGTCCTTACACCACACGCGTGGTCATGAGACACAGGCCAGGTTGCAGCTCTGGGCCTGAGCTCCTCAGCCCAGGAAATGAGGACAACACATGCCCTACCTTGTTCTATTATCAGCAAAACCAACTGAAAGAAATCACATGGACTGATCAGGACAGTGCCTGCCGCCAAAATAACAGATGGAGGATGATGGCAGTAATGGCAGTCAACACTTCTTTGTAGAACGTATAATTTTAACCCTTTGGAATCTGAAGGGGAGCCATACCCAGAATGGTTTTTTAAAAAGATTCTAGAAAACTAATATTTTATCAAATATTCACTAGACCAAGAAGTAGGAGGAGAAGGATAAGAAAGACATGGTTTACCCTGTAGCTGAGCTGTGACCAGGGAAACCTGTGAGGAGGGTATCTGGGACCAACAAATCATCATTATTCAAAGTTAAAATAGCACTGAACTTCAAGACATGTATCCAACAGACAAGTGCCTCCAGGAATTGATTTGTGATGAAATCGCACAACTCCAACCGGTACCCTGTAAGGCCTGGACAGTCAATTGGCCATCTGAAAGGACTGCACAGTCCATTGCTTCGTTTGTCTCCGCCCTCAAAATGGACATAATGCCTGGACACTCTAGCCCCACCTCTCTTGTAAGCTTCTGTGTCTACGCTTCTGAACAATTTCCCCCTTTGCTTGTTAAAAATAGCCTGGATTATTCACAGTCTTTTTTTTTGTTGTTGTTGTTGCTGTTGTTTTGACAGGACTTTAAAACGCAGCTGCATGCGACAAAGGGTTTAATTGTAAGTTTAAAAAAAACTCGGTTAAGATGTGAAAGCTGCATTCTGGGTTACTCATACTCAAGACGAAAAAGGTGGCTATTCGTTCAGAAATGGGCTTTATGTTAATTTCGGTTTTGATTAACTGAACTGACCAGCGTCTTCTGCAAAGGGTGGGACAGGGACTGCTAACTCTCGCTGTGAACCACTACAAAAAGTGGACACAAAATTAGAAGCCTGTTTGAAGTCACCTGTGACGAATTATCAGGTCAAGATTTTGGAGTGGAGAGTTGATAACTAATGTTTACACTCACCCAGGAGAAGAGTGACTCTACTGGTTCCAGAGGAAACTGTTGAAAGACAAAGAAGGTCGTTGTACGAGCCTCCGGGTGCTAAGAGGCCAGGGGCTAGCCTGAGGGAGAAGCCAAGTCAACTTCCTTATGTTAGGCCAAGATACTAAAGGGCTGAACAATGGTAATGCCACTGAGCCAGAAGCCAGGCCTTGGAAAGACGGCAGTATGGGCCTCAGAGAGGGACGTCAGAAGGCTCAGGCTGTTATGTAGCTAGTTTTACTACACTCCACAAGATGAAAAGGAGCATGAAAAATGTTGACAGGAAACTGGGATCACCTTTAAAAGGACGTGTTCCACACATGATGAGCATAGTTGTTGGTTCAAAGAGTCACTGAATTCTGAAGGAGACAGAACATCGGAAGACGGAACAGGCCGCAAGTCTAGAAGCTGCAGAAGGATGAGCCAGAGAGGACCCAGTGAGAACTCCCGACAGGGAGGAAGGCGCCTGCAACTGCAGGAGAGCAAGATGACCAGGCAGAGAAAGCTCCAAACTGATTAAAGATACCGCCGCATAGGCTCAAGCCGCCCTTGGATTCCGAGGACCGTGAATGAGATGAACGTATAATATTAAACAGAATCTGTCATTCAAGGACAGTAGTATACACAAGGATTGATTTATACCAATTGATTCAATAGTCTAGGTCAAAAAGAAAGACACAGCCAGGCCATGGTGGTGCATGCCTTTAATCCCAGCACTTGGGAGGCAGAGGCAGGCGGATTTCTGAGTTCGAGGCCAGCCTGGTCTACAGAGTGAGTTTCAGGACAGCCTGAGCTACACAGAGAAACCCTGTCTTGAAAAAAGAAAAATAAAAGAAAAAAAAAAAGACACAACTGAAATCTAAATAAACAACCTATTATCTATTAAGAAAACCAAATCTTTTTGTTACCTTGTTTAAAAAATAATCCCATGGGAGATGGGTGAATCCATTAAGCCAAATAAATCCAAACACTTAAAAAAGGACACAATACCAATCGTACTTAACTCGGGAAAATAGAAGTAAGAACATATTAAAGAGGACAGTATAAAAACCAAAAAAAAAAAAAAAAAAGATATTTTGAAGGGGAACTATTATTTTTCTTGATCATCAGTATAATAATCTCTTAATAAAACGCTAACAAATGAACTCCGACAGCATATAAATGAATGATGATAACGCATGTGCTTCTAGACAGGCACATGTAAAGAGAAACTACATCACTGACTTGATAGAGAAGGAAAAAGCAGGGACTGAATGTCATCAAGGGCAGCTACGAAAGCCCTGCAGATTACACTCTTAGAGGGCAATGTGGCTGCTTTCCCACCGAGGATAAGGCCAAAGCATGGAAGCACACGTGTGGGTCCTTCCCACTCTTCCTCAGCAATGCTCTGAAGGTCCTCCCTAGGATGACAGCAAGCAGATACAGAGCGAAGGGAGAACAGGAACTGCACCCAGGTGACTGAAGATGTGCTCGTTACAGGCACGGACTTCTCGAGACTACGTGTGTGTGTGTGTGTGTGTGTGTGTGTGTGTGTGTGTGTGTGTGTTTTAAGGCACGGTCTTGCTACGTAGCCTTGGTACTTGCTCGTGGACCAGCCTTGACACAAACTCGGGGCAGTCCTCCTGCCTCAGCCTCTGGAGGCTGAGGGTTGCAGGTGTTCATGCGCCATCATGCCCAGCTTCTAGAGATGCTCCACTGGGCTGCTTCTGCTCTGCCAGAGTCCAAAGCGGAGGAGGCACCAGAAGCACAGAAGGCGTACCGTACCGTACGGCAGCAGCAGAAACAAAGGCTGCGTGATGGTCTGACAATACTGTTTCTCAATGTCTTGGTCTGTTTTCCGCCCACTCACCTAAATTTACATAGAAAAGCAAAGCACCGAGATCAGTAAGCACCACCTCACAGAAGAACAAGGGAACTGGGCTTGCACGCTGGTTATGGATCGTTATTTAAGTCGGCAATGAGACCTGGTAGAGCTCTGGAGATGTGGGCTCTAGGTACACAGGCCCACTATATGTCTCCACTTTCAGCACTACCGTTTATACAGCCGTCAACCCCAGACAGTCATAATTTCCACGTGAAAGACAAAATAAATAAATAAATAAATAAAAAATTTCAAAAACAAAAAAACCAACCAACCAACCAACCAACCAACCAAACAAACAAACAAACAAAACAAAAAACCAGTCTCTGAAGTGAGCAGAAGACAAATACATGGAGTGATAAGATAAACTTCATTAAAGTGAGTAACTTTCCCCCAAAAGGCGCCGTTGAAAATGGGATATACCACAAAAGGCCGATGATATGGCTAATAGCCACATAAAAATCACACCAAGTCTTATGGGAAATCAGAGAAAGGAAAAGTAACGAGGACTACAAGCACACGGTCACACAGCCGCATGAGTGACTGAAATAGTATAATCCTCAAGGTCGAGCAAGGGCGTGAAGGCACAGACTCAGGACTATAGGAGAAGTCAGGCCCTGTGGGGTGGTGAGCTGTGCACAGGCAGCCTGGGTCCTGGTCGGCCGAGCTCAGGCTTAGAACCTTTCACCTGCATGGCACCGCGGGTGTTCGGCCACGCCCCTTGGGACCCTGGCTCCTGGCAGATACAGCCCCCCTCCCCCTCCCGCAGAGGTGTGTGTGGCCATCAGTCAAGTAGGAGTAGTACCAAGCCCTCCCGAATGCAGATAAGGTTTCCCGAGCTCTCTGCCCAAGCCAACGGGAAGTACCTGCTGTCAGACCCTGACCCACCCACCCCAAAACTGTATCTAAGAATCCTATCCAGATTAAAGGCTCAGAACATAGTAGAAGAAGTAGAGAAGCCCCACCATACTCCTCACTGGGTAGTCAGCCTCTCGTCAGCCAACCCAACTCAGTGCAGGGCATCGTGGAGTAACTGAGACAGCACTGTGGAGACAGGTGGAGCCAGCTGCAGCTCTCTGCTCGCCTGAACCCTCCCACCCAGCCGGGCCAGCCTTGGAAAGCCTCTGCACACAGGCCCACAAGACCCATGAGCTGTTCTGGGAAAGAGACTAGAGGGTAAGTGTCCTGTGACGTCCCTTCTCGTATCTGCAGTTCCCAGCATGAGGTAAGAACAGTAGCATGGATCAACTGTGACAAGAGACACGGAAACAGTTACATCTGTTTTAATATGTCGCACGCACAGCGCGTCTGTGCGAAATAAATGTGCAAGTAAATGAAAATTTAGGCAACAGTTTTTCATGATAAATTATTTCCCAGTGGGGAAAAGTTTCTCATCTCAGTGAGGTTTACCTTGTCACGGTGGTGTTGTTTGCGAGTTCTCAGGCGAAGGTCGGAATGGCTGTCCAGGCTGCTTTTAGAGGCTGCGGCTTTCGTTATTTACAGCTAATTGTAATCTGATAATCTGAGGCTGGCGTTTGGGGAAAGATGGGGGTTAGGAGGCATCCTGAGAGGCCTCTGGAGTAATGGCAATATTCTACTTTGTGACCTAAAGGGGTTGGGGGCAGTGGGGGCAGGGGAGGCCACTGAGATTGTGGATCTGAAAGTGTACATACTTTCCTACAAGTATTTCTCACAATAAAAACAGTCAAGCACCAAACAGAAGGGAGAGTCCAGCCTTGGGCATCAGAAGGGAGAGCCCAGCCTTGGACATCAGAAGGGAGAGTCCAGCCTTGGACATCAGAAAGGAGAGTCCAGCCTTGGGCATCAGAAGGGAGAGCCCAGCCTTGGACATCGGAAGGGAGAGTCTAGCCTTGGACATCGGAAGGAAGGCTTGCTACTAGCCCTTCGCTCTGAGCTGTTTTTTTAAAGTACTGCTAAGCAGATTTCATGTTCTGCTGCTACGACTACACCTGATATTTCTGAAAAGCCTTGCTAGGACAGAAAGTTTATTGCCAAAAGAGCTGTGGGGGAAAAAAAAAATCAATCAATGCAGTAATTAAAACTTTGGTTTCATCTCAACATGCTCTGAGAGGTAAAATTAATAGGACCACACAGAGTTATGACCCGAGCTAAGGAGTACGTCTGCAAGGGAAACTAGATTCCTGCTGACAGAGTAAATTAGGCAGAAGATAACTCAGACAGGAAAGAGGTCAAAAGTCAAATCCCAAAGGGCTTCACTTTGCTTCCTCTTTCTTCTGAATTATACTATCATCCTAGCAGAATCAGCTCTGGCAGGCTTCTTAGAAGGCCATTTCCAGACTGGAAAGATGTCTATGTAAAGGCAGCTGTGGTCGTTAATCTGGCAGTGAGGGGAATTCTGCAGGTGAGACAGGAAAAGTGTGAGTGGGGTCAGGGTTATGCCAAGCCGGGGGAGGTGGGGTGATGGCTCACGATGGAAGGTTGATTGCCTTGTATGAGCTGATGATTCGGAAGAGCCCGTGAGTGTACGGAATAAGAGACGGAGATCAGACCAGCTACGTGTAAGAACTGCAGTGGAGAAATGGAATCATGATATTCGGTCAGGCTGCTGGAAAGCAAGCAAACCAACTTCTATACAGACTGCGTACTACAGACAAGGTTGGGCACCAGCTCAGTAACTGCTTACTGGTAACTTCTACAAAGCTCTTATTCGACCACGCCCATCCGTAACAAGTCCTTCCTCCAGCCGCACCCAGATCTACCTGAAACTCCATCACACATCTCTCCACGCCTACCTCCCCCTCAATAGTCTCTTATAGCCTGTACCCAAGCAGACATCTTTGACTCTTTCCTCCCCAATAACCCGGTCCAGTTTATTCACTGCAGCACTAGGAAGCCCAAGTCAGTTGCCTTCATCATGATGTTTAGTTATGGCAATAAAAAAGTAAGAAAGACAGAAGTTGGTACCAGGGACCAGGCTATTGCTGTGAGTGGCCTGACTTTTTTTTTTTTTTTTTGAAAGAACCTGGGAGGCTTTGTCCTAGGAAACAGCTGAATGCTGCAAGCAGGGCTCAAAGGGCCATTCTAGTAGGAGTTTCTGAGACAGTAGTGCTGAGATCAATGTGGTCGATGGAGGCCCAGCTCAAGAGACGTCAGAGGGGACCATCAAGAGCCGCTGGCCCAGAGACCGTTCTCCTGATATTTGGGCAAAGGATGTGGCTGCGTTTTGCCTTTGTCCTAAGAATCTGCTTGAGGATAAACTCAAGAGTTGTAAACTAATTTTGTCGGCAGAAAAGATTTCAAGATAGCTTACTATTGATCCTGTCATTTGGTTATTAGTGATGATCCTCGGGCAGGCAGGTGAAAAAGACCAATCAGGGCACAAAGAGACAGAAAATGCACAGCTTGAGAAGAATAAAAGCATCAGGAGCGTTAATGTTAATGCTGAGCCTAGGCTTGTGCTGAAAGAGAACAGGAAAAATGGAGCACAGGGAGGGGCGCCTTCAGTGCGAGGTCCCACCCAGCTATGTCTCCAGCGTGCAAAAAGGAAAGCTTTATGTACCAAAGGAAAGCAACAGCCTATCAAAGTTTATGCAAATGTAATGTGAGAAAGGGGGGCGCATTTCTACCCCAAGCCAGCAGCCGAATTTGGCACCATCTGTCACTTGGTTCTGACTTTAGATTCAAGAAGAGTACAGGAGAAAGGGAGCTGTGAAATCCTCCTCCTCTAAGGAAAGCCTCTGACGCCAGGCGTGCGGCAGGGGAGTCTCTGAGAAGCCATTGCTAGAGCTTTGAGAGTGAAGCCTGGGAGACTCAAAACGTGGGGGATGCCTACCAAGAAGAGGGAGTCAGGGAGTGGATGCAGCCGGAGAAAGTGTGGTGCAGTCAGCAAACCTGGGGACCACCCACGCCCTCGGACGTCAGAGCTACAGCACCTGGAGATAGCTGGGTTCGGGTCTTGCTTTGGTCCAGAATTTCCTTCCTATGTGCCATTTCTTTCCTTTTGGAATGGCAATGTATATCCTGTGCCACTGTATGCTGGAAGCATGTGATCTGCTTTTTGACTTTACAGGGGGTTACAATTGAGGCTGCCTCGAGACTCAGAAGAGACTGGATATTTTTTTTAAAAAAACTATATTGAGACAGTGAGACTATGGAGACTTCGAAGTAGGACTGAGTGCATTTTGCATACTATGGCCACGAGCCCGTATGGGACCAGGGAACAGAGGATGGTAGTTTGGATGAAAATGTTCCTGTGAGCCCTTGGGCTCACAGGTTTGGATACTCAGCTTCCCTTGGTGGAGCTGTTTGGGAAGATTAGGTATGGCTTTGCTGGAGGAGGTGTATCTCTGGGGATGGGCTTTGAGGTTTCAAAAGCCCACAGTATCGTCTGTCTGTCTGTCTGTCCGGCTGTCTCCCATGCTTGTTTATCAAGATGTAACCTGTAGTTCAAGCACACATGCACTTTACTGCTTTCATGTTTACTGCTGTGATGGCCACAGTCTTGCCCCGACACTAGAGCCACCAATACACTCTTTTGTCTATAAGCTGTCTTGGTGGTGGTGTTTTGTCACTGCAATTGAAAAGAAACCAAGACAGCCTCTGTATTGTAAACCTCCCTAACATAATGTTCATTATGCTTTGTTAATTTATCTGTGTGCTCAGAAAGGAGGGCTCTGTCTATTCACTGTCAGGGCCCCAATACCCAGCACCATTTCAATCTTGAAGGTGTTATTAAAAAAAAAAGCGCTATTCAATAAACAGAAATAGAATAGAAATAAGTCTAAAAATAAAAACAAACCATCTCTAATAGATGTGCCCTTTTAGAATGCTCCAAGTATTTCCTCTATATTTTCATTAAAGTTAGAAATAGACTTCATGGCCTTCATGATTGCTAATAAAATATACACTAAGGAACACTGGAAGATGTTAAAATAGAAAACATATTGAGATTAAATAACTCTTGTGTCTTTTTTTGTTGTTTCAGGTCAGAGAGGTAGATGGGGAATTTCATTAGCCATGAAGAGACCTGTGTTCCATATTAAAGAAGTAGTATTAAAAAAGTTAGCCTAGAGGCAGGATAGATGAATTATCAAAACTCTGAGTATAACACACACGCTATATCCCGCAAGGATATACATGCTCACACAATGAGATATTCAAAGTCATTCCAGTTTACAGGAGAGAAGGCATGCTCTGGGGAAAAGAAGACTTCAATACATGCTCAGCAGTCTATGTGTGGTTTTTTTCCCCTTATAGGAAAAAAAAAAAAAAAAGCCAGAGCAGCTGGCCTTACAATAATGAGTAAACGGTATTGATAACAAGCCTTTTAAAAAAAAAGTATCTGAAATACTCATTCAAGGCTGCCTGCCTTCTTCACTCAGAGGCTGCCTGTCAGGCCTGAAAAGCAACAGAGATGACTGGCGCTTTCTACAGTCCAGTCATGGGGAACATAAATAAATGTATTCTTCACAGAGCAAAGAGTAAATGGGGGTGCATTCTGGGCATTACAAGGGCCTATGCATTCGGCTTGGCTTCAGGAAGTTGCCTTTAATTAACAATGATTATTTATACCCAACTTAGAAATTCCAAAATCTGACATTTCATTACACAGAAACGCTATCTTTAAACCCTGCTTTGCACAGTGAGTATCTTTTTACTGGTTTATATGCAGTTCTTATTACGTGAATTTAATAGATAATGGACTCAAAGAAGGAATTTCTTTAACTCTTTTGAAGCTTGAAAGAATTTATCTTATCCTTCACTTTAGGGGGAGTTATTTTGCTTTTTTGTTGTTGTTGTTTTGTTTTGTTTTTAAACAGCTGATAATAAGAGGAAGATGGAGTGAGGGGTGGACACGTAGGAAATACTGCAAGGACATACTTCATGCCACTTTCTGAGTCACCAACTCATGGAGAAGATCCAAGTTCAGTTCCCAGCACACACTCGGTAGCTCACAACTGTCCGTGACCCGGTTCCGTGGGATCCAATGACCTCTCCTTGCCTCTGTGGACACCATGCATGCAAGTGGTGCACACACAGAACTGCAGGTAAACCACCCATACACATAAAAACAAAAAGTAAAATGTAGTGGACAGAAAATAAAAGATATGGCCAACAGTGTCATGTTTACTGAGGGTAAAGTTAAAAGTTCTACTTTGAAAGTAACTCATAAGAACTCCCACTGAAACAAAGTCAAGTTTGCTTTCTACCCTAAAAATGTGACTTCAGAAATATTAATGATTGCCAGGTTTTGGTCAGAAGCCACTCCTATACCTTCCATTTACACACACACACACACACACACACACACACACACACACACCCCGCACCCCCCACCCCCTGATGACACCAAGACTTGTTTCCCATCACCTGTTACTGAGATTAACACAGAGAAACATTTTAACAGGAAGGAGTATTTTAAGACGACAGAACAGAAAGGGGACCGTTTCTGAAATTGTTTATTATAATCATCTGGGAGTTGCTTATTAATGTCTGGCTGTCCTGTGAGTAATCTATTTGGCAAGCTCAAACAGGTCGTAACTGCAGCGCACAGCAGGGTGGGTACTTGTTGAGGAAAGCCTACAATGAAAACATCAGGAAATTAAAAGAGGAACCTAGTTCTAGTTGTGGCACCAGGGAGACTTCATGGACCCATGATGGACGCTGGGTGTGTAAGAGAGGGTAGGGCTTTCTAAGGTCAGATCACGGGAGGCACGTCATAGCTTATAAGCACAACCCCAACTAGCATCATTTTGTCTTTTGGATTCGTCTCATCGGCTCGTATTACCATAAGCTATGGGAGACCACGGTGAGAACTTGTATATATGCCTGAAGCCAGCGGATATCCCACACTTAGGGCTGGATAACGAGGCACACCCTCTCCTCTACAGGTAAAAGCGGCATTTCATCCCAACAGCTCTGCTGCAAGGAAATCCTTCATACCAGCTACCTCACCACTGCAGGGAAGAGGAAGGCGACCACAGACGCAGAAGGGGAGAGGAAGGCTTGAAGCAGGCAGAATCAACACAGACTCGGGCTAAACAACTAACTAAAGCCTGTCTGCTGGCCCGCACTCGCTCTGATTCTTCTGGCGGGGATGGCCCCATTGAGCGTGGAGGAAGTTCAGCCTTAAGAAGGGGGGCACTACACGGCAGCTTTCATTCCTGGGGGATAAAGCTGACCTCAGATAATTCGCTAAAAATGAAAACCAAAACCAAAACCCTCTCTCGGCAAAGTAGGCCGGATATCCTGCACTAAGAGGCTTCTACATTGGAAGAAACCTGGCTTCTTCAGTCATGTTTTTATCGTCCAGAAATATTCTCAAAAACCATAACAAAAGACTCTATAAACTATGATAAACACCTCTGGGCGTTACTGATAAACACATCTACCTTATTACTAGAAAATCTTTACCAGTTTTCTTTTGTATTTCCCTGAACTGTTCAAACCCCACACCATTAGGTGATTTGGTTATAATTAATCACCATTAGGTGATTTGGTTATAATTAATCTTTGTTAAATACATACACACACACACACACACACACACACACACACACACACACACACACACACGGAGCTGAAGAGATGCCTCAGTGGGCACTGTGCCTGCCACTTACATCTAAGAACCTGGGTTTGGGCATCGAGAACCCGTACAACTCTCGGTGCAGTGGTGCACATCTGTGTTCTTCGCACTCCTATATTCAGACGGGAGCTGGGAACAGGAGGAAGCCGGGAAGCTTACGGGCCCCAGCGAGCCTGGCTCATGCAATAAGAGTGCATCTGCTAAACACGGTGGAAGGAAGATGAGGACTCGCACCAGTCGCTGTCTTCCGGCCCCACATGTATACATGGCATGTGTGCCCTACCCCGTACACACATCACATGTACAAACACACACAAAGATTTCTTTAAAAATGCAAGCTACAACTTTTTAATTATAAGTACACTTAAGAAGACAGTCTTTAAACTGCTATATTTTAAGTTAAGTTTGATACAATATTTTCCTAAGGCCGGAAAGGAACCTTGAATGGTTATTGAGACGCTTGTTCTAAACCTGTGGGCCAAATGACCCTCTCACAGGATTGTAGATCAGATATTTACATTATGATTCCTCATTTACAAAATCACAGTTATGAAGTAGCAACGAAAGTGATTTTGTGGTGGGGCGTGGGGAGGTCACCAGAACATGAGGAACTGAATGTAGAAAAGGGTCACAGCCTCAGGAAAGATGAAAAACACTGTTCTAAACTAAGCTACCTAAAAGAGTAAATCAAATCTTTTGTTAAGCCATTAGGAACTTTTTTATACGCAAGTTGAATGGCTACAGTTGAGCTTCGTTCATTATTTCTACTTTACAGAGATCAAGGTTATTTGCTAAAATACCTCCCATATTATCATGGTAGCAGTGACTTTATAAATCAAGCACCCATTCCCCAACAAAGCTTCATGAAATATCTCGCCTCAAACTTAGATTCTTTTTCTTTATCAGCTCATGTGTCCGGGGTCAGCTATGCTTGGCTGTTTACTACACGCCTGGAGGCAGGTGAACCCGGGCGTGGTTGCTTTAACGTGGTCTCTTCTTGGTGCCATTCTCTATGAGGGTTCTGATCTGTAGGATAGATGGGACAGATGGGAAACAGAGATAGGAGAGGAGAGGGACACCCGGGAGGAGGCCTCCATGTAGAACGGGTTCAACTTCACTTGAGCCACATGCATCAGGTCCAAGCAAACCTTAGAGGTTCCCAGTTACAGGGGTGTGGGGACACAGCACAGATCTTGATGGTGAGAACTTGGCAACTGAACTGCGAGATGTGGGCACAGGCAGGGCTGAGAGTTGGGTCACTTAGAAAACAAAGCAAAACCAACCAACTAGTCAGCTATTCAGATAACCAAGCAACCAACTAGCCAGCCAGCCAGCCATCTAACCAGCTAACCAACCACCAATCAACCAACCAACCAACCTAACAACAAACAAACCAACCAACCAGCCAGCCAGCCAGCCACCCACCCACCCAACCAACCCAAGCAGCCAGCCAGCCAGCCAGCCAACCAGCCAACCAATCAACCAACCAGCCAACCAACCAACCAACCAACCAACCAACCAACCAACCAACCAAACCCAAGCAGCCAACCAGCCAGCCAGCCAGCCAGCCAGCCACCCAACCAACCCAAGCAGCCAGCCAGTCAGCCAGCCAACCAGCCAACCAACCAACCAACCAACCAACCAACCAACCAACCAGTCAACCAACCAGCCAACCAGCCAGCCAACCAACCAACCAACCAACCAACCAACCAACCAACCAACCAACCAACCAACCAACCAACCAACCAACCCAAGCAGCCAACCAGTCAGCCAGCCAACCAGCCAACCAACCAACCAACCAACCAGCCAGCCAGCCAGCCAGCCAACCAACCAACCAACCAACCAACCAACCAACCAACCAACCAACCAACCAACCAACCAACCAACCAACCAACCAACCAACCAACCAACCAACCAACCAACCAACCAACCCAAGCAGCCAACCAGTCAGCCAGCCAACCAGCCAGCCGGCCAGCCAACTAGTCAGCCAGCCAGCCAGCCAGCCAAGCAACCAAACTCCATTTAGTTTAGTTTTTGTTTTGTTCTACTGAGAACAGCCCAGACTGACCCCAAATTCTCATCTTTGTCAGCCTTCCGAGTGCCGGACTGCACTGCAGGAAAGCAAGTCAAGGCTGGCCCCTCAGCATCTTTAGCTCACGTAATCTGACATTAACGGTGCCTCCCAGTCACCTTGCACCGATGCAATACCAACCACTTGTCATGGCAAGGCTGCAGGAGCGGTGTCACACTGACAGCACGGCAGGTGGGGGGATGCGGCAGGCAGTAAGGAATGGAGACAGAATTGTGACGTTGGCATAAAAGTTCCCCTGCCTAAGAGAACATTTGAGTTTAAAACTAAGGAAGTGATACAGCTGCTCCCTGTAATCTCTCCCACACTTCTTCCCGACAGAGCCATTCAAAGAGCGACACCCGAGAGCCTTTAAAATGAACCGTTTATTACATCGGATTGTAATTCTCACATTATGTAAGTTACACATATGCTTATTCTGGGTATTTCACATGGAAAAATTTAAACTTCTATAGGCAAGCAAAACTGTACCACACAATATATAAGTGGGAAGGGGGTTCTGCTAAACGTTCAAATAAGGCAGGTATTTAAAAACAATAAAATGATAACAAAAGCTAACCATTCCTTTAAGAGAATTCAACACTACAAGCTACACGTTCTTTCTGAGTGTATTCATATAATCGAGGCAGTGTTTCTTCATTTAAAACATCAAGAAACGGAATAAGGCTCATTCACGGACAGAGCTGCCTTCACGATTCCATTCTCAGTTGCGTTCTTCAAATTTAAGAAAAAAGAATCACAAAGTGCACAATTAAGGTATATCAAAAACTGAATCTGCTACTCTAATAACGGCTGTCCATGCTTAATACTTAGTAGTTTATTGGACCAAATTATATCTTTCCAGGGGGGAAAAATTAAGATAAGCCACTGTAAAATATTTAGTTTGAAATATATGCTAATACTTTTCATAGAAATCCAAAATTATGGAGGAAAGGGTTATTCGTTATGAGGAATAGGAAGCGAAACACTGGAATGACTGAACGGTTTCAAAGAACAAGCGCCACGAGGGACATGTGCATTCAGCCTTGCAATACAGAGCCAGGCGGCTGTCTTACTCCAGCCAGTCTACTTCATCGAACTCCGAGTCATCTTCCGAGTCACTGTACTCCACAGCAATGCGGCGGGACAGGATGGTGGCCACGTCGTTTTCAATCCGCTCGTGCTTGGCTTCCTGTTCGCGCTGCTCTTCCACTTTGCGAAGCTGAATACCTGGTAGGGCAAAGCCAGACCTGTCGCTTTAAACCCGATCCCCAAGCTAGACACAATCCTTCTGGATTAAAACCAAAAGCACCTGAGTACCGCTAACAGGGAAATAAAAAGCAAACTCCACTAGAAACGAATGTGAAGGAACCGTATCTGAGTATTAAGTCTTTTGTGGCACCATCATCTGTAACTGGATACTGACCCACCCCGCTGAGATAGTTCTGAGCTTCTGTATTTATCCACCATGCTCTGCCCTATCTTCCCTAAGAAGTTAACCAGGTGACACCCTTCCATCAGCTCTGTGGCAAAGAAACACTGATGAACATATAACCAGTGGCCCTACCGTCCCCCAGCCTGAGGGAAGGCACTGTTAACTCTGTGCACTCCCGACTCCTGCTGAGGAAACGCGGAGTTAGGAAATGAATAAACATGGCCTTTCCAGTTTCTAAGAGGAGGAAGAACCTTAATCCTTTAGAGGCATCTGGCAAAACAAGTATCAATAATGCCCCAAATCAATAGCTTCTACACTGGGAATACCATTTTAAGGAGGTTAATACAGGTATTAGGAGAGAATTTTTTTTAAAATGTCATATTTATTTATTATGTATACAGCTTTCTGCCTGTATGTATGCCTGCAGGCCAGAAGAGGGCGTCACATCCCATTACAGATGGTTGTGAGCCACCATGTGGTTGCTGGGAATTGAACTCAGGACCTCTGGAAGAGCAGTCAGTGTTCTTAACCTCTGAGCCATCTCTCCAGCCCCAAGAGAGAATTTTTATTAAGTTTTCTGTACCATAGAAGCCCAATGCTTTCAATTCCTTTTTTAGACAGTCTCCCGCAGCCTAGGCTGGCACTGGACTAAGCGTAGGCAAGAATCATCTAGAACTTCTGAGTCCCCCACTGCCTCTATTTCTCCAGTGCTGGGGTTACAACTCTTCAGTCTTACATAGCACTTGGGACCACCTAAAAGCTTCTAGGTGTGGAGCGGGGCAGTGTTCCGGAGGTCCCGGCACTGAGTTTACCTTTCCGTATTGCTTCCAGCAGCACACTCCTCGCGTCGCTGATGACAGGCAGGGTGGATGGATGGCGCTTTGGCTCAGAGGCAAGTAGAACTTGGGATGGAGGAGACGGAGGCATTAACGGAGCATGGGGGCCGGGGGCAGTGGATGGCGTCGGATGCAGCCCAGAGGGAGGATGAGCAAGAGCTGCGACTGTGACAGGCGACGACGGCCGAATGCCAGGGGGAGGCAGGGGAGGCGGCGGCGGGGGTGGGGGCAGCCCCTGCACTTCCCCTTGTGGGAGTGGGTGAACTGGCACAGTCTCACACACCGGGGCAGCGCGAGCTACTGGGGGAGAGGGCTGTACTAGAGGAGGGGCGATGGGAGGAGGGGCTGGGTGGAGAACTCCAGGGGCGATCTGGAGAGGGGCAGGAGGTGGGGGCACTGCTGGGGCCTGCAAAGCAGTGGCTGGCGGGGGAGGCGGGGGAGGGACTGGCGGGGGAGGAGTGGAGGTCATTGACGCTCTTAGTGAAGAAGTTGACAAGGCAGAGGGGAGAGGTGGGGGAGGAGGCGGGGGAGTGGGGCTCACAAACACGGCTGTTCTGCCTGCAGCCGGGGACTGGGGGCGATTCTCTATCAGACCTGCAGCAGAGCTGAAACGAGAGAGACGTCCTAGACGTTATTAATCAGAAGGCTAAAACAGAGCACAACTGTAGAATCCATAAACGACTACCTCAAAATAAACCCGCTGACATGTTCCTAGAGAAGCCTCAGATTATTTAACATTATCCCAACAAATGAGAACGAAGTGTGTACAAGCAAATGAGTGGGCGACGCTGTGGCTTATAATAACCTAACTTTCTGAAGAGTCTCAACTCTGTATGCAACTCTCACATCTCCTCAGGAGTTTCATGCTTACTTCAGTAAAGTGTTCAGGTCTACACTGTGACAGGGGTGGCTGCAGTGACACCTCCCGCCCCCGACCACACTGCAGTGCCCGCAGTCACACCTACAGCAGAACTGGGCTAAGATGATGATGGTGTTTTTGTACCGGAGCTGCTAAGGCGCATCGTGCGTCATTTCAGGGAAGCCAATGCCAGCTCATTAAACATCACAAAAGGACATACTTTCTTCCTCAGGCCACTATACCAAATGAGCCAGTGATACGAGGCTTTTGTGGTTTATCCTATTTTAAACTAAAAATGGTAAAGCTGGGCTGTATTTCTCTATTAGAAAACCTCTTTAACATCCCTATGTTAAAAATTTCTGAGTGGGATCACATAAAATTTTAAAATAGCCTCACTGAAAATTCTGCTACAAGCAACTTTCTATTTTCTTGAAGCTGCTAATATACTTTTCGTAATATTGGTCTAACATCCTTAACTTCCATATTTTAAACTTTGCTAGATTGTAAAAATTCATTTTTTCTTTATAAACTATATATGACAATGCTAGTTAACAAAGCTGTAATTATATACATGAAAACACTAGTCCTTAAAGCAGTTAGCTCAATGTTCCCAGGAGAGTATGCCAGCTCTACTCAGAGGAAAACAAGCACATTCAATGTCTAAAGGTGACTGGCTCCTGGTCTTGTAACCCAGTTTTATTTTAAGTAGATAGTTATGAACAATCTTTGGCTGTCTCCAGAGATGGTATGCTAGAACCGTGTGTGATAGAGAGTATTTCTCCAGAAAGCCTAAGATGTTTATGACTGATCCTTCAGAGAAAAAGGCCGCTGGTGTGTGTGGGAAAGCATTAGGAGGCTGTCCGCGTACCTGACGCAGGTGGGTGTGGGCTTTGCATCTCCGGCTCCGTGCATCGGGGGAGGGGGAGGGGGCTCGTGGGGTCTGACCAGGACCCTCTCCTCAGCTCTGGTTAGAAGCTCACTCATCTGACTGAACGGCAGGGCAGAGAGCGAGTACGATCCGTCCATGTGATCCACGTATGTCTGCGGCCTTGAGGAAACACACAGCGTCAGTGTGCCTGCTGGAACCGCTGCAGCGGTGTGTGCTGGCTGCAGCACATGCAGGGAGCAGAGCCGGGTTTACAGACGAGCACAGCTCACGTCACAAGGGGCTCAACATGCACTGTGAACAGGCCAGACCTCACCTAAGCCCAACTCCAGCGGAAAGGCTTACTACGTTTTTTATTTTGTAAATTTCCATTCTTTCAGTTTCTTTAAGTACTACGTTTTTTATTTTGTAAATTTCCATTCTTTCAGTTTCTTTAAGTAAAGCAGCTAGACAGTGTCTCTTAGACATGTACTCTCTTAAAACAGGCCCCAATATTTTAGTTATGCCTCCAAGACTTTTATGTGTTTTCAAAAGAAAACATTAAGCTATTTTCTAATAAAATCAGTATGATAACATATACATAGATTTTTCCATAGAGGCTTGAACGTTTGTCTGTTATGGTAGCATATTACTTAGGGCTCCTGGTCACTGAAAAAGGAACCAGATCTAGCCCACACGTCTATAAAAGAAACTAAGTAATTCTGTCTGAAAGCCCTGACAGATCTGAATTTAGGGCTGTGGAAAAGAAAGGAAGTCAGGGGACAGAGAAGGAACAAAGTCAAACCTCTTCTTAACTCCTGCTTCAGGTGCGATAAAAATTAATACCTCAAAGATATTCCAGACACAGTATTATGGCGTTCTAATACACCCTACCTGAAATACTAGGGCGTAGTTAAGCCTTCAGATAGAAGCTAAAACAAAGTATACACTGTAAACCTTTTTTTTTTTCTACAAATGACAACATGAATTCCAAATATGAAAAGTGGAGACTTGGAAGTACCTGTAAAGGTATTACAGGTGAATCCAATGTTTATCATTAACCGAAAAAACAAACAAACAAACAAACAAACGAATGAAACCTTGTCTCAAAGTGAGAGGCCGGGCCGTTGGCCACTTCGATGTGCTTGTGTAGGAGCTCGGCGTCGTCCTCAGCCAGCTCCGGCCCCTGAGCCAGCTTCTGCCACTCCCGCCGCCTGTCATGAGGCGCTCTTGGCACTTTCTCTGGTTCATGAGGACGGTCTAGATTCTTCTGCTATAACAGATGCAAGGAAACAAAGCCGAGTGGTAAAATGCTACATCCTTAAGAGGAGGTTATAAAAACAGAAATAAAACTTGAAGGTCAATACTGAAAACGGCAATGTCATCATAATATAGCAAAACAGAGCCACTTTACTGTACATTCAGAGTTAAAATTGATCAGAGGTCACTGTAATCCCAGTTTCTCACCATGGTTTGGTAACTCAATCTCAAACTGAGAGATTAGATACAAAATAGTGTGCGCCCAGATTTAAGCCAGAAAGCCCTTTGGATGGAAAAGGTCACTAACCCTTACTCCTATACCTACTTTGAATAAGTATCAAGGTTTTTACCAAGGATGGAACTGTCAACCCCCAGTCAAATAACTTAAGACACTAATGTATCTGTATGCGGAATGGCCAGAGATTGAAATCGGGGGTGGGGGGGCAATATTGAAAGGCCTGGAGAAGGCCCAACAAATATCAGATGTCCAAAGGGACAAAGCAGGTGACATCCGTGAACAGAGCCTGCCGGGTGTAAGACGGGGCGTGCTGTTAGGATGAGCTGAGAGGCACGGCCATCTAAGGAGCTCGGCTTCAGTACAGTGCCAAATCCCTTGCTTAGCAAGACCTGTGCTCAGGAAGGGGCCCGCTGGCCCGCCAGTCACCAGCCTGCTGGCCCAGCTGGGACAGGCGCACTGCCCAGCAGATAAGCAAGCAACAAGAGGGCATGCCGGGACTGAGGAAAGCGGACATAGACAGAGGCCTGTGAAGACAGACTGTGCCTCAGTGGGGCCCAAATAAGACTCGTCTCTTCCTCCCATGTGCTTCTGAGGTCATCAGATTTAAGTGTGAAATACAGCAGACCCGGGGAACTTTATCAACGTGGAAACTGAAGTGCGACAGACGGGCGGCGGGATCTAGTGAGAACACACGACAGTGAGAACACGAGGACAGCTAGACCTCGTGCTCTTGCAAAAAGACCATGGCTTGACTTACCAACTTCACTCACATCTACACGGCACTTTGTGATCTGTGTGGTTATAAGGACTATAACGCACAGACCCAACAAAACAAGGCTGCCGCGGGGTAGACTATCCGCGGTTCCCGGGCGCGACAGCACATAAACACGTAAAATACATGACTTCAAGCGTTGGAATCGCTTGCCATACCTTCTGCTTTCTCTTTTCCTTCCTCTTATCCTCTGTATCTTGCAACATCTTTTCTTTCCACAGATCAAAGAAATAAGAGGGATTGGTGTAGAACTTCAGCCCTTCCTTACCATCGTCCCTGGAAAGCAGCACACCCACCGGTGGATCAGGGGAGACAGAGAAACAAGCAGACCAAGGCTTCCCTGCCGTGCCCGTCCCTCCCGCCCTCCCGACAGCACGTCACACACAGCGGGCACGCAGTAGTGCCTTGCCAGGCACGGTGCACAGAGTGATCTTGGCACTCAAGGCGAGAGACTAAAAGGCCACAAGCTTGTAGCCACTCCTGGTGACATTTTGTGTCTTAAAATAAATAAATATTGCCAAAATAGAGTATTATACTAATACAGTTTTTTTTTTTTTAAATAAATCAGAAAGGAAACTAAGAAAAACAGAAAAGCAGATTGTTTTCAGACTTGACTAATAGTTTAAAGTACAGCTGTTGCTCCACTGTAAGGCCCACTTTTGCTGAATACTAAATTTCCAAGTCCTTTGGGAAAATCGATTAGAAATACTTCTGCCAACTCTCAAAGTCTGGAAGCAGGAGCATCACTTGGAACAGAGAACCTTTCCCACTTCCACTAGTGATCTAAGAACTCACTAACTTAGCAAATCCAAAGGGGCTTCCTAACTTTCAGTTCACCGCTAGCACTTACAGGCGTGCTGATCTACAGCTTCAAATAGCAATTTCACTTGCATTTCTTCTGGGATGTGTGCTGTACAGCACATCATAAACTGCCTATTTAACAAACCCTGTGGAAGAATTCCCAGGAAATACCGTGTAACTCTAGACTTCACCAGAGAGGTGGAAAGTATTAAAACCTACATATTCATCACACAGACAGGGCAGATGTAGGCTGGGAACAGACGGACTGTTAAGAATGATGTCCCTCAGTACCAGGAAGCTTCACTTTCTTAGGATTACAATTTAAATTAGAAAGACAATGGCAACGCCCTCCACACAGTTCCAAGGTAAGAGCCTTGCTGGTGGCTATTCTAAACATCCCTCAAACTGGTCCTGCCTTTTGTATGTCAGAGCCCACAAAGTTGTCTGTGGATAAAGGTTTAGTAGTAGGTAGGAAGGCGAGACTCAAAAGCAATTAAATATGAGTGTGAATCAAGCATTTACACCCGGAGTGTGAGCAGACGGCGGGTTTAACTTATCTGCTGACCTGTAGGGAGTGAGGATGTTGAGGGGTGGAGGTTGCTCGCACACGTCATATGTTTCCTGCAATGGGATGGGCAAAGTCTTGCGGTCGAAAAGCTGCTGATCTTGAATTGTAGAGCTCCGGAAAGCTTTTCTCATCGTTATATCTTGCAAGGACACTAAAATAAAAACCACAAACTTGTCTCATTTTCCTAAGACAACTCAGCCGAACGACATATTAATACTGCATGTTTGTTTTCACAAGCTCCGAAGCATTAGGACACATTTCCCATCGATATTTCCCTCTTTCTGATTTCCGGCTCTTCTTGTCCACCCTACCCAACTCAAACTGTTTTTACTTTTCCGCCATCTTTTCCCATCCACCTTTATTCCTCATTAGCTCATAGGTGGAAGTGCCTGAAGGGACCAATTACCAGTGGCCTTCTCGGTTAAACACTGCCAGCTCCTGGCTGTGTATACTATAAATATTACATATGGGTGATCTATACTAGTTATGACGTGACTCTTCTACATGTACTATATCGATTTCAACCTAACCACACCTTTTTAAAGACTGGGACTTTCTTGTACATTAGTGTCTGCAGTAACTGGTAGAGCCCCATCACATCTGTGGTGATTGAAAACTAGCTTCATTTTCTTATGTGCTCTCCAGCATATTCAAATAAGGTTTACCTCAAAATTCATCAACAGTGTAGTCTTGACATCTAGAGTGATTTCTTCACATTAAAAACCTGGGTAAAGCCAGTATGATGGCTCCCAGCACTTGGGAGGGGAGGGCAAATTTGACACAAGTTCCGAGACTAATTTATAGACTCGAAATAAAACCAAAATCAGAAGAAGAAACTACCTTGCATACTGAATATGTATTTGTATTGTAAGTATACAAATACAGTATCCAAAGCAATGTCAGTAACCAGTCACAGTTTTCAATCATTTTCCCTAAAATACCCTAACATTTCTTAAGGCCAATTCATGGACCTGTGAATCTGTATGTCACAACGGGAGCGAACTGTACTTCTACAGGTCCACACACCTGCTGTGACATGCCTACAAACATCGGAATACAGTTTAGAGGCCCCCAATCCCCCACCCCCCAACTATCAGCAGAGCTCGGGAGATATTTAATGAGCAAATACTGTATGTGACGGATACTTTCACTACTTTTCATGACATTTAATCTTTCAACATTTCAGTGAAAGATAAACTGCCATTCCACCTTTAAATATGGAAAAAGCAATAAAATACACAACAGGTCCAACAACCGAGGCTAGGCAGCCCACCAGAACAGAAAACTGAGATCTGTACTTGAGGCTGGTTCTCGCCACAATACACTCAGCTTCCAGGCTACGGGAAGTGGCCTGCGTTTGGAGAGATGACCATGGCCGTGTCACTGTCAAGCCCTCTCTACTTACCAACTGTGCACCAAAACAGAGCCCTGTGCCAAATGCCCAAAGCCATTTTGGTACAGGCTATAAAAGGCACGCAAGAGAGCAACAACTTTTCTAGCTTCTGGTCCTAAGCAGAGACCGTGACAACAGACCCCCCCCCCACTCGACAGCATCTTGCATTACCTCAATAGTACTATACGCGCAGTAAGTATGTTAGCTCAATGTGCCTGTCATCAAATTGAATTAAATATAATTGTATACATTTTTATAACATTTTTACACATTTTCTAAATTACACTGGCAGTTTCATGGTTGCTACCACTTAGAGACAATACAAAATACCTTTATTACACTCTGTAGTTTAATTATATGCTCATGTTCTTTTCTCTGAATTCCCTCTAAGTTTCCAAACCCAAATTGAATCACAAATCTCCACAAAACAATTCCAAAACAAGTGTTCAGCTTTTAGAGTTAGAATTTTTCTCCACGTTTCATGTATTTTAAAGAAATAACAGAAAAATAAAGCAAGTTAGATGTAATTCTAAAATACTCATACCTCTAACCATTTACTGGTACCTGCTCTTTTTTTTTTTTTTAAGATAGGGTTTCTCTGTGTAGCTCTGGCTGTCCTAGAACTCACTTTGTAGACCAGGCTGGCCTCGAACTCAAAGATCCACCTGCCTCTGCCTCCCAAGTGCTGGGATTAAAGGTGTGCGCCACCACCGCCTGGCTGGTATCTGTTTTTACTTTGAACTTTCCTGATACTGTTAAGACATTTATTAGAACTTAACAGTATGAGAGTAGCCAGAAAATAAATGAAACTGTCAAGGAAGAAAATCAATAAATGTAGTATTTTAAAACTAATAGCATTTTGAAATTAAATGTTCATATCTATCTATCTATATATATGAAACTGAATTCATACAAGTATTATTACTAGCATATATTTATAACTACATATTAAAAAGAAAATGTTGACATAAATTATATTTGAAAGTATTTATGATTATAATGTATTTCTCAGCAGTAACAAAGATATATTTCAAGAATTTTAAGGAACGTGATTAAACGTATACAAACATACTTCAAAGGAAACTTCTAAGAATGACAATGTACAAATGCAAAACAGACATGTGACAGAGTTTGGACCTACAATACAGGAAAACTCTTACAATCTTAAAATGCGCGAATGGATAGGGTTTAGAAGAAAAAACTAGGGGGAAGAACCGAAAATATTCACAGGGCTCTAATCTCACTGTCATTAGCCACCAGGATCTTATGGAATAAAGCGGAAGGCGTTCTGGCCACAAAAGTCCACTTAATATGTCATTCGCTCACACACAGGACATGTCCAGAACAAGGACAGCAGTGGTGCGGAAGATCAGTGGTGAGACACAGGTGGGGTGAGAGAAGAATGCGAAGTGGGAACTCTTCATGGTGTGTTAAAAATTGACTATACTAATGAAACCTCACTGAATACGCTAAAAAGACCTCACTGAACTGTATCTCAACTTTAATAGATGCAGTAAGTTACAGAGTAATAAATACTCATTGCATTATGTCAAAAGGAGTTGGTTTAATCATGAAGATATTTATCCTAACATTCTACTCTCTGCTTTTAAAATATTCTTTAATGTTTTCATTGTTTAAATTTAGATATGTAACTTGAATTTGTACTAAAGATGTTATTCAGAAAAAAAATTGATGAATATATTATGAAAAATTCATACAAAACAAAATCTTTATAGCAGTGGTTTTCAACCCGTGGTTGCAACCCCTATGACAGACCTCTGTCTCCAAATGAATGTTATAATTCATAATAGTAGAAAAATTACCATTGTGAAGTAGCAATAAAAATACTTTTATGACTTGGGTTACTGTAACATGAGGCACTGTACTAATGGGCATTAAGAAGGTTGAGAACCTATAGAACAGCATAGACGTGAACATTATATTCTTCGTTTCACTTTTTTATGGATTAAAAAAAGCAAAGGAATCCGTGAATTGTCAACATCTCAAGGCATTTTTAAACAAATAGTTATTAGCATGCAAGCTATCTATAAAGGCAGGAAGTGTGCTTTCACCACAAAAATTTCTACCATTACTAAACAGCAGTGTTAAAAAAAAAACAAAAAACAAAAACAAAACAAAACCCTAGTATTTCTGTTTTACTCTTAACATAGAACAATTTTTGGGGAAAATGTTCATTTAAACCAGGTAGTAGCAGTCGATTAACTATAGAGGTAATAGTTTAGCAATACTCTACAAAAGCTCAGTAAAAGAAATCA
This sequence comes from Apodemus agrarius, assembly GCA_964023405.1. Lineage (NCBI taxonomy): Eukaryota > Metazoa > Chordata > Mammalia > Rodentia > Muridae > Apodemus > Apodemus agrarius. The sequence continues at coordinate 45,039,076 of OZ030025.1, read as the reverse complement.
CAAACCTTAAGATTTCAGATACTTTTCACATAACTTTAGTTTCTCAGACAAAAAAGTACAAAAAGACTAAAGGAGAAAGAACTAAAGAATCTAATTAACATGTCTTTATGTCAGAAAATTAAGAGATGAATAGCACACACAAACAGGCTGACGGCTCTGATAATACACACATTCATTTCTGTACACACACAAAGGTCAGGGGTAGATTGTACATTCACACATAATACTGTTGGGAAACACTCTCATCTCCTCTGTCTTAATGCAATGTAAAGGAAAATACGGAAAGAGGGAAACTTACGTTCTTCCTCTTTAGGATCAAGTTGTGTGACACTAACAGACAATCGGTCCACGCGTTCTTGCAATGAGTTAACTCTGAAGGAAAAACTGTGTGCTTCATTGAATAATTCTCCAAATATGTCTTCCGCATACTTACCTAAGCAAAAAGCAAAATACACCATGAATGTAACTGTCATCACCATTCACAGCAAGCAGTTTAGTAGCTGAAGGCGCTGCCTGTGGCATTTGATCTAAGAAACTTTAAACCCTGTCCCAAAGCTACTCAGCACCGCAGGAGCACATCGAGGAAAACTGACTGCACACCCACTGACTGTACACCCCGCCTTACTACTTCTGCTTGGTGACTTGGTTTGAAATGGGAAGATATTATATGCTTTATACCTTACCTTACAGATGAGGGTAGAGAAGATTTGGATGTCAAATTCATACAAATAACACATGCTTTTACCCCATAATCAGCATTTACACAGACTCTGCACAAGCTCAGTTTCAAGCCAGACAGCAGAATCAAGACAGGCTACGGTCTCAGAAGACACAGAACCAACACTTGGTAGAGACATGTTACCTCGCCTTATTATAATTCTTTTAAAATCATCAAAAAGCTAAAATTCTTCCATTTTTTCTAGTCATGTATATCCTTATCACCAAAAAGTATAAGCCAGAAACCACTAGAAATCTTCTGAAGTTCACAAATTTTAAACAAGGATGATGTTTAAATAAATATGGGTAGCAATTTAGAAAGCAGAAGAGGTTCAAATCTTTCTTTCATTCACAATGGGCCTCTGGCACCAATGCTCTCAACTGTTAAGCAAGAACAAAAGTATCTAGCTCAAAAAAAAAGTTTTAAGAAAAGAAGGCACAAGCAATAAAATGCCTGGTAGCAACCTGGTACGAAATAAGATTCAGCTGCAGGCCATCTTAGTCTGAGCCAGAAAGGAGGGGGGTGGCTAACGATGGGGTGGGGGTGGGGGATGCTCAGGGCGTTTCCAGAGTTTCCTGGAAGACAAAAGAAGCATCCCAGAAGAGAAAACATGCAGTTACAAAGCTATCCACTGATTTAAGACATGACCTGGGTATAAATCTTTTTTTTTTTTTTTCCCCCCCCGAGACAGAGTTTCTCTGTGTAGTCCTGGCTGTCCTGGAACTCACTCTGTAGACCAGGCTGGCCTTGAACTCAGAAATCCACCTGTCTCTGCCTCCCAAGTGCTGGGATTACAGGCATACACCACCACGCCCGGCTATGACCTGGGTATAAATGTTGAGATCTGGAGATGAAAAATACTCCTTCAGCTCTAAGAGATCAGGTTCAAACACGGAACCTTTTATACTTTGCATGTGCCTGAAGTTATGAGCCATGACAGTCACCTTGTACCCCAGCTCATAAATGCGCTGGCTAGCTTTGTATTCCCTTGACACGAGCTAGTCATTTGGAAGAGGGAGCCTCAATTAAGAAAATGCCCCCCACCACACAAGCCAGCCTGGGGAGGCATTTTCTTTATTGATGATTGATAATTCTTCCATGGCCTCTGAGTCAAGTCCTGCCTTGAGTGCCTGCCCCAAATTCCCTCTGTGATAGACAGAGTGTGAGATCAGAGTTCGAAGTTTGAGATAAACCCTTTCTTCCACAAAGCTCCTTATGACCAAGGTGTTTTATCACAGTAACAGAAAATGTAACGGTGACAGAGACATTTGTATTTTTCTGGAGAGAGGGTCCAGAGCTTGTCAACAGGTTTTAAAGGTCAGGGCGGACTCCCCAGTAAGTTTAAATGCCAGAACACCTCCGGTAGTATCATCCCATCCGTTGTCTTTGTATTCCTTGTATTTCAAACCTACCTCCTCTTCTGTCTCCAAGGAGAGCTACTAATGACATTACAATGTGAAGCTAACGGGTTCCTACCTGAAGTTCATGGTGCTTACCCCCTGTCCACTGTCTCTTACCCCCTGTCCACTGTCTCTATCTATGAGAGGGAGAAGAAAGCCTCTCATGTAACACTCTGTCAAGCCACTCTGGTGAATTCTGATCTTTTATTAGTTATCTATTAGAAAGTAGAATTATGTTCTAATAGGAAAACACCATAAAATATTTATAGCCACAGGAGGCACTCCTGTTTTCTTCCACTGCTGTGCTCACCAGCAGTTGTGTGCTGTCAGTGCTGTAAACAGAAAACCCACAAGTGTCCAGAGCTATTTTACTTATTTCTTGTTTGTTTGTTTGACTGTTTCAGACAGCCTTAGTCCATAGCCCAGGCTGGCCCCCAAATTGCCGCAATCATCTAGTCTCAGCCTTCTGAATGCTGGGATTACAAATGTGAGTCCGAGGACCTGACTGTTACACAATCATTTTAGATAGCTTTTAATCAGTTTCGATAGTTTTTTAAGAAACTTAAAATTATAAGTGTTTAATTGTTATTTTAACTGTTTTGAATGGAAACTGGTATGAAATATACTTTAAGGCTTTCTTGCCATCTTAAATGGAGTATATAAAACACACTACAATTTAAACTTTCTTGAGGCTTTAGGGCCTCAAGAAATTAACTATGAAAAGTCAATGAATTGACCTAAGCCATAAAAGGCCTTAAATGGTCTCCGCAGTTTCCTCATTACATGCTCAGCCTACCGTTCATGGCTGTGAGCTTTTTTTTTTTTTTTTTTTAAAAACTGAACTTAGTGAGGTCTCTTCTGTCAATCCTTCAAAACGTATAAAAGTTTAAGAGACCAAACCGTTAAATGCACCAACACTATTACAGTAAGAGCAATCAGGCTCTGAGAGGGGTCCTCTGGTCATCCTGTGTGCCTGGTTCTTTAGTGTATGGGATTATGTAAAAGGCCAAGAAGCCTTATAAATTTAACTTAATTCTAGGTTTTTAATTAGCCAAGTAGGAAAGCATGAAAGTTAACTTCAGGGCAATAGACTGTTGTCATACTTTGAACCCATAGGATTTTCTCTGATTTAGAGTCTCTTTGGGTGGGTTAGAAATTACCTATATGGTTTGAATCCAAACATTACGCCTAATCATAAGTGCATCTTACGGCATTCCTATCACACATGCAGGTTAACGTGCGTTCAACTGACAGATGGTGCTTACTGGTCCTCACCGGCAGTCAACGATTCTTCACACTCTCATCTTTAGATTACATAAAAAAAAGTTAGCATTTCACCCAAACCATCTTAGTGCTAAATTCTGTATTGGGCATACACATACCCAAAATACTATGTTATTAGATCCAAAATCTATTTAAATTTAAGAATGTTTCCCCAGCCGGGCGGTGGTGGCGCACGCCTTTAATCCCAGCACTTGGGAGGCAGAGGCAGGCGGATTTCTGAGTTCGAGGCCAGCCTGGTCTACCGAGTGAGTTCCAGGACAGCCGGAGCTACACAGAGAAACCCTGTCTCGAAAAACCAAAAAAAAAAAAAAAAAAAAAAAAAAAAAGAATGTTTCCCCAAAGTTTCTGATGTCATTTCTAAGCCTTCAGCAAGCATCTCAGTATTAACATAGGAGTTAGCATTAATATACTAACACAAGCATAAAATAGATTTGTATATATGAGGTTTATAACATTAAATCAACTAATTTTAGGCCACAAAAAGTCACCAAAATCTTTTAAAAACATGGCTAATTCTGTGCTAATACAGTATCTAAGACCTTTTAGATTTTTGTTTTGAGTAGTGTTAAGAACTCAGACTGGCTTTCCTGTGGAAGACACAGGTAAACTGTAATTTTAGTGATTTCAGTCACTGACCTGAGGAAATAGAAACCAACAGGAATAAAGAGTAGAATTAAATTAATTTCACATGAACAGCCTGCTATCTATTCTCACAGCTACTGCACAGGGGATGCAAGGATTTTAAATTCTCACAAAGCACACTCGAAGATGAGATTCTTCCACTTAACAGAAGTCCAGCTCGGGAATGTGCACCGTGACCTGCCCGGGCTCTCTTACAACGCTGGGCTGGCACGGGGGGCAAGCGAAGGCAGGCTCTGGGTGACCATGTGGCCCTGAGGGTTGCCAACCAATGAGCCACCGTGCACGGGGCTGGTAAGCAGTGGCGCTTAGTGGGTGAGGTACTTGTATCAGAGACATAAAAGGCGAGGGTCATCTGTATAATATCCCATGTTGCCTTGGCTACAGTGGAAAAGACCCAAGCCTTTTTACTTAAATGAACATACAAACAAACAAATAAATTAGATTAATAATTTCTTGGGCTACGTGGGGATGGACCTTATATAGTTTTGTATTAGTGAGTTCTGTTATTTGTGGATTTAATCTAATTCGATCAGTTTTCGAAAGAATTGAAAAAAATTGCTTCTGTACTGAATACATAGAGACTTTTGTATTCTTACTTCTGGTAAGTAACACGGTTAACAATTATGTACACAGCTTTTTGTTTTGTTTTGTTTTGTTTTGTTTTTCCGAGACAGAGTTTCTCTGTGTAGCCCTGGCTGTCCTGGAACTCACTCTGTAGACCAGACTGGCCTCGAACTCAGAAATCCACCTGCCTCTGCCTCTCAAGTGCTGGGATTAAAGGCGTGCGCCACCACCGCCCGGCCTTGTACACAGCTTTTATGAAGCATTAATTGTTGTGAGTAATTTTGAATGGTGTGTGGGGAAATGTGTAGATACACCATCGTATCTAAGAGACTTGATCATCTGTGACTTCTGGTTTGGGAGGGATCTAGTGCTGATCCCTAATGAGAACCGAGAGGAGACATGAGTTGAAAGAAGAGGAAGGGAGCCAAACCCAACCGCTAAGAGAATCTTGGATGATGGGTATGAGAGGGAAAAACACAGCAGAAGGCCACTCAGGGAATACATCCAGTCAAGAATACCTAATTCGTATTTAAAAAATGAAATATAGTTATCTGAATAAAAAGCTCATCCCTTCCATTAAAATACACACTAGATGTATTTTTTTAAGTTAATAATAATAATAGAAAATAATTTGTGTAATTCCTTAACAAAGTATCTCCAACCTGTTATCTCTCAGGGATGTGTTATTACATGCTCCCTTCTCCTCTATGTGCCCACCACAGTGTACCATGTGTGTGATTGCATGCATATGCCCGTGAGTATGGGGTGTGTATGTGTCTGTGTGTGTGTGTTTTGTGAGACAGGGTCTCTCACGAACTGGAACCTCGCTGTTTCAGCCAAGGTGCCTGGCCAGTACACTACTGGGATCTGCTCTCTTTGATCCCCAATACAGTTAGAGGACATGCAGATATACCCAGCTTTTTATGTGGGTGCTGGGGATTTGAACTTATATACCATGGTGACAGAGCAAGCACTCTGACTCACTGTCTCCGTGGCCTCCTGATGCCTTCTCTCTAGCCAAACTTGCCTGACAGAAGCTGCATTCTCTTGTTATGTTTACGCTATGGTGTGTCCTAGACTCTTTGTCCCATGTTCTGACGTCACACAGGCTCACTAGTTAATCCCACCACTAGTGTTGGCCTTACCTGGCTCTATACACCTTTGATAATATGACATTTTTTCCTGGTAGTAATAAAATATATTTTATTTATTTATTTATTTTTATTTTTATTTTTTTTGGTTTTTCGAGACAGGGCTTCTCTGTATAGCCCTAGCTGTCCTGGAACTCACTCTGTAGACCAGGCTGGCCTCGAACTCAGAAATCCGCCTGCCTCTGCCTCCCAAGTGCTGGGATTAAAGGCGTGCGCCACCACTGCCCGGCATAAAATATATTTTAAAAGAGATCCTAAAGTTCCCAAATATAAATAGTTGAATCCTACAAAAATAGAAAACCGAGGTAACAGTGAAGTATCATATCACTCTGGCTCTGTCCGTTGCAGGTCAAATCTCACTTCCCGTCAGTTTTACTACCTCTGATTACTGAGTGATACTGTTTTGAGAGGTTCTGTTAGTTCCTTAATAGGAAGAAATTACTGCTGTAACTCATTAATTTTACTTAGTGACTAAATTTTCATAATGTTATAATCCTTAGATGAAACACCCCTCTTAAAGTAATAGCAAGTACATTTTTAACACTGTAACGCCAAAGCAAATTCTGGTCTGCAATATTTGAAGTGATGTAAGCTCTTACTTAGGCTGCTCAGCTGTCTAATTATATTTGCCAGGGAAATGTTGGTTACACATTCCAGCTCGTTCTTGACGCCCCTGGGCAGTGCTGTGTGGCACAAGTGCCGAGGGTCAATGTTCCTTTTCACCAACGGCATCTTGAGCTCAGCCGCTGTACCAGCTCACCTGGGAGACAGAGAAAGAGAAACGGCCGTCAGTCACAGGATGGCACACCCAAGGATAAAGGCGCACACTGTCTGACGACAAAGCCGGGCCACTCCACCCAAAGAAGCCAAACTCACTCCTTAATTATTTCTTTGCAATCATTATAACTACATCATTCTTTTAAACTTACTTTTAGTATCAACTGACCCATGGGGAATCCACACCATCGTTATTTACCATGTGTAGAGATGTGTACTATGTAGCTGGTGTAAGAGGGAAATCTGAACCAGCTGGGGAAGGAGCGGTACATTATATTTCTACATATACCAGCTGTGCCCCAGAGGAACCCCCTAAATCTCATCAAATCTACCAAACGTTTAATTAGCAACGAGTTCTGCTTCTTGCCTTCCAGCCTGTCCTCATTTGGGTGATTCCCTGCGCACAAACCCAGCAAGCAAGGGATAGTCAAATAAGCCTCTCAACACTGTGGTTCAAATTTCACCAACCACAGAATATCAACTATAAATGTATAAACTCCAGCGTCATTACTAGCAGTCTGGGTCACACATCCCTGTTCCTTTGAGATGCGCGCTGTGACCAGTGTGACCAATGGGTGTCATGTAGCTCACTGCTCTGCATGTGCTGTTCAACCGCGGGCAGCAAGGCTTTTAACTGGGATGCCTTCTTGCCTCTCATCCTAAAGCCACACAGAATCTTACAAAATGGGTAGCTGAAAAAAAAAAAAAAAAAAAAAAAAAAAAGAGCAGGAAAGGACAACGAAAGAAGATAACGCTGAAAAGGAAATTCAGATATAATCCAAGGGGAATAAGAGGCCAGACAGATGACTGGAAATGTCACTACCGCCACTGCTTGAGTCTAGCTACACAATGGGAAGAACTTTGTAAAGATCAGCATATGGTCACAAATGAGGAACGTGTCTGTTACAACAGGGAGTATGTTCTGTACAAAGTAAATGCTGGAAGAAGACTTTCACCGTCAGGGACGCTCAGCTCTGTAACGCTGCACTTAGGGAAAAGAGACTACGTCGGAGGCTGATTCAAATGCAGCGGACAGGAGCTGCGCGGCTGCCAAGGCACAGGAAAGACGCTCCGGCTGCTAACGGCGCCATTGTAAGCCGCACAAGGCAAACACTGTTCCAAACGCTCTCGCTGAGTTCTTCAGTGAGAAAGAAAACACAATTCTTACTGCTCCTAACATTTCAAGTTAGAGTTCACTTACATCCAGGAAAATTTAATTTAAAAAAAATGTCCCTGTACATTGTGAACAGCACGAGTTTCTAAATGCTTTTTTGGTTGTTTTTAACTGTGTGTTATGATATGTACGAGTGCAGACGTGAACTTGTGGATGGAGAACAACCTCTCGGTCTCCCAGCGAAGACTGCAGGGATCAAACCCAGGTCTGCGGGCTTGTAGCAGGCTTGTAGCAAAGCGCATTTACCTGCTGAGTCATCTTGCCTTCAGAAACTGCTTTGGAGAACAAAACAAAACAAAACCTCCAAGGAACATTAAAATATTATAATGAAATGGTACAATTTCTCCCACAGATTAAGATCATCTTCTGTGGTCTCAATGGTGTGCGTGTTTACCTGCGGGGAGGGGGCGGGCACAGGTGGAAGTTGAGTGTTACCTTAATCATTTGGCACCGGGTTCACTGGTGTCCACTACTTGACTGACTTTATGCAGGTGACAGGGAGCTGCATGTAGGTCCTTGTACGTTCTTTCCTGACTGGGCCATCTCTTCAGCCCCCTGATTTATTTTTTAAAGGTGTGTGTGTGTGTGTGTGTGTGTGTGTGTGTGTGTGGTGTGTGTGTGGTGTGTGTTTGTGTGTTTGTGTGTGTGTGTGTGTGTGTGTGTGTGTGTCCTGGACTCTCCCCCTCACTATATTCCCACCTTACACTCATCCGGTCTTCCCATGCCTTTCCTTTCTGTCCTCACAGGGAGGATCTGCTTCCGTGTCCTCAACCCTGACTCATTTCCATCTCACAGAATTCTCCCCAGCAGATGCTATTGGATTGGACTTGCTTACATGCTTGGACTTAAATGAGAACTAAAAATCTTGCCCTATTCAACTTGTTTTTCTAATATCTAAGTAGGTGGTGATCAGATTATTGATAGTTGATCAATATGTAAGTGGAAGAAAAAGCAATGGCATATAATGACATATAAGGGCAAAACCAATAAAACTCTTTAGGTCACTGAGATGGCAGACAAACCTTCCTAATGCAACTAATTATGGTTAAGGAGTTGAGGGTTTTTATTTGCATAGATATACCGTGAAAGATAATACCCTACAGGTGCATTGCAAAGCCAACACTTGCTGGTTTCATGCAGGGATAAAGCAGGGATAGAGAGGGTTTTTTTGTTTTTTTGTTTTTTGTTTTCTTGGCATCTTCAGAGTCCAGCTCAGAGGCTAACACATAGAGAGAATCTGAAAAGACTTATTAAGTGATTTCAAACATTATTCTGATCATGAAAGAAATATGGCTTTCACTAAGTTAGAGCAACGCCTTTATATCCAGTGCAGGGTAGCGGGGATAAAGCCCGCCCTGGGCCTTCCCGCCCTTCCGCTTTCAGGTCATACTAATTTTCATTCCCCATCTTAAATACGATGACCATCTATCTAATTCAGCTACCCAAACCTTAGCAATACAAACTTACATAATCAAAGTGTCATGTTCCTAGTTTTAGGAAACACTTCACAACTTTTAACATAGTTACCTTCTGTCAGATTAAAAACGGAAAAAGGTAAAATACCCATTAAAACATGTAAATTACCAAGCGAGTAGGAAATCAAATGTATTTCATTATTTTTAATATCCTGTGACATTTTATTTAAAAGCAACACAAAATTGCACAGAATAAGCCAATTACAAATAATATCTTTTAAATTATCAACATTTGACTTGAATCTGAAGGGAAACTTGCTAACAAGAAAACCAGATTCTATTGAGCTACAACATAAAACAACTCATTCCTGAAACTGTTACTCTGTTCCCCTAGGTCAAGACACTACCATAGCAACCCCTATACTTCCCAGCCGTTATAAAGTACAAATGGTAGCCGGGTGGTGGTGGTGGCGCACAACTTTAATCCTAGCACTTGGGAGGCAGAGGCAGGCGGATTTCTGAGTTCGAGGCCAGCCTGGTCTACAGAGTGAGTTCCAGGACAGCCAGGACTACACAGAGAAACCCTGTCTCAAAAAAACCAAACCAACCAACCAACCAAACAAACAAACCCAAAACAATAAAAAAAAAAAATTGAGTTTTTCGAGATACAAGAACCTAAAATATTTCTCAGGTTTTCCATACGTATATTTCCACTGTTCTTAGCAATTAAATGATCATTTACTGATGCAAAATTATTGATGCAAGCACAAGACGTATAACCTAGTCAGACCATTCTTAAAATAATTTTTAAGAAAAATTTTAGCTAAAATTTAAGTAATGTTTTCAATTAAAAAAATCTTTTGATGACAGCATTTGAAACTAAAGCTACACTTTGTGACTATATTAGCAGTTGTCTAAGTTCTTATATAAGTGTGTTTTCCATTGATTTTTAATGAAGCCATCTATGTATAAAAGAGAAAAGCAATATAAGGGTCAAACTATCCCAAGATCAGATGCCACAATGGATGTTGAATCTTTGGTGGGGAAAAAAAAAAAAATCACAAAAAAAAACCCCAAGTTATACAAACTATCATTTTCAGAATTCAAAAACTAACCTACAAAAATTATTTTAAAAATTTGAAGGAATACATGTAAATAACACAAAAACCTCCATTTTAAGAGATGATATACAAACAATCACAGTTTTAGACAGGGAGGAAACTAAATAGAGAGCTTAGTCTCCGGGTTCTTTTGTTTGTTTGTTTGTTTGTTTGTTTTTCGAGACAGGGTTTTTCTGTGTAGTCCTGGCTGTCCTGGAGCTCACTCTGTAGACCAGGCTGGCCTCGAACTCAGAAATCCGCCTGCCTCTGCCTCCCAAGTGCTGGGATTACAGGCATGTGCCACCACGCCCGGCTAGTCTCCGGGTTCTTATCTTTCCTTTCCCCTGCTCTATTCTTTCTTTCTTAGATAAAGGGAAGGGGGTTGAAAGAAAAAAGGGAGCTATAGTAATATTATAAGAAATTAGACAAATGGGAATGGATTATTAAATCTACTTTTAAATAAAAACATATTATAGCCATGATCTTACATTGGTAGAGATCTTCATACTATGATGCAGAACTGAAGTTTTAATTTTTAAAATTGGTATAGAATTTGTATATTGATAGAGGTTTAAGGCTTTCATTGGTATAAATCTTTGTATATTGATACAAAATTTAAAATTAACTTTGTTACTATTAGGTAGGCATACAACTTATTTAAGAATACAAGGCTTAGACGCAGTCCTTTCAATTGCTGCTATTACAACCTTTAGAATAATTAAGTAATGCAAGTTAATAGACAGTCACTCATGGTCATAGTAGATTCTAATTTAGCTAGTTACAACACAATGTTTTCAAGGTTATTCAAATAGTAAATAGCTAAAGACCAATCAATGTTTAACAACTCAGTTATGCTATATATAGACAGATGGTGTTCAAAAGCTAATGCACGGAATATGGCAATTAAGATTATTTCATTAGTAAGAGATCTTTTGACTACGAGACATGTCTGCTCCCGACAGCATCCCAATTCCATTTTAAAGAAGGCAACGAGGTTCAATACCTCCATGTGGAGATGCTTCAACTGTGGGAATCTAGCCACTAGGCAAGAAATGCCCTAATTTTATCTGCAGGCAGAATACTGTCCAAAAAGGACAAATGAATGTAGGATAGTCGACTGTTAAAGTCTGCCAAGACAGGATAAGCTAGTCCTTCAAAATTCCTCCTTCACTTATGGCCTGTCAGATGTGCTGGGCCAGAACGCTGAAGATGGCGCTCCAGCGGTTTAAGGACTATGGGGGACTGTCCACACAGCAGCTGGCTCTGCCAATCTTTTCAATTTGGGAAGCTGTGTTTCTGCACTTCCCGTATACTCAAATATTTCTTCCTTCTTAAATCTCTGATAGGAGTGAAGGCTAGATAGTTTTAATCTCACAATTAAACTTAAATTATTTAGCCTTGAAGATATTCTAGATTTGAAAAGAAGCTTTAGGATGGTAATACAAGTTAAAATAGAAGATGATTTAGGTACAAAATTATAAACTCATTAAGTTAGGATAGATGGTAAAAACAAAATATTTTATCTAAATTGCTGAATATCATACCTTATAATTGTATTCAATTTATATCTGAGGGAAAAAGCGCCTTTTATTGGACTAAAAAGGGGAATTGTTGAGGTTTGGTCTTCCGGTCTATTGTAATGCTAAATGTGAGCCCCTTAGACCTAGACTATGCACAGAGCCCCAAGAGACCCTGACCCCACGTTATTTCTGATTGGTTAATAAAGATGTCAACAGCCAATAGCTGGGCGGAAGAGACAGTGGGTGGGGTTTAGAATTCCTGGGCTAGGGTCAGAGGGGAAGCATGGAGAGGAAGGTGCAGGAGGAAGGAGGAAAACCACCACGGGGTAGGTAAGAGATGAAAACATGGCCGTGAGCGCTGGCCAACTGGAGCTAAGAGCAGCCCAGATGAAACATACTAACTGGTAAGTAATAACTCCGGTTTATCCATCAGAAAGTAGACCAGAAGGTAGGTATGTGCCCAGCTCTTGTACTGTTTAAGGCTTATTGTAAATAGGAAGGTTGTGTATATCTTTTATCCGGGAACCAGATGGTCAAAGACGGGATAGAAATCTCAGGTCAGAAATAAAAATTTCTATAACAGCTTATAGACTATAAAACAATTATAATCAATAACTATGTTTTAATTTAAATGTAAAATGTCCTTCACATGGTCATGTATTTAAAGGGTCTCCAGCTGGTAACAGCATTTGGGAGGCCATGGAACACTAGAACAGGCCCTGCCGGCAGAGGTGGGTCTACTAAGAAGGAATTTAGAGGGATGTAGTCCGCCTTTCTGTGGCCCTCTCTGCTTTAGTCTGCCATATGAAGATCTCCACTACGTGTCCCTGCAGCCGCAAGACTACTCCTTTCTCCATCAGTCACATAAGAACAATGACAACAAAACAACCAAGAAAAACAACCGAACACCTTCCGTAAGTTACTTTGTCAGAGCAATGAGAAAAGTCACCACTAATACAACCCGGGGAAAACAATTTCTAAAGGGGGATAAAAATTACTCATATTTTATTATGAGCAGCCTTAAGACTTAGGACTCAAGTCAGTCTCAAACCATCTGTTAATTTCAAATGGTTTGCTAGTTATATAAATTATTTTCAATTATCCTATGACTACTGGATATTTAGTTATTCAATCTAAGAAATGTATTATGTGGGGCTGGAGAGATGGCTCAGCAGTTAAGAGCACTGTCTGCTCTTCCAGAGGTCCTGAGTTCAAATCCCATCAACCACATGATGGCTCACAACCATCTGCCATGGGGATCTGATACCCTCTTCTGGTGTGTCTGAAGAGATTGACAGTGTACTCATATACATAAAATAAATAAATCTTTGGGCTGGAGAGATGGCTCAGTGGTTAAGAGCACTGACTACTCTTCCGAAAGTCCTGAGTTCAAATCCCAGCAACCACATGGTGACTCGCAACCATCTGTAATGAGATCTGACGCCCTCTTCTGGTGTGTCTAAAGACAGCTACAGTGTACTTGCATGTATTATGTGATCGATGGGAACAAATTACTATGAAATAATTATTCAAATAAAAAGTTCCAGTACTTTAAGAATTTTAAGGAATTTTGACAGAATTTTTGTGTATGTGGTATACACATGCATGTACAGGTGGCTCATGTGTGTGCACATGTGTGCAGAGGCCAACTGTGGGTATCTTCCTCCTATGTTGCTCTTCGCCGGGCTATTACTATTACTAATGTCACTTTTTGTGATAGGGTTGTACAATGGACCTGGAACTTGTCACTGCAGCGAGAACACTGGTTTGTGATCCCCTGGATCTGCCCATCTCTGCTGTCAGCACTAAGGTTACAGGTGCGTAACACCATACATACCTTTTGTGCGTGCAGATCTGGACTTAGAACCCCAAAACCATGCATTCGCTTACATGCTAAGCCATCTCCCCACTTAAGAAAACTGCTGTTAATAGAAATGTCCCACTACCTTAAGGTTAGAACTGACTTAATTACATGCAATAAACTAATGAAATAATTGGATCATGAAAATTATTCATGAAAATAGCTTTCTTAAAACACAGTACAAATAACAAGATGCTTTACAGTTATAAAAGGCAAAACTGATTAAGAAAATACAAAAGGTTTTTTTTAAAGAATTATACATAACCAATCTAATTTTGAAACACAAATTTAATTATGTAAAATCACAGGCCTGTCAATGATAAATTATAAAATATATTATAAAATACACCATTTAAAAAGAGTACTAGAACAGGCTCTTATAGTTTGCTTCCATCTAAGCCTGGAATGTTCATATTCCAGACTTTCATTACTGAAAATGAAAGACTGGAAGAAAAAAATAGAGCCTAAAAGTGTAATAAAAGAAGCATGTGGCAAACCATCTCACGATTATATATGAATATAACAAGTTTCCTCTTTGTTGAGAATAGTAAACTACTCCCTATTCACGAATCTTTAAAATTCTGCATTCAAGATTTAAAAACAAAAAACAAAAAACAACAAAAAAAACAATACATGAGTGTAAAGAACTGTGAATCACGCTGGGTAGCTCCAGGTACCAAATTGCTTTGAGATGCTCTGGCCTTTGCTCAAAGAAATTGTCCCAAGAATAATGCTGCCTCTACAGAAACCAGTAATTATAGTCTGTACCTCATGTGACAATACTAAATAAAGTGTTACATTTTGTTAGGCTGAGGCTGAAAAGGATAAACTGTTATGTGAAATGAAGTAAAAGCAAATGAAATAAGCTACACAGTAATCCTAACACTGATGCTACTGACTTGAAGAGGTCTGGAAGAGACAGTGCAGGCGAGCAGTAATCTGATCCATCAGACACCAGCTTATTACGTGATTCCATGTGACTCTTCAAGAAAGCATGGATTTCTCGGGTTAATAAACCAGTTCTGAGACTTCACAAACCCATTCTATAGCCATATCACTACAGTAATGGTATTTTCAAAACGCTAAGAGATGTTACGTTGAGATCTGAGTGGTGGCATTAATCTCTCACAACTTCTAAGCAGCTCAGGCTGAGGTGGTCGCTCAGGGAGGGGAGCACTGGCTGAGGAAGTGAAAGGGCCCACGTTCCAACCTCCAGAAACCACTTATAGCTGGTGCTTCTGCAATTTCAGTGCTCCTGAAATGACGGGCAGTTGGAGGCAGAATGCTCAGAGGCTTGCTGGCCATGTAGATGCCTATATAACAAGGTCCTGTGTCACAGTGGGAGGGGAGGACTGATATCTGAGGCTCTCTGACCACACACACACACACACACACACACACACACACACACACAGTACACACACCAATGAGGCCCTCTGACCTACACGCACACACATACAGTACACACACCAGTGACACTCTTTGACCTACATGCACACATATACAGTACACACACCAGTGAGGTCCTCTGACCTACATATACACATACAAAGTATACAAACCAAAATGTCTTTTTTTCTTATTTAAATATTTTATGTGAATATGAACCCATGTATGCATTCATTATATAAACCATTTCAAAAGGTCCAAAAAACATCTTTTAAAACTGACAATCAACTTTCCTCAAATTTATATTCTTATTTCCCTCACAAACACTGGAAAAACACATTTTAATTCCTAGTTTAGGGTTTGTAGGATATACTGTAATTTAACTTTCCTCCAGTGTGGACATTTTTATGACTTTGAAAATTTTTGGACAAGTTTTCATCACGGTCAGTTGCTATTGACTTAAATATGAAAAACAAGGCTTCTGAAATATTTGTTTTCAAAGTATGTCTTAGAGGAGAATAAAATTTTCTGTGGAGGAACGCGAGAGGAACAGCAAGCGCCTTTGGAACCTTTGACGGACAGCCCACGAGTTAGCATAACCATGAGGGGTGTGCCTCAGGGAGGCAGAGAACCCCAAGGCTTCATGCTGTGATGGTGCATCGCTGGGCTGGACACAGTAGGAAGCAGGACTGGGAGCCCCTCTGACTTCTTTATAAGTGAGAAGATGTATGGATACTTAGCACAGCGAAAAGATGGCTTCCAAATATAACACAAGTGGGTGCCCTCACGGTCAGCATGTCCCTCATAATCTACGAGTGGGTGGTATGAAAACTCTATGGGGCTTCCAGCCCCTCACTGGGCAGTGTCACTGGCACTTAGTGACTGATCATTTTCATGAATTGCTGCTGGAGCAGATTAATGACTCATCCACCACCCACCCTCAGAAAGAACTTAGAGATGTGGGCTGTTAGTAGTTAGGGCAAGATGTTTTTGTTAGTGGCCTTGATGCTGAAAATCTTGGGGGACAATTTAAAGTTCAGAAAGGTGTATTTTTGATGGCTGAACGAGGGGCCCCTTGAGGACGGGGAGCAAGACCTCTGGCGGCCTAGTTTTCTCTAGCTGATGTGCCTCTCTTGCTACTGATGGGTTGCTAATCAAGGGTGATAATTAACTTCATGTACCCATTTAAGCCCTCAGCTTTGATTCTATGATTTAAATGACAATGAGTAGCCGTGTACCCCGAGGATGTAAAGTAGAAATGGCTGATTGCTTTTTATACATAAAAGTTTAGATTTCTGATTCTTTGAAGATTTTTTTTTCTGGGATTTTTTTTTTTTGAAGAATCTTAGACATAATTTTCTTATTTGAAACAAAATTAGATCACGTTTCATCAGTTTTTCCAAATAATTGCTTACCTGTGTGTTTTTTTCTTATTTTAATTTTTTAAAAAAATTCTTTAATCGTTTTTACATTTAGACTTCACCTTCCTCCTGGTCTGCCACCTGACTGCTTCCCATCCCATAGTGCCCCCCATCTCCAAGAGGATGTCCCCACTCCTATCCCCACCCCAGGGCTCCCCACTCCCTGGGGCCTCAAATCCCTCAGGGATTAGGACATCTTCTCTCACTGAGGCCAGACCCACCGTCCTCTGCTGTTTGTGTGTTGGGGGCCTCATAGCAGCTGGCGTATGCTGCCTGGCTGGTGGCTCAGTATCTTTTAAAATTTTTTGTAAGATTACTTTTTGAGATAAATATTATGAAATGATTGATCCTTTTTTTGAAACTTCAAAATGCAGCCTGCCAGTAAGAGAATTGGCTGAGAAAATACCTTGCTTTCTTACACTTTGTTAATCTGTAACAAGCTGCTTAGACATGAATGCCCGTGAGTCCTTGGGAATGATTGGTTTTCACCTGTAATATGCAGTGTTTAATCATGTAAGGGTGTTGGGGACTGTGCTTCTTACTTGTATTCATTGTAATCATTCATTTCGAGAAAAACAATGTAACCACATTGTAATTTTTATATTGCTTGAAAGGTTTCCTTGGGGGATATAAACTGTAGGGGAAAAGCAAAGGACTTAAGCGTGCTTCAACAATAAGGGGTGTGTGTAGGTGTGTGTGTGTGTGTGTGTGTGTGTGTGTGGTTTCCTCCTTTTGCTAGCCCTAGAGAATTAAGTTTTGCTCCCTCAGAGAAGAAGTCAGCTGTGTGATTAACTGTCACGCCCACACATCGTCCTCAGTACCTGACCTGCTGGACCTGGACTCTGGCCATTTTCAACCTTCATATGAGGGCATTTTACTATTTCCTCAGCTCTCTAAGAATCAGGACAGGTGAACTTCTTTGTGTTCCAGTTTCTTATCTTTAAAATGAGGAAAATATCTACCTCAAGATATTTGATATGGCAGCTAAAGTGGTTATCACATGTACAGATTTTAGAGAAGTCCTTAATGCACAGTAGAAACACAATAAACAGCACCGCTGATTTCTTACCACACTGAACTTCAGGAGACAGAACTGGCAGCCTATCTGGCTTCTTTGTTTTTTTAAGTGAGAAAATGTTGTGGATACGTACGTATCACAGGGCAAAAGATGGCTTCCAAACATAACACAAGTGGGATGTATATATGGACATAATCCACATTTTTGCATAAGAGGGCATAGATAAAATGAACTTTGAGGACAAATTTCAGGCATGGCAAGGAGACAGATGGGGAAAAATTAGAGAAAAGTTAGAAACTAACTACATGTTAGGGATATTTGCTGGTCATAGAGGCAGAAGAGTCTCAAGAACACAGGAGAGGGATTTGGGAAGGCTGGAGAAACCGGTCAAATACGGAGTGTTTGAAGGAGCAAGGGTTCTTGGGTGCAGAAGATAAAACCAAAGGCTGGCTGACTCAGAAACAGCAAGATGAGTCACAGGAGAATTATTTCCTTTTGAAAGCAAAAGGATACCTCGTGTTTCTGCTGGGGTCTAAAGGTACAAGTTATAGCACACAGAAGTAAAAGCCTTCCTAACCTTACTGAATATAAATTATATATTTAATGACTGCTGTTACAGGGATAGTGATCTGTTACAATCTCTAATTCCCTGTTTACTTCATTTCATTACATCATGTTCGCTTTCTCTTAATTTGTATTCCTGGGTTTGCTAATTACTGGGAATACAAAATCACTTAAATATGGTTTATTATTCCTTAGCTTTATTCAGTGCTCAAAGAAACTCTTGCTATTTTCTCTCCTATTATAAATTTTTGACATAATTTGTCATCTTGGCAGTTTACTGTACTGCTTACAGAACTGCTTTCTCATTTTAGACCTGGGCTTTTCTACACATACTTTGTCTTCTTGGACATCTCCAAAATACAAAACAAAACAAAACAAAAACAAAACCCAACCAACCAACCAACCAACCAACCAACCAAAAAACAACAGAAACAAACAAAAAACCCACAATCAACTATATTCCTCATACTTAATAGCTTTTTAACTCAAAAAAGCCTATTACTTTCAAGACAGGAAGAAACATTAAAAGCAAGACCACTGGTTCTCAACATCCCTAATGCTTTAATACAGTTCCTCATGCTGTAGTGACCTCAACTATAAAATTATTTTCATTGCAATTTCATAACTGTGATTTTGCTACTGTTATGAATTGGAATGTAAATATTTGACATGCAGAATATGTGATATGCAACCCCTGTGAAAGGGTCATTCGATCCCCACAGGGGGCGCAACATAGGCTGATAACCACTGAGCTGGATAATGACGTCTCATGACCAGATAACTAGACATGGCTGAACAAGTTAGGGAACTTGTCAAAGTTCACAAAAGGGACAGCAAAACTGAGACCAGATCTTAGGGTTCTACATTTTGCAAAGACTGCTTGCTTATCCTGTTCTTAACCTGCTACCGTTTCAGATCCATGTTGTATTTCTGACAAGGCAAGGTCTCCCACCTTTCTTTATAGCCTACAACATTTCTAATGGTATTTTGAGGATGCAAATAATGCTTCCCAATTTTCAGATGACTGCTCCTTTCCATAAATGGCTGCAGATTATACACTAGGATTAAAACATAGTGAAGATGCAAAATAATTAAAAAGTGTTGCCACCTGGAAGTGGACATAACAAGAACGAGGATGCAAAGCTCAACTTTAACATTAACATTCAGCGAAGGTCTAAAGTAGGTCAGACAAAAGTAGTCAAGAAAACGAAATCAAAACAAGTGAGAGGTTAAGGAACCCATTAAATAGACACGTGCTATTCAAAATTTTAACTACTATCCACATGTGGCTGAATTTAGATTTAAAATAATGTCGAACTCCACTCCACAGCCATACTAATCACCAAGAGGGCTCAAGGGCCACACATGGCTCCTCACAGAGCTGCAGAAAGCGCCATGGACAGCACGCATGTGCCATGACAGATAAAATGGCAGAGGTGAAGACATTTTAAATCAAGTACATGAAAGGTAACACACAGAAACTTGTTTGAAAGAAACACAGAAGTAGGAAGGAAAAATAATGTATTAAAACTATAGACTGCAAACTTTAGTTTTCAAGGAAGAACAAATAATTTTTGGAACAGCAAGGTGACGGTCATTTCATTTAATGAGTGTGTCTTAAGGAATTAACTAGATTGAGGAATGACTCACTGGACCACAGGCTCTGGACACACCCATATGTACAGCTTTAGTAAAGAAATTGCCAGTTTTCCAAAGTGCTTGAGCTGGTTTATATTGCCACCAGCACCTCAGCAAGTTCTCTGACATCGTTGCCAACACCTGACATTGTAGATTAGCAGTCTAGGCATCCAAGCGTGACCAACGTTGCTTTATTTTGAAGTTTTATCTAGTCTAACTTTAATTTCAGGGAGATGGTTCGGTGATTAAGCAAATGTTTGGATCCCCAAGACACGCATAAATAAATGCTGGGTGAGCACTGCACCTACTCGTAATTCTAGCTTCAGAAGGAAGAGACAGCTGATCTCCTTACCAAGAATTAGCCAGACAAGTGAGGCCTGAGTTTGACTGAGAGACCCTGTCTCAATTAGTAAGGTAGAGCAATCAAGGCAGCAGAGGAGAGACGGACAGAGTGGGGGCTGGCGAAGATGGACAGAATATGAACAAATTCAGCTGCCAGATCAGGTTCCTTGGAATCTTGCCACAGTACTTGGCAGAGCCACCTGATGAAGATGAGATCCACTGACATGGGACAGCCACAGGACACCGCCAGATCCCAAGGAAAGGACGGCTATCAGTGCAGCGCAGCGACATGGCAAGATCCTCTCCACATCTTCGCTTCTGCTGGCACTTGATAAGGGTCTTCAGATATCAATTCCTACTGACACCAGATGGTACCTAGTAGAGCCCAGGATTGGGCCATTGCCAGCAAAGTGAATAAATACCATTATTCAAGAGGACACAGACACTTTCAGAAGCATCTTTCTCTTTAACGGGCTCAAAAATATGGCTTTTGCCATTTCTTAAAAAATTAAAATGGTAACACTGAATTCAAAAATACCATCTTGACAGTTTTACCTATTTTAGAATGCTAAGTTCAATTTAAACATGTCTGTCATGAAAATAACTCCATTTGAAACTATAACATCCTATTGGCTACACTATAGTACTTATGAAATAACAATATGGCAATAAGAAACATCTATTCAAATCAAGTATATAATAACAAGAAGCCAAAGAATAAAATAATTTATTATAAGATAAACCAAAGGTAGACTGGATATAAGACTCTTGCAGGGACATTTATATTTTATCACTAATAAATTGTGACTGCACCTGCACACTTAATAAAAAAGATGTTTCAAATATAATTTTCTTATTAAAAAACAATTTAAAGTAGGAATTGGGTGATTTTAAGTTGACACCTGCTCATTATCTGAAGTTTCTAAGAGCTACAGTAATTTACTCCATAATTTATCTTGAAAATGTAAAACTGTCCAGTTTCTAATACGGCTTCATTCCAATAGCTATCGTCAATATGTATTTTACCAATCTCTCCCAACTAAGTAAAAACCAAGAATAATAACCAGTATTCTTCTTTTGTCCTTATACTAATTTTTTTCTTTGAGTAATTAGGTTAATAAAATACGAAGCCTAAAATTAAGCTCAAGTAACTAATTTTAATTATAATAGAAAACTAGAAGATCAATATAATAAAATCCTGTTTAATCATATTCTACATATTTAATCACATTCCTGTTTAATTGTGAAACTGAAACCATCTAGACTGGATAGATGCTATTCTTACTAAATTACAAGTTTAATGAGTTTTTGGTAGGAAAGCATTAGGTTACCGCTGCTAGGGAAATCTCTGACTGAAGAAGTATTAGCTTTAAAGTCAAGCACCAGGTTGAGAAGATGGCTCAGAAGATCATGTGATAGCAGAACAAGCCTGCCAGCCTGAGTTCAATACCCAGAACTCTTTCCATGTGTGAGTACACACACAAACTAAATTAATTTTTAAATCAAATAATCCTTTCAAAGAGTATTTTAATTTCTAAGTAGAAAATAAATAGTAACATTTTTTTTGTTGTTGTTGTTGTTCTTTTCAGACAAGGTATCAGTATTACATAGCTCTGATTGTCCTGAAACTCCTTATGCAGCTGATGCTGGCCCTGAACTCAAGAGATCCACCTGCCTCTTCTTCCCAATTACCAGGATTAAAGAGGTGTTCCACCATACCTAGCAATAGCAATATTATTTTTTTTTGGGGGGGGGGGACGGGTTGGATTTGGTTTTTTTCCAAGACAGGGTTTCTCTGTATAGCCCTGGCTGTCCTGGAACTCACTCTGTAGACCAGGCTGGCCTCAAACTCAGAAATCCGCCTGCCTCTGCCTCCCAAGTGCTGGGATTACAGGTGTGTGCCACCACCACCCGGCTAGCAATATTCTTAATTCGTCCATTTATTTAACACATTTAAAAGACTGTAGTAAAAAGAAAAAAAGACTCAATGACAATCTGTTACACTCGCTCATAGATCAGTGCCTTGCTCGGCCATCATCAGCGGGGCCTCCTCCTACAGCAAGGGAACAAACACAGACGTACAGCCAGACTTTATACAGAGTGAGCTCTGGGAACACTCAGTTCTAAATGGGGACATCTCCATCAAGTCCCTCCTCTCCCAGGGCCCAAGAAACCCTACAAATAAGAAAACAAAGAGTGAGTCGGACATGGTGGCACATGCCTGTAATCCCAGCATTTGGAAGGCAGAGGCAGGCGGATTTCTGAGTTCGAGGCCAGCCTGGTCTACAGAGTGAGATCCAGGACAGCCAGGACCACACAGAGAAACCCTGTCTCGGAAAACAAACAAACAAACAAACAAAAAAAAAAACAAACCAAAAAAAAAACAAAAACAAAAACAAAAACCAAAGAGTGTGAGAGCCAGAGGGAAAGCGGACACCAGGTAACAGCTCTCCAGATCAAAAGGCCTGAACCGCAGGCGCTCAGACCTGCGGACGCCAGCATGTGCCAGCATGTGCGTGCGGGGCTTGCACTGCTCTGCTGGAGAAGCTCGCTCCAACTGACAACCACATGCACATAAAAATGCAGCTTTCTCCAAGGGAGCCTCAGTGGAGAAGCGTGGTTACTCGTAAGGGAGGGCTGCATGCCCAGCGGCAGATGGCAATAGAAACCTCTGGAGGTTTTGTCTCACTGTCCCGTCAGGCTTACCCATTTTTTTTTCTTATTTTTTATTTTACTCATATTTTTTTCTCTTTCTTGGGTCTGTACTCGGGCTCATTTGCTTCTGTTTGTTTTGTCCTATTTCAAATGTGTTAGTCTGTTTTGTTATTTTATTTTATTATTAACCCCTAGAAGCCTGTCTGTTTACTAAGGAGACAGAAAGGGGGAGATTTTGGACAGGGAAGGAAGGTGGGAAGGGACTAGCAGTAGAGAGAGGGCAAACCATAATCAGGATAGATTATGTGAAAAAAATATTTTCAATAAAAAAAGCCAAATACTTAAGTACCTTATATTTCTTTTTAATTATTAAAATTACTTCTTCGATAACTTCATCCATGTATATAATGGATTTTCCTTTCTCGTTCCCACTGAGTCGAGTTAGGGTCGCTTGCGTGAGCATGGGTAGAGGGTTACTTACTGGGACAGGAGCATCCCACCAGTGATCACACACTGAAGAAAACAGCCCCTTCTCCCCAGCAATCACCGGCCACCAACCAGCAGCTCCCCGAGCCCTTTCCCCTTTCGCGATGGACTGTGGACACGTTCAATCCTGTGCAAGTCCTTGTGCAGGTGAACACAGCAGTAGCCGCTTCATGAGAGCAGCAGCCGTGTCGGGTCCAGAGGACAATGCTTCACGGCGCTCGTCCCTACCCTCCACGGCTAACAAACTGTCACTCCCGGACATGACATTTCAGTGGCTGGTCGGTTCTCCTCCCCTCTTCCTCACGTTCTCCCAGAATATACTGCCCTCCTTGTTCCAAGTAGCTGAAGTTAAATTATTGTGATGATCTACCTATAGGTAACTGTGCATCGCTACCTACATAATTTGCTTGAGTTGAGTGTAGCCCTCCACAGTTCCTGTGAGACTCCAGGAGGACTGAAACAATGTAGTCACCATGTTTGGACCTGGAGTCTTCCAGAGCTGAGTACGGTTAAGTAGGGTCACACCAGTGTTCTTCTCTTGTACCATGGAGATGGCCTCTGTCATCTTAGGACTGCCAGCAAGAGGGCTGGGATCAGATGCAGACTCTCGACAATGAAACAGACCATGAGCCACTGTTTACACGTTTCTTAGCCTCACCTATTCATTTATGGTAACAACAAAAGACCAGTCAAACTATTCATCAAAATTGTGCAAACTTAAAGAAAATTAAGTGCCTTAGAAACTCAGATAATTAAAAATAGCTACACATTTTTAGCAAACCTTCAAAACACTTAAGTCTTTGTGTTCATTCTGACCTAGACCCTCTATATCAGCCAGTGTTCTATTGCTGCAGCTCTTAAAGGAAAGCATTTAACTGGGGCGGGGCTTGCTTGTACTTTCAGAGGTTCGGTCCATTATCATCACGTCAGGAAGCATGGAGGCAGCAAGCAGGCATGGCGCTGGAGGAGCTGAGAGGATCCCTGGGCCTGGCTTGGGCTTTTGAAATCTCAAAGCCCATCCCCAGTGACACACTTCCTCCAAACAAGACCACAGCTCCTAATCTGTTTCAAGTAGTTTCACTCCCTGATGGCTGATTTATAAGCCCATGAGGGCCATTCTTATTCAAACCACAATATACTCCCTTTTACCACCCGCCTCTTCCAGTAGACCTTTTGGTCCCTCTAGACAGTTTTGCTTCTGCTTTCATGTCATATATACAAACATGGTTTTGTGTCTCCATATAAACCTGAGAATGACAAATGAGAGAAAATATACAGTATTTGTTTTTCTAAGACTGGCTTAATTTGCTTGTGGCTGTCTCCAGTTGTACACATTTTCCTACAAATAACATGACTTGATTCTTTATAAATAAATAAAAAAAAAAAGTCAAGGCCAGCTTGGGCTCTACGAGGTCCCATTTTAACAAAATAATGTGGCAATTAATAAATACAGCATTCTAAAACTTTTATTCTTCTGTTACTTAACAGTATCCAGTATGGACCCTGATTTTATCAGTTCTCATTGTTATGCTACAACACTACAGAAATTTATAATGTAGAATAAATAACAGCTGATTTTATGGGTCAACAATTTAGGTTGGACTCACTTGTGTTTATGACCATCTGCCAATGGCCCAGGCAGGATGGCTTCCGTCCATTCTCCATGACTGCACATCATCTATTTGGCTGAGACTTGAAACATGTAGAAACATGTAAGGCGTAATGCCCAAGCTAAGAGTCAAAATATAACTTCCATCAAGTCTGCTGGCCTCGCCCCTTGACAAGGAGGAGACTTAAAAGGATGGAGAAGCAGAGTCACCAAGCTGCTCACTGTGGTTCACAATCTACCACAGATCACTTTATCGAGTACTGTCCATGACATCCTGTCAGTCTGCTAAGTACCGCACCATATATGCATAGGTATATAATTTTATGTATTTAACTATTATAATACATTTATTCATTATACAAAGTCCTCAGGAAAGAAAGACTTGAAACTTTCCCTTCCTTTCCCTCTTCTTCCTTCCCCTTCCTTTCCTTTTCTTTGAGATAAGAGTTTCTCTGTGTAATTAACCCTGGTGTCCTGGAACTCAGAGATCAGCATGCCTCTTCCTCCCAAGTGCTAAGATTCAAGGTGTGAGCCACCACACCAGGCTGGAAATAGAAGTTTCTAAAACTAATAACCAACCCCAAAATAACATTATCATGCCAGAGTCAAAACCAAAAACTGTATTTTCTAGGTCTTACTTAGGTCAATGTTTTGTCCATGATATCAATTTATTACTGCAAGATCTTGGCAGTCAGATACCTTAGCTTTACAATTCAATTCTCTGTAGTAATTCTATAAAGTAGCTTCTCACTGTTAATTTGGGATATAAATTAAAATCAAATTTGCTTGATTACTTTGGTATAGCCTACCTGTCTTACAAATCATCCATGGTCAACTTAAATTAGAAGCTGTTTATATGCCACAGGAATCATCTTGTCCAAGTCTGATTGTGGAAAGTGTACTTTTCTTTCAGTGAGTATAATTTACTCAACAAATCTCAACTGAATGCCTATTGTGTTAAATACTAAAGATTAAAGAAGATCATGTCTCATGAAAAATTTCTTTTCACACAAGATCTCCTCCTTAAAGCATAAGAATTATTAACAGGACAAATACTTCCAAGAACATTCTGGAGTCTAATATTTCATTTGTATACTTAAAATCTGTAAATACTAATAACAAAGGCAATTTTAAACATTATTCAGTTACTTTTATGTGTATAGTGTTTTGCCTACATGTATGTATTGGCATCACATGATATGGTACAGGTA
Organism: Apodemus agrarius; assembly: GCA_964023405.1. NCBI lineage: Eukaryota > Metazoa > Chordata > Mammalia > Rodentia > Muridae > Apodemus > Apodemus agrarius. The sequence continues at coordinate 45,013,137 of OZ030025.1, read as the reverse complement.
GAGGCCAGAGAGCCAGATCACTGGATACAAAGTTACAGATTAACGTGAACCACCAGGTGGGTGCTGGGAACCACACCCAGGTCCTCTGCAAGAACAGTAAGTGCTCTTAACCACCGAGCCCTCACTTAAGCCACCAAGAACGGCAACTGAAAAAAATTCATTCAGGAACGCATGACCTATCAGGACATGCTAGTAATTCTTGACTCTTCCTTTTACTCTTTGTCTACATTTTTGGCACCACTAGGTTGATGGTACGTTCAAAATAAATATCAAATTCATCTATTCCGCTCCCATTTTTGCGAACAACTACCCTGGACCAAGCTACTATCGTTTCTTGCTCAGACTAGAACTGGTATCCATTTGGTTACCTGAGTTCACCTGCCTTCCTAGAGCAACCACTGGTAGGCATGCAAGTCCGTTCATGTTATTTCCCCCACTGCCCTGGCTGGTTTTTATATCAACTCCACACAAGCTAAAATCAGCTGAGAGGAGGGAACCTCAAATGATTAAAAAAAAAAAAAAAAAATGTGGCTGTGAGCTTGGGCAGTGACGTCAGCTGCCAGGAGTGGCAGTGACCTGAGAAAGTAGGGCTCATCCTATCACTGCCAGTTTGACTTCTCACCCTACTTTTCTACAAGACATTAACATTTTCAGAGAGAAAAATCACATCTCACTTCCAGCACAAAAGCAGTAACTATACGCAAACAAAAACTTTAACAGTGGTTATTCCCAGGCAGTTACAAAAAAAAAGAAAGAAAGAAAGAAAGAAAGAAAGAAAGAAAGAAAGAAAGAAAGAAAGAAAGGAAAAAAAAAAAGAGGGGAGGCAGAGGCAGGTGGATTTCTGAGTTCGAGGCCAGCCTGGTCTACAGAGTGAGTTCCAGAACAGCCAGGGCTACACAGAGAAACCCTGTGTGTGTGTGTGTGTGTGTGTGTGTGTGTGTGTGGAGGAATAGGGAAATTTTAAGGTCTATGAAAGATTAGCAAGTCTTTATGACATGAAACTAGCATAATAAAACAAAATAACTAATTCGAAAACTTTACCAAATAGTAATTAGCACAAAAACAAGGTATTTTTCTTAACTTTATTCAAAAATGATTCTTTTAATCTTAGGAAACATTGATTGCTGTGGATTACATAATCTCTTTTTGGAAATATACATTTACATGTAACGAAAGTAAAAGTGCTCTAATTCCTAGTAACCAAGGGAATAACAGTATATTATATTTTAGCCAACAACTAAGTATTTTAAGTTGATTACATTGTTTTAGAATATTTTTAACCTTTGATAATTTTCTACTGGTAGAGAATGCATCTTGATGGACATAATGAACTGAATGAGTTTAGCATGGAGATTCACGTGGGAAGCTGTTCTGATGAGCTAAGGCACCATCAGAATTTTGCTACCCCAAACTTCACCCTCCCACCAATCCCCCACCTCCCCAACTACAAATATTTTTTTGTTTTTGTTTTCTTTCAAAGGTTTGGTCTCATGTTGACCACAATGGCCTTGAGCTCCCTACTAGACCAGGCTGGTCTTGAACTGTTCTTCCTGCAGCCCCCAACTGCCGCGGTGCTGGGATTACAGGCACACGCTACCATTCCAGGCTACACACAGCGTTGAAGAGCCCAAACTCTCTGAACTCACTATGTACCTAATACCAAACCCCAGATTTTTATTCAGGGTAGTCGCCTTTCATAGAATGAATACGACCCTCACCGACGTACCCTTAGGGTTGTGGGTTATTAGAAACTAGTCAACTGCTTCACTGTAAGATTTCTGTAGGCATCTAATAGAGGCCATGCATGACCTAGTGTGTTAGGTGAAACATGAAATGGAATCATTGGGGTTTGTTTGCTTCAGTGTTAGCACGAGGAGACATGAGAGCAGGTGCCCAAAAGTGACTTGTACAGGAATGCCAAAACCCGAAAGGATCTCGAAGGCCCATCAATAAGCGAATGAGTAACGGCGATATCATCCTTAGAATGGAAAATGATACAGTGGAAAAGCATTCAGAGATATGATGAGCTAATGACAGATGTAACACAGTAACTCATCCACTCATTACATTAAATGTACACTATGTATTCCATCTACATAAAACATTAAAAGTGCAGATTAACAGGGAGCGGCGGAAAAGCAGTCCGTTACCTTTGGTTAGGGGGACTGGGATTGCTGGAAGGCGCAGGGAGAACCCCAGGGCTGCAAACTTCAGATGGTGCCTCAGCTCTTCACGATGGCTTCCTATGCGAACCTCCCTCCGAGTTAAAACCCACCCAATCGGCTCATCATGTTGATTCCATTTCAGCAGAACCCTTAAAACTTTTAACCAATCAACCACTCCAACTAAAGAAAACACTCATGCTATAAAATATTTACTGTTTTCTATTACCTACAAACAAAAATATAAGTGATCTAAAATCATCAATATCAGATACCAACTAGACAGAGGATAAATAGGCAGGACAGTTTCAAATCCTTTCTAGAAGCATGCAGGCAGAAAATCTTGGACACAAACAGACTAAAGCAGATTCAGACAAGCACAGAGCAGCCACGGGCTTTGGTTTCTACCCTGTGACATGTTACATTCACATGCCTCACCCCCACAAGCGCGGCTGTACAATGGAGATCTGGTGTGGCTATGGTAAAGCCGAGGCGCCGAAGATAATTTGCATATAAAATACGAGAGCCCGTGCTGGGTCTTTCATGCTGTACCTACATACACCAAAAGTCAAGACGGCCTCCTTAGACGCCACTTGTATGGGGAATAAATTCCAGGACAGTTCCCTAAGCTACAGAAGCAGTAGGGATTTCCTCTGCAACATTTCCCTTTACTGAATCACTGCCACCAGCAAAATGCTGTTATAATTTCATCCATCTTAAACAAACAAACAAACAAACAAACAAAACCAAGGTTTCTTTTGGTCTCACACTTCTCCTTAGCCACCCCCTCCCCTCTGGTCTCCTTAAACAAGTCACGTGACTCTCACTTCAATCCGCTCCATTCAAAGTTTCAATCAAGCCACCAGGGTCAGCTCTGACCAGGTGGATTCAGCGTCTTCTCATTCAGGATAGGCGCGACGGCATGAGTAGTCTGACTTTCAGGACACTGCGTGGTCACAACTGTCCTTGTACCCCAGTCTCCATTTCCCATACGTAATCTACATCATTTATCTTGAGCTACAGTCGCTTCCTTGGCTTCCTTACAATTAGATGCACTCCACCTAACATTTAAAACCATCATGCTTCATCCTCAGAATGCACTAAAGGTAATTTTAGTAGTATTTGTGAAGTAGATGAACATGAAAATCAGGTACAAACAGAAAAATCAAATTAAGCCTCTTAATTTTCAACAAACCACAGTCACCTTTCTTTAAAGTTTAACATGAATAGTGTGGAGATACAGACTTAATACTGTTAAGCTAATGAAAAGCAAAGCAACTACTCTTTACTGAATATTTCATAGAAATATAAATAAATCTTGCCTGTGATTCTATCCCGTGGACTTAAAACTACAGCAGTAGTGCCTACTGGATAACATACTTATTTCAAATATCATTTTATAATAACTTTCTCTAATTATTCTTATGATACTAGCATAAGTAGTTTTTAAACCGACAGTTTCTGGACCTGACAATTTCTCACAGGCTACTTACTGGTTCCGTTGTTTTCAAACAGCCCCCTTTCACATTGTAGCTCAAGCTGGCCCTGAACGTGACAGTGATGTGCCTAAGCGAGCCTCCTAACTGAGCCTCCTCAGAGCTAAGATAATAAGCGCTACAATTACAGGTACGAGGCAGCACGCCCAGCCTACAGCGACTTTCAGTTGAGTGAATTTACCGAGTGGGCGTCACGGCACCCACGCGTGCACCTGCTCAGGGGGCTGAGGCGAGAGGAGTCAAGGGGAGCAGTGCTGGTCTGGCCATACAGCAAGACATGGAAAGTAAAGTTAGAGGACTGGCGAGACGGCGCAGTGGGTGACGCGCTTGCTGTAGAGCACCAGAGCTGATGGGCCCTCGGGAACCATGGGAAAGCCGGGCATCCCGTGAGTGTCTATAATCCCAGGAAGGTCGGGAGGGCATATATTCTTCTAGCCTTGCAGAAATGGCCAGCTCAGAGTGCAATGAGAGACTCTATTGACCCTGGCCCCCAACCCCTACACACACATGGTGGGGAATGATAGAGGAAGACAGCCAATGGCAGCATCCAGTCTCCACAGGAGCACAAGCACCCCCCCATATACTCATTCTCTCTCTCTCTCTCTCTCTCTCTCTCTCTCTCTCACACACACACACACACACACACACACACATACACACACACACTGAGAGCTCATAATTCCACCTCTTCCATGTGAAATATATACAAAATGTATGAAAGAACATTAACAGCATCTTTCTAAACTTAACAAAAGTTTTCTTCTAAGATTTATTTTTAAAAGTATATGGTGTGCACAGAGTGCCGGCGCCCAGAGGCTAGAGGCATTGGATCCCACTGGATCTACAGATGCTGGGACTTCAACTCAGGAACTCAGGTCCTCGGCAAGACCTGTACTGGGTCCCCTTTCCGGCTTGTACATTTTCTTCTTCATGCTAAGAATGAACCTAAAGTCTTTTTGTAGAAATCTACTGAGAGACACACTCTGGTTCATCTCCTTCTATGACAATAAAATGGTGACTTTTGTGATATCTGATTACTGCATTCGAAGCGCAAGATGGTAACTATCGTAATCAAAGCTGGAGTTTTACAAGCAAAGAGAGTATCCTCCTAACAGAGCACCGGCAGTGGCACGTGGTACGGGGCGCTTTGCCTGCCTTGGCGGTTCTCACACTTCAGCATTACTCAGTACCCACAGCACACGTTGGAAGCACACGGACAAGAGCAGGCCTTCCCCAGTGTGGATGCTCACCCCGAGCCCCACCATCCAGTGCTGAAGACAGAGCCAACGCCATTCCTCCACTAGGCACGCCGAGCGGCCGAACACATTCTAGAACACTTTTACTTCCACGATTCCATCTTAGGACCGGCCCCCTCTTACCTAAAAACGCGACGCCTCTGTCTGCTCATCCTTAAACATCTGTCTTTCCCAGACTCCTTTCGTCCTTTAGTGGCAAAACAACAGCACAGACTGACTTTGCCTTTCCCCCCCAACTCACTAGCCTTTTGGATTTCTCTTCAAAGACACTGAATTGAGGCCTTGGTCTGTGTTTATTGAGAGAGGGTCAACGGACACGTCACACCCTCTCATTCTCATCATCCTCTCTCTTGTTCTTCCCACTCTCAACTTAAGTCAGAGGCAAATTCGATTACCTGCCAGGTCTTTAAACTCCCCCTTCTCTTCACAAACCCATCTAGTCCCTGATCTCGAACTACCAACACTCCATTATTTGTAGAAAGGACATGTCACAAATCCAAATCAAACAGTCCCCAAACCAACATCCGTGACTTTCCACTCTCTCCCCAAAGGAAACCTTTTCATTCTTTGCAATTAACTATTTCTAGAAACAACACAATATCATTTAGGCTTAAGATGATCTTTAATCTAAAGCAAATTTAAGTTAAAGTGAGTAATGGATTCTTTATTAATCAATTCACTCACGCTTTCTGTATATGACGTGTATGTGAGAGAGACAGAGCTGACATATGTGAAGGTCAGAAGACAGCTTTTGGGAATGGGCTCTCTCGTCCCAGTGTCCATGCCATGGACTGGACTCAGGTTGACAGGCTCACAAGGCAATCGGTTTTGCCTCCTGAACTAGCCCACAGCAAACTCCTGATGGTGGATAGACCACTGTAGTGTGCTCCTGTGACAATATTTCCTCTAACTGTGACAGGATTATGGCCATCACAAGTCAGAGCTGCTCTGATGGATGCAGTCGGGCAACAACAGTAGTCTTGGTTGTGTGAGCCTACAGGAAGTGGAAGGCTGACTGGGAGTTGGGACAGTGGTTTTCACAGCTTGTCACCCACCCTCCAGTAAGTAACCCCAACAATCACAGAAGAAGGATTTTTGTTCTTGTTGTTGCTTTTTTTGTTTTTTTCCGAGACAGGGTTTCTCTGTCCTCAAACTGAGAAATTTGCCTGCCTCTGCCTCCGGAGAGCTGGGATTAAAGACGTGCGCCACCACTGCCTGGCCTGAAGAATTTAAAAGGAGTCCTTTCTTTGGTCTGTCAGTGCTCTGCCTTGGGGTAAAGAGATGTTTGTTTACATTTCTCCAGAAATCATGTGACACAGTCTCATTCATATCTTTTAATAGCATACTGATTTATCTGGTATGTTGCGTGTAACTTCAACTCTGGAATTAATTCCAAAAACCATCTCCAATATTGCAACTGAGTACGTAAATTAAAATGATTCTGTTTCTTCTCTGTACCTATAAAAGGCCTGAGTCAGAAGTAGATATAAGGCATTAATATTTGGCTAGAATTACAAAAACTCTGTCATGTTCTATATTTAAATTTTAGCTCTTGCCTTGAAAAGGCATTATACCTTTATTGAAAAAAAATTTCAACCAAAATTGAAAAGAATTATACCTTTACACAAAGTCATTGTAAGGATTACATTAACTATGTAAAATACACAGTGCATATTGAATCAAAAGTTTTCTAAAGCCAATGACAGAAACCAAAGGACAGATCCACAAAGAGCACCAAATGCCAGGAACTCTACACCTAAGCAGATGATACTCAAACTGCAGAGACAAGCTGGCTGGGTATGCAGCTCAGAGCTAGAGAACTTACCTGTCATGGACGAGGCAATAGGCTGGCTCCCTGGTATTGATTAGTTAATTAAACTACATTAAATCTGAAAGGCATGGGAAGGAAATCCTGAAGAGGAAAACCATTTTACTTATATAGACGGACAAATAAGAATTACACTGGACTCTCAGCAGCAGCCACTGAAATGCTCTAGACTGAGGTACTACAAGTTTTGAAAGAACAAAGCCACCAACCTAAAACTTTGGATTCAGCCATTCCAAACTGTGAACTGCCTTCTCAGACAAATAAAAACCAAAGGAACTTGTCACCAGTAAATATGTCTTTCCAGAAATTGACAAAACACTTCTGCAGAGGGAAAGAAAATACTAAAACAGGCCAGATTTACCTAAGGATATAAAGGATGTCAAGGAATAAAGGTTAAAATAAAATCTTTTTACAGATAGTTGTTCGTTTAAAATAATACATCAAAGTATTGTGTGACATAATTAAATCAAATGAATGACAACAATATTACAAAGGATGGGACAGGGGAATTGGGAACTTTGTTAAACTACATGTTAAGTGGCATTAGTTATTTATATAGAGACTGAGATTAACCATAAATATATTTAAAAAATCTGGGTAGCCATTAAAAGAAACTGTCAAAATATATAACTGATATGCTAAGAATGGAGAGAAAAATGGAGCCATATAAAATATTCAAATAATGTCAGAGAAGATAAAGATTTTTTTAAAAAGCAAAGTATAAAAGCCATGAATATAAGTTAATATATGATAGCAAATCAACTATCATTAATTACTTTAAATGTAAATGGCTCAAATATATCAATTAAAAGACAGAAATAGGGAGTAAAAAGATCCAACTGCACACTGTCTATGAGAAACCTATTTTAGGAAGACATAGATTTAAAATAAAAGGATGGAGAAAATCTTAGAAGAACAAACTTACCAACCTAAAGTTTTGTGTTGGACTTTTAGATATTTAGAAACCAGGGGAACTGGTCACCAGTAAATACTTCTGTCAACAAGCGACTGAACAAGTTCTTCAGAGGGAAGGGAAAATACAAATGTTAACTATGTCAACATGAAAGAACCTAAAGAAGCTTGAGGTAGCCAGCTTACACAAAGGAAGCTTCTGCGGGAGGGGAAGTATCTGGAATGTAAAAATATACTACCACGAGATAAAGGGACCTTTACCAAAACAATACAACAATCTCTTTTGATGTACACGTTCTTCAGAATAGAACATCAAAATACTTGTGGTAGAACTTGACCAAATGGCAAGAAGTAGCTGGAAATGCTCGCACAGTCAGAGGCTTCAGAATTCCTCATCGGTACTAACAGACCCAACAGGCAGTACAATAAGATACAGTTAAACTAAAGAACACCATCAAACAACTGAATCTAAATGACATGGATAAAGCACTTTAATCCCAAAACTGAATAAAAACATTTTTCTCTAGCTCACATGGTCCATTCACTGAGACAGACAACATTTCAGGTCATAAAAGACACTGGTGAGAAATGAGTAGGAACTACACAACGCACACTCTCAGAGGATAGTCGAAAATACCAAAATAGTTGGAGATTGAATACCATAGTTCAATAGTCTCCAAGGAAAAACTTTTTGAATATTCAGAACTAAAGGGAAGTATGTTCTCAAATCTGTGAGATAGCTCAAAAATCAATGATTATTATGGGGAAAAATCAAAGGATTCGGGCCTGGAGGTTTATACCTTTAATTCCAACACATTGGAAGTGGAGAAAAGAAGACTTAAAGTTCAGGGTTAGCCTCAGCTACAAATGCAAGACTGAAGCTGCCTTGAGGTACATGAGACTCTATCTCAAAATCCGGAAGGAGGAGAAGTGGCAAAGAAGGGACTTAAATCAATAAGCCTCCAATTCCAGTAACGAAGGGTAATGGGCCTCAAGTAGGAGAAAGAAACTGGTAAAAAGGACAGGAGTCGATGCAATCAAAAACTGAAAGCAAGAGAGAAATCAGTGAGGTCACAGAAGGTTCCTTAGAAACAACACACCTGATAGATTTCTAAGTCTATCAGAAAGATTTGGCTTTGGTTTCAGGAAACTGTTAGTCTGTATTCTCAGCTAGGACACAAGTTACTTACTTTGCTTTCTACTTAAATTTCCTATAACTTTTTATCATACACTCTAGTACAAGTATGTTAAAAATTATCAAAAATGAGCAAATATAAGACAGGAGACATTTCTATTAAGGACCAGAAAATAAAACCGCTTAATTTTGTAGACAAATTTGCAAGCAAATTTAACAAGCAAAGTATAAATAAATAAGAAAATAAATAAATAAATAAATAAATAAATAAACAAAGTCTTCTTAATCTTTGGTAAAGGAACCAAACAAGTTAATCCATATCCTGACACAAAAGCTTTTCTTTTAAGCTGATTTAATCGATGCAGAGGCATTAGCCAATTAGAGTCCTGGCCACTCAAGAAGAAAGAGTAGCAAGAAGCTGGTCCACTATTGGACACAGCCAAAAAAGATCTGCTGCCTTCATTATCCAAATTCGAGAGACATCAACATTTAAGTCCACTCTGCAGAGGTCCCGAGATTCTTAGCTTTAGGACATGATGCTCCCGACAGTCTAGAAAGAGGAAAACAGACGGACTGGAAATTGCATCTGTTTGAAAATCCACCTCCATTCTTATTAGCCATGTGACCTCAAACTAACTATATCATCCATGACGGAACATTCTTGGGTAGCTGGCAACTATCTAAAATACAAGTCCAACCAATACACGCTAGACTAAAGACTTACTATGAAGACACAGAACAAAAATGGCGTCTTTAGTGAACTCAATCTCAGGACCATGGACAAAGACACTCTGGACCATAGTCAAGAGACTAGCTGCTCCCTGGAAGCCCTTGGTCCTAGACATGACCATTTATTTACCAAGTCTACATGGCAAGGGGACAGTCACTAGGAGTCTCAGAGTTTGCATCCTGTAGCCCAGACAACTGGAAAGAAAGCAAATGTGTTCAATCTCTGGGCATCTAGCAGAAAGCTTTATTTAATCTTCCATAAATTCCTAATGAGACTTGGTACCAATGGTACTGATTTGCTACAATAAATGTAAGAGACCCTATGAAGTGAAGCGTATAATCGTACTTCCTATCCTTTTAGGAGAACATGCTATACATTATCTCTGAATATCATTGATCTCCAAATAAGTCCATTAGAAACCTCCAACATAAGTGACAAATAGCTGTCTCGTGAGTCATTTTCTCACAACAGGTTCTCATAGCAGAAGGACCTGCCTGCTATTCTGCAGCAACTACACCCACCCAAAATCCACTTAGCTTGAGCTAAACCAGGCACCAGGAACATAAAAATGAAGCAGGGGGTGGAAGGACAGACATCCAAAGCGCCTCTCTCCTTGAAGCGTTTATAATTCATTTTTCCACCTGCCTCCAACCCTACCACACCCCCACTGAAGCATACCGGACCATTATAATACCATTTAATTGTGCTGAGAGCTTATAAAAAAAACCAAAACATCAAAATTAGTAACAATGTTAGGAACTAAACACCTTGCTTCCTGAAAGGAGACCTATGAAGAAACTACACTCTTTAGAACTACACTCTTTTCAGATGTAGAACTGGAAGGACAAAGTCCCTGACAAATGGATAGGCAGAATATTAGGAAGGGAAAATGTCTCACAAGAAAGAGGAGGAGTTCCACAGATTTTTTTTCCAAGTACCTCAGACTTGTGTTCTAGGGAAGAAACCAGAGCAGGGTCCCTCTACTTCAACCTTTTTGATACTGCAGTTGACAAAACCAAAGCCCTTGAGAAGTAAAATCACAAGAAGATCCTACACCCTTCCAATTTCCCTAACTTCTTGCCCTATATCATATAAGGCAAAACAATACAAAAATCTGAGAAATATCCTCCCGTTCCATGGATGAGAGCAGGCATGTTCCAATACCGTCACTGTATACTTATGCTAATGGATTTATAGTTGTTAGCATCATTTTATGATTTTCTAGAATTTTATAATTGCTAGCATAATCCAGCAACATAATCTAGTAACTGCAGTGTATTATGGGTTAAATAGGCTTTTAGTAGGCTGAGTCTAATCACAAAGTATATACTTTCTGAGAGAATACATTCCAAGCCTGTGGTGGTAAGCCTTTATTGGAAACTCCAGTGGACAAACGTCTGGAGGTTTCCAGAGTCGGATAACTGAGACCCGCCCCGAATGTTGACACTATTCTATGTGCCTGGATCTTGGCTACAAAGTGCAGACAAGCATTTATCTCTCAGTCCTAACTGCAGATGCTATGTGGTCAGTTGCCTCATGGTTCTGTCACTATGGCCTGCACCTGGCCCTTTGATGGACAGTATGCCTTCAAACACTAAGTAAAATAAATATTCCTCCTGGAAGCTACTTTCATTAATTTTTTTTTTCATTCTATCTCAGCAATGAGAAAAAGAACTACTGCAAAGTTCTACAGCATGGTATGATTTTCAAATGTAATAGATAAATTAACCGACTTATAAAAATTCAATATTCAAAGTTAAGGGCAGGAAGTATAGCTTGGTAGTAGAGTGTGGCACATATGAGGCCCAGGATTTTATTCCCAGCACTGAAAAGAAAAAAAGAAAAACAGAGGAGATTAAAAAAAAAAAACAAACTAAAATTATAATCTGCATATAATAGGTAAACAAACCACAATTCCTAATTTTACGAAGTTCTATCTTGAGGTCATTAATTTTAAAAACCCATTAAACAAACAAGCACAAGACCTTCATTTAAATACATCTTTTTTATTAAGATTTCATTGGAAAACTGTCGTCACGAAGGATACCTTCGGAAACAGAAGCATTCAGGCCCGCTTTCAGGAAGCACCCTGCAAGAAGATCGTTAATGTTCTTCCTTGTAGGCTGGCTTCCAACAGCTCCAGAAGGCAGTGCCGAGCGCTAGCTCAATAGTATGTGGCGAAGGGATTATAAGCAGGGATTCCAAAACCAACCCAGACATGTCTTCCTCCTCAGAGCTACAGCTGCTTCGCTAAACCGAACGTTTGCTGCACCTCGCCTTTGGACCCGTTCCCCTTCACGCCGTTTGCTTGCGGCACACAGATGAACCCTTTACTGTTCAGTCAACGCAATGCCACCATCTCTGGATTTGTGACAGTAAACCGCAGCATAGTTCCTGTCCTCACAGAGCTCAAAAAACAAACAAAAAACAAACAAACAAACAAAAAACAAAACAAAAAACCCCAACTTTTTCTTTACCCAATTTAAGAAAAAAAGTGCTAAATTTTAGCTCTTTATATTTAAGAAAACATGACAAAATATAATTGAGATAATTCTAAAAAAAAAAATCAGCTAATCGATAAATTATAAACCTACTTGTAGAAGCTTTCCACCTATATGACTTCCTCCCACAAAGTAACCGAAAGTCTAATAATATCTTAGTAAAAGCTATAATAATAGAGTCTTTCAACAGCAGTTTTTGCTATGAAAGTAAAGGAGTTAATCTCTTAATAAGAAGCCAAATATACTCTCTACTGGAGTTCGAGCCTTTGGAAAAGATATCTTAAATTATTCTTAAAATTAAACAAAAAAATTGAGTATTATAATATACCAATGCGTTGTCTCTCAATATATGGCCATTTAGAAACCCAAGAGATAAAGTTGCCCTACAGTGTATCTTATAAGTGATCACAATTATTAAATCTATTAACCAAAAATTTTAAATTAAGAGATCTTCACCATTTTCTAGACTTTTCACAAATTTAGCTCAATATCCTACTTGTTACCGATTATTTTCATCAGTATTAACCATATAATTATTATGTGTAGGCATTAGGTCTATAATCCAAAAACGAGAAATAAATTCAAGCTAAAACCATCTGACCAAGGCAAACTCAAACTTAATCAGCCATTCCCAGTTGCTGTCGAAAAGCATACTGAAGCGTCTTCATGATTCATCAATTAAAATATTTAAGGTTATCTTCTCTGATGTAATGCATACTGTCTTGTGGCATAAGAGTATTGTTTCCATTTATATGTTAGGAAAGCAAGTCAAGATGTCCACTTTGTAAATTGCAAGGTATTTCCTAGTCAAATCAATGCTTCTACACCGTCAACTTAAACATATGTCGTTTACAAATTAAATAATCACTGCACCTTCAAACTCTTGCATTGCCTGTGTGCAATTCTGTTCCTATCAAAAGGTTTAGCAAAACAAGCTTAAACACATAAAGAGAGGAAAGCCGACAAAAAAGAAGAGATGTTTCTAGTGGCTAAAAGGTCGTTCATGAATGATATCATTTAAATAGTAAGTAGCTATGTTTGTTTCTTAAGTTTTCAAGATATATTCCATCAGTAAGGTATTCAAAACTGAGTCTACTCATCCATGTAGATAAGAGTTAGAAGAAAAAAACCCCTCTAACTAGCAATAAAATACACTGTAAAAATAGCTAAGTGAAAATTAAAATCCAAGTTAGGGAGTTAGCTTCTCCTCCCATATTAAATCCTTCCTTTCATCCAAATGAAAGATATGATTAGTAATCACATGTTCAAATATTCTACAAATACAAAGTACAAAACTTTTCTTTTAAAAAACGGAAAATGTTGCATTAAGCACTTTATTCAAATATTCAAATTAAATAAAAATACTTTCCCTAACAGAAACTTAGATCAAGGATAAACTGTGCCCGTGAGTTCCAAATGGGACTGCGTCTGTAATTGTGTTATGCCGCTCCCAACAATTGGGAAAATGAGAGTTTACCAATTAAATTTACAAATGTCAATGGATGTTTGTACAACTGAACAACTAATAAACCAATCACATCGATTACTGAACATAAAGACTTAGCTAATGTGAACATCAAGAAAAAATGTAAATAGAATCTCGGGGAACATTTTGTATAGTAAAGGGTAAGGTCAGAATGAGTCGAATTAAAGTACCTATTCTAGCTAGGTATTAATTAGTCAGTCACAGGGCAGGTCGTAAATGTTGAGATCGGATGAGCTTTCTTTTCACCATTATTCTAGTTCATCATCCGCAAGTGCAAGAGAAGGTGTCAGAGTACGGAAGCTAGGGGGCATGCTGTAGCTAGGGGAAAAGAAAAATGGGAAAGGTGCAATGGATGCTGCATAGTTGAATAATTATCTGGGTGGCACAATGGGCGAGTCCTGCCGACATCAGAGCCCAGCGAGCGTCTCCCTAACTCTGCCCGAGGAACCTCCCCACTTCCAGGCATCAGAAGAGCCGGCACCCTCTCTGCCTTCTCTTCCAAACAGGAATATAAAAGGGATGCCCGCACTCGCTTTACCGTTGTCGTGCACAGGGAGCCGCGGCGCAAAGACCCGCGGCCAGAGCTCGCTTTTCAGAGCCGCTGGCACGCCAGGCGAGCCGGGGGGCTCCGCGACCGGCTGCAGCCTTCGCTGGCGCCGAAGCACGAGGGCGGAGCGGCGGGATCGGAGCCCCGAACCCCGCGCCGTGGGTGAGAGCCGCAGCTGCTGCACCCAGAGCAGCCTCGTGCCGGTCCCCGCGCCCGAGATCCCGCGCCTCGTCCTCCACGCGCAGCCCGGACTGCTGGGCGGCGGGCGCGGGGGAGCCCGGGATGGGGGCGGGGGCGGCGCGCCCATCCATCGCTGCCGCCGCTGCAGACCCGGGCTCCTCCACACGCCCCTCTCGGCTCCGGCCGGTGGAGAACAGTTCCCTCGTCAGGACCCCGGGAAGGGGGGGGAAAAAAAGGACAAAATCCTGAGAGACTCGTGCTCACCGCGAAACCGTGGGGGGCTCGCGCCGTACCCCTTCTACATGCTTCGGCGGCTGCCGCCGGTCCCGCTCCGCGCTGGGACGCCACCAGGAGCCCCCTCGGGAGCGTCGGGCTGCCGGATGGAAGCCGAGCCGGGCACGGGCTGAGGCGCCGGGCCGCCGGGAATGCCGCCGGGGGCGCCCACTGCTCGCCCGAGCCGCGGTGCGCGCGACGCGCGAGCGAACAACACCGCGAGCCGCCGCTGCCCTGCGCCGCCCCCTCCCCGCGCGACGCTCCACAACCGGGCGCGGGGACCCCGCGCCTGCAGCAGGGGGAGCCGCGGGGAGCTCTCCGCCTGGCCTCACGACCTTCCCCCGGAGCTGCGCCAGACGGGTCCCGGGTCTCTGAACCTAGGATTCGCTCTCTCCCCTCGAGTCCTGCAGGGCGTACGGCGACATGGTGGGTATAGCGAGCATCCACCCACTTACCGGTCCGTGGGCTGGAGGACGGCGCTTCCCCTTGTCCTGAGGCTCTGTGGTATTGCCCAATCCGCACTTTGGGGGAGGGGGCCGGAGAGAACGGTGCGGGCTAGGGAATGAGGGAAGATGACATCCAATTGAATGAAGCATCCTCTTGGGGGCGGGGTCGAAGGCAGATCCCCCTTCTGCCTGGCTCCGCCCCCTCGCTCCAAACTACATTTCCCATGGTGCCGCGAGCTCCTCGCCGCACAGTACGCCGGGAGTGAAGAACCTCGAGGCTTCAAACACATCTCAGGACTGGGTCTTTAATCAACGAGGTCCTGAAAGTTACAAATAGTTGTAATCCCTTGTGCTTCTTTAGATAAATGTTTGTGAATCTCAAGCTCTGATACAGTTAGCGTAATAATAATTAAGGTTTTTTTGAGAAGTTATCAATGATTTGTTTTCAAAGGAGGTAAATATCGTGTTCCATGACAATCTGTCAGGACCTGGGAGACGCTGCTTCTTCCGCCCTGGCCTGGCCATAGCAGAGAGTATCTGTTGCAGTCATGTCGGCTGCGATTGCAGCTCTAGCTGCTTCGTATGGCTCGGGTTCGGGCTCGGAATCGGACTCGGACAGTGAGGGCAGTCGGTGTCCGCTGCCAGCCGCGGACTCTCTCATGCACTTGACCAAATCGCCTTCAGCCAAGCCCTCTCTGACCGTGGCGGTGGACTCGGCTCCGGAGGTGGCAGTTAAGGTAAGTGTTTTGGACACTAATGAGTTCAGGAATTGCTTTCAGCTCATCTCCGGTTAGAGGCTGGTCTACCTCGGTGCTGAGAAGTAAGTAATTAGCGTTTACATCTCTTCCTACATCCTTCCTGAGGATTGGAAGTTCAGAGCAGCTCTCCACTATCCCCCTGTCCTTCGTGCCTCCGTCGGATACAAGTAGCCCACGAGAGGAGGAAAGTTTGGATTCGTAGACTAAGATGTAGCCTTGTTAGAGCAGATGTAAATTCCGAACATGGATAGTATTGGATCAAGACTTTCAAACTAGAATTTGGGCCCTCACTAGAAGTGAGCCGTGGCCAAGCAGCACTGTTTCGTTTTTGAGGAACTCGGTACGAATCCTGGCTTCACCACTTGCGAATTACACAACGTTCTTTTGTACAGTTGTGCAATGAAGATAGCTGTATAAAAACATATTTATTGGGAGGTTATTGTAAAGATTGAGTGAAATTATATGGTAAAGGTTATAGCACAGAGCCTGATATCTAGTGAAAGCGATGCATATTAGCTATTGTGATTCTCAGTGTTAATACGATGAGTGAGAAAAGACAGAAACTTAAGGAAGTAGCATGCACGAACCCAACCAAGGACGCCGATAAAGGGCTAAACCCAGCTGTATAGTTCTCTATGGAGCATGGAACATCCAGTTATAAGAGGATTAAAGCCACAAAGGTCAACCAACCAGGACATCTTTGCCATAATAGTGCATACTAGACTCAGTCTAGTGGGTGAAGCAACCCATTGAATGTGGACAAAGTAGTTACAGATTGGATTGAACACGGGGAGGGGGGGATTAACCACAACAAAGAATAAGGTAGAAATGTGATTTTTTTTTTCTTAGATTGCTCAGACAAGTCCTCTCTTAAAAAATAAAATAAAAAGTCAATTCAAAGAAAGGCCACTTTAGCTAAAGCAAGAGTTTCCAAACTTAGGAGAAGACTTGGTGTGTCTTGAGCCCTCTGAGAGCATCAATCTGTGGGAATGATCAGCTCAAAGAGTGTGAAGAGAGAAACGACAAAGATTTCTGACTGAGATCTCCCTGGGTCTTGTTTGTGTCTTAAGTCATTTATGAAATTTAATTTTTTTTATAAGGACATCCGGCACGAAGGACGCTGGGAAGAGTCTCTGTAGAACACAACAGAGCTGTGCCAGCCTGGGGCTTTGCAGCTGCCTTCTCGGTGTGTTCCTTAGCCACCGCAACTTGCGGCGCTGCGCACTGTTCCCAGCTTTGTCACAGGGTACCCCTCCCCCCCCCACACACCGCTGCCACCACCAACCCCTACCCCACCTCAGTGCAATCTAGCCTTGGCTTCTTGATTAACTACTTGGTGGAAATGGTGTCCCAGGCCTTTTGCAGTCATGAGATGGTTCTGCCATCTGAACTAAATCTCTGCATCAAATAACTCTTACAATTCCCTTCTCTCTATTCATTTTCTTTTTCCCTATGACGTCCACTGAGCTGTCCTCAGCCCTCAGGTTCCCTGTTCTGCCAGCCCGGCCAGCATTAAGATTCCTAGGTCTTGCCGGGCGTGGTGGCGCACGCCTTTAATCCCAGCACTTGGGAGGCAGAGGCAGGCGGATTTCTGAGTTTGAGGCCAGCCAGGTCTACAGAGTGAGTTCCAGGACAGCCAGCACTACACAGAGAAACCCTGTCTCGAAAAACCAAAAAAAAAGATTCCTAGGTCTAGGCTGTTGTTTCAAGTATCCCTCCACATAGTCTCACATATGTTTAACAGCATTATATACTTCCGGTGGCTCACAGGTGACCCCTGTGAAGAGGTTAACAGAGGCGGGAATCAAGATTCCTGTATTGTTCATATCCTCCTCTAGCACTTAGCCACACGGCCCCTTGGATACACAACGTAAGAGCTCTGAGCCCATTCTTACACATCCTTCAAGTATGTTTATCAATTTTCAAAAATGCAAAGGGATTTTAGCTGTAACAATTACATACTGATTAAATAACAGCTGTCCTAGTAAACCCCTGTCTTAAACTCTGTGCCAGCTTTCTTAATTTTTTTTTTAAAATGTCATCCAGGATGGCTCCTGGGCCTTCTGTGTGGTGGACTGAAAGCTTAAGTGTCTTTCTCTCTAGTGCGCGTTTGTATTCCCCATTTTGATTCATCCATGACCTGCTCATTGGCCCACGGCACAGAACAGAAAGCTCATCGTTTTCCTTCTCCTCAGCACCCCCCTAGCTAATTAGTTATTCAGCTGGTACCTCCCCTTCATTGTTTTTTGTTTTGTTTTTGCTGGTTGGTTGGTTTTGATTTTTTTCCCCCCAACTCAATTTCTTTCTCTCTCTTTTCCTTAGTACAACCTTCATAGCATTCTTCTTTCCTCTGGGAATTATTCTTGATTTCTTCAGCCTTTGCTTTAGAGTGACAGCTACTTTTCCCCACTGTGACTGAGTGATGTTTATCAAATGTCTCTTTTCTTCTGTGGTTGCCACTGTTTAGTTCAGATTCTCATTTCTTTTAAAACAAGAATAACTTTTGTGTACTTCTTTCTTCTAGCCGCACACCCACGTCTTTCCTACACAGTACATCGAGACTGTTCCTTCCTAAATTCAGAACTCATATCACATCCCCGTCCAAAAGCATTGTGTTGTCTGTTAGATAAGCACTGCAAGCTTTATGCAGCTTGTTAGGCCTGCCATCCTCCCCTGCCGAGCGATCGTAAAGCCCCACAAGTATAGCAATTTCCTTCTCAAGATTCCCCTGCCTCTCTCAGAGATCCAAACCTGTGGTCGCCCAGCCTCAGGGTCCTTGTTTCTTCTAGATCTGTGTCTCTTTGTCATAGCCCAGGGCCATCACTTCAACCTCATTTCTAAGTTCGTTTCTGGGGCCCAGAGAGTGTTCTGTCTCCAGTGCCTTGTACACAAAAGAAAACCTGAAAGAAGAGGTCTTGACCAAGTGCAGACATTGAGAATCAGATTTGGAGTTGAGCAGGCACTGGCTGGGCTGAAGCTGTCTTCCCAGCTTGTTTGCTTCAGTCTCTAATGGTTCAGTAAGTAAAGAAATGCGTTAGAACCTCTCTCGGAGATACCAGAGGTGCGTCCAGAGCTGGGTCAGCCCCCCAGCTGCGTGGGCTCTGCAGGAGATGAGCAGTAGGCACCAGAGAAGAAAAGAGCCTGTGCAGTAAAGGTGATTGCAAGTGATTAGAAAAGTATCAAGGAAAGGATTGTGAGGCAAATACCTGTGTCTGTGTGGCTGATTCCCTTGTGAGTGAGAGTATTTGGCCAAAAATAAATGTGTGCCCTGTTGTGTTACCCTTTTGAGGGGTGGGGGTGCAATGTTACAGCACCCTCGTGGAGGCCAGCGGCAACTTAGTCCTTGTCTCCCTAGTCCACCAGTCTGCGAGCTCTAGGGTCCATGGGAAAGTTGTCTCAGAAGTAAAGTGAGGCATGGCTGAGGAAGACCCGTGACGTCAAACACACACACACACACACACACACACACACACACACACAGATAGATACACACAGATTAAATGTTTAAAAAACAACTGATCATGTACATGGAGATTCGCAAACCTCAATAAAGGACCAAATTACAAGTATTATTTATACTGTTGACCTCATATATTCTGTCAAGTCTTTCTTGTTGATGTTCATTTCTTTTTAATCAACACTGTAAGGCTGTAAATACCATTATTATTTTGTTAGTACAAAATAATATCTGTGGGCTAAATTGTGCTCATAATCTGGAGTTTGCCAACCCCTGTGCTAGACCACAGAATAACACTCAGTAACCCAGGTCCCGTGACACAACAGTCTCTGACCTTAATGTGTCTACATTAAAGACTAGGCACAAAAGGATAAGTTTGCACATAGCTATAAGCTTGCCTTTGAGCCAGAGTCAAATACGACAGATGTGTTGCGTTGTTTGTTTGCAGACAGGACTCGGGTATCCCAGGCTGACCTCAGACTCACTAGGAAGCCAAGGGTGGCCTTGAACTTCTGATCCCAAGGGCTGAGATTATAGACTTACACCACCATTCCATCCATACCAAGACTTTGAGTGTGCTAAGGAAACAGTCCGTTTCCTGAGCTGCATCCTCTGTCCATTAAATACTAAAAATATATATATATTAAACGAAAAAATAAGGAAGACACTATAAAACCAGTGTTTTATAAACCACTATAAAAACAGCCACCTCAGTGTTTTTAAAGTATACTTTTGTACGTATAAGACTGTTACTGTCCTGCTATAGATGTAGTAGAAAGGCAGAAAGCGTACCAGGCATCCATGCTTCTAGATTGCTTTTTTAGTCAGTGTTCTTTTTGTCTGCTGTCAAGTACAGATGATACACCCAGTTTCCTAAAGTGGTTACCCTAGAAACTGCATGTCTGAGTTACTCAGTAGCTTCAGCTTCTAAAGCAGTACAAGCCTACTTCAGTGCATCTCCCGTCCCCACCTTTTTGGGATAGATTTGTTTGGTATGTGTGCACACGTCCACACAGACAGACACGAATGACAGGCTTTCTTGCATCTTATCTGCAAAGATGTCTGCTCTCTGTCATAGTGCTTTCCTTGGGCTGCCCTTTAATAGGGCTGCTGGTGAGTACACTTCTAGTTTGTCTTCACAGCAGTGCTCACTCTTGGGGGATATTTTACTAGGTTTAGTTTATTAGCTGAGAATTTCTCTCAGCTCACTTAAGATGTTTTATCTTACTGATAATGGGCTGTCTTTCTAGTGAATCTAGTTTTCCTTGAAAGTGAATTTTTTTTCTTTTTTTCTGACAGCTTATAGGTAGATATCCACCCCTCCCCCCTTTATTTAATATGAGGTTTTGTTGTTTTTTCCTATGAAATAAGTTTGTGGATTTCTTTTTATTTTCCACTGAGAACTCTGTTGAGCTTCTTTAGCAGGTAGATTTCTTTGGAGTGTGGGTCGTTCAGCATTGTGGGACGTTCACAGTTCTCCTCGCTGTGTATCACTTTAGCCCCATTCTCCTCTGATTCTGAACTTCCTCTGTAAGTGAAGCAATGATTGGACGTCATGGTGTTGTTGTTGTTGCTGTTGAACTTTTGATACAGAATTGTCCTATTTGCGTGCTAGAAATTACTGCCGTGTGTTACAGTGGGCTAGGTCTCATGGCACAGATCTGTAATTCCCACACCTGAAGCCAAGGTAGAAGGATCCTGAGCTGAGGGTCAGCCAGACAGAGACAAAACCAAGGACGTGATAAGCCTCACTGGACTGCAAGATCATCTGGCCTGCGTGCAGACTCACTCGGGAGGCAGGGGCAGCTCTCAAATAACAACAGCGAAAGTATTTATTAACTTACTTTGTAGTAAGTTTAAATAAATAAATTAAAAACAATCCTTTCAGACAGTGACTGTTACCTTCCCCCCAGTGATCCTTGTTTAGCATAGCCACGCTGAGTACAACGCCGAGTCTGCCTCTTGCATCTGTAGCAGAACTTGGATTTGCTGCCTCGCTCGGAGATCCGCGTCTCCAGATTGGTATTCTTCTTCTTCTTCATCACCTATCAATCTCTTAATTTTGGGAATTTTAGTCATTTCTAATTCCTGAAGAAAAAATGTCATGAATTGATAGGAACTCCGTGATAGTGACTAAAATGTCTGATGTTTTTACAGTTTACATAGTTTTTTCATGCCTGATTTCTTACCTGTATACCAGAAGAAATGGGGAAAGGCCCCAACAGCGGCTGGTGTAGTCTCAAACTTAAGTCAGCAGTTAGCTGTGCACATTTATTTGACCCTTCAGTTACTGTACGCTTGCTTTCTGTGGCTGATTGAAGCTGCATCAGGCTCCTTTGCAAGCGTGTGGTAGTTCCACGTGCGTGCCCTGCTGGCCGTGCGCTCCTCCTGGGCTCCAAGGAGCTGTGCTGCTGCTCACGTTTATCTGGGTAACTCTTCAGTGACCACCTTTCTCTGGAGGCTCGTTCAGTTCATTCTCTAACTTTAGCCGGAGTGAGAAGGGATGATCTCTTGTTTATTTGTTACCATTGTTGTTATAAAAAATTGATTTTTTTAAAATTGCACTTTCTGTTTAAAAGTTGTTGTTATACCATACTCTGTTCAAAATAATTAAAGTTAAGAATCTTCTAAATACTCTTAATTGGGAAGCTCTGGCAACCCATATATTACCAGTGCTGCAAACCGTCTCTACTATATAAAGTCCAGTGAGGACCTAGGAATGCAGCATTAGGTTCTTTTAGATAGCATCTTCAAGGGGTTGACTAGTAAGAGGCAATAATAGTATTTAAGTTTGGTTTTGTTCAGTTTGTGCAATGTTCCTTTCTTCACAGTAAAGGGTTTGACATTGTGTTCAGGCTCCAGTGTTAGCTTTGATACACATGACCAAAAGCAACTTTAGGAGGAAAGAGTTTATTTCATTCACAGTTCCATATATCAGTTTATCACCAAACAATCAGCGAAGGCAGGCACTCACACGGGGCAGGAACCTGGCGGCAGGAGCTGATGCAGAGGCCATGGAGGGTGCTGCTGACTGGCTTGTGCCTTTGGCTTGCTCAGCCTGCTCTCTCACCACCAGCCCAGGGATGGCCCCACCCATAATGGGCTGGACCCTCCCCCATGGATCCCTAATTAAGAAATTGCCTTACAGCCTGATCTTCTCGAGGCATTGACCCAGGGAGGCTCCCTTCTCTCTGTTGATGATAGCTTGTGTCAAGTTGACAAATATCAGAACAGATCTAAAACAATTGTATCCTTAGTTCTCCTTGCTTTTCAGCTCCCTCCCCCAGAGTCTTGATGTAAAGCTGTAAAGCATGTCCCCACTCACACCCACCATCAGAAAGTGAAACTAGTTTCCCTCCACCCAAGCTCCCTTACTAGTTGGTTATGGTCTTAACCAGAGGCACCATTATGATCTCTCTCTCTCTCTCCTCTCTCTCTTCTCTCTCTCTCTCTCTCTCTCTCTCTCTCTCTCTCTCTCTCTCTCTCTCCAGTGCTCTGGCTGCAACATTGTCACTCCATTGATTGCCTGGGTTGATTCAACTGGTCTGACTGGCTAGGCAGCTGTCCCTCTCAAAGCTGTGCCCTGGAAGGGACTTTCCCAGAATAGACCCGTCTTGGATCAAGGACAGAGGAGTATTGGGGAGAACTTCCAGACAAGTTCTCAGGGCCTGCCTGGACGTCCTCCCCCATGTGAGCTCTTCCACAGCAGAGCAAGGACTGAGGTTTGGAGTGGCAGTGGCGGCCAACGCTTAGTCTCTCAGGCCAGCGGGTCCAGCATCCCGTGACAGCAGCAACAGCTATGTAGTAGTAACGGTCAGTCACAAATTGTTGTACACATTGGATTGGTCCTGTAATTTGATTGGCTTCAGATTCTGATTCCATCTGCCTGCTTCTCAAAGCCGTGTCCCTAAACTTCTTAGAAACTCCAAAAGAAATCCATAAGAATGTAGTCTGTTTTGTCTGTCTGGGAAGCTAAGAACCCCGACTGACACACCAGATTAGTATGCAGGCTTTTTAATTTTTTTAAGTAGGAGCTGATTTCCTACTTTGCTCTCATTTTTTATTATTGTTGTTGTTTTACTTTACCTTTTTAAATGTTTGTGTTTATTGTGTATATTTGTTGCACGCAGGTCAGTGCATATTTAGAAGTTACAGGACAACTGTGGGAATCGGTTCTCTCCTGTCTTGTAGGTTCTTGGGGTCAAGCTCAGGCAGGCCCTCAGGCTCTCTTTCACCCTCTGAGCCCTAACGCTGCCCCTTCATATTTAAACCATGACTAAGGCAGCTCTTAGAATGGCAGACTTCTAACTGGGGCTGCTCACAGTTTAGAGGTTTAGTCCATTATCAACATGGTGGGAAGCATGGCCCCATCCAGGCAGACATGGTGCTGGAGAAGCCAATAGTTCTCCATCTTGATCCCCAGGCAGCAGAAGGGGACCATGTGGAGCATAGAAGACCTCCAAGCCCACCCCCACAGTGACACACTTCCTCCAACAAGGCCACACCTCCTGATAGTGCCTCTCTCCGGGCCTGTGGAGGCCAATTACATTCAAACTACGACACCTGTTATCGTTAGTTCATTGGCACGAGTGACTTCCTCTTGCTTATAACTTAACTCAGAGGACTGATAGGAAGATCATATGAAATAGGCTGGGAAAATACCTCAGTAAAGTGCTTGCCCTAACAGTCGTAAGGACCTGAGTTAGGGCCCTGATAAATACACAGAAGCCAGGAGAACACTTAGAATCAAGCACAGAGCTGGGGAAGGAGAGACAGGAGAACCCCTGGGGCTCACTGGTTGGCCACCCCAGCCTGGTTGGCAAGTTCTGAGCCAGTGTGAGACTCTTTCTCAAAATGACAGAAGCATGAGCAAGTGCTGAGAGATGAAACTGAAGGTGCCTTCGCCCCCCACCCCAGAGATCACAGGAACGGTGTATCTGCCGCCCGGCACGAGTGCCTTCGTATCGCTCAGTTCCTTTCTGTATGGCATTTTCCTATTATAGCAAGTTGTATAGGTATTGCATTGTCTTTCCTTTCCACTAAAGACAGGCAACTTTGTCTATTTTTGTAGGACTAGAACAGTGCCTGACACGTAACGGGCACACGGTGCACGTCTGAATGTGTGCTGCCGTGCGCTTCTTAGCACCGTAGCTATACAAGTAACTCACATGAACATTTTTGACTGCCAGCACCCCACCCATTATCCATGCCTTGTTATCTCTAAGAGCCCTCTTTTCAGAAGATGCCAATGCTTCCAGCTGAGTCCTGGCTTCTGTCCCCTCTTACCACTTCTAGGATAACCAGATCATGATTATCCCCGTGTGTTTTTTTCCTTGGCCTGAACTCATAAGCCTATCACCCAGCATCCGTGCTGTTGGGAATCCAGAAAGGCCCTCGCCACTGCCCGCCGCCATTCTCCTGTTGCCCTGTGGCTTTTCTCCTTGCCACTTCTTTCTCTCTAACACTGGGACTGGTTTTGGCTTAGATTTTTCTTAAGGGGGAAGAAAAACAATGTATTCCGGAACTCCTTCTATCTTATTGTGTGTTTGGTCAGTGTGTGTGTGTGGGGGGGGGGGAGTGTTTTTTTTTTTGTTTGTTTGTTTTTTTGTTGTTTTTTTTTTTGTTTTTTTCACTCTTGCTGTGCTGTTAGGCACATCCTCATCCACAGCTGTGCTCTTGGCATCTGGCTTCCAAGGTCCATCTCAGTTCTAGGATCACTCTGGCAGAAGATGTGCCAAATCCAGTGACTGTCAGTCAACCTTATTCTGCCTAACTTCTCTGTGGATTCACATTCTTCTTCATCTTTCAAATTTAACAAATACTTATTGACACAGGCCCCCTGCCCTGCATTCTGCAAGGCAGTAAGGGTATAAAATGTAAAGCCATGTGCAATAAATAATACACCATAAATTCTGTGAAAAATAAAACATTCAATTCAAGACTTCGGGCTAAAAAAGACAGTTTTCCTCCCTGCAGTAAGAGGAGGGAATGGGTCAAGGGAAATGAGAAGGTGACTTATCATATTACAAAGGCAATGCCCGTGGTACAGGGCAGTAACAGTGCGGGGATGCCCTTGATGAGGGGCAGTTAAAAAGTGCGGGATGTCCTTGATGAGGGGCGGTAACAGTATGGGAGGCAGAGAAGGCATCAAAATACTTGCTGTTTTTGTAAAAAACATCCTTTAGTGTAGTATGGCAGAAGTGAGGTGTGTGATCCTTAGGTCCTCTCAACCTGCGCAAAGCCACACAGTCTCACTGAGATCAGTCATCTAAAATGATTAACAATAATAAAAAAAAAACAATAGCAATAGTAAGATGAGATAAAATAATAAAAATAATATAAAAACAAGCCAGAATAAGACAAAACAAACAGGAAAAAGGAAAAAAGCATGGGTAACATACAGACCCAGAGACACACTTTCACACACACAGAAATCCCATAAAAATAAGATCAGAAAACACACACACACACACACACACACACACACACACAAAAGACCTGTAAGGTTTAAAAAAAAAAAAAAAGCAAGCCCAGACAAAGCATTATGAGACGAGGGAAGGTTTAAAAAAAAAAAAAAAAAAGCAAGCCCAGACAAAGCATTATGAGACGAGGGACATTTAATTTGTTATGCCATTGACTTCATTTTGGGTTGGCCATCTACTGTGGGGCATGATGGCTGCCCTTAAAAGTGGTTTGTGTACCTAGTGGCTCCACTAGAGAAAACGGTGTTTTATGTGTAGGTGGTTATCAGTTGGAACGAGCTTCTTGGTCCGGGATGGGTGCTCATGCCCGTGTCTCCCCTCTGCCCTGGGAGCTCATCTGGGCTTAGACTGTGCCGGCCCTGTGCGCACTGCCAGGGTCTTTATATGTTCATCTGTGCATCTGTCCTGTTGTGTCTGGAAGGCCTGTTTCCTTGATGTCTTCTATCCTCACTGGCTTACTATCTCTGTCTTTCTTTCTTCACTTCCTCAGAATGCCCTGAGCCCTGGGGGCAGGGGTTTGACGCCCCATTTAGGATCGAGTGTTCCAAGGTCTCTCACTCTGTACAGCCGTGGGTCTCTGCTTGTTCCAAAAGGAAGCATCTCTGATGACGACTGAGCAGGACACTGGTCTACGAGGAGAGCGGGATGTCATTGCATTACTTTAGCAGAACAGTGTTTGGTTTTCTCTCAGGTTTGTGGCCTCTCTGGTCTCAGGTTCTCGGCCATCCAAGCAGTGTCAGGCCTGGGTTCCGTCTCATAGCGTGAGTGGGCCTTACAGCCGAGCAGAGTGTGGTTGGTTAGCCCACAGCGCTTGTGCTGCTGCTGCACACTTGCGTCAGGCAGCGCCATGTAAGTGGAAGGATTAGCAGCTAGATGGGCGTGGACCCTCCTCCATGGGCGCATTCACTGCGCCTAGCAGTGCCATGCACATGAGTCATTAGGGGTGAAGGCGCTAGTCGGCACCAGCTCGCCCTCTCCCTGTCCAGGGAGTTCTGTAGGTGTAGGGCCTTTCCATCTGTTTGTGGAGAGCAACCAGTAGCCTTGGCAGTAGCCTGGGTTGTTTGGAGGTTTCCATGAGGCCCCTTTCACCAACAACTTGATTAGGTGTACTTCATTCCTGCCACTGGAGGTGTCATTTAGTGGCCAGAGATGTCTAGAGTTTTATTTATAGCTACATCCATTTACCTGTGAATTTTATGGTTATGCTTTTTTTGATTGCTGAGTAATATTCTATTGTGTAAATGTACCATTTTTTAAAATCCATTCATCTGTTGTCAGTCATCTAGTCTGTTCCCAATTTCTGGCTGTTATAAATAGTGAGCAGGGGTCTCTGTAACAGGTTGTAGAGACATTTGCATATATGTTCAAGAGTGGCCCAGCTGCATGTTGAGGTAGATAGATCCCCAGCCCCCTGAGGAACAACCACCAGTGTCTACGATGTTTGCACTGCCACCAGCAACGCGAAAGTATTAGCATCCTCGCCAGCAAGAGCTATTTGTTGTATTGATCTTGGCTGTTCTGACTGATGTAAGACAAAAATCTCAGAGTATTTTGATTTGCATTTCTCTGATGACCGAGGATATTTAACATTTCTCTAAGTATGTCTTCCCCATTTGTTTCCTCTTCTGTGGATTCTCTGTTTAGATCTATACCCCGATTTTTAATTGGGCCATTTGTTTTGTCTTGATGCCCTCTGTCAGATGTGTAGCTGGTAAGGATCTTTTCCCATGTTGTAGGCCACTGCTCTGTCCCACTGATGATGCCTCAGCCATGCAGAAGCTCGTCAGTTTCATGACATCCCACGGATTAATTGTTCTTAGTGCCTGTGCTAATGGTGCTCTGTTCCCCACTTCCTCTTCCAGTCAGATTCAGTGTATCTGGTCTGACATTGAAGTCTTTGGCCCATTTAGAGTTGGGTTTTGGGCAGGATGGTATGCATGGATGTTTATATTCCTTTACATGCAGCCATCCGGTTGACCAGTTGTGGAAGATGCTGCCTCTCTCCCCTCCCGAAGTGTGTATTTTTGGCTTCTAAAAATAAACACGGGTGTCTGGACATGCGTCTTGGTATTCAATTTGGTTACATTGATCAACATGTTTCTGTGTTCCTGTCGGTGCTGTTCTGTAGTATGACTTAAAATCAAGGATGCTGACACCTCTAACATTTCTTTTATTATTCAGAATTGTTTTTTAGCTATCCTGGGTATTTTGTTTCCACATGACTCTGAAAATTGTCCTTTCAATTTTTGTGAAGAATTGTGTTGGAATTTTGATGGGGATTGCCTTGAATCTGTAGATTGCTTCTGATAGGATGGTGTACTGGCTGGTTTTGTGTGTCAACTTGACACAGGCTGGAGTTATCACAGTGAAAGGAGCTTCAGTTGGGGAAGTGCCTCCATGAGATCCAGCTGTGAGGCATTTTCTCAATTAGTGATCAAGGGGAGAGGGCCCATTGTGGGTGGGGCCATCTCTGGGCTGGTATTCTTGGGTTCTATAAGAGAGCAGGCTGAGCAAGCCAGGGGAAGCAAGCCAGTAAGAAACATCCCTCCATGGCCTCCGTATCAGCTCCTGCTTCCTGACTTGCTTGAGTTCCAGTCCTGACTTCCTTTGGTGATGAACAGCAGCATGAAAGTGTAAGCTGAATAAACCCTTTCCTCCCCAACTTGCTTCTTGGTCATGTTTGTACAGGAATAGAAACCCTGACTAAGACAAGTTGGTACCAGGGACTGGGGCATTGCTGTGATAGGCATGACCATGCTTTTGTTTGGAAGAATGTGGATTTGGGGACTTTGGATTTGGAAAGCCTTGAAATGCTTTAAGTGGGGCTTAATGGGCCAGCCTAGTAGGAATATGGAAGACAGTGGTGCTGAGGGTCATTTGAACTGTGTAGGCCTGATGGCCCAAGAGGTTTCAGTGGAGAAGAACTTTAATATGTGGCTGAGAGACTGTTTTGGTGAAAAACTTGGCTACTTTTTGCCATTGTCTGAAGAGACTGCCTAAGGCTAAGGAAAAGAGATTTATATTAATTGCATCTCCAAGGAAGTCTCAAAAAAACCCAACAAAGACTTTGTTCTCTAGTTAAGTCTGATGAAGAGAATTTTGAACAAACATAGCAAGCTGAGAAAGGAAAAGTACAAAATATATAGTTTGAGTATTAAAGGGACTCCAGAAAGTGAAATGGAGCTGAATTCAAGGATATTAAATTGAATTAAGGGAGTGGTGACCTTGGGGCAAGATTTCACCCAGCTAAATTTACTTCCTGGCAAGGTAGTACAAGCCTTTAATTCCTGGAGGCAAAGATCTCTGAGTTCAAGGCCATCCTAGAACAAAGCAAATTCTAGGTGAAGAAAAACCTAAATCCAGGCTTGGTGGACCACACCTTTAATCCCAGTGTTTAGGAGACCGGCATGCAGATCTCTAGAGTTCAAAGTCATTCTATGGAGCAAGATTCAAGACTGCCAATTTAGGCAGTGAAGGAGCTGGGAAAAAGGAAGTTAGTGATAACGTAATAGAACAAGAGGACCAATGTTCCAGCTCCTGCAAGCAGCAGAACTCAGCAGCTTCAGCCATGTGTCTCTGGCTTTATATTCAAGAGAAGGAGACTACTGGTACAATTGATGCTGGTTAGCTGGAGCTAAGAAGTTAGTGGTGATTAACAAAAGACCAGCATCACTGAGGTGAAATCTTCTGGAAAGTGTTTTCTGAGAGCACAAAGAAGCTGTATTCCAGAGATAGCCAAGGTTGTACCTCATGCTGCAGCTGTACTTGGTAACGTGTAAGAATCATCCAGGTGGTACTGGTTTTGAAGGCATGAAGGCATCATGAAGAACAGCTGAGGCTTGGCACTGTGAGAGGCCATGGAAGGCCATTGGTGAAAGTGTACCCTCAGTTGTAATTGACAGTCCAGAACTGAAGGGGTCATGCAAAGGGGTTGAGGCTTGGTACCATGAAGAGAGCCTATGAGAGACTTTGGTGAAGCATAGTTGCAGTGGAAGACCGACCCTACTAGCATATTGGAAATGCCAGTACCATGGGATGACCACCAAGAACAGCAGTGGCAACAGAGTGGATCAACCTGAACTTAGAGTGCTATAGAGGACAGAGCTGGAAAAGTGACACCAGCTCTTTGGAGATACACAGAGGATCATGTGTGGATCTCAGACATTGGAACAAGAAGCTGTGAAGCTGAAATTGACTTGGGGACCCCAAGATGTTAAAGATGCCAGAGCCACAGGATGCCTGTCAAGGCAAGCTGCTAACAGGGAGTGGAACAAGCCTAGGAGAAAGAACCTTGTTGAAGTCAACAAAGATGAAAAAGGAGTTGGATATCTGAAGACTGCTTTGCCATCAGACGTGGAGATGCAGAGTTTGAACTTTGCCCAGCTGGTTTCTTTCTTGGCGGATTACAGTTAAATGATTGGATGAATCTCAAAAGAGACCTTGAACTTTCGACTTTTAGCACTGTTGAGACTGCTATAGACTACAGCGACTTTTGAAGTTGGACTAAATGTATTTTGCATTATGCTGCGTTTAAGTATGGCCCCCATAGACTCATGTTTGAACTAGCCTGTGGGGGCCAGGGAGTGGAATTTGATGGTTCGCATATGATTGGCCCAGGGAGTGACCCTATTAGGAGGTGTAGCCTTGTTGGAGTTTATGTGTCGTTGTGGGTGTGGGCTTAAGACCCTCACCCTAGTTGCCTGGAAGTCAGTCTTCTAGCAGCCTTCAGATGAAGATGTAGAACTCTCAGCTCCTCCTGCGCCATATCTGCCTGGATGCTGCCATGTTTCTGCCTTGCCAGCCCCAGTTAAATGTTGTCTTTTATAAAACTCGCATTGGTCATGGTGTCTGTTCACAGCAGTGAGACCCTAAGGCAGATGGCCCCTTTTTTTTTTTTGGTTTACTATGTGAGTGCTACTGCCCATGAGTATGGGGTCTTTCCATTTTCTGAATCTTTATTGTCTTAAAGCTTTATTATACGTCTTTCCCTGGCTAGGTTGGAGCTACCCCACGATTTTTATTGAGGCTGTTGTGAAACAGGTATTATTACCCTGACTTCTTTTCTCCATCTGTGTCATTTGTACACAGAAAGCCTGACTGATTTTTGCGTGTTATTTTCGCATCCTGCTACTTTGCTGAAAGCGTGGTGGCGTTTTTTTTTTTTCGAGTCACTTGAGTGGACAGTTGTATCATCTGCAGCTAGAGGCACATTGCTGCCTTCCCCTCCTGTGTGTGTCCCCTCTGCCCGCTGTGGCTCTCATTGCTCAAGCTCAGACCTCAGCTCTGGACTGAGTAGGTGTAGAAGGGGCGCACAGGCTTCTTGATTCCTGATGCTAGTGGAATTGCTCTGCGTTTCTCTCTCTTTGGGTTGGTGCTGGCTATGGGCGTGCTGTAAATTGTCGTTATCGTGTTGAGGCATGTCCCTTGCCGCCTTCATTTCTCCTGGACTTTCATCCTGAGGGGGTGTTGGATTTTGTCAAAGGTTGTTTCTACGCTGAGTGGGCTGATGATGTGACTTTTGTCTTTCAGCCTGTTTATGTGTTGAATCACATCTATTGATTTACATGTGTTGAACCATTCTGCATCTCTGTGATGAAGCCTACTTAATCACGGTAGATGAACTTCTTAATATGTTCTTATATTTGGTTTGCAAGTACTTTATTGAGAATTTTTTTGCATGTGTGTTCAGTAAGGGAAATTAGTCTGCTAATCCCTTTCTTTGTTGGGCCTTTATGTGGTTTAGGTATCAGGGTAATTGCCGTCTCCTTAAAAGAATGTTTAGTGTTTTGGTTACTACATGGCATGAGGAGTTTCTTCTCTGGTCCAGTCTATTTGGTGTTCTGTGTGCTCTGAATGCCTTAATAAGTGCCTCCTCCTTCAGGTTAAGGAAATTTTCATCTATGGTTTTGTTGAAAAATTGCCCATGCCTTTAACCTGAATTTCTTCTCCTTCCTCTATTCCCGTTATTCATAATTTAGTCTCTCAGTGTTCTAGATTCCTGGATGTTTAACATCTTCTTTGGCTGAGGTGTCCGTTTCTTTTCTCTTGTCTCTAGGATCCGAGAATCTCCCTTCTCCGGTCTCCTATTGGTGAGACTCACCTCTGAGGTTTTAGGCTGACTTCCTAAATTTTCCATTTCCAGTTTTACCTCAATTCAGATTTTCTTCAGTGATTCTATTTCTTCCTTAAGGACCTCAAGCATGTTCCTGGCAGCTGTTCAGAGGGTCTCACCTTGTGCCTCAGCTGCAGCGAATTTCTTAGGCCTGCGCGGTGTGCTTGCCGGGCTCTGGCACAGACGTATTTTCCTGGCTCGTTTTGATTGTGTTTTAGATCTGGACTGCTATTCTGGGTTTGGAAAGATAGTGATCCTAGGTGTTGATGTTGGCATATAATGATCAACATTAAATGTACAGGCCAGAGAAAGACTAGTAAGAGCTGCAAGGGAAGACCGTGTGACTTACAAGTCAGACCTATTGGAATTCACCTGACTTCTCACTGGAGGCTGGGTGGGTGCTCCATCCATCCCTTGTGTTCTGGGTTTTAGGACAGTGTGGTGGCTGTGGAATGTCTGGTAGGCAGTGTTTCCGAGCTCTTTTCTCGTGGCCACTGTGGGTCCTGGGTAAAAGGCGGCTCTAGATATTGGGGGCTAACAAGAAGGAATGATGGGCCAGCAGTGAGGGCTGAGAAGGCGCACTGCTGAGAGGGAGCACTGCAGGAGGAGAGCTGAGAGGGAGCACTGCAGGGGGAGAGCTGAGAGGGAGCACTGCAGGGGGAGAACTGAGAGGGAGCACTGCAGGGGGAGAACCGAGACAGAGCATTCACTGGAGAGGGAGAGCTGCAAGGGAGCACTTCAGGAGGGGAGCTGAGAGGGAACACTCACTGGAGAGTAGCTGAGAGGGAGCACTGCAGGAGGAGAGCTGAGTCTCCCAGGAAGTTCAGCAGTGTCCCCACAGAGTAGAGGTAAAGCAGGAGGCGGGGCCGCAGCAGGTAGCGGCTGTGGGGCTGAGATGAGTCTGGGGACACAGAACCGGAGGACAGGAAGGACTGTGAACATAGTCTACCTGGTCCCCAGGCTGCAGAGGACAGTGAGCTAGAGAGCGCCTCTGGGTTGGCTTCGGACACAGCGTTGGTGTGAGGAAGCTAGCACTTCTCATCTGGAGTGTCTGGGCAGGGTTAACTTAGTAAAGCTAGTGTGTTGAAAAAGGAAGGCCTGTATTTTATATCTGAAATTGTATATATTACATGTACTTTTACTCTTGATTCTTATAGCTATTAGTGCTGTAATACTAAAGTAATAGCTGTAAAAGCAGTGTTTAAAGTGCTGGTGTTCCTAAACTACAGCAAAGTTGTAATGCTCATTGGCTTTCTTTTAGGAAGATCTGGAGACTGGAGTTCACCTTGACCCTGCTGTCAAAGAAGTTCAATATAATCCTACCTATGAGACCATGTTTGCTCCCGAGGTAAGAACGCATGCCATGAGTTCTCCCTGACGATGAGCATTTAAATTAGACAGAGGTAGATAAATGGCTGTATGTGGTGGCCATTCTTGGTTGTCAACCTGACGGTATCTGGAATGAGCTACAATCCAGAAATGGAGGTCCCCCCTGTGATCCAGATGTGGAAGCAGGAAGACACGGGTTTGATCTGAATCGACAAACCCCTTAATCCAGATCTCAAGGCACACACACCTTTAGTCTGGGCCCTCCCTTCTGCTGGAGGCCTGCGTGTACACACACACACACACACACACACACACACACACAGTAGGAGAAGGGGAGAGGGAAGGGGTGCTCTCTGCTGCCTGCTCCCACCCATACGCCAGCACTTCCACTGGAGCCTACCTTGGAAGGCCACCAACACCCACCTGTGGGACCGGGCAGCCATGAGAGCCTCACACCGGTTGTCCATCACAGCTGGCCACTGTTGGCCTAGTTGGCCTGTAGCATGGAAATCATTGCAGTGCTCCACATATATGTATGTATTCTGTAAATGTGTGTGTGTGTGTGTGTGTATGTGTATACACACATATAAATAGAGAGAGACAGAGAGAGAAAGAGAGAGAGACAGAGAGAGGGAGAGAGGAGAGATTCATTCCATAGGTTTTGTGACTCTAGAGACTCCTGACAGGGTTGAATTTTTAAAATATTTCTCATGAAACTATACTACTATAAATTTTAGGAAATGTATCTTTCTAGTCTCTAAAACCTATATAGTTTTTATGAAAATCCTTTTAAAAAAATTCACTGACTGTATTTCTGCCTGCATGCAAAGGACTGATTGTACTGCAGTGTCTTTGGAAAAGGGGATCTGGAAATATAATTCTTCGCTGTGGACTTGAAATCCTCCTCAGTGTTAATAAGGGAATAGTATAATTAACCACAAAGAAAAGTGGCATATTAACATTAGTACATAGCATATTCTGAAACAGCGCAGCTGCCTCTCCAGCGCCATGCTCACACCCTGCTGGAAACAGTGGCAGCGGCTGAAGGAAGTGATGTTCCCTTCTCTCGCTTGTTACAAATTAGGAGTAACGTAAACATCCGGAAGGAATGAGGAAAACATTCCTCGTGTCCACTTGACGTCTTTGAACACTGTCCATTAAGGCGAGGTTATATAAAAATCAAAATGGAGCCAGGCGGGGGTGCCGCACGCCTTTAATGCCAGCACTAGGGAGGCAGAGGCAGGCGGATTTCTGAGTTCGAGGCCAGCCTGATCTACAGAGTGAGTTCCAGGACAGCCAGGGCCACACAGAGAAACCCTGTCTCAAAAAACATAATAATAATAATAATAATAATAATAACAACAACAACAACAACAACAACCTGTCTCAAAAACATAATAATAATAATAATAATAATAATAACAACAACAACAACAACAATAATAATAAAGTAAAAATGGAAAAAGCATTTCATTGGTTGACAAAAAGCTAGAAAATAGTCATTATAAGTCACACACCCCACCCCTGCCCAAAAAGACTTGACTAGCAGAATCTTTAAGATGCATCTTAAAGGCAGATATGGGGACTATAGCTTACTGAGTCTTGGTAGAAGAGGGGTGGGTGCTGTTGATAGTTTTCTTTGTGTGGTGTACAGACACATGGGCTTCCCAGGAGATGCCATGCTTCCCCCAGGTTCCCACCTGATGGAATGAACGATCGCCATTGTCATGTGTGCCACAGCCAGTGTCGTGGTGCTGGCATCAGACAGCCCTGCAGCTGTTCTGGAGAAGCCTGGCACACTGGGTGCTCGGAGACGTGTGCCCTCCACACCTTGTCCTCCCAAGCTCTGCCAGCGTCTGCTCTTCCTGAGTCACACCTCAGCTGGCCCTTCGGAGAGCACTGGCGTGTGTGCTTCGTGCTTCCTGCAGGTGAAGGGGGCCTCCGTAAAGCAGCGCTGAGAAAGCTCAAAAGCCATGTGGCATATAGCATTTTGATTTTGCTCATTTTCTACAAGGTCTACTTTTTCTAAGTTATTATACTATTGCTGTATAATTGTATTTTTTAATTTCCAACCTAAAGACTAAATGTTGTTTAATTGAGTTTGTGATGATGCTGGCAAGTCAACCGTCTAGTCGTCATGTCTGTCCTTCCTCAGCTAAGGAGCCTGCACTGACTAAGCTCGCTCCACTAGGAGCGCCACTCAGGTCAGAGTTTAAGAAAGGAGTGATCCTTAGGAGCAGAGCTAGAATCTCTATTCTCTATATTGAAATATATTAAATATTTAATATATTACATAGCAGATATTAATATATATTAGATATTTCTCTAACTAAAATTATTTCTCTAAAAATAATTATGAAAATGATTACCAAGGAGACATCATCTGTGCTCTAACAGGTGTGAGCTTTGTGCTTTGTGACTAGAGTCTAAATCACTTGGCAGAGTCTGGAAAGGTGTCACCAGGACCTCTGCCAGGTTCAGTTCAAGTCCCTAAATGTTGAGGATCCACTGTTAGAAACAATTCAGAATCCCTCTCCTCAGCCTAGTATTTGACAGGATGCACTGTGTGTTGTCTTAAACAGAGACTAGACTGTCTCCTCTAGCCTCTAAATTACAGTTCACGTTCACAGGTGTAAGGAGGCTCTACATCTGGTTGGAGAAACAGAGATATTTCTCTATAAAATTCATATTTGAAGTGGACAGTGGACAATACTGTCCTGGTTTAGACAGTGAAATTTGGAATGAGACTGTGTATTAGCAGTTGTAAGACCGTGGGTTTTGTTTTTTGTTTGTTTGGTAGGTTGGCTTTGGGATTTTTGTAGTTAAAATAAGGTAATGTCTACTTTGCTGAGCCATGAGAACACATGAGTTAATGCACAGTGTGCCTGGGATCATTGGCACAGAGTAGGCATTTAACAAATGGATGCTTGTGTTTGTCTATCAATGGCATTGATGATTGGGAAGAATACGGGCGGAAAGCAAGGGCTGGAGGCGGAGTACTCCCGTCAGCGCTGTTGTGATGCAAGGCGAGTCTTCAATGGAGCCGTGACAGCATCAAAAATTGAATTTTTAGGACAAGATGTCTGTTTTGGGCGTGATTGATAGAAAAAGTACAGAAAAGATATTAATGGATGAGAGAAACTACCACCTAGTTTTGTCATACACATGTACAATCTAAGGTGCAGACATACTGCTGCTGCTTGTACTTATTAAATCTATGAAGCAAGTGTTCTTCACCCTGTTTTTGAAGAACAGAAACTAAGTCTCTGATTATTCTGCCACCAGGTAATGTTTTTTGGGACTCAGGACTAGGTCACTGTTAATTATCCATCAATAACTGGAAGAAGCATTTGAAGGCCCCTGTGTAATCTGCATGGTACAGTCCTATGACTTTTCTAATTCTGAAAATTAACCAAATTGCTCCAAATTGTGAAATATCAGTCCTCCATTTCAACCAAACAGCTTTTCCTAGATGGTCTGCTTATTGATACAGAATCATTTGCTCAAATTATTGACTAAGTTAAAAATACAATAGACAGTGTTTTAGACCAGCAGCTTTCTTCCTTGCACTTGGCCCTGTTTTAGCTTCCTAGAGGTAAGTTATTTATTAGTTGTTTCTCTTATTCTCCAGATGTAATTGTCATTCAGGAGGCTTGCTGCTGAATCAGCTCATCCTTTCTGGTTTTCTCCTGACCGCTAGCCAGCTGGCTCAGCTCCCTGTTCTGGCCCAAACTCCTCTCCAAGCAGACGAATTCAAACTGGTTCTCCTCCTGCGATGCTCTCTTAAGCTGCCTCTCTGCTGTCTGTTCTGAGAGCTGAGGGTGTCCTGTCTCTGACTCATTCTGTCAAATCTTTCTGTTTCATCAGATGTCTGCCCCTCAGACGTCCTTGCAAAAAAGACTGCTTCCTTCTACAAACTAACTACTAAGGGTGTTTATAGCAGCCAGAGGGTGTGTATCGAAGCCTGAGGGATTAAAGGTGTGTTGTTCCAGCTGGATCACACAGACCTAGAAGGTCTTCAGATGTGGTCCCTTGCAAAAGCAGCCACGTTGCTGGGTTAAAATTCCTCTACAGTTAGTTTCTTTGAAATCATTTTGAATTCACTGGACTCAGGAAGAATTCCAGATCCCTTAACCCGGCTCTACTTTTAGGGGGAGTGTGAGGGAGTGTGTGCGAGAGCCAGCGCGTGTGCGAGTGTGTACATGTGTGTGTAAATTCAGAGAACAAATACTAGTTGCTATTAAGCCGGGCGTGGTGGCACACGCCTGTAATCCTAGCACTTGGGAGGCAGAGGCAGGCGGATTTCTGAGTTAGAGGCCAGCCTGGTCTACAGAGTGAGTTCCAGGACAGCCAGGACTACACAGAAACCCTGTCTCGAAAAACCAAAAAAAAAAAAAAATAATAATAATAATAATCGCTGCTTAAATATTAATGCTTGAGAAATACTGTTGCTTCCCATTTCTGAGAAGATTGAGCCCGAGGTTCTCAGCAGCGACAGTGAAGTGCTCTGTGTAAGTAACACTCAGAATTCACTCTCGTCTCACAGAATTATTCTGCCAAAAAAAAAAAAAAAAAAAACCTGTCAGAATCTTTTCATGATTTGTAGAAATAATTCGGTACATAAATTCCTTTTGCTTTAAAATAATGTTTATAAGTTTTAGACATTAATGACACCATGAATATTAATGAAAAATCTAGCAATAGCTACAGTATTAGTTCTTACCACTGTGGATTTTCCTTGTATATATAAACTAATAGTTGTGATTTCATGTAAACTGTTTTTACCAGTATACATTTTCTTAATCCCAGTGATGCTGAGATCCCAAGTCCCTGAAGACTTCTGAGAATCTCAACTTCTGAGAACCTCTTATTTCTGTTTTGGTGGTGGTGATGGGTAGTGATGGTGGTGGGTGGTGGTGGTGATGGTGGTGGTGGTGGTTGTGTTTTGGGGCAGGAGTTTTCTGGATAGCCTTGGCTGTCCTGGAACTCTCTATATTCCAGTCTGGTCTTGAACTCAGATCCAACTGTCTTTCCTCCCCCACCCCCGCCCCCCACCCACCTACCCCCACCCCCAAATACTGGGCTTAAAGGATAGCACCACCGCAGCCCGGCTCAGAACCTCCTCCTCTTCTTTTTTTTTTTTTTTTTTTTTTTGGTTTTTCGAGACAGGGTTTCTCTGTGTAGTCCTGGCTGTCCTGGAACTCACTCTGTAGTCCAGGCTGGCCTCGAACTCAGAAATCCGCCTGCCTCTGCCTCCCAAGTGCTGGGATTACAGGCGTGCGCCACCACGCCCGGCAGAACCTCTTCTTAGTAATAAGCAGATCTCTGCAACTTATGTGAGCATCTTCACTATTTCTTCCACTCTACATAAATCACCACTTTACACGTTCAAAAGGTCAGGCCTCTTCTCTTAGAAGCCATTGTCGTTCAGAAAGCGCCACAGCTGTCTTGAGCTCCTCCCTCCTCTCACTGGAACTAACCCTTGGCCAGCAGCACCCACAGGTCCCTGCTGCTCTTGGTTCTCCCTCACTGTCCCTTCTGCTTCCGCCTGTTTGATGGCTATTTTTGGTTGTCAACTGACTACATCTGGAATTAACTGAAAGTCGAGCAGCCGAGTACACCTGCCAGGGATTTTTTTTTTCTTGAATAAATTATTTGAGGCGATAAGATCCACCTTTACTCTGGTCCACACCTTCTAGTGGCAGTCTGTTTAAAGGACATAAAGACGGAAACCTGCTCTCTGCCTGCTTGCCCTGGCCCTTGTGTCAAGTCCGTTCATCCCCTGGCATTGGAATGAATCTTCCTTGGGATTCTGGTGTGTACTGGAGACCAGTTGAGACATCTAGCCTAGTGGAATAAACAACTATCGGGTTCTTGGGCTGCCCATTGGTAGACAACCATTGTTGAAGTAGTTTGTCCACAGCCTGTAAGCCATTCTAAAATACATATAAATAAATAATATTATATCTTAGGATATATATCCTAGATATAGTCACTTGTGTTTTGTTCCTCTAGAGAACCCTGACTAATAAAGCATGCAGTTTTCAGTTTCACATACTAGTGAGATCATATAGCATTTGTCTTTCTGGGCCAGGCTTCTCCTGTTTAGCATAATATCCTCTGGGTTAGTCTATGTTGTCACAAGTGACATTTTTCTAAGGTTTCATTGTTTTCTACTCTGCATATATACATTTTCTTCTCTTGTTTTGTTTGAGGGGATGGTTACTTGGGGGTATCACTGGGTAGCCCTGGCTAGCCAGAACTCACTACTTAGATTAGAGAAGCCCCAAGCTTGCAATCTTTCTGCCTCTGCCTCCTGACTGCCTGGCTTACCTGCTTTTCTTTTTTGCACGTCCTAGTCAGTGGGCACTTAAGGTGAGTCCACACTTTGATTGACCGTTGTACATAATCCTGCCGTGCGCGTGGGCATGGACGTGCCATTCATTTCCTTTAGTGTGTACCCTGAAACAGCCTGCTAGATCAAGTGACAGTTCTAGGTTTCAACTTTGAGGACCCTCCGTGTTGTGCCCGTAGGATCCGGTACTAATGTA
The DNA here is from genome assembly GCA_964023405.1 of Apodemus agrarius. Lineage (NCBI taxonomy): Eukaryota > Metazoa > Chordata > Mammalia > Rodentia > Muridae > Apodemus > Apodemus agrarius. The sequence continues at coordinate 44,973,496 of OZ030025.1, read as the reverse complement.
CACTCCCACCCACAACGGGCATGAATCACTACTGTCTTCTGTTCTTACCAACACTCATTGGTTTTTGACTTTTTGATAAAGAGCTGTTCTCACAGAGGTGAAGTGCTTCTTCACTGAGATGTTAATTTAGGTTTCTCTGATTACTGATGATGAACATTTTTCATCCACCTACTGGTTATGTCGCCCTTTTAAAATGGCTGTGATGGTCCTTTGTCTGTTTTCATTACTTACTTGTTTTCTTGCTATTGATCCATTTGAAATCTCTATATTTGGGATAGTAACCCCTTATCAGTATATGGTTTGCAGCTATGAATAGTTTCATGCTTACATTTAAACGTTATATAGGGAGATTACAATTGCAACTAACTATAGTTTACTCCAATATAATTTTAATGAAAAACTTACTTCTCATAGTTAATTAACTTGACATGTATTATGTATTCATGTACAGATGCTTGTTATGCCTTTACTAGTATATTGGTATAAATTGCAGTAAGTCACTTGAATATGCTAACTCTTTTTTTTATTCGATATATTCTTTATTTATATTTCAAATGATATCCCCTTCCCTGGAACTCCCCTCCCCAAAAGTACCATAAGCCCTCTTCCCTCCCCCTGTTTCCCAATCCACCCCTCCCCACTTCCCTGTCCTGGTATTCCCCTACACTGCTGCACTGAGCCTTTCCAGGACCAGGGGCCTCTCCTCTCCTTGGGCATCATTTGATATGTGAATTGTCTTGGGTATTCCAAGCTTCTAAGCTAATAACCGTTTATCAGTGAATGCATACCATGAGTGTTCTTCTGAGACTGGGTTACCTCACTTAGGATGATGTTCTCCAGTTCCATCCATTTGTCTAAGAATTTCATGAATTCATTGTTTCTAGTGGCTAAATAGTACTCCATTGTGTATATATACCACATTTTTTGTATCCATTCCTCCATTGAGGGACATCTGGGTTCTTTCCAGCTTCTGGCTATTATAAATAGGGCTGCTATGAACATAGTGGAGCATGTATTCTCATTACAAGCTGGAGAGTCCTCTGGGTATATGCCCAGGAGTGGTATAGCTGGGTCCTCCGGAAGTATCATTCCCAGTTTTCTAAGGAACCACCAGACCGATTTCCAGAGTGGTAGTACCAGCTTGCAACCCCACCAGCAGTGGAGAAGTGTTCTTCTTTCTCCACATCCTCCCCAGCACCTGTTTTCTCCTGAGTTTTTGATCTTAGTCATTCTGACCATGTGGTTTTTTCCTTGAATTTGTTTATGTAGTGGATTACATTGATAGATTTGCGTATATTGAACCATCCCTGCATCCCTGGGATGAAGCCTACTTGATCATGGTGAATGATCATTTTGATGTGTTCTTGGATTCAGTTGGCAAGAATTTTATTGAGTATTTTTGCATCGATATTCTTAAGGGAAATTGGTCTAAAGTTCTCTTTGTTGGATCTTTGTGTGGTTTTGGTATCAGCGAAATTGCAGCTTCATAGAACGAGTTGGGTAGTGTTCCTTCTGTTTCTATTTTGTGGAATAGTTTGAAGAGTATTGGTGTTTGGTCTTCCTTAAAGGTCTGATAGAAGTCTGCACTAAAACCATCTGGTCGTAATGCTTTTTTTTTGATTGGGAGACTGTCCGTGACCACTTCTATTTCTTTAGGGGTTATGCGACCATTAAATGGTCTATCTGATCCTGATTAAACTTTGGTAGTTGGTATCTGTCTAGGAAATTTTCCATTTCATCCAGATTTTCCAGTTGTGTTGAGTATAAGCTTTTGTAGTAGGATCTGATGATTTTTTGAATATCCTCCATTTCTATTGTTATATCTCCCTTTTCTGATTTTGTTAATTTGGATACTGTCTTTTTGCCGTTTGGTTAGTCTGGCTAGAGGTTTATCTATCTTGTTGATTTTCTCCAAGAACCAGCTCCTGGTTTTGTGGATTCTTTGTATAGTTCTTTTTGTTTCTACTTGGTTGATTTCAGCCTTGAGTTTGATTTTCTCCCTTCTACTACTCTTGGGTGTTGTATTAGTCTGGGTTTTCTAGAGTCACAGAACGTATGGGCAGTCTTTATGTAGTTAGGGAATTTGTCGATGACTTACAGTCTGTAGTCCAACTCCCCAACAGTAGTCAGCAGCAGCTGTGGATGAAAGTCCAAAGATTTTGCAGTTGATCAGTCCCACGAGGCAAGCCGGCAAGAAAGAATCAGTCTTCCTTCTTTCAATGTCCTTATATATGTTTCCAGTAGAGGGTGTAGCCCAGATTAAAGGTGTGTGTATCCATGCCTTTAATCCCAGATGATCTTGAACTAGAATCCATAGCAATAATCTGGGATTAAAGGTGTATGTCTCCATGCCTTTAATCCCAGATGATCTTGAACTGGAATCCATAGCCACCATGCTTCAAGATCTCCATGCTAAGTCCAGGTCAGAAACTTATATCTCTGAGCCTCCAGATTAGGATCATAGGTGAGCCTTCCAATTCTAGATTGTAGTTCATTCCAGATATAGTCAAGTTGACAACCAGGAATAGCCACTACAGGTATATTAGCTTCTTTCTGTTCTAAAGCTTTCAGGTGTGCTATTAAGCTGCTTGTGTATGCTCTAACTTCTTTTTGGAGGCACTCAGAGCTATGAGTTTTCCTCTTAGCACTGCTTTCATTGTGTCCCATAAATTTGGGTATGTTGTGCCTTCGTTTTCATTAAATTCTAAAAAGGTTTTGATTTCTTTCCTTATTTCTTCCCTGACCAAGGTATCATTGAGTAGAGCATTGTTCAGTTCCATGTGTATGTGGGTTTTCTGTTGTTTTTGTTGCTATTGAAAATCACCTTTACTCCATAGTGATCTGATAGGAGGTATGGAATTATTTTGATCTTCTTATATCTGTTGATGTCTGTTTTGTGACCAATTATATGGTCAGTTTTGGAGAAGGTACCATGAGGTGCTGAGAAGAAGGTATATTCTTTTGATTTAGGATGAAATGTTCTGTAGATATCTATTAAATCCATTTGGTCCAATACTTCTGTTAGTTTCACTGTGTCTCTGTTTAGTTTGTGTTTCCCTGATCTCTCCATTGATGAGAGTTGGGTGTTTAAGTCACCCACAATTATTGTGTGAGGTGCGATGTGTGCTTTAAGTTTTTAGTAAAGTTTCCTTTATGAATGCAGGTGCCGTTGTATTTGGAGCATAGATGTTCAGAATTGAGAGTTCTTCCTGGTAGATTTTTCCTTTGATGAGTATGAAGTTTCCTTCTGTGTCTTTTTTGATGACTTTTGGTTGAAAGTCTATTTTGTTGGATATTAGAATGGCTACTCCAGCTTGTTTCCTGGGACTATTTGCTTGGAAAACTGTTTTCCAGCCTTTTACTCTGAGGTAGTGTTTGTCTTTGACACTGAGATGCGTTTCCTGTATGCAGCAAAATGTTGGGTCTTGTTTACGAATCCAGTCTGTCTTATTGGGGAATTGAGTCCATTGATGTTAAGAGATATTAAGGAACAGTGATTGTTGCTTCCTGCTGTTTTTGATGTAATTTTTATGTTTGTGTGCTTATAGTCTTTTGGGTTTGTTGAAAGAAGATTACTTTCTTGTTTTCTCTTATGTGTAGTTTCCCTCCCTTTGTTGGTGTTTTCCATTCATTATCCTTTGAAGGGCTGGATTTGTGAAAAGATACTGTGCAAATTTGTTTTGTCATTAAAAGTCTTGGTTTCTCCATTAATGGTAATAGAGATTTGCTGGATACAGCAGTTTGGGTTGGCATTTGTGTTCCCTTTGGGTCTGCATGACGTCTGCCCAGGCTCTTCTGGCTTTCATAGTCTTTGCTGAGAAATCCAGTGTAATTCTGATAGGTCTACCTTTATATGTTACTTGACCTTTTTCCCTTACTGCTTTTAATATTCTTTCTTTGTTTAGTACATTTGGTGTTTTAATTATTATGTGACAGGATACATTTCTTTTATGGTCAAATCTATTTGGAGTTCTGTAGGCTTCTTGTACGTTCATGGGTATCTCTTTCTTTAGGTTACGGAAGTTTTCTTCTATAATTTTGTTGAAGACATTTACTGGCCCTTTAAGTTGGAAATCTTCACGCTCTTCTATGCCTATAATCCTTAGGTTTGGTCTTCTCATTTTGTCCTGGATTTCGTGAATATTTTGGGTCAGGAGCTTTTTGCATTTTTCATTTTCTTTGTTATTATCAATGCTTTCTATGGTATCTTCTGCATCTGAGATTCTCTCTTCTATCACTTGTACTCTGTTGTTGATGCTTGGATCCATGACTCCTGACTTCTTTCCTACGTTTTCTATGTCCCGAGTTGTCTCCCTTTATGATTTCGTTATTGTTTCTACCTCCTTCTTTAGGTCCTGGATGGCTTTAATTCCTTGACCTGTTTTGTTGTGTTTTCCCTTAGTTCTTCAAGGGTGTGTCTCCCTCTTTACTTGTGTTCGCCTGTATTTCTTTTTTCTTTTTCTTTTTTTTTCTTTTTTTGGTTTTTCGAGACAGGGTTTCTCTGTGTAGCCCTGGCTGTCCTGGAACTAGCTTTGTAGACCAGGCTGGCCTCGAACTCAGAGATCCGCCTGCCTCTGCCTCCCAAATGCTGGGATGAAAGGCGTGTGCCACCACCGCCCGGCCTCGCCTGTATTTTTTTAAGGGAGTTATTTATGTCCTTCTTGAAGCCCTCCATCAGCATCATGAGCTGTGATTTAAAATCCAAGTTTTGCTTTCCTGATGTGTTGGGGTATCCAGGACTTGCTGTTGTGGGAGAATTGGGTTCGGATGGTGCCATATTGCCTTGATTTCTGTTAGCAACATTCCTACGTTTGCCTTTCACCATCTGGTTATCTCTGGTGTTAGTTGGTCCTGCTGTCACTGGCTGGTGCTTGCCCTTCCTGTTTGCCTGCAAGCCTATTTCAGCACCCCTGGGTGACCAGCTTTCCTCTGGCACAGATTGCTGTGGTGCTGCTGAGCTCCTTGATGGGGCTCAGGTGGAATCCTGGCGGGAGTGTGTCCCAAGCGATCCTCTACTCTGGTAATCCCTGCCTACCAGTCTGCCCCTCCCCACTGTCACGGAAGCAAAGATGGTGGCGGCCTCACCTCTGAACGCGGGACTCCCTCAGGTCAGATGCTCCCAGGCAGGCTACGTGCCCAGACAGCTGTGGGGCTGCCCAGCTCCTAGGTGCAGGTGGCGCCCTGGCGGGCTGTGTCCCGCGCCATCTTTCACTCTAGTGTTCCCTGCTTACCTGGCTGAGTTGGCTGCTTGGTCACCAGAGCAAAGATGGTCGAATATTAACTCTTAAACCCGACATATGAGTTTGCTTTGCATCCGTGTGACTGTGACCAAAGTTTCTGATATAAACAGTGTGAGGGAGGGGATTTTTTGTTTTCGGGTATTTTGTTTCTATGGGTATTTTGCCTGCATGTATGGTAGTGCGCCCACGTATGTGTCTGGTACCAGTGGAGGTCAGAAGAGGCCACTGGGTTCCCTAGAACGGGAGTTACAGAGAGCTGTGAACCACCATGTGGGTGCTGGGAATCAAACCCCTGCCCTCTGTAAGAGCACACAGTGCTCCTAACCATGGAGTCATCCCTCCAGTGCCAGAAATATCTATATTTTTACTCATGATTTCAACGGCTCCATGGTCCCTTGGCACGGTGAGTGGGAGCAGAACTCATGGGGGCAGGATTGAGTGGCACAGAGGCCGGGAGGAGACCCAAGCAGGAGGCCAGGGCCGAAATTCCCTCTCGAATCTACCTGTGCCCAGGAACGTTCTGCAGCTTGGTCCCACCAAGAAAGTTTCCAGAGCCCCCTAGAGCACTGCCAGTGGGTGCCAAGTCCCCAACCCAGGAGTCTCTGTTGGGGGAAGCCTGACACTTCCTATCCAAACCCTAACACTTAGCTACTAAAACTTGAAAAGAAAAATTGCTTTTTCTTTTTATATTTTTATAAATGTTCAATATTTTTCATATACTTTTATAAACTTTTAAAAATGGCTAGTCTAGAATTAAAAGAGTTGTATATTCAGAGACCAGGACATCTGCGAAGCTTTTTCACTCACACGTAGTCTGCCTTCTAGAGTGTGTGTGTGTGTGTGTGTGTGTGTGTGTGTGTGTGTGTGTGTTACTGTGTGTCTTTAATGTCAGCTTCAATTGTTGTCAGCCGGCAGTTAGGGTGGCCTAAAGTGGTTGAACCCTCCTCTACTCCAGCTTCATTATTACCTGAAGATTGTATTGTTGTTCCCCCTCAGGTATCTATAAGACATTTAGATTTTAATACTTCTGCAGGTACAGCATTGTATGTAAAATACATGTAGCTTTAGTAAATATGTTTCTGTATAGAAATGAATATTCTTGATACTGAGGCTGGTCTGCAGTCGTGGCGTGAGTGAAGGGTCCACTTCTTGTGAAGCAGATGGTCCTTTTCTAAGTACGTAGCCCCTGAACGCTCTGGGCGGTCTCGCACACGTGCTAGGAGGGCGCCACGGGCAGCCCCTGGTGCTTCTTGAGTGGGGAGCCCCAAGCCATGCGTCTATCGTAATTCTCAGTTATCCAGAGAAGTGCTTTCAAACAAGACTGCAGTATGAACGTGTAGCTCTACAAGTGTGGACCCACGGGTGGACGGTACGTGAGCTGCCGTCTTCTCCTGTCCCAGGGGCTGACAAACAGCGCTAATCAGCCTGTGCCTGATTACACTGAACCATGTGCGGCTGGCGTGATCCCAGATAGGTCAGTCAGCCCTGGTGGATTAGAGTTGGAAATACATCGTCATTTCAGTAACCTTCATTTCCTCCCTATAACATTGCAGTTTGGACCAGAAAATCCCTTTCGAACGCAGCAAATGGCGGCCCCTAGGAATATGCTCTCTGGGTATGCGGAGCCAGCGCATATCAACGACTTCATGTTTGAACAGCAAAGAAGAACATTTGCCACATACGGTAAGATGATAAAAGCTTAAACAGTTGTAAGTTTGACTTTATTAATAGAATGAATAATGTATGCCATCGCTGATTTTTGTCTTCTGGCTCTTTAAATTTATTCATCTATCTTCAGAGAGTTGTGTGCCTTCTTGTGCTCACCTATAAATACTGAATGGAAGTGATCGCAAATATCGAGCTTTTGCTTTAAATACTCTGTGATCTCAGTACGGAACATACATCATCTGTAGTCCTAAAACCATAATGTTCTTTGTTATTGTACTTGGTAAAGAACATTTGTTACGAGATTTCCATCACATGCAGATTATTATTAAGTTGTTAATGTGTATATGTATATATATATATATATATTATGAAAAAATTAGTCGTTATCTGACATACTACTTAATTTTGTTCTGTTTCTCAAATCTTATTTCTTAAATATTTTCTCTTAATTACCAAAGCATATTAGCCAGTACAATAGCAACGAGTTCATTGTATATCTATAGCTATATTCTCGCAGTGGTGATATTTTAAGTTAACCAGAAGGAAAAGTGGCTCTGGAAAGGATTGGTCCTGTATTGTTAGGTCACGTATTACCATGGCAAGTACCAGTCACGGGGAGATGTGCATACCAACTGTGAATGTAGCCCAGCTGACAGACTGCTGGCCCGGCGGTCACCACTGATGCCCTCGGTGATGTGGTGGTGTATGCCTGAAGTCACATATTCCAAAATTATAGGCCTGAGAACTGCAGTTCAGGGTCATCCTTGGTACATAGTGAGTTTAGGCTAACCTGGGCTATGTGAGCTCCTGTCTCAAAAGCAAACAACCAACTACTATATACTAGTAAAATAACCCTAAAAGATTTCATTGACATCTCTAGTACAGTAAAATGGCTACAAATTCACTCTGTACCCATTGCTTCTAGAAAGAACCTATTGTAAGCCTACAGTGCTGTGCGACACATTAAAAACTAAGCTATAGAGACCCCGTCTTTTAAAAAATTAAATTAAATTTAAAGAGAAAAAAGGAGTCATTGAGTTTCTTGTCTCCTGGTTGGCAGCTGTGTTTTAGGGCAAAGGGTGGGGGTGCTGCGCAGTTAAGAGTACTGACTGCTCTTCCAGAGGACCTGAGTTCAATCCCCAGCACCCACATGGTGGCTCACAACCATCTGTAACTCGAGTTCCAGGGGATCCAAAGCCCTCTTGTTGCTTCTGTGGTATTAGCCACTCACATGGTGCAGAGACATGCATGTGGACAAAACATCCACACACAGAAACTGAGAACAAAAACTTAACCCATGAATTTATGCATTCTAGCATATACTAAGTGAGACTTAAAAGTTTTTGTTTTCATAGATTTTAGAAGGAACCCATACATATAATAATTTAGACAGCTTAAGTCTCCTTAAAGCAAAGCAAGATTTAATAATAATAATAATAATAATAATAATAATAATAAATTATATTGACACCCACTTTTCAAATTACGTTATAGCAAGAACAAGTATTTACAGCCATTAAGTTTGCTTTAGTTTGGGAATAGACTTATTTGAAAATAAAGAGCCTTTGTAGTATGTGCATGCCTTTAATCCCAGCTCTTGAGGGAGGCAAGTGGCTCTCTGTGAGTTCAAGGACAGCCTGATCTACATCATGAGTTCCAGGACAGCGAGAGCTATAGAGGCCCTGTCTCAATAAAATAAAAATAAAAATTAAAATAAAATAAAATAAAATATTTAAAACATTAAAATGAAAAAGGAGCCATTGAGTTTTGCCTTTCCTGGGAGGCAGCGGCGGGCTAGGGAAAGGCTGTGCTGTTGGAGGGAGGAGGGCTGAGACAGAGGATCAGTGTGCAGCTAGAGTGTCTGAAGCAGCCTGGGAGCTGAGCAGCAGATGGTCCTGCCCGGCTGGGTAGTGACTCCTGGGCTGTGTGCCTAGCCACTTAATTTCTCACTCACACACAAAGAATAAATGTAGGTTTCACGCCACTGCCCCTCGTTTGGAGAGTACTAGAGGCTGTACCTCCCTGCATCCTGTGCCACTGTTACCTGTGTGAGACAGGCCTGAGAAGATGGCACACAGATTCAGTTTTACCTGAACATCACGCCCTAGCTCTGAGGTATAGAACAAGCGTCAATCCTACCCTCTCAGTAAATGACTTGGGGTGGATTTGACTCCATAAGGCATTTTTGCCCAGGATTCCCCCTCAACAGTCTGTAGAATGCGAAGGTAGAATCTCAAGTAAATGCTGTTGGTCTCATCGTACTGGTCGTTAACATTTATTTAACCTCAGTATTAGGAACAATTAACATTTTTAAAAACTGAACTCTGTTAGGACAGTTTCTATAAGAAATCCTTGAAGTATTAGATCTCAAATTGGTTCCAGTTTTCAGTATTAAAATTTCAATTTGTGTGTTATACAGTAAGACGCCTTTTAGACTATAGCAGGGAATATTCCTATGCATAAAACCTAACACTTTGCTATTGTTTTCTTAAATAAATTTCCAAGGTAGATCAAACACTGTTTTAAACTGTGGTGCGTTATTGAGTTGCTTTCTAGAAGAACTTGCCCAATCTGTCTCACCATGTGATGCATGCGAAGTCGCTTTCACCATGAGATTTCTGTTTATATGAATGGCACTGCACGGTGTTGCAGGGGAACAGGGGGTCCTGCTCATCCGACTGTCCTTGTCCCAAGGAAAAGAACTTAGGCGTCAGCGCTCCCACAGACACCTTTCCCCACAGGAGGCGTCTGTTACTGGGTTTCAGGACCCATGGATTGTGTTTTCCTTAGTATATCAAAATAGTAAGTCTCTATTTCAGTTTGATTTTTCAAATTGAAAATGGACTACTAACGAGACGGAAGGTTTTTCTATATATTTGCAAGTCATTCTTTGTGGACTGTCTGTAATAGCTTCTTTTGATTCACCTATAATAACACTAATTTTATCATCGTGAGGGTATGATGACAAGATTAATGCCAGAAGGAAAACGTTAATAGTAACTCCACTGAAGGGCAAAGTGGGGAATGAGCTTCAGGGAGGTGCGCGAGCACGCTCCGTCAGCAGCGGAGGCGTGCCACGCTCTGAGGTGCGGACAGTAGAAAGCAGGCTGACCTGAGATCCCATCGTGGTGGGTCTCAGTCTCGTTATCTCTGGAGATCTGTGGTAGGATGTGTCTCCGTGCTCTGCTCCCCCTCGTTTGTGAAAGGAAGAGAATGTGACCGACGCATCCCGTGGGAAAGGGGTCTGTGGGAGCGCTGGTGCCTCAGTTCTTCTCCTTGGGACCAGGACGGTCGGATGAGCAGGGAACTGGTGTTCACACAGAGCAAGGATGACCAGGACCCCCTGATCCCCTGCAACACGGTGCAGTGCCATTCATATAAACAAAAATCTCATTTTCATTAACTTTGGATAGATTTTTATGCTCAAAGTGGAAGTTTGAAACTCAGACTGTAGGTCTGGATTTTGCATAAGCCTCATTAGAGAAATTCAGGCACAGGGCTGGAGAAATGGCTCAGTTAAAGGGAAAGGCTCCCAGCCACAAAATTGATGTAGAGCCGCCCACTTGTGTGTCACACCTTACCAAATGCAAGATTGCTGCGCGTAACTGTGATCCTCAGTGGTCCAAGGGAACCCAGGCAAAGAGCATCTGCTCAGGTGCATTCACGTTAGTTTTCCCCAAGCGCACCACCCAGTAAATGCCTGCTGAAGTCAGTCCTCATAGTAACCCAGCGCGCTCCCAGAAGAGAGCCAGATCAGCCTTTGCTGTGGCTCACAGTCTTTTTCTATACCAAAGATTACAAAAAAGTCTTCTATCGAAGCTCAAGTAAATTAATATACAAACGCTGTAGTTCTTAAATAACCTCACGGGCCAGGCAGCTCCTTCTCCATTGTGGGTTTTCAATGGAGTTTACTCTTTTCCGTTGGTCGTCATTCTTGAAATGGTTGTAACACTAATGTTATCATTATAACCTAACAACCTAAAGTAACTTGCATATTTGAGCCACAGTTTCAGAGGTTCTGACATCAGGTGCCGAGGGCCGTGCAGAGGAACAACAGATTGCTTTAGAACTCATGGAATGCAGCTCAGGGGCGACCATAGCCACATGGGTGGCCTCGGTGTGGCACGGCCCCGAGGACCACGTGTCCTGAGGACTTCGTGCTGCTGTGGAGTTCTGCTCGGCGTGCTGCCCTCAGATCCGCCTGATCTCAGAACTGTGTGAAATCTCTAAGGGGCTGCCAGTCCCTCCCTGGGCTGCATCTCCGGCACTCACAGTACCAATGCTTAACCTCTTCCAGGCAGTGCTGCCAGAGCAGATTATGACTCAGTCACACCCTAGAGAAGAACTTAGAGACGTAGATTGTCAGCAGGGACCACCAGCCCTGTCAGCGAAGCTGGGCTGAGATGTTTTCACTGCTGGCTCTGATGTACAGAAATCTTAGTGAACAATGTGAAGGTCACTAAAGAGCATACTCTTAGGAGTTACGCCAGCCTCGGGGACAAGGACAGCGGAGCGCTGGCTGACGTGGACTAATGGATTAATGGATGATTAATTTCTTATACCTACTTTTGCCCTTTGCTTCCTGGTATAATTTTTTTTTAAAAAATTGCTAATGAAGCCGGGCGGTGGTGGCGCACGCCTTTAATCCCAGCACTTGGGAGGCAGAGGCAGGTGGATTTCTGAGTTCGAGGCCAGCCTGGTCTACAGAGTGAGTTCCAGGACAGCCAGGGCTACACAGAGAAACCCTGTCTCGAAAAAACACCAAAAAAAAAAAAAAAAAAAAAAAAAATTGCTAATGAGTAGATATGCATTTTGAGGTTTTAGGGTAGATATGACTGGTTTTTATATAGAAGTTTAGATTTGTGATTCTTTTAAGATTCTTACAAGATTACTTTTAAAGACAAATAGTAAAATAATCTCTTCTTTCTTTGTAACCACAAATCGCTGCCTGCCAGTAAGAGAAACTGGCTGAGAAGACCACCGTGCTCGCTTACACGTTGTTAATCTATAACCAGTTGCTTGGTTATGTCTGTATGTGGTTTTTTTTTTTTTTAGAATTATTTGTTTTCTTTACCTGCACTGTGGAATGTTATTTCTTGTACAGGTATTGGAAAACATTTTTTTTTCATGACTATTTACTAGAAGGAAATTTAACATGTAATCACACCATAATCGTATACTGCTTGAAAAATTTTGCTAGGATATATAAGCTATGGAAGAAAGAATAAAATATGGGATGGTATGGCGTGGTATGGTAAAGTGTGGTATGGTATGGCTGGATTGTCTCATCCATCAACTATGTGTGTGTTTGTGTGTGTGTGTGTGTGTGTGTGTGTGTGTGTGTAAAGTTTGTGCGAAAGGGAGTTAGACCATTGCTTCTTCCATCCACCAATTGTGTGTATGCGTGTGTGTGTGTGTGTGTGTGTGTGTGTGTGTGTGAGAGAGAGAGAGAGAGAGAGAGAGAGAGAGAGAGAGAGATACATGGAGCCTGCTTTGCTCTAACCATTCTATGTGCGAATATGTACATGTCTGTCTGTAGGTTTATATACATGTATATATGTATGGATGGATGTATGGATGCATGTGTATTTGTATGTATGAAGTTATTGGACTGTCTTTCGTTTCATCTTTTCAGTGTGTGTGTGTGTGTGTGTGTGTGTGTGTGTGTACATGTGAATTTTCCCTCTTTCCTTCTCTTTATCTCCGGCCTCAAGGAGTTAAAAGAGTTCATAGTTTTTCCGCTGGCCACAGAGAGTGCCAGCCCCAGTAAATTAAGCTTTGTTCTCTCAGAAAAAAGTCTGATGAGTAGCTACTCTAGTTGCTGGCCGCCCTTGGCGGCAGCCCCTGGAGGTATCTGACTCCACCCCAGTCAGTGGTTCTAATCACCGACCCAACAGCTGCTTGCCTGGGTGTACCACCACGCTGATGCCAAAGCCAGAGTCATCAGCAATCAAGATCTCCCCTCTGGCTAAGAACATTTTAAAGGTAGAAAAAAGAGAAAACTATATACAAACGAGCTAATATCCAGATGGTTGGTTCTATTCTGGTATTGTAAGGATGATTTGAACTCCTACATCATTGGCCTGTTTTAAAGGTATACTTCATATCAAATCTCTTTGTTTCTCCAAAGAAATTCATTTCGATCTTCAACTGCAAAAATAAAAATAAATGTTAAGTCTGTCCTCCAGTACGTGCCCGTAAGTGGTGGTCTTCATGGTAGTGGCGTGGGGCTGTAGGGCACGGGCGGTGATATGGCTGGCTTTTATGAATGTGCTGTTTTGTTGTGATTTGACTGATTTATCAAAGCTTTATTGTAATAGCACACCCACTTGAGAATTCTGAGTGTGCATACTCTTTCTTTCCCGTGGTTCCCTCTGGCCGATGAAGACCACAGATTCATGCAGCTGTGTACTGAGTGACAGACTGAAGGATTGTATTCCTGTGCAGCAGAGAGCCTTCCTTCTATTACTACAGAAACAGGAGGGCTTCCTTACTGGACATATCCCCATATAATAGCCGTATCTTATATATAATTTCTTAATTCAATTTCTCTTTTAGTTTAATAATTAACCGTACCATCCATTAACAAGAAGGACCAGGACATAGCTCCTAGCTTTCTGAGCATATAACGTACCCATATTTTTAAGCTCTGAGATCATTTGAAACAAAACTTTGAATTCACAGCTCGAAAGGCTCTCGGGGCTGCAGTGGTTGTTTGTGAGATTCATCCTGGAAATACTCTTTCTCCTCTCAGGTCTTTCCTGGTCCCGCTGACATGTGGGTTAAGTCTTGTAAATGAAAACGGAACCCAGAAAGGAAAACCTAATCCTTAGAGACACTGTTTTGTTATCTGGAGGGGAAAATATGAAACGGGTGTTTGCGGGCCGTAATAGAAGGAGCGGTAAAGGGGTCAGTGATTTGTACCCTTTTGCTTTCAGGCTATGCGCTGGACCCTTCGTTAGATAATCATCAGGTGTCTGCTAAATATATTGGCTCTGTGGAAGAAGCGGAGAAGAATCAAGGTAATGAGCGGGAGGGGGCAGTCACAGGGCCTTGCAGGCGGCAGGCAGGAGGAGAGCGAGCACTCGGTTTAGCTCCTGGGATTTTTTCAGGTGAACAAGTGGAGCAACGTAGGCCAGAACGGTAGAGTTTAGAGCAGTCGCTGTTTACCGCTCCCCTGTGCCGCTGCTCCTCAGGCTGGCTGGCCGTGATTTTGAGTACCTTGCACCACACCAACCTCTACAGATTGTTATCCATACAATCAATGTATGGATAAGTTTGACGGTTGGGCTTTCTTAACAGAGAAATTGTATACTAGGTGTCTGTTAAAATAATTTTGACAAATTGCTTTAATAATAGATTTTTAATGTTGTTCAAAGCATACTTATGATCATATTCACTTAGTAATTAAAATGAGACAAACCATCGTAGCCTAAATGCCATCTTTGTTCAAAGCTCATCAGAATATTTGTTTATAAAATGCTGCTAAGATAAAATGTGATAGTTGTACAAAGATAACCTTTATTATGAAACTATCCTACGAGAATGCACGAAGTAGCATTGAAATGGAATCTGATTGCTTGTTGTAACCTAGAGCCCAGTGAACACTGCCTTGAGTTTATGTAAATGGGATTTTCTCTTTCCACCACACCCCCTTTCTTTCATTCTTTTTTTTAATTTTGTTTTTGTTTCGTTTTGTTTTTTGAGACAGGGTTTTTCTGTGTAGCTCCAGCTGTCCTGGAACTCACTCTGTAGACCAGGCTGGCCTCAAACTCAGAAATCTGCCTGTCTCTTCCTCCCAAGTGCTGGGGTCAAAGGTGTGCACCACCACCGCCCAGCTCCTTTCTTTCATTCTTACCTTGCAATTATGATGCCCAAATGCTTCCTTGAATTTAGTAGATGAAAACAGTCTGCAGCCTTCACCTACTAATGAAACCAAAATCAAACCATCAATCCTCTGTCCTTTTTAAAGCTAATGACACTGGGGGCCAGGTTCAGATTGACTTATGGAAGTGATATCAGAGTCTGTGAAACCCTGTCTAATTTGTATTATTGTATACACATGAAGTAAGGATAAATTAGTAAGCATTTGATGTTGCTTAATCCCATTTTTAAATAATAAATTAGTTTATTTTGTTTTCAGAGTTGCTGAAATCTTGCTGGGCATGATAATACATGCCTATAGTCTCAGCTAAGGCTATCCTAGGCTACATGAGACTGTGTTTCTGCAACCATTAAGAAGGTGCCTGGACTGAGCAGCTCCTCCCTCCCCCACGGCTCCCCCTGCTTCTGTCAGGAGTCTTTAAGAGACCTGGGCGAGCAAACTGCTGACACCTTTCTTCCTGTCTCCTGCCAGGCAGCACCTCTTAAATAAGAATAACTTTAATAATAATAATAATAATAATAATAATAATAATAATAGTTTCTTTTTGTCAGCTCGCATGGGTCTGTGTGGCAGAGTTAGGCATTTGGGTCTCACTGCTTAGATTTACTGTATCCATATAAGATCACATGTGCTGTATTCTGGAGAGAATCGGCGTGCTCACTCCGTTTGTTTGTGGCTAATGCAGGCTTAACTGTATTTGAAACTGGTCAAAAGAAAACAGAAAAGAGGAAAAAGTTCAAAGAAAACGATGCATCTAATATTGATGGTTTCTTGGGACCATGGGCAAAATATGTGGACGAAAAAGATGTGGCCAAGCCCTCAGAAGTAAGCTTTGATGTTTTCCTTGTCAGTTCCCGTGTGTGTCTCTACTAGTCATGTCTGTGTTGATAAATGTGAGATTTCCCTTGAGAACCCATGACTCATCAGAATTTCTCGGCCTTAGCTGACTGAAAAAATATAATAAAATTTCTTTGCTTTTCTTTGCAATATTTAAATTTGCCTTTTTTTTTTTTTTTTTTTTTTTGGTCGTATTGTCCCCTATGCTCTTTTGACTTATGTAGAATATAGAACCATTTTTTAATATAGTTACTGTTACTATTACTCAGAGGGTCCCCTGCCTGCTGCCCTTCCCACCCCTGACCTGGTTACTAGAGTCAGCCTTGCTCTCACTGGGATTGGTAGTGACTTTACTTACTAATTTACTTTTTTTTTTTTAATCCAAAATGTGTTTATTGGGAAGGTCCCCACTCATCTTGAATCAGGGCTTTCGGCGCCGCTTCCTCCGGAAGGAGCGTCCTCCTATCAGCCTTGCTTTTCCACCGTAGGCTGACAGGACAGTGGTGCAGCCAGCACAGGAGACAACCGTGTGCGCATGGCCTAAGACTGGGGCCTTTACGGCACCCTGGGCATTTCACATCCATAAAGCAGGAACCGGGGCTCCGCCCCAGGCGCTTTTCCTTGCGTTTCCTCTTCTACTGCTCTGGGGAGGGATGAGGGAGATCCTTTGCGAAAGGCATGTTCTTGTAGGGAGGTCGTCACCGCTGGAAAGGACTAATTTACTTTTAAAAATCTCAAGTTTTATCTATATTAATTTTAAAAAGATCCTTGTGAAGTTTATAAAATGAAACTTCAGAATTCTTGCCCGCCGTCTCTGAGACCTAGGGACTGTTTCAGGTTCTGAATCACAGTGACAGACAAGATCAGGACAGCTCTGCCCTTCGGAAGCTGGTTTTCCAGCTGTTATCACATCTGCTGTCTTCCTTTAGATATCAGTCCTGGACTCGTTTATTATAAATATGGATTTGCTGTTTCCCTGTCTTACCTTCCCAGCTCTCCCCCCAAAAATTGGTCTCAAATCCATAATTACTGCTTGTTTCGTTGTCTTGACAATGTAGAAGCAACTCAGCGAAAACAGGACTGTGCTCTAAACTCAGTGTCTCTGATACCTGATTTTCTGATAGCTTGTCATTTGCATGATTAGCACAACATGATAAATTTATTTCTAGGCATTCAGAGAGAGAGAGAGAGAGAGAGAGAGAGAGAGAGAGAGAGAGAATTTAGTTTAAAAATATTGTCGATCATGTGTTTAATGTCATCTCGTGATCTGTCTAGGAGGTGCTCTGTCTCTGGTTGTGGCAGAGTTGCCATTGCTGTCCTAGGAGACACGTCTGTGAACCTCATTACCAAGGGTATATGCCAGCAGTGGTGGGCATGATGAGATTTCAGGCTCTCATTTTAAAGTTCACTGCTTTGTTTTCTTAGGAAGAACAAAAGGAATTGGATGAAATCACAGCAAAGAGGCAGAAAAAAGGCAAACAGGAAGAAGAGAAACCTGGGGAGGAGAAGACAATCCTACATGGTAGTATGGTTTTCAAACATCTTTATTTTCACGAAAATCTGGTTTTTCTCACTCCATGTAATAGCAGTTGCTCACACTATTGGCCGCTGTTATGTAAGTTTTGTATTACGAACAATTTGCACTAAAGAAATCACCATAGACCTGTTTATACTACTAAAGGGAAAATGTGGCATGATTAATGATAAGCACAGAAATTTCTGTGTAAGTATCAGTGGATTTTTCAAAATGAGTAAAGAAACTTGAGTGATCCATAAGTTCTTTCCTAAAATAAAGTAGATTCCTTAGGTGGGTCAGCTACTTAATTCACTCTCAATCCAAGCCAAGTACTCGGGGATCATCATCCAGTACAGTCACTTGTAAAGAAAAAACTGTTTCCATATGAGTAGGTTAGCGACTGACTGCTAGACTTACAGATGGGCTGTAATGTTGTGTTCACTGGGAATTGTCGCAGTTAGGAAATTACGTGCTGGTGGCCAGAGCCTAATGGTTCAGTGCTGGCACGGAGTGTTGTCACATCAAGTCCTGATGCTTCAGGAGACCAAATGGTGTCACAAACTTCAGTTTTATTTCCAAGGCTTCTGGTTAGTGCTTTGGTGCAGAAAGCTCTAAGCTCTATGAGCAGAAGCTGGAAAGATGGAACCGCATGTCCACACGGATGAGATCGATGTTATTGATTTTACATAAACTAAATCTCCGTTCAATATTTAATACTGCAGGAGGTAGAGAGCATTTTAATGTTTTTCAGACTTGATCAATGTTTTGATTTTACATCACTTCTGAGAACATCACTTTGCATGAATACCTAGTACAAAATGGCAGGCCATTTGAGAAGTTGTTGGAAAATCTGTCCTAATTCCAAGCCAGAACTCATTTAGTAATTTTTAGTGAAACTCACACCAACCACTCAAATAGCAGCTTTTTTAAACCAAACAAACACAATCCAAAAGTGTACTGCCACATGTGCACATGCTAAGGAATTCAGCAGGCAGATTGAATTCATTTTCCAAAATGAAGCCATTGTGTGTCCAGAACAACATACAGCTTTGTACAGCACAAGCACCGCAGCGTGCAGCTTGTGATGCTGGTGTCATGTCTGAGCGGGCTTCTGTAAGCGGGGCTGAACGCCACCGCGTAAAGCTTGCCGTGAAACCGGGGAAAGGCAGACAAATGTGAAGGAAGCCAGGGCAGAGAGAGGGGCAGCGGGGAGAGGGGAGGCGGGGAGAGGGGAGGTAGAGAGAGAGAGGGGCGCCCACACCTGCCTCGCTTGTCTCCTTCCTTGGCCGGTTTCACCTCAGAGTCTAGATTAGAGACACAGAGACCTAAAGATGATCTTTTCTTCACTCGTAATTGAACTGCAGTGAAGTCTTTGTCACTAGAGTGTGTGGCTGAGTGAGAGCGCTGTAGATCTTATTTACGGTCTCTTACTACCTCTTGGGTATTGGGAATTCTTAACTCCTCTCTGTGTAGTGATGGAGAGAACATTCAGCCTCCTCGGCGTGCTCTCACCCAAGTCTCTCTGGACAGTAGACCTGGGAGCTCGTCACTATTTTAGGAATACAGATTCCATGACTGTAGTTTATGTTTATTTATGACTTTCTTTCAACATTTTGTTTTAGTTAAAGAAATGTATGACTACCAAGGCAGGTCCTACCTTCACATACCTCAGGATGTTGGCGTTAATCTACGGTCATCTGTGCCACCTGAAAAATGTTACCTTCCCAAGAAACAAATCCATGTGTGGTCTGGACACACAAAGGTAAGGCAGTTGAATATTGTCATTATACGGCCCGGAGAGAAGCCAGTGCGGAGCCTCTGCTGCTGGCACAGGGCAGGCAGGCAGCGGGAGGGAGCATCACAGTCGAGGTAGATGTGAACCGGCTTTGGGGGGGTCCGGTCTTCAAGGCCACCCAGGCTGGCCAGGACGTGAGCTTCATGGGTCACTGTCCATCCCCACACTGTCGCTTGTCCCTTTCCCCAAAAGTTCCTGCTGCCGTCCGCTTCCTCTTGGCCCCACATAGTGGACAGTGGGCAGATGGTACCGAGTCTGGTGCCTGTGGCTCGGGGTTATTACATGCCAGAGAGTAGCCGTTCCTTGCTGTCAGACCCAAGGTAAAGGTTAAAATAATGCAGAGCGAGATATTTGCAAATGTTAGGGGCTGCCATTCTTTGTCATCTGCCCGTTCCAGCTGTTAATTTCCAGATCTTTGCCAAGAACAGGGGACTACAGAAAAGGGAAAGAAACAGGGCGTGGGGCTGTTTGACGGCCCAGTGTGGGGAAGTGAAAATCTGAGGCCTTCACTAGCTTAGCGGCGATAAGGCCTCGTACAACACCGAGGAAGGCTAGTCTAGAACACGACAGTTGGAATAGAGGAAAATAGCAAATTGGGTTGTTCGCGCTCTGCCGCCTCGAGAGCTCGGCTTTGAGACTGTGCTGCCTTTTCTAGGGCGTCAGTGCTGTCAGGCTCTTCCCTCTGTCTGGACATTTGTTGCTGTCTTGCTCCATGGACTGTAAAATTAAGGTGAGTTTTCCTTCACCCTGAGAACACTGCAGAGCCAGTGCTTTGGTTAAGTCTGTGTGATGAATCACAAATAAATGTGTGGTTGTTAGGCAATTAGAGGCTAATTATTTTCTATTAAGCCCTTTGGGTGTAGCTATTCAGGGACTCCTTCCAAACTTGTAGATTCAGACCTGGCTCTGTGGTCCAATTGGCTAGACTCTTTTTAAAGCTCAGACAACTGATTAGGATGTAATCCAATCACTTCGGCATTGGGCACATGAATATTGAATCAGGAATAATGCATTTTTTATGGCGGTTATGGATATGTAACTGAGTGTGTGTTCCTCAGACTGGCTGAGGAGGAAGAGCTGTATGATGGAACCCTGCTTCTAGAGAAGACAGTAAACCGTCTTTATCCTTTCCCTGTGAACACTGGGACACCAACCAGCAGTGTCCGCCGCCATCTCGGCTCTTGGTGCTCTCCGGAAGGGAGCGCCGTCTAAGCCTTCCTCCCGGCCATAGTGCGGCAGGCGAAGGCAGCTGTCGCTCCTGTCAACCCGATATGAGCAGAGCGTCTTTGAAACCTTGGGTTTTAAAGAATAGTTGGTATCTTTGTGTCTCTTCTGCGTCCAGATCATTGTAGTGGCTCAATAAATACCAACCCTATAGTATTCTTGTGGCTTGGAGAGTCAGATCGTTACGGCTTTATCCTTTTTAAATATTGATGAGGACTATCCGTATATAAAGCCATTGCTTTTAACGGGAGCAGCCATTCGGGCATCTGTGATAGGAACAGTTTGTCTCTGATTAAAACGGTTCCTCAGAAAATCTCTAATTTTCTTTAACTTTCACTTTATCCGTTGAGATTACAATCTTCCCTTGGATCAAGGAACAAAATATAAAGTTGAGGATAGCTGGCATCTGTAGACACTGATTTGGAAACTGTTATGTGCAGAGGGATTATAATATCAAAGGATTGAAATTTGGACTGTTCCTGGGATGATTGTTGCTTCTTAATGTCAATAACCCTAAGACAGGCAGGCACAGGGGCAAGTTCTAACCTTAGAGGGAGCCTGCGGACAGGAAGGCCGGGGGGGGGGGGGGGGAGGGGAGTGGCAGGGAGAGGAGAGTCTGCTGAGGAAAATGAGCAGATCCAGTGGGCACACCGTGTGCTGGAACCACAGTAGCTTTGTGCTCCGCAGAGCATAAAACGTAAGAGGAAAAGAATAGCTGCGGCCCCAGGCAAGGGGGCGGGTCCCAGCGGGCCTTGCCTGGCCTGGGCAGGGCTGAGGCTTCCGTCTGGCTAGCATTAGGTGCTCAGAAATGCTTCCTATCTAAGAGCACTAGCAGCCCTGCCAGGGATGACTGTGAGGGAGACGAGCAGGACGTCGCTTTGAAACCTTTGTATCTATCTGCTTTAGATGTGCTTAGAATTGTGAGCCACGGATGTTATTTTCATAGAGATTCTATACGTGTTACCCAGAAATTATTTTTAAAGATACTTTTCAGTATTAAAGTAGTACATAACAGCAGGCCTAATAACAATTGTTTTAAAATTAGTTTGTTACAAAAGTAAAAAACTGTTCCTCATAGAAAAATACATAAAATATAGGGGGAAAACAGTGAGAAGATGGAAGTCCCCAGGTAAACTGCATGTGTAGCTAACTCGTCTGATGCTTTGGTGTAAAGACCTCCTCCATTGTAAAGAACTTGCTTGTCCATACCTGTGTCCCAGCTGTAAGACACAGACTGGCAAGCTAGGGAGCATCAGCAGTTAAATCACTGCGCCCACCGAGATGGCACACAGCTAGCCAGTGACTCTGACGAATGCGGGGGGGGGGGGGGGGCAGCACGCACTCTTGGTGTGCATGAGGTCCAGTTTCTAACGCCGTAAAGAAAACATTAATAATTTCATGTGTTTTTATTCTCTCCAGCTATGGGAAGTTTATGGAGACCGGCGCTGTCTGAGAACATTTATTGGTAATATTTCTTTTTCTCACTGCCTATAAATCTGTTTAGGAATGCTTTTGCAAGAAAAATAGCATCATCAGCAGTAATTTTACTGCCCTGATGTAAAGGAAGGTGCACAGGCGTGAGCTGAGCTGTGAGGAGTAAATCTCTCTTGGTAGGCGGGGAGGGCAGGAGAGGGGTGGAGGCTACGGGAAACCGCCACACCGGGGACCGCAGTGCGATCACGATCTGCCCGGCGATAGGGGAGGGACATGTTGGTTAAAAATAGAAGGGAGACAGAGTGTGGAGAACAGGCATGCCGCTGGCGAAAGAGGCTTCGACCTGTGACGGCCCTGAAGAGCCATTCCTAACAGCCCTTACTCGGAAGTAATGGGATTGGAAGAGTACGGAGATGGTGTGGCAGTCTGGAACATACTGTGATAGGCAAGCCCAGAAGGAAGGAAAGAAACCACACAGTTATTAGTCTCTGTTGAAAATGGTGAGAAGAGAAAATGGAATGAGATTCAGTCACAGGATGGGGGTGATACAGGGCCAGCAGGCGGGTGGGTGGGCGGCCGGTTTAGCCAGGCCGGGGACCTGAGGTGGGACTTGTTGAGTCTGAGCAGCTAGTGAGGCTGTCCACTGAGCAGGAGCCAGAGGCGAAGCTTTAAGCCGAGGTCAGGACCTAGCGGCTGGCGCGTGAGAAACGTGGTTGACAAGTGGACCGAGGAGGGACAGGCAGGCTCTGTGCCAGTGGCCTTTCCGACAGGGCTGCCTCTGTCCTTGACGCGGCTTGTTCCTTTTCCAGATTTTAACTGTACCACGTTGAAAGGCTGTGGATCACAGTGGCTCTGTTTTTAGATTAAAGTGGGAGTCTGTCCTCTCATGCTGTGCTATCCATGTGTGGGTACTCTGTGCAAATAGATACCCAGATACCATACCAGCACACAAGACTTCTAGGGAAACTGTCCCCTGTCTGCAGGGGAATAAAACGTCCCTCAGATGGGGTGGATTTGATATCCATCAGCCTCATCTGTGCCACCAGAACATTCTTGGGGGGGGGGGGGAGCTGGAGTTCTCTCCAAATCGCTGCTGGGGGAAGGGGGCGCTCCTGGCTGCTGTGCTTGTTACCATGGCATCTGCTGGGGCACCTGCCTGGCAGTGCTGCCCAGGGCTGGTTCCAGGAGACAGCCATGGCTGACAGTTTGAGCGGTGTATGTTTGTGAATTATTTGTGTCCTGGTCATAGTGAAAAGATGTGAATTTCTGCTTTGGTTTAACTGTTTTACTTTCCTCAGAACTGTGAACAGATGGATTGCTCCGGCAGGGTTGACATCTAAGAACAGTGTGCTGAAATTAATTTAGTTTCAGAATAACATCTTTCAGAAAATACAGCTAACACTATAGTTTTGCATCAATTCCTGTGAAATTAAGTAGTGATCGCCGGCATTCGCAGTTGCTGGAGGAGGGCCCCAGTTCCTGAACTTGGGGTTGGGTCACTTTGCTCTCCCCCAGCACACCAAGGAAACCGAAAGCGAGCCTCCCAAGTCTCATTAGAACTTTAGGTCTCGGTAAACCCTTGCTGGGGAGCATCAGTGTCTGTACTGCATGTTACAGAGATTCAGGACAGATTCAAAACAAGCACAGGCCTTTCCTCTCAGGTCTTGCCATAGCCTTGTGAGGCTCACCCTCCTGCCCAGCACCTTGAAGGAATGACAAGGGCCCCTCCCCCAGCCTGTCGGGCAGCCAGATGGAGCAGGGCTTCCTCCTGACCGCTGTCTAAGTACCCTCGTGGTACAGCTCCTCTCCTCACCACAGCTTCTGGCTTCCCCCTCCAGGTCACAGTAAAGCTGTGAGAGACATCTGCTTCAACACTGCGGGGACACAGTTCCTCAGTGCGGCCTACGACAGGTACCTTAAACTCTGGGACACTGAGACAGGTGAGTGCCTCTTACTCTCTGAGCTGGCCTTGCTGTGCATTTCTGTGGTTCCCGGTGAGATGACGCGTCATGCAGACACAGGTTCCCATTGGAAAGCAGCGGACGGCACCAGCGTGTTTGTAGCCTGGGGCTCATCTGTGCAAGCGGTGCTCTCCCTGGGGAGCACTGTTCTCACCTGGGTGGTTCCACTGCAAACACTGAAGGACAGACACAAACTGTTCTGGGCGCCATCTGATTGATCTCTACCGCCCACATATCCAGTATAGTGCCTTGCACAGACCAAAAGTAAGATTTAGTCCATTTGCCCAAATCGATAATGTTGATGTGAACTGCCGCCTTATGTGATTGGTCCAGTGTGGATCAGACACTTCTTCAGTGTCCCCAAGGCTAAAGGGCCACCAGCCGTCCTACAGCTCTTCAACATTGAGATGCACATGAAGTATAAGGTACACAGGTGTTTGGTGATGGTTTTTAATACAGCAAACTCATACACGTTTGTTTTAAACACACCAAGGTTAAGAGAGAACATCCAGCATGCAGCAGGGTTCTCGCACCCTTTCCTCGTCTGCACCGGTTCCCAGGAACCACAGTAACTGCGCCATCACCACAGAGCCTGTGCCTGTTCTTAACCCACACCATCTTTTCTCTCTGTTGCCAACTCATCGCTCAGCCTGACATGAGACGCCGCTTACACGTTCTGTTCTCAAATATCCCACTGCGGTGATACCATTTGGATTTGTCTCTAGAACTGATGAGATGATATTGCTTTGGGGGAAAGAAAGTCTGTGTGTGTGTCCATCCAGCTTTATTGCCTTGAGGCAGGGTTTCTCGCTGGACTGAAAGCTTACCAGTTTTGTCATACTGGCTAGCCAACAGGCTCCCGGGACTCGTGTGTTCCTTTGTCCCGGCGCTGGGTTTACAGACACGCTCGGCCATGCCTGGCTGTTGATATGATGTTGGTGATTCAAACACAATCCTCACACTAAGCCAAGCTGCCCTTCCTCAGAATCAGTGAGGACTACTCACTAGGTCTTCATGCCTCTGTCATGGCTGGGAGTCAGACTACATTTCTGTTTAATTTGACTCTTTGGTCTAGGACAGTGCATATCAAGGTTTACAAACCGCAAAGTACCTTATTGCGTCAAGTTCAATCCCGATGAAGATAAGCAGAATCTCTTTGTGGCCGGGATGTCAGATAAAAAGATCGTACAGGTAAGCCTTTTTTCGGTATGTCTGTCAGGGTTTGTGAGCTTTAGAGTGTATGCGGGAAGAGAACAGAGCGTTCGTTTTGTCTGCCACTATGCGGGTCCACTTACAAAGCAGCCTTCAGTTCAAGCATGGAGTGGGAGGAGTCTCGGTCCCGAGGTGTGTCTGGCTGGTTTTCCACGTCCTCTTACCTCTGCGTGTGCCTTCCCTCTCCCTCTCGTTGCTGCACAGTGGGACATCCGCAGTGGAGAGATCGTTCAGGAGTATGACCGGCACTTGGGGGCTGTCAACACCATTGTCTTCGTGGATGAGAACCGAAGATTCGTGAGCACCTCGGATGATAAAAGCCTGCGCGTTTGGGAATGGTGAGTTTTCATCAGACAGATGATCGGACTTAGGAAACAAGCAATTAAGACATGATCGCCAGAGCGTGATAAGGTGCAGCAGCCTTCACGTCTTCCAGCCACACTGCTTTAACGATTTAAATGCTGACAATTCGGAAATTAAAACCTAAACATTTATAACTATCCCTCACAGTCTTTGGAGAATCTCCCAAAAGTACATACATGGATTTGAACTTGGTTTGCTGCTGCTGCTGTTGTTGTTGTTTGTGCTCATGATGATTGCCACATTGTCATACCTCACATTGTTATTTTAATAGATTATATATAAATAAATTATAATTTCCTGTGCATTGGTGTAAGGGTGTCAGATCCCCTAGAGTACAAGCAGTTGTGGGCTGGTGTGAGTTCTGGGGGTTGAACCCGGGTCTTCTGGGAGAGCGGCAGTACCCAGGTGTGTGTGTGCATGTGAGCTCAGCTCATGTTTCCAGTGGTGGGTTCTAGAGATCACACCCAGGTCCTGAGGTTTGCCCAGCAGCCCTTCCCCCCACTGAGCCACCCCCCCTTGCCCCCTCCTGCTCGCTCTACTGATACCTTATTCATCTTTGAAACAACAACAACAACAAAAAAAAAAAAAAAAAAAAAAAAAAAAAACAGGGCAGGGTGCAGGGTGTTTGGCTACATGTGGTTATGTGAGAGCCACACACACGGATATCCTGGCCTCAGAACAAACCCAGGGAAATCTCCAGTGTAGTCAGCACCTTGTCTCCTTATGGCCTGCTCTGTAATCCCCATGCTGTGAGCTGCTGCATATCATCAGCTTTAAACACTGTGCTTGTTGAATAGAATCAAAATAATTGACTTTTTTCTTTTATGCAAAAAAAAAATGTTTTTCTAAAGTCAAAAAAAAATCCTTAAGCTGGTTTCATTAAGTATCTTGATATTTTATGATTTAGTTGCAAAGAAATAAGGGGTAATCTTTCTAATTATAGTCAGTTCTTGGGTGCAGCCAATTGTATTTATGATCACAAAGAACAACTCAGTGGAGACTACAGCCTTGCCAGGACGAAAGAGTGCCCCTTCCCTCCCACCTAGAAGTGACAGATTAAGAGAAAACAGGCCAACTTGCACCTCAGCCAGTGGTTTCCTCCTCAGACTGACTCCCATGGAGAGCAAGCAGGCAGAGAAGGCCTCAGTATTGTCAGGATAACTGAGGTCAGTGCAGATCGCGGGCACCTTACGCCGCCATCACTATATCCTCAAGGACACTCACTGGACTTTGTGTCTGACCTTCCTGGTTAGCTCATCCTTACTCGCTCACCGTTCCAAAACTTAGGTCTTCCTTCAGAAAAGACAATTCTTAGGCCCAGGGATTTAGCTCAGAGGGAGAGTGCTGGCCAGGAGGAACGAACGGGAGGGAGGGGGCAACGGAGGCTGTTTCTTAGAGAATCTGATGTGGGCACCGAATGTCTTTGTTTGGGTGGTTTGGTTTGGTTTGATTTGGGTGTGTATATGTGGTGTATGGACACACATGGGAGGATGTGCACATGGCCATCCACATGTATGCAGAGTCCAAAGAAGGACATCAGGTGCCGTCCTCGCTCAGTCATGCCTTGCTATTGCCTAGATGCTGGGGATTTGAACTCAGGTCCTCACACTTGCACTGCAAGCCTCTGTGTGTGTGTGTGTGTGTGTGTGTGTGTGTGTGTGTGTGTTTTGTTAACAGTTTGATTTTACATTCAGATGTTTGAGTCTTTAGTTGCTGTTTCCAGCATTGAAGGTAGAATGGTATGAAAGAAAGTGGTTAATATTGAGAAGCTATGCCAGTTAGAGGGCTTTGACACGCTTGTGTGGAATTTAATCAGTAAGGAGCTTTGAGTAAATGAAGGCAGTGATGTTAGAGGCCCCTTTCCCTCTCAGAAGTCAGCACGGGTGTGGTCACTAATGAAGACACAGTTCTAGAGCTAGTGCTTGTATATTCCAGTCACTAAGATACACATTTGATGTGAACTCTGATTTAATGTGCAAAGCAGTCTTATGTGCAGTGGGCCCTTTCTTTTTTCATATAAGGAAATAGTTAAAACAGTTAAAGTTATGTGCCTAAGGTTATATAAGGCATGAAATGGTCAACATTCAGACTGCAGGTCAGCCTGATTCTGACCCGGTGAATGGGCACTCACGGAGGCAGAGAAGGTAACTCAGATCTGCTCAGTGGAGGGCAAACCAGCCCAGGACCTGAGATCTCTCTGCTGCTCCCGAGAGAAGTGCTGGAGGCTCTGGAGGGAGGAGGAAGCCCCAAGCCCAGGGCAGCAGGTTCCCAGCACTGGGACTTTACATAAGAGGAGGTTTTCCAAACGCATGTGTCCTCTACCTCACTGTAGCATAGCACCATGACAGAAGAAGACCAGGACCCAGATCCTATTCCCCGCACCCACATGGCAGCTCAGAGCAGTCCGTGTACTCCAGTTCCAGGGGATCTGATGCCTTACCGGGTCACCAAGCACACATACAGTGCACAGACATCCATGCCAACAAGATACCCAGACACACTAAAGAAAACAGCCAAGGGAAGCTGGGCTTTCTGTAACAGTGCTGAACAGGCAAAGCTCTATCTAACATGGCTGAGAAGGAGACTTGGGGGTTATGCTAGAAGCCGGCAGCTGTGCCCTCGAATCAGCCGAAAGAACGCCGGTGGCCACGGGGCTCCTGTTCTGAGGGTTTTACTTTGTCTTTTAACCAAAGGTATTTATTTGGGTAAAATATTCTTAAAGGAATTTTACAGAAACTGGTAAATATTGCTGCATATCTTTTACTTTTATAATGCCACAGGCTTGTTAGCTTTTGATAAGTTCATTTCCAAACCAGATTATCTGAAACCAATTCCAACCTGATTATATTGAAATACTAGATCTAAGTAGAAAAATGACATTGTTTTTATGAAGTTCAATACCTAGCAGGCATTTTTGCCAGAAATAAGTTCTAAGGGTGGCCCAGATTCAGGTCTGGTTCTCAGCCTGCCTGATGCTGACACCCCTTCACTGCAGTCCCTCATGTTGTGGGGTCCCCCAACCACTTCATAACTGTAACTGCTATTGTTGTGAATTGTAATGCAAATATCTGACAAGCTAGCCCTGTGAAAGGGTCATTTGACCCCCAGGGGGCTCAACAGGTTGACAACTGCTGTTCTAGTCTAGTACTAAGACTTGTTAAAATAGGGCCCTGGAGCTGTTTTGCTGTGTCTACTAAAGATGTGAACCTAAAATAGGGTGATTCATTTAGGAAGTACTCTTACTTCACTATCTGCAAGTGATAAATCTGAGGGGGAACATGAATCCTTTTCTAAAGTGAGGCTCCTATGCTTGGGTCATTCAGAAAGACAGTTCTCACCTCACTCAGTAGTCCCGAGAGCCGATAAACGTCACTTCCGGGTTACAGCAGAAGTCTCTTTCCTCTGGACATTTGTTCCCTCTGGATGCTGGATAAATGAATAGAGAAATCCACAAGAGAATCGAAGTACGATTATTTTCCAGTTAAGCGAAGTATTGAAACTCAAATCATACCTTTACGTTGAAATCGTTCTTCGCCCTATGGTGCTCATCAGATTACACTTCCCACACATCACCCCTCAAAACATTGTTGGTCCCCTAGGAAGCAGCAATACCAAAACACCTTCAGAATTACCAAGTATCTTTTATTATAAAGAAAGAAAACAAAAAAGGTACCTAGTACATTTGGTTCTCAGTTGAGGTGAAGACGTTTGAATGTTTCATGTTCAGGCATCTTTATCGTGAAGTTTTGCTGTTCTGTATTTTGCTTTTCGCCCTGTACTGTGCGCCTTGTCAGCTGTAAATAGGCTCGATCCCGAGCACTGAGTCAGGCACTGGCTCTGTGGCCCAGGTCAGTGTCTCTGGGCAGATAGAAAGCAAGCGCAGGTCCCCGCAGCTCCGCCCGTCAGCCACGCTCACTGCCAGGGCTTTCGAACCCTCTTTGAACAGGTAAGGTTGACTGGTAGGTAAATAACGTTCCTCGGAGGCTTGCTCCAGCACCTTCTGTGGACCACAGATGAGTTCAGCATTCTAGAATATTCAGCAATATAAGGGCCAGAGTTTAATAGTCAGAAAGCAGAACCACTGACACTATTATAATTTTCATGGGAAGGCATTTGTTTAAAAAAAAAAAAAAAAAAAGCTTTTTAGTAATAAAACTCCATCCCAGAAGCTTAACGAAAAGGCAAGTCGCTTTTATTTGGGTAATTCTTCCGAACGTGCTTTTGTGAATTACTGGTTCTGATACGTATGCTGTTTTCAATTCTTAGGGATATCCCTGTGGATTTTAAGTACATAGCAGAGCCCAGCATGCACTCGATGCCCGCCGTGACTTTGTCTCCAAATGGTGAGTTGGTGCTAGAGCTTGTTTAAAATGAGCATCTAAGACACGGAATCGCTGGACCCACGAGAGCAGAGCCGGAGTCCAGCATCTGCCCGTGTGTTGCTGTCCCCGTGTGGGGGAACCTTTTCAGAATGAGGAGTAATTACTGGTTTTCATATGTGAAGCATTTCGCCCACTCTCTGTTTTGAAAAAATAAAAGAATCAGTGATTTAGAGTTAATGTTAAGGATTTCTTACAGTTGTTTTTTTGTTTCTTAGTTTTTAATAATTTTCTTTCCAACACAAATCAGGTTCAGTAAAGCACTTAATAAGTGCTTTTCTTTCAAGGGAATAGAAAATTTTGGTCTGATTCTTAAGAATGAGAAAATTTTAGCAATTTACATGTCAAAGATCTTTTAATGAAGCCTTACACCCGTATTTGGCATGGAGAAGTTAGTCCACGCAGTTTCTTTACATCTTGGGAAGTGGTAGCAGGGCGAGGCCACACAGCGTCCTCGCTGCACCTTGGGGACCCGCATGCCCAGACAGGATACGGGACTTTACTCCTCTGGCCCAGTCGGCTTGGTTGAGCCGGCATTGACCGAGCTCACATGTGGAGTCCCAGCTCCTTCGAGGCAAGTGTCTGTCTGCCTTTGAGTGCCAAGGGTCATGCCGCCCACTCGCTGCGTGGATGCACTTGGGAGTGTTAATGACGTCATTTTTTATGTGCCTAGGCCTCTTGCCTGCATGTCTGTCTGTCTGAGGGTCTCTGGAGCTGTCAGTTGGGTGCTGAGAAATGAACCCTGGTCCTCTGGAAGAGCATCCTGTGCTTATCCAGAGCTTGAGCCATCTCTCCAGCACTAATGGGATGTTCTTGTTGATGGCAGAGGCCCTTCGCCCCCTTCTCTGTGGGAGCCATTTTGCAGGGCCCAAGCTGAAAAGAAGGGGTGCAGAGGATTGTGAGAGGGAGTTACATCTCCAAAAGATTCCCTTCAGCAAAACAAAACAAAAGATCAATAGTTTTCTGTCTGATAACCCTTTGAAGTACTGGGTAACTGTGCTACAGGCATACCGACACAATCAGTCTCTCTGAGGGTGTAAAGGGAATGTTCTCAGGGGTATCTGGGTGTACAAGAGGACATGGAGGCAGAGAGTCTGCTTCCCCGCCTGCCCTTCTGTGCAGCTCAGCGACAGGTGCAGGAGCCCTGTCACTCTCAGAAAAGCAGCGCGTAGGCACCATGTGGCAGTCATATCACACCCTTGTCGTCAGGATTCAAGACTTTGTGTTGGATTTTAATCATCTGTTAGCCCTCTCCTCGCTTAGGTGTGTTCACCACTCTAGCAGACTCTGTAAACACTCTGCAGGGCCTGGGGCTTTGCCGACCCCTGGGTAGAGAAAAGCAGTGTACCTTTAAGAGACAGTTGATATGGTCTTGCTCATCCTCATTTTTAGTGCAGTTTCATTTAATAATCCTTCGTTTATCATAATAGTTGCCACAGGTCTATTCCATTCTGTAGTTCTATTGTCTGGGCTTATTATAAACTAATTCCACTTAGCATGTTTTATTAATAACTTACTTGTATTGACACTAGGCTTGGATGTTGTTTCCTTATTTTTAAAAAGTGAAAAGCTCTGCTCTGAAGAGCACTGGACGGCCGTAGGGTTGCAGTAGCGGAGTCCATTACGTTAGATAAGAGAATCCCTCTTGCCAATGGCTGGTCTATAGCACTCTACAGATGCCGCAGGAACTCACTTTTCTGACCTTATAAAGTATTTTGGAACAAAGGTGTAATGAAAGCTGATATTTTTTTAAATAAACATTTTAAAAATGTTTAAATCCTCCACTAAAATCAGCCGCTTTTGCATTTTACAGGGAAATGGCTAGCATGCCAGTCAATGGATAACCAAATCTTAATCTTTGGAGCACAGAACCGATTCAGATTAAATAAGAAGAAGATTTTTAAGGGTCACATGGTAGCCGGCTATGCTTGCCAGGTCGACTTCTCCCCAGACATGAGGTGAGTGAGGTCATGTTCACGCACGTGGGGAGAGTGCACTTCACGGATCGCTGTGGCTTGTGAAATTGCATGTGTAACCTTTGAAAAGGGCAGACATAAAGGCAAGAGTGAGTTGTAAAAATTAGACAGGCTTTCCCGTGGGGTCCCGTGTCCCGTGGCCACCTAGTAAGCCCTGTGTGCGTCACCGTGACGCTTCTCTCTCCGCGGCTCCACGTCGCTGTGGCCGAGCAGATTCCAGGAGGGCTCTGCATCACGGTTGAACAGAGCTCGCCTCACCTGCAGAGCTGTCCACCGGAAACATGAGTGCAGCCTTCAGATATTTCTAGGTCACAATTCACTTCTCAACTCTTGGGTAAAAATACAGAGGTGCGAAGAACTCAGATGGCTGCGGCTTTTATATTAGCGTGGTAATTAGGCCTCAGCTTCCGACTTCTGATTCAGTCTTTGAATCAGAGCATATCGAAGCTAAAGACGTTTAAAACGCGATCGCAGTACAGTGTGCCTGACACGTTCACCGGCTCCATGAAGCTGGTTCTCCGTGCAGTCCGCCGGTCTAGAGGCGCTAACTCTTAGACTGGCAGCATCTCAGAGGGGGAGGCTGGAGATGTGTAACTACAGACCACTCATACGCTTGTTCTTCTGCGTACCTCACGTTCATGCTTCCTGCGGGAAAGGGGGCTGTGTCTTGCTCATTTCACCGGTTAAGGTGGACAAGTAACCAGGGTTGTCTCCATTGCATTGCAGCTACGTGATCTCAGGAGACGGAAATGGGAAACTAAACATTTGGGACTGGAAGACCACAAAGCTGTACAGTCGCTTTAAGGCCCATGACAAAGTGTGCATAGGCGCTGTGTGGCACCCTCATGAGACATCCAAGGTCATCACGTGCGGTTGGGATGGCCTCATTAAGTTGTGGGACTAATGGCATTAGTCCTTTCACTGTCTGGGATCGTTTTTGATCCAGTGTCATATTTAACTATTTAATTATTAAAATGTATTGGATGACAGTTTGATTTATAGGTAATCTTTTCTTATATGGCCTTATGAAGTTGGCCTATTGTTTTTAAGAGCTTTGTAAATTTGCCTCAGATAAGTTCAATAGCAACTTCATTTTGTTCTTTATAGATGTTATTTATATGGAGAATGACAACTGATTACATTTGACAAGTAGTCACTGTTGGCAGGCAGTTGTGTTCATCCCTGTGATGTCACTGAAAGGATCGGTATTTTGGAGTCAAGAAAAAAAAAAAAAAAAAAAAACGCTTGTTGGCTATGGGATCCTATGGGAAATGTTGTCACTAAGGACTCAGAAAGGTGCCAGACACGCACCAATCCATCCCACAGGGTGGCAGGGACAAGGCGGGGCCACCTGCAGTTACCGCTCATGAAATCAAGTTCTCATCTTCTTAAGTTCCATTATTTTTTATGGCCTGTATTGTCTATTTTTACTTGTAAATTAGTGACCTTCATTGGCTGCAGCTTTCTTCTAACTATTAAGCAATGTAAAATTAAAAAGCAGTCCGCGGTTCCCTTCCTGTCTCTCTGCCTGATCATGAGACAGGACTGTATGGACCTAAGCAAGAAGCGAGGCTGTCTCTGAAGCCTGAACTCAAGGGAACAAGCCAAGGCTCTGAAATCACTTGCAATCACTGTCTGGAAGGCCCTGGCTGTGCTCTCAGAGGGCAGGCCTCAGCCCTGCCTTGCCGCTGGGGTGAACGATAATGAGTTCCTCTGGCCAGAGCGGGAAGGCAGACTGCAAACTACCACTCGTAATTTCTTTGAAGTCACAGTTTGGTCCTTAAAATCACTCTGGTTTTGCTTGTGAATATAAACAGTAAAACTTTTGAATGTTAGAAATTTCTTTTCAGATCTTTGAAAAACCATTGACACTCTAAGAAAATGAGTGGAGCCCCCAGGTTGAAAGGCCGGAACCACGGGCTCTCTCTTTAAATCTCATGCTGAACATTGCACTGCCGAGCCACTGCCGTCTTGTCTTCCAGGAGGAGCGGCATGGAGGAGGGAGGGACCCCTACAACGCCTTTCTGTCGTCCCGACCACTGTCTGAACAGATGTGAATTACCGGAACGGAGGGAGGGAAGGACAACAACAGTATTGCATGTTAACCAATCATACTTTTGAAATCTCAGTTTCTCTTACTGTGTTTTTGACTGTTTCTAAACAGAGTAACTGTACATAAAAGTTTTCTCTTTTTTGAAAAGATCCTATTTTTGAATAAAACATTCTTTTTGTAGAAAGTGCTGCTGAGATGTCCACTGTGTCTGTCTTAAGTCTGTGAAGACACCAACAAACCATCTTCGGACTCAGATGGGTCACACAGAAAGAAACGCTGTGGGGGGGAGGGAAACGCTGTGGAGGGGAGGGAGGGTGTGTGGAGTACAGTGATGGGTTTATTCTAACCACTTGATCAGACGTGAATTAGTATCCCTGAAGCACTTGGGGTATGCAGGCGGGATCAGAGCATGCAGACAGCAGGCTCCTTTCCAGAGTAGAGACCCTAAAAGGACTTACCTGCTGCCTCCTCCTCCTCCTCCTCCTCCTCCTGCTCCTCCTCCTCACTATAAGCTTTTTGTCACACCCCAGACAGAGTTCTCCCCAAAAAGTTAGGTTTGTTGAACTGATGTGAAAGGTTCAAGTGATTTAATATTTAAACACTGAGATGGAAGAAGCTAGGCTGTTTTGCCACAGGTAAGGAACTAATTCTAAGACAACACGGAGGAGGGTTTCACAGGATCTTTCTGAAGAGAAACCGTTTATGTCCTGTGTGTTTTGAGACAGTCTCATTTAGAATTGAGTCTTCCTGCCTCTACCTCCCAAATGCTGGGCATTACAGGCATGGACCGGCCACACCTGGCGGGAACTGGCTCTTGAGAACTACTGTACAGGGCTGGCCACTTAAAATGCTTATAAAGTGCCTGTCAGAGAATAGTGGCAGTGAAGACTCAACCTTCAAGTGGCAGCCATGAAGATCCCAACACCGGCAGCAGCTGCAGAAGCGTCTTGAAGCTCGGCCGACTGAACCGTTCGCGATGGTGGTGTTTGCAGTGACACAGGATGCAGGGACAGCAGAGAGTTGAGGGAGGCACAGTGCGGTGCCAGAGAGGAGTGTAAAATGCCACCCAGACCTTAAACGTGGATCTCAGCCTGGGACCCGGGGAGCCAGCTGCAAATCCCATCATCCGACACAGAACGTTCACGTTTCAGTGTCTCGGGATAAGGCTCGAGTTGAAAGCTATGCTGTACCATAGAGTCACCGGCAGCGTGCATTCTTAGCGGGTCATTAAATGGCCGATGTAATAGCGTGTAGAGGGAGCCAGAGAAGAGAGGAGGTAGGGGGAGGAAGGTACCTGTCACAAGCAATGCGTTAAAATTCACATCATGAAATACATGGTCGGTGAGTGAATAAGCAGAATGAGCTAATGAAGATTCACTTAAAGGGCTAAGACTTCCGGCCTTAGACTCTGTCTACCCTCTCTTCCATCATAGTCCCTGAGCCATGCAGGGCGGGCGTGATGCTGTGTCTCAGCTTTGTGATTGAGCATGCCACTGACACCCTACACATTGCCCATTTGTGATTTTTCTGCACTAACCACTCTTTATTGCAGGTCTAATGAGGACTGAGGGCTGCGCTATTTTATGAGTATAGAGATAGAAGTTTAGAAAGCAATTTGATATTGTGTCCACTTAGCAAAATAATAGCGGTCGATTCACTCCTGAGGCTTGTGAATTCCCCAGCCATGAGTTCTTGGCAAGATTTACAGCACTAAACATTTCTTTTTCTCCTGTGGAGATCTTAAATCCAAGCAGGAATTGGGTGGTTACCCCTACTGCACTAGCACCACTATTACACATTGGTCATTGTTGTAGTTCATGGTGGTTACAGCTGGTAAGGCTGTTGATGTCTTACCCCCAGCAAGCTACATAGCACCTGACTGTACCATCATGAACACCGATCAGCAGGATAAGTCTCCCTGTCGGTACCATCTTCAAATCTCCACATCCTGTGACCGGTATGTGTGGTGTTTTCAGCAATGGAGTCTTACCATCAAGGTCCATTGGGCAACCAAGAACCATGAAGATAACCTGTATTGTTTTGGGAGGTTCTTGGATACTCAAGGCCAACAAATCAAAGAGAGATGTTTTAGCCAGCTTTTCTAGAGCAGTGGTTCTCAACCTTCCTAATGCTGTGACCCTTCAATACAGTTCCTCATGTTGTGGTGACCCCCCAACCATAAAATTATCTTTGTTTCTCCTTCATAACTAAGTTTGCTACTGTTAGGAATCATAATGTAAATATCTGTGTTTTCTAATGGTCTTGGGCAAACCCTGTGAAAGTCTTTCAAGCCATAAAAGAGGTTGCACCCCACAGATTGAGAACCACTGCTGTTAGAGGCACAGAACCATTAGAACAAGCGGATGTGTTAAAAGACGTTGTTAAGTCGGCTTACTTTGAAATCATCACAACAGCTGAATCACAGCCGGAGACTGAGAACTGTGTAGTTGCTTGGTCTTTGAGGTTGGGCTGCTCAGCGGTCCGAAGCTCACCTAGGACCTAAAGGGTTTCTGGAGAGACGCTGGTCCTCAGTCAGCCATGGAAGACAGGCAACACTGGTTTTGATCCCAGCAAAGTCAAGAGCACAGTAGCAGTACAAGATAAACTCACTCAGCAGTAAGAGGCAAGGCCGAACCACCAACAGGCAGATAATGCCCCACTGCACCAATCCCCTTTGTCTCTGGGCTGTTATTAGAAGGTGCTGCCCACATTCGGGGTGAGCGGTGTCTTGATTAAGACATTCTCAATTTCCCAGGCTCCCTATACAAGTGGTTCTAATTTCCCAAGTATCTTAGGTCAGTCACCCCTTTTTCCACCCTCTCCTCTCTGCCCTCCCCTCCCCTCCCTCTCTGGACTTAACCTCCCTTCTGCATTATTTCCTCTTTACCTCACCTGTGTTCTACTCTCCCCGCTTCCGCCTTAGGATCTCTCTTCTCTTTTCACCAATAGTCTCTTTCTACTTACCTGGATTCTATAGGTCTTCCAAATCAACACAAGTCTGAAGCCTTGTCACTGTCTGGCCTGTGAGTAAGGCCATGGGATGCTAGTCCTTCTGAGTCTGGGTTATTTCACTCCATCTGTGTACCTGCAAATGTCATTCCCATAATAGCTGAACAGAGTTCTGTTGTTTACAGGAACCACATTTGCATTCATCCGCTGAGCTGGGCATTTAGGCTTTTCCCAGGTCCTAGCATCTGTGACTCAGTGATGGCCATGGTCTCAATCAGCCACTTTTTAAGAACACAATAGCAGCATGTACCTGTAGCACAGTGTGACCCTCAGACCACTTTTCCTTTTCCACACAGTGCCCCATCTTGTAATAGATGTTCTAAGGTCCAAAATGCTCATAACAGAATTCATGTAAGGATTTTGATGTCCATACTGTCTGCCCTGTTACATTTGGGGTATTTCCTCAGATCTATGTCCAGATAACTTTAAATTCTCTTTGGTGTATCTAATCTTTTTAATCCATTAAGGTTCTCAATTCAGCCACTGTTTTCTTCTTCTTGGAGGACTATGTGATCTTGTATATATGTGGGTTTTTTTTTCATAGACTTTTTCTTAAGGTTTATATAGTCTTTATGACTTCAATCATGAACAGTTTGTATTTTTTAAAGATTTATTTTTGTTTATGTGTGTGCATGGCACATGCATGCAACATGTGTACAGGTAGTTGTGATCTACCCTATGTGTGTGCATGTTTGCATGCATACATGCATGTGTGCAGGTAGCTCTGATCTTCCCTATCTATGTGTGGGCATGTTGGCATGCATGCATGCATGTGTGCAAGTAGCTGTGATCTTCCCTGTGTGTGCATGTTGGCATGCATGCTTGCATGTGTGCAGGTACCTGTGATCTTCCCTATGTGTGTGCATGTTTGCGTGCATGCATGCATGTGTGCAGGTAGCTGTGATCTTCCCTATGTGTGTGCATGTTTGCGTGCATGCATGCATGCGTGCAGGTAGCTGTGATCTACCCTATGTGGATGCTTCGACCTGAACTCAGGTTCTCTGGAAGAGCAGGAAATACTCTTCGTTGCTGAACCGTCTCTCCAGCCCCATATTCTGTGTTCTGGAAAATGTTACAGAAGGATCAGAATCTATGCTCGTCCTCAGCTACAGCTTAAGAACAGCCTGGGAGAAATGATGCCTTATCCCATCTCTCTACACTGTTCCCTCCACAAAGGACTGCTGTTCAGCGATCTCAAGTGCCAAGGCGAAAATCCCCAGTGTGTGTGTGTGTGTGTGTGTGTGTGTGTGTGTGTGTGTGTGTCCGCTTCAGGGTACGCCGTTCGTTTCCTTATCAGATGTAACTATTATGATTGAGTCTTCTTCTCTGAGGAGATTCTTAGTAGCCTGGATTGTTGAAGAGTCCCTTCAAAGGATTTTGCATCTACTTTTGCCACGTCCCCCCCCCCCCAGGGCATCACCCCTAGAACCCCTCAGCTTACAGTTTTGTTTGTTTGTGATGAAAATAAATTCCGCGACTGCAGTGCTTGCACAGGCTGGGGCTTTAGTTCTTGTGAGAAGCTTCCACCTGCCCTCAGCCCCAGTGCAAAGCTTCCTGGTGCTGATGGGTGTGAAGGCGTGTGTGTGACTTTCTCCCTGAACGTCATGCCCTCCGAGGAGCCAGCCCTCCTCCAGCTGCAGGCTCGCCTCTACTGCCCGCCTCTCCTGTCACACTCCTGTCCTACGGTGTGACTGGTCTGAGGTCCTGCCTGTATTTTTGCTCTAGGTTTTATATGTTTGTTCTTGGACACCCAGCCACACACCCCCTACACCTACACCTCCTACACAAATATACGTACACATATATGCTTGTACGCCCATGAGAGAATCTTTGGGGCTATTCATAGTTCTGTTTAGCATGTTATTAGACAGTCTGAAGACAGCAAACTAGGAGAGCGTATGAAGCCTGAGTTCTAGGCTTAGAACCCTGAGTTGGTGTGACCCAGAAAGGCATTTCTCCCAGGAGCACTCTGCTTTCTGGGGAGAGCCATGAGGATGGGTTTCCCTCTTACCTGGCCTTTCTTTTTTTTTTTAAAGTGGATAAACATATCCTATAACTTCCTTTCCTGGCAAGTGTCTCCGTCTGGACAAGCTTCTGTAACAAGATGCATTAGGCTGAATAATTCATAAACAAGACATGTA
The DNA here is from genome assembly GCA_964023405.1 of Apodemus agrarius. Classification (NCBI taxonomy): domain Eukaryota; kingdom Metazoa; phylum Chordata; class Mammalia; order Rodentia; family Muridae; genus Apodemus; species Apodemus agrarius. The sequence goes on along the minus strand of OZ030025.1, from coordinate 44,934,803 downwards.
TCACTCTCCATGTCAGAAGCTGAGATGTTTTGGGAACAAGGAGGAGCAAGTGGGTGTCTGAGATGGGATCACTCTGCCGCACACAGCACCTGCGAGCGCGCGCACACTCGCGTGCGCGTACACACACACACACACACACACATACACACACACACACACACACACACACACGCACGCACGCACGCACGCACGCACGCACGCGCGCGCGCACGCGCACGCGCGCGCGTCCATGCCTTGCCTTTAACGCTAAGGCACAACTTATTAGCTTTAGGGTCAGCTTGGAAGGACATTCAGACCCAGCAGGCGCACAATCATGTTGTCACCCAACCACCTCACCTAATCATGGAGTCAAAATGGTTAGATGTTCCAGCAAGAAGATCAGATGAAGCTAGCAGCAATGTCAGGGTTTCCTCATTCCTTTGACACCACTGTCCTGCCTCCACACTTAATGAATGTCTTAAAACTAAGACATGTCCAAATCTTTGTGACTTCATCGCGCTGTGTCTGCCCAGTGGGTAAGGACACTTAGAACCAAGCCTGAGGACCACTATTGGATCCCATGTTGACCCTACTGCATGCTGGGAGGGAAGGAGTAAATGTCCTCTGACCTCCAGATGTTGCCCGTGACACAGGTCTGCACACACATGCACTAAATACATAATCAACATAGGATGATCCTCTCATAGGATGAGGGAGAACCTGTTTCTAAAGACTTCCTCAGAGTTCTTACATTAGAGGAGGCTTCCACCAGTTCCTCTGCCCACAGAGAAATAGCCTTGGCTCAGACATCAGTCTTGAAAATGCCTTTCCTGCCTTGAAATTTACTCTTTTTTTTTTTTCATTTGTTGTTGGTTATTTTATTTATTTACATTTCAAATGTTATCCCCCTTCCTGGTCTCCTCTCTGAAAACGCCCCTCTCCCCTTCCCCGCTCCCCCTACCTCTATGAAGGTGCTCCCACCTACCCACTTCCCCCTCAGCACCCTAGCATTCCCCTACACTGGGGCAACAAATCTCCACAGGACCAATGGCCTCTGCTCTCACTGATGTCTGACCAGGCCATCCTCTGCTACATATGCAGCTGGAGCCATGGGTCCCTCCATGTATATTCTTTGGTTGGTGATTTAGTCCCTGGGAGCTCTGGGGGCTCTGGTTAGTTGATATTGTTGTTAACTGATGTCTTTATTACTCATTTCATCTTATAGAAATAGTGTCTCTTGAATCATTAAAATTACATATGTACAAAAGTTACTGGAAGTAAATTTTAAATACTCTCATCTGAAACAAAACAGCACAAGGGAGGCTTGAGGGACAGTGGAGGTGAGGCTAGGCTTAGCCATTCCCCGTGCTTCCGGCTACCAAAGGTTCTCGCACACAATCAGTGCAGATGGTTTTACTTATTAACTTCAAAGTGGAACATTCCATGAAACATTTCGAACGTGCTTACACAAAACTGAAGATGTAAGCCAAATCTAGTGTCCTAGAGAGCTAGCGTTAGGACTGCAGTCCTGAGTTCCGAGGGAATTTCTTCTGTTGTAGAATGCCCCCACTTCCTCATCAAGGGCCACTGACAGGTTGCTGCCCAGTTACAGCAGGCAGCCTCCAGGACCCGCCTCCACACTGCGCTAGCTTTGTCTTCTGAGACTGAGCTTTGGGCATATGGGTAGATAGCCACTCCTGGGTGGGCATAGGTAGCCACTCCTGGGGGGGGGGCATAAGTAAGAAACGAGAGTCCAAGTGTATTTGGTAGCCTCAGTGGGAAACCACAGTTATGTAGCAACTGAAGTGTTGTTAAGTGTATATGAAAGTATTTCTGAAGGACTGAGTTGGGATCCAGAAAGCACCTAACCCTAGGTCAGGTCTCCAGATTCCTGACTCCAATGACTGCTCTCCTGCCTTTACTCTGCTGTATGATGTCTGTCTATCCCAGAAGCCTCTATGCTCTGTGTATGCTCCATGTAAGGGCCAGATCCACAGCCTAGAGCCCCAGTGCCTACCTTGGAGCCTGCTAGGAACCTGTCAATAGGTATTCCTTGGGTGTGAATTTCAAATGTTCTAACAAATAGAATTTTCCTATAAAATTATTAAAATTACTTCATCATTTCTTACTGAGGTTTTCTGTCAGTAAAAATATTTAAATACTTTTAGAAATTAGTCGAGTTACTATTTTTTGTCTTGCTACTTTGTATTTAGACGCGGTTGTCCTTTTGTTGTTTATTAATACTGGATTTGTAGTTTCCACTCCTGACTGAAAGGCCCTGAGCTGGAGATCTTCTTAGGGGATCTTGACCTTGGGGAAGTGAGCGCTAATTAATGACTGAAAGGAACCAATATGGTGATCGCAGGTATTAGACGATCCCTCTGAGTGTTGGGACCGTCACCCGCTCTTCCTCCTTCTTCCTCACTGTCCTTCTTTGTGTTACTTCCCGAGCCAGTCATTTCTGAGTCAGTATATAAATTACAATAGAGTACATTCATTTCATAGCTGTGCAGAGAACGTTTTATGTATTCCGTGAGAGAAGGAAAGTAAGATGATGTTAGACCCCCTTCTATCAAGGGACTGAGAATATATGTATATATGTGTGTATGTGTGTGTACATGTGTACATCCTTTCTATCAAGAATAGGGATTGATATATATGCATATGTACATATATGCATGCATGTGTGTACACATGTGTGCATCCTTTCTATCAGGGATAGAGACTGATATGTGTGTGTGCATGTATGTGTGAGTATACATGTGTACATCCTTTCTATCAAGAATAGGGACTGATATATATGCATGTATGCATATATGTGTGTATACATGTGTATATCCTTTGTATCAAGGATAGACACTATATATATGTGTGTGTGTATATATTTGTTATCCTTTCTATCAAGGATAGGAACACGTGTGTGTGTGTGTGTGTGTGTGTGTGTGTGTATGCATGTGTACAGCAGATCTCTTCCACTGCTTCACAGTAATGGGATGTCATCCTGCGTGTACTAGGACCTCTCTATCATGTATCTGAATTTAAGTTTGGCCAAATATAATCCCTTATTCTTACAAGCCAGCTACTAAGAAACTTTACATGAGACAAATATGAAGCTATTGGATTTTAAACATCATTTCTTTAAGATTTATTTATATTTCCAGGTCTCTCCTTCAGAAACCCTCTATCCCATCCTCCCTCCCCCTGCCTCTAGGAGGGTACTCCCCCACCCTCCAACCCACCCACTCCTGTCTTCCCTCCCTGGCATTCCCCTACACTGGGGCATCAAAAACTCTCAGGCCAAAGGCCCTCTTCTCCCACTGATGTCCAACAAGGCCATCCTCTGTCACATACGCAGCTGGAGCCATGGGTCCCTCCATGTGTACTCTTTGGTTGGTGGTCCAGTTACCGGGAGCTTTAGGGGGCTGGTTGACCCTGTCACTCCCTCTATGGGGCTGTAACCCCCCTCAGCTCCTTCAGTCCCTTCTCCAATTCTTCCATTGGGACCCTGCATTCAGTCCAATGGTTGGCTGCGAGCATCCGCCCTGTCTTTGTCAGGCTCTGGCAGAGCCTCTCAGGAGACAGCTGTATCAGGCTCCTGTCAGCAAGCACTTCCCGGCATCCTCAATAACGTACGGGTTTGGTGGATGGTCGGGGGTTTGGCTAACGTATGGGGTGGATCCCGAGGTGGGGCAGTCTCTATGTGGCCTTTCCTTCAGTGTCTGCTTCACACTTTGTCTCCATATTTCCTCCCGTGAGTGTTTTGTTGCTCCTTCTAAGAAGCGCTGAAGCGTCCACATTTTGGTCTTCCTTCTTCTTGGACTTAATATTGTCTGTGAATCGAATCTTGGATGTTCTGAACTTTTGGGCTAATATCCATTTTTATCTTTTTTATTTATGTGCATGTGTGGGGTATGGGCATGTGAATACAGGTGCCAACGTAGACATGTGCTTTTAACATCCCTCCATCCCCAAGAATTTTTTTTTTTAATACATTGATAATGTCACTTTCTCCCCTGTCACTCTAAATGTGAAGTATGGCATCAGGCTGGCTTGATTCATTTTTCTTAACCCAAATATCATAAAAGTATTCCAATTTTAAAATAACCTCCGAATTGAGTCAGTTTTAAGAATTTACTGACTCTTTGAGGGGTGGCGTCATAAAGTTCAGGTACATAAGAAAGTACCAGCAATCAGCCAGTCTAAAATAATTATCGCCTATCTTAAAAGCCACTTGGGAAGGAAAGAGTTTATCGCAGCTTCTGGCTCTCAGGTCATACTCCATCACTGAGGGAAGTCAGGGCAGGAGCCTGGAGGCAGGCGCCGAGGCAGAGGCCATGGAAGAATGCTCCTTACTGCCTTGTTCCCCATGGCTTGCTCAACCTGGTTTCGTATAGAATCCAGGAACATCAGCCCAGGGAATTATGTTAGCCCTCCCCTGCCAATCATCAATCAAGAAATGATTGCACTCCAGACGTGCCCACAGGCTGATGGGTAGGCAGTTTTCTCAGCCAAGGTTAGAGTCTTCCAAATGACTCTAGCTGTGTTTGGTTGACAAGACTCCAGCCAGCCCACTGCCTGAAAGCAATGAGTTCGTCCCCAGAGGAGGACAGCTGCAGGAGCTGAGCCTGGATGAGCCTGCCTCTGGGTTTAATTGAGGTTTGCCAAATCCAAGCATTTAGCACTCAACAAAGTCACATCTTGGACCATGTAGAAACGCTGGTAGGAATACCTGATTTGAATACCGTGATGGTTTGTATATGATTGGTTCAGGGAGAAACCCTATGAGGAGGTGTGGCCTTGTTGGAGTAGGTGTGTCACTGTGGGTGTGGGCTTAAGACCCTCCCCCTGGCTTCCTGGAAGTCAGTCTTCCACTAGCAGCCTTCAGATGAAGATGTAGAACTCTCAGCTCCTCCTGTACCATACCTGCCTGGATGCTGCCGTGTTTCTGCCTTGATGACAATGGACTGAACCCCTGAGCCTGTAAGCCATCCCCAATTAGATGTTGTCTTTTATAAAACTTGCATTGGCCATGGTGTCTGTTCACAGCAAACTAAGACAAATACACTGTAAATTCATGAAATTCCTTTTCTTCTGTCCCATGTAGATGTCCCTGGAGTGCCAGTCATTTGTGTAGGTTTGTTCCCTTTCCTAGGTACTGTTGCGAGCACTCCTAACATGCCAAAGAGGCAGGTTTTCTTGGACTTCCATATGGTTCTTGCGAAAAGGCAACTTCTGAGTCTCTTACATCCTCTTGTTTTCTTGACCCCCCCCCCCAAAAAAAAGCGCATGCTTTTTGAGATAATTCGATATTTATTAAATTTGTATTTTCTGGACTATTTATGCAACACTACGTGTCTAAGCTTTGATTAAGGGAATGTGTACCACAGATACTCAACGTCTCCCCTCATTTATTTGTAGACCAAAGATGAGCTTTCAGCACTGAGAACCACGCTGCAGCCGCAGCCCCACACTTCCTACGTGGGAGGAGAGTGCCACGCACTGTGACAGGCAGGAGCAGGAGGGCCACCCAGATCTCACAGAAGCCTTCTAACTTACACTGGCAGACAAGTTTTGGGTCCCCGTATTCCCTTGCTATGCCTGCACCTGCCAGGCTTATTTAAATTAAGTCTAAGTTAAGCAAATCCGAATGCTCAACCTAACTCTAATCAATTTGCATTTTAAAGTGTGTGTGTCTTGTTAGGGTCTCACTGCTGTAAACAGATACCATGACCAATGCAAATTTTATAAAAGACAACATTTAATTGGGGTTGACTTACAGGCTCAGAGGTTCAGTCCATTGTCATCAAGGCAGAAACATGGCAGCATCCAGGCAGGCATGGTGCCGGAGGAGCTGAGGGTTCTACATCTTCATCTGAAGGCTGCTAGTGGAAGACCAACTTCTAGGCAACTAGGGTGAGGGCCTTAAGCCCACACCCACAGTGACACACCTACTCCAATAAGGCCATACCTCCTAATAGGGTCACTCCCTGGGCCAATCATATGCGAACCATCACAGTGTGTTTGCTGGTTCTCCTCTTTTGGTTAACCGGGAGACAAAAAATACTCTCCGGATGTAGCATTTGATGTTCGCCACTCTGCAGGAAACGGAGTGTGCTCTCCATAGGGTCTGATGGGGACTGTGGATTCACATGCTACTAGGTGAGTAATTGGAATACAGGCCTTGCAACCTCTGAGTTTCTTAACCCATATACCTGGAAAAGTATACATCCTTGCTGGACCGTTGGGAAAAGACGGAATGACTATTGTGTGCAGTGTCTCAATCGCTCGCGAAACGATAACGCTCCATTTTGTTGGTTCAATTGTTTTGGTGTATTCTGTTTGCATTTCATCAGGGGAGGTGGTTCTTGTTTTGTCTGTCCCTCACAAGCCATTTGCGTTACCCCTCCTCGGAGAGCAAACACCAGGGCTACAGCAGGCACATTGGAGGTGAGGGTGTGGGCAGTGGATTGCCCCCTAGTGGACATTTGAAGCTGCAGACACATCTGGGCGTGGTCACCTGGAGGAGGAGATTGCTCCTGCCCTCTAGTGGGTAGAGTTCAGGAGTGCTGCGAAGTAAACATCCTACAGTGCACAGAACAGTCTCCGACACTTGAAGATATCCCCAGCTCCAGATGCAGCACTGCAGGGACCCTGACCAACATAAGCACAATACATTCTCGATACAGGGAAGCCATAGCAACCATCAATGTACAATGTATCCACTGTAAATACTAAACTGTCCATTACGAAATGTAAGCATAAATGTCATAACCATTGCTCAGGCTGCCTGCTAAGTGGGTCTGGAGGTTCTGTTTCTGTTTTGTTTTGTTTTGTTTTCTTTTGTTTTGTTTTGTTTTGTGGTGTAACGGAGCCAATCTGCACATCACTTCTCTAGAATCTCCAATTCCATGCACTAAAAATCTTGCTGTTCGGGCAGTGGTGGTGCATTCCTTTAATCCCAGCACTTGGGAGGAAGAGGCAGGCAGATTTCTGAGTTCAAGGCCAGCCTGGTCTACAGAGTGAGTTCCAGGACATCCAGGGCTACAGAAAAACCTTGTCTCGAAAAACTAATAAAAAAATAATAATATAAATAAATAAATAAATAAATAAATCTTGCTGTAGGTGTACACACATCTTTGGGGTTGATCACACTTAAAATTAGTGTGCTCTATACATTGCTGAAGAATATTTACTTGTATATATACACTCCAGTGCATCAAATTATTATAAAAAATTCTGTGACGAAAATCCAAACAAAGGCAAAATACAGTTACCTTTCTTGAGAAACAGCACCATACAACCTAACGGTATGAACCATTTGCAACCTCGCACGGACCTCTGTGTCTGTGCACAGCTGCAGCACACGTGCACACTCAGGAGACCGAGCCACTGTTGCTGGTCACGGTTACACAGGTGCTCTTCTCTACCCAACACCCCCACCCCCTTTTTTCTTTCAGGCACAATGAGTTTAAGAATCAAAACTTCAGGTATATATTTTTAATTATCTCAACAGAGTTCAGAAACCCTGGTCTCCTTTTAGCTCAAGGTAGTGTGATCATCCTATTCTGATATCTGTCAGGTTCTCATTTGAAAAATGATATTTCCCCAAACCAACACCCTGAGGGTAGAGGCAAGCAGGAAGGAACGGCCTGGGAGAAGGGATGGGGTGTGACAACAGGCAGGACTCCACCTGGGAGAAGGGATGGGGTGTGACAGCAGCCCGGACTCCGCCGCCCCAAAGTTGTTTTGAACAATGAACAGCTTTCATACTCTGTATGTAAAAAAACATGCCCCCAAACCCTTAACTTGGTTTATTTTTATATTGTTTCATTAACAGAAAACTTTTGAAATTCATCCACAGGACAATCTATTTCTATAAATAAGAATTAGAGACATCATTCGAACCATTAAGAACCTACCAGTTCTGCTTAATTTAAAAGACAAAAACAAAAGCTCTGTAGCTCTGGCTGTCCTGGAATTCACTATGTAGTCCAGGTTGGTCTTGAACTCATAGCGATCCACCTGTCTCTTTCGCCCAAGTGCCACTATCCCCAAGTTTTTGAGACAGGGCCTCTCACTGAACGGGAAGCTTATTGATTGACCTAGGCTAGCCTGACCAATGAGCCTGTCTCTGGCCACCCTCATCCCCTGCGCTGTGGTTGTAGACCTTGCCTGGCTTTTCTGTGCAGGGGATGTGCTCGCTCTCAGGCTGCCATGCTTATGTGGCGGGCAGCTTACTAACTGAGCCGTCTCTTCAGCCCTAAGAGAGCATATTTGGAAAGATCTGGCAGCATAGGTAAGGAAGGGTGAGGTGCCAGTCAGGTTTGAAGGTTGACAAGGCAATAGCTAAGCACTCAGGTTCTGCCTTGTGCCTGGTTTCATAGACGATGAGGCGTGTTCACAGCTGAGTCTGAAGAGAAGTTTGAGCGTTCTTGACTTTCTCACAGGACCTGACATGTCTAAAGCTCCCAGGAACTAGAGTCAGCAGTTCTCAGAAAGCCACTGCATGGCCTCCACAAAGGCTGCGGAGGAATGACTGAAATCCACAGGCTATAAAGCCCAGCCTTGACTGGGTAAGAGAAACCTTAAAGGAAGCAAGTTTAAGTCAAATGAGTAGACCGTTTTTTGTTTTGTTTTTTTTTTTTTTTTTTTGGTTTTGCTTTTTTGTTTTTGTTTTTGTTTTTTTGTTTTTTGTTTTTGTTTTTGTTTTTGTTTTGGTTGTGGTTTGTTTGGGTTGTTTGTTTACTTGGTTTTTGAGACAAGGTTTCTCTGTGTAGCCCTGGCTGTCCCAAGACTCACTCTATAGACCAGGCTGGCCTCAAGCTCAGAGACCCACCTGCCTCTTCCTGTGGAGTGCTGGGATGAAAGGCAGCTACCACCCCCACCCCTCCGCAGAGCAACTCAACTTAAAATGACCAGTGCATACAGATGTCTCCTGAGAGGCTTCTGACCAATACAGATGTGAAGGCTCACAGCCAACCATCAGACTGAGCACAGGGACCCCAATGGAGGAATTAGGGGAAGGACTGAAGGAGCTGAGGGGTCCCTGTATCTGGCATCAATGGGAGGGGAGGCCCTTGGTCCTGTGAAGGCTTGATGCCCCAGTGTAGAGGAATGCTAGGGCAGTGGAGCAGGAGTAGGTGGATGGGTGGGGGAAGCACCTTCATAGAAGCAGGGGGAGAGGGGATGGGATGGGGGTTTGCAGAGGAGAAACTGGGAAAGGGTATAACATTTGAAATGTAAATAAATAAAATATAAAAAACACCAAACAGCTCATTTTAAAATCTGATCAACCTAGTAAAAAGTATGAAATAATAAAATTTCATTTTAATGTAAATTCATGAGCTATAGATACATAATGAATTTTAAGAAAACCACAAGCTGACGTGTGCAGGGCATTTCTACATCCAAGGGTCAGTGAAGTGGCACACACCCCACTCTGTCAAAGGCAAAGAAGGCACAGGTCTCAGTCCGGGCAGGTAAAGGTGTTCATCCGTGTGGCTGTCGCTTGCCAAGCTCAAGGATTCATCGTGCACTGCAGAGACAATAACACAGACCCTGCCTCAAGCAAGCGACAAGCCAGCGGGGACTGGGGACGCAGCTCCACGGCTGGAAGCACAGACACGCCCACCTGCCAACATTTCTCCGAGCTGTGCGGGCCGGAGGCTACATGTCACCTCCACCTTGTGTTCACCCAACTCAAGGTGTAACAGCTGCTAGCATTGAAACGGTCCTTCTCCAGGAACAGCTGCGGTTTCGATAAGTCTTTATAGGTGTGAAAAAGTCTGAAGTGCTTCCGCTCCAACTCTTTCAGGAGGCTGTACCAAAACCGCACCACGCCGCTCTCGCTGCCACGGACCTCGAAACCGGGCCAGTGGAGGTGAATCTCGAAGACCAGCTGGCCGATCTGATCCAGGACATCCTCCAGAATGAGGTTTTCTAGAACTTTCCACTCTGCACTCTCCAGGTCTGCCTTGAGAACATCAATCTGTAACAAAGTGATGAAATGAGACTTGATCATTCACTGTATCACTTCCATGACATATTGTATCATATTGCTTCGTATTGTGTTGTACTGTATCTTATTGTATCATATTGTATCTTATTGTGTTGTGTTGTATTATATCATCAATCATGTCTACCTCCGATGTCAACAGGATTTTTTAATTTTCAGAGTTGGAAATCATTTCCAAGCAGCCATCTTAAAAAATGTTGTCAAATATTTTTATACCATATATTTTGATCATATTTCCCCTCCCTCAATTCCTCCAAGATTCTCCCCACTTCTCTTTTTCTTTTTTTTTAAAGATTTATTAATTTTATTTTATGTATGTGAGTACAATGTAGCTGTTTTCAGAAATACAAGGAAAGGACATCAGATCCCATTACAGATGGTTGTGAGCCACCATGTGGTTGCTGGGAATTGAACTCAGGACCTCTGGAAGAGTGGTCAGTGCTCTCAACCACTGAGCCATCTCTCCAGCCCTTTTCCTACTTTTGTAATCAAGATAAATTATAATATTGCTAGTTTTTTCTTATATGTTGGTGCTAGCTTTTAAGCCTTAGGTGTATGTGTTTGGGTTCAAATAACCAAGTAGCCATATGACATAGATTTCCAACCATCTTTCATACCATCAATGACCAGGTGAACATCAAGGTGGACTCTCTTGCTTTCTGCCCAGTGCAGTAGATGTCAAAGGAAAAAAAACCAGGGCTCATTTGTCATAGTGTCCCCACACTCCACAGGCTTTCCCTACAACCTGTGTGCCATCGCAAAGGAAGGAGCCCAGCTACATCATAGAATGGCGCAGGAATGACAGCGAGCCCCTGCCCGCCCGGTCATTCTCACAAGCATCCTCCCCTAGAGACTTCACCAGGATTTGAAGCCTAAGAAAGAGATTTGGGGTTTCTGAGTTTCAGAATTATTATTCTGCAATTTCTTTGAATTGTATCCCAGGATAACGTTCTAAAACAAAACAAACAACAAACCATGAAACATCTGTTTATCCGATTTGGTTTACTTCGTAAGTAAGATGGAATAAAGGAAGAAGGAAGATAGGGTGGGAGAGATTATTTTTGCAGTTATTCGGGTTATGAGAGCCTTTCTGCTGGATTTGCACAAAATCTATTGGAATAATAGGATCTGAAATACCTCCTGAAAGAAATGAAAGCAGAGCTGGACAGTGGTGGCGCATGCCTTTAATCCCAGCACTTGGGAGGCAGAGGCGGGCAGATTTCTGAGTTCAAGGCCAGCCTGATCTACAGAATGAGTTCCAGGGCAGAAAGGGCTACACAGAGAAACCCTGTCTCAAAAAAGAAAGGAAGGAAGGAAGGGAGGAAGGAAGGAAGGAAGGAAGGAAGGAAAGAAGGAAGGAAGAAAGAAAGAAAGGAAGGAAGGAAGGAAGGAAGGAAGGAAGGAAGAAAGAAAGAAAGAAAGAAAGAAAGAAAGAAAGAATGCAAAAAAGAAGAAATGGAAGCAGAGAGGGCTTGGCTTGGTGGCAGAGCATTTTCCTAGCTGACAGGCAAGGGGCCCCTAGTTTCAATGACCAGCGCCTTAAAAAAAAGTTACAAAGTTACTAATATGTGTAGCATTAGTGACCCCATGCTAAGAACTTCCCTGTGCAACATCCATGTAATTACATATCAGCACTAATGGAATCATAATTCTGGTGTGACTATGGTGATTGGAATGAAATGCCCACCCCCTCAGTGGCTCATATATTTGAATGCTTGGTCATCAGGGAGTAGCACTACTTTGAGGCACATTAGGAGGTGTGGCCTTGTTGGAGTGGGTGTGGCCTTGTTAGAGGAAGGGTGTCACTGGGGGTGAACTTTGAGGGCTCAGAAGCCCAAGCCAGACCCAGTGTCTCTCTCTTCCCTCTGCCTGCAGATATTGAGGTAGAACTCTCAGCTCCCTCTCCAGTATCTCCTCTGCCTGTATGCGGCCACACTCTCTGCCGTGATGAGAATGGATTAAACCTCTGAAACTATGATCCAGCCCCAGTTAAATGACATATTTTACCAGTGTCGCCATGATCATGGTGTCTCTCCACAGCAATAGAACACTAAGACCATGACCTTAGTTATAGTTTATGAAAACAGACTCAGCGAGTAACCCACTCCAGTCCCACAGCTGGACAGGCAGTGGTGAAATATGAACAGCCTGTGTACCATATCGTGTGTGTGTGTGTGTGTGTGTGTGTGTGTGTGTGCATACCCACATGCATGTACATGTATATACACATGTGCGGAAGCCAGAGGTCAACATTGGGTGTCTCTCCATCCTACTATTTTTTCTCTATCTTATTCCTTTTCAAGATGGGGTCTTTTTTTTTCTTTCTTTCTTTCTTTCTTTCTTTTTTTTTTTTTTTTTTTTTTTTTTTTTGGTTTTTCGAGACAGGGTTTCTCTGTGTAGCCCTGGCTGTCCTGGAACTCACTCTGTAGACCAGGCTGGCCTTGAACTCAGAAATCCGCCTGCCTCTGCCTCCCAGAGTGCTGGGATTACAGGCGTGCGCCACCAACGCCCGGCTAAGATGGGGTCTTTTGTTGAACCCAGAGTTCATGTTTGAGGATGGACTAACTGGCCAGTGAGCTCCAGGAGCTGCCCTATCTCTGCCCCAGACACCCCTTACCCAGCACTGGGGTTAGAGATGCCACCGTGCCCAGCATTTATGTGGGTGCTAGGTATCTAATCTCAGGTCCTGTGATTGCATGGCAGGCTCTTTACCAGCTGAGCCATCTCTCCAGCTCCTCACCTGTTCCTCACCATTAAAAAATGTCACCCTTCCAGGAAACCACAGAAGGAAAACGTAACCCTGTGCTGCAGGGAGTTTTGGAGTGAAGGTGGGTCAGTGAGGTTCATAAATCAGTATCACTGAATTTTCAGAGTACTTTTCGAAGTGGGTAATTTCACCACACAAAGGGAGTCTGACAGCACCAGACACAATGAATTCTGGGATGGAGGGAAGAACTCAAGGGCACAAAGCCAGGCATCCAGAGCACTGTGGTCCTGGGAAACTGTTGGCCAGAGTCACTAATACCTGGCTCTGCAGACTCAAGACCCTCTTTGCTGGTTTATAAACAAGGATGGACACCAGACTTGCCCACTCTCTTTTGTCAGTGCTGTCTGCTGAGTTTTCCAGATGGTGTTGGAATATGAGAGCCACTGCCTTGGAGGTACTCCATGAAGGATTTCAGAGATTTGTGGAGGAGAAGGTGCAGAGACATTACATATAACGGCTATGAGGGCTTTGCCTAACCCCCTGAGACCTGCAACACAGGGCTTGGCACTCTTCCTTAGGCTTCCTAGAACCAAAAACCAGGAAAGTCAACGTCTGCAAACTGGCCGTGGGTCAGTGGTTTCAAAACAAACGGAAAAGGTAAAAGCCAACATTCTTCTGCATGGAGATGACTGAGCAAAGATAGGATCTAGGAGAATATGGGCCGGGCTAAATTAATTCTATGAATGGGACCCAAGGGAATGAGCTCACCCCTTTTGGCATCTCAGTTCTCTGGCACTCCTATAGCTTTGTTTAATCGTGGCAGTTTTAGACAGAATCCTCCTGGATTAAGGGTAATTAAGCTGTCAAAAGAAATGCTTAATCAAAAGTTCACAAAATGTCCTAATTGGTACAGAATGCACTCCAAATTCAACAAGCAGCATGTGTTGTATTGAGTCCCATAGCCAAGAATCCCATAGGTCCCCAACAGACTTTTTTTTTCACCATGGTTTCCTGTGAGTTTGGATATGTTGCATAAGATAAATCAATGAAAATATGAAAAAGATGGGATAGCTCAGTAGAGTAGATTGTTTAGCAAACATGAGGAGGAAAGACAAACACACAAGGAAGTCAGGGGTGGGTGACCGGGGAGGCAGGAGAAAGTCCCTTAACTTAAGATCGACCTAAAAACTCTACTGGTAAAGATATAAAGGAATATATCATATATGGTCCAGACACATTTTAGAGTTATATTTATATGTGCATGGGTGTTTTGCCTACATGTATGTATATACATGTTTATATGCTTGGTGACCCATAGAGGTCAGAAGAGGGCATTAGAACCCCTGGAACTGGAGTTACAGATGGTTGTGAACTGCTACCTGGGTGCTACAAACCAGACTTGGGTCCTCGACAAGAGCAACTCGTGCTCTTCACTGCTGAGAAATCTCTCCATGCCCCTGACATATTTTAAGTAAATTATCAATCAGAAGTTCTAAGCAATCACAAGAGAACCAAGTAAAGTTGAGTTATAGCAAATACATGCTTGCTTTAGAAATCCAACTTGCATTCACTGCATAAAAATCTCTTCTAAAGAACAACCAGTATGCCAAGTAAGACAACATCCCACCTTTGACCCCAGAGCCTGGGAGTCCCCACTCGGATGAGAACCATTCAGGCTGGTCTTTGTTGCTCAGCCTTTGGGGGGGCGGGGCATGGAGTTGCCTACAAGCTCTTTCCTGCCTCCCAACCTGAGAATACAGACAACCAAAATGTAGTGAATCAAACAAATTTTTTCTCTCCCATTATGCATTTTCTTTCTCTTGCATTTTAGAAGGTCCCATTACTATGAGCTATTTTGCAAATGTAATCTCCATTATTACTGCATAATGCAGACAATATTATTGTTATTATAAAGTACTAAAGATTTCTGGGTAAGATCTGCCACTTTTAAGATTTCTAATACCAGCTTGTAGCAATTATGGTACCCCAAATCATGCATATGAGCATATTAGGTTTAACAAGTGCCAAGTTTAGTAGAGTTGGTTAAATCATGTTCCTTGAGCAAAGCAAGTAAGTGATAATGTCTAATAAACTCTGGAATAATTGAAAACATTTTTTTTAAATAGGAGAGTCTCAAAGATGGTAGAGAAAACAATCTTGTCTGGTAGAATTTCAAAGGTATTGAAGAGATTCTGGTATCAAATATTATTTCCTCTCCTTATGCTTCCAAGATCCAATGAGTTGCCTTTCACACAACTTTCTGAAGCAAGAATTTTAATTTTAACAGGATTAAGATGTGATACCTTCTGGCAGCATCCTCCTCCAGAGTACATGTCTCTCCCTAGATTGATCCACCCAGATCTGCCGGGAGACACTGAAGGGAAGGGAGATGTGCGTGGGAGCGAGCTCTCTAGGCTGTTTTAGCAAAGATCAACAGACCCAGCCACGTCAGACCCTGACGCTTGTCACCTCACCGTTACAACATCTCAAAGTCCATGTCTCTCCTTAAAGGAGAAACTGTTCCTCCACCTTTCTAGGCTCAACATTCCTAGCTTCTGCATGACCTGGTCTCTGATTCCACCATCTCATGGTATTCTCTGTGTGCCTCTGTGTCTGTGTCCCAGTTCCCTCTTTTCATAGAGGTGTCGGCCATCTTGGATCAGAGCCAAGCATGAGCTCTATGACTTCACTTAGGTAATACATCTGCAACAATGGTATTTATAATCAAGGCTACATTATGCAGTGCCAGAGAAGCAGGATTTAGCCCATAACCTTGCTCAAGGCAACTGCTGCAACGGGGCTTTTGCAAGACAGGTTGCTCAGGAGATGCTGCTCAGACAGGAGGTCCTGTTAAAGAGAGCCAAAGGTAATTATGACCATTATTCTGATAGTCACTATATCAGCCAACACTGGCAGCTTTCAACCTTGCTAAATACCCAACCCAGACAAGACAAAAATCTCAAAGGCCAACCAAAATCACCATGGAAACATGCCCCTTGGGTCTTTTTTACCATGCAATCACGTACAGCCTGTTTGGGGCACTTTCTCACAACCCCACACACATCTCTCCCCCATGCCTCTGTACACTTCCAGGCTCACAGCATCCTTTCATCTACGGGGCTCCAACTAACACTATTCTTTAGCCGGCCTCCCAGCAGGATGAGCAGATCTTGCTCATGCCGGCTGTCTTTGAAGAGGACAATAATGGGAGCTGCTTCTTTCAAGTCAAATGTCTCGATGTCAGAATTTCACTGCACCCTATCAGTCAAAATAAACCCCAAAGCCAGCTCAGATCCCAGAAAAGGCAGTAGATTCGAGCCACTGTGGGAAGAAGAGGCAAGCACAGAGAGGGAGGGGGGGAGAGGACTTGTTCATGGCCATCATGATTGTCCCCCTTTGATTAACATCAGTTGTATTTTATGCAAATCATAGAGATGCATGTTTAGTAGGTATGAACACTACTCAGAAAAAGTGAGCATCAAAGCCTTCGTTCATTAGGATGCTGTGATGGCTAATCCTGAGGTTCGGCTTCACATATCTGGAAAGAAGGGCTGTTTGATTCTGTGGGACATTCTCTTGATTGTTATTGATGTGGTGGGGTGCCCAGTCCACTGTGGGCAGAACCATTCTTACACAGGTGGGCCCGAGCTGTGTAAGAAATATTGCTGAGTATGAGCCCGGGCGCAAGCCAGTAAGCAGTGCACCTCCGTGGTCTCTATTTCAGTTTCTCCAGCTCCCTACCTGGCTTCCCAACAAATCCTCTCCTTCCCAAAATTTCTTTTGGTCAGTTTTTTAATCACAGCGACAGACAAGCAAAGTAGGACAATTATTATTAAGGCAGGAACATTAATTATACATGGCATTTGCTTATAGTGATATCTTTTCCTGGAAGGAAACAGAGAAGACTGGATATCCAGTGGATTAGGATAACTAATAAAGAAAATATCAAGTTTAGGCATGATGACAGACTGCTACGTTGCCCCAGGACCCCAGAGGCTGAGGCACAAAGATTGGAAATTTGAAGCCAGGCTGGACTCTATAGCCTGTGCTATATTAGCAAGACCAAAAGGAGATAGCCACCCAAAAATAACTCCACCTCTAACAACAAAAATAGCAGGAAGCCAAAATCACTTTTCCTTAATATCTTTTATCATTAGTGGACTCAATTCCCTATTAAAAAGACATAGACAAACAGACTGGATACATAAATAGAACTCAGCATTTTGCTGCATACAGGAAATGCACCTCAGTGATAAAGACAGACACTACCTCAGAGTAAAGGGTTGGAAAACAATTTTCCAAAGGGTCTCAAGAAACAAGCTGGAGTAGTCATTCTAATACCTTATAAAATCTACTTCCAACCTAAAGTTATAAAAAAAAAGATAAAGGAAACTTCATACTCACCAAAGTAAAAATCTACCAAGAAGAACTCTCAACACTGAACATCTGTGCTTCAAATGCAAGGGCGCCCACATTCATAAAGGAAACTTCACTAAAGCTCAAAACACACATTGCCCCTCACACAGTAATACTGGGAGACTTCAACACTCCACTCTCATCAATGGACAGATCATGGAAACAGAAACTAAAGAGAGACACGGTGAAACTAATAGAAGTTGTGGACCAAATGGATTTAACAGATATCTATAGAACATTTCATCCTAAAACAAAAGAATATACCTGCTTCTCAGCACCTCATGGTACCTTCTCCAAAACTGACCATATAACTGATCACAAAACAGGCCTCAAAAGATACAAGATTGAAATAATGCCATGCACACTATCAGATCACCAGGGACTAAGGCTGGTCTTCAGTAACAATAAAAACAACAGAAATCCCACATACACATGGAAGTTGAACAATGCCCTAATTAATGATAACTTGGTCAAAGAAGAAATAGAGAAATAAATTTAAGACTTTTTAGAATTTTTTTGTTTTGTTTTGTTTTTCGAGACAGGGTTTCTCTGTGTGGTCCTGGCTGTCCTGGAACTCACTCTGTAGACCAGGCTGTCCTTGAACTCAGAAATCCGCCTGCCTCTGCCTCCCAAGTGCTGGGATTACAGGCGTGCGCCACCACGCCCGGCTGACTTTTTAGAATTTAATGAAAATGAAGGCACAACATACCAAAGCTTATGGGACACAATGAAAGCAGGGCTAAGGGGAAAACTCAGCCCTGGGTGCTTAAATTGATATTTCATTTATGTAACACCTAGAGAAGTAAATACCTAACTAATATTGTAATAGGACATTACATAAAAAATGTTTTATCTGATACACAAATTAATGTAATTGTCACAAACCTAATGCTCTTAGTTTACTATGATTACTTAAAATTATTTACCAGATTTCACTTTTTTTTTTTCAGATTTCACTTTGACAGAGCTTCCTGGGTAGGTCCTTTCAATTATTTGTTTTATTATAGTGTTTTCTTTAAGCAGGTTTGATCCTTAGCATCACACACACACACACACACACACACACACACACACACACACACTCCTTTATCTTAAGAGAATTCCAAGAGTACCAATTAAGGTGTGCACACTACATAAAGAGAATAGCCAATGCTGTGAGTCAAGGAATGAAGAGACAGGTATAGTGATTGTAATGCCAGCACTCAGGAAGCTGAAGCAGGAGGATTAGTGATAAACTCAAGGCCACCCTGAAAAACACCAATTCCGTATTAGCCTGGGCTACAAATTGAGAATGTACTCCAACAAAAAGGCAAATACAAGAAAACAAAATTTTAAAAGAAAGAAAAGAAAAATGTGGTGGAAGAGGTAGAGAGAATTGCTTATATGCTGTATGGAAGCATCACCTGTTAATTAAAGAGCCTGTGGCCAATGAGAGATGAGAGAGATGTGTGTGTGTGTGTGTGTGTGTGTGTGTGTGTGTGTGTGTGAGAGAGAGAGAGAGAGAGAGAGAGAGAGAGAGAGAGAGAGAGAGAGAGAGAGGGATTATTCTGGGCTAGGAGGATAGAAAGATGATTACCTGAAACTGAAGGAGAGATAACTAACCATGTGGTACTCATTGAATAGAATAAATAGGATATTTCAGCTATAAGCTTGTTGTGGAACAAGCCAAAGTTTATGTTTTAGGAATTTATTAATAAATAATTAGTCTCAGAGTCATTATTCTGGGGACACAAAAGCCAGGTGGAAAGGCTTACAGTTATAGGAAAGGATAGGTAAAAGCCAGAGAATTTTACTCTAATGTCTCTAAAGTTGAGCGTGGAAGTAAAAAGATCCTACATTTATCAAGTTTATGTAAATTATATTAATTGTAATTTTCATAAAAGTCTAAATGAAAGGTCGTGTGTAGAGCAAATGATATGCCTAAGTATCCCATCTTATGTGTACAAGGTCACAGAGCGTCATGGACACCAGCAAGAAAGGAAGGAACTTAATCCTATGGCCAATGAAGAAAGTGTGGTGTGCTGGTTGGGTTTTTGTTATTGCTGTTTTGTTTTGTTTTGTTTTGTTTTGTTTCTTGTAGACTATACAAGTTTGAGTTAACCATGAAGAGGAATCTTCAGTTGAGAAAATGCTTCCATCAAATTGGCCTATAGACAGTCTGCGGACCATTTTCTTGATTAAAGATAGATGTGGGATGCGTTAGCCCAGGCGTAAGCAGTGCCACTCCCAGGTAAGTGGTCCTGGGTTGAATAAGAAAGCAGACTGAGCAGGCTATGGGGAGCAAGCCAGTGAGCAGCACTCCTCCATGGTCTCAGCTGCGGTTCTTCCTTCCGGGTTCCTGATAGAGTTCTGCCTTGCTTGAGTTCCTGTCTTCCCTTCCCTTCATGATGGACTATAATAAAAAGTGTAAACCAAACAAACCTCCCCTACCCAAGTTGTTTTGGTCATTAGTGTTTAATCACAGCAAAAGAAAGCACACTAGGACATTTGGTATTCTATGAATCCATTTTAACCCAAAATAATAATTTTTTAAATTGTGGGGTGTACATGTGTAGACGTGCATGTGTGTGCTTGATGTCCATGTGTGCAAATGTATGTCACATTCACGTGTGTGGAAGTCACAGTACAACTTTGTGGAATTGGCTCTCTCTCTCGTCCCAAGGATCAAGCGGGTTACCGGGCTTGTTTGACAAAAACTTTTACCTGCTGAACCATCTTCCACCCCTTAAAACTATTCTTAATACAGAAGCTACAGAGACATACCAGTTCTTCATATGAACTCTTGTGCTTCTGATGGGCACATGATCTACTTTCTAACGTGTGAAGTAAATATAGACATTTGAGGAAGGTTGTTCCGAACACCTGGATTTATAAGAATGGTGCAGACATGAACACGGTTGTCCATTCTTATGGACAGCCCATGCACATCTTCGAGAGTGAGAACTATCCTAACGCTGAAGAGCCCGTGGGAAACGGCAGTTAATGACGCCCTTTGAACACTGACATACACACGTCCATACCCAACTGAGCAAGCATCACCCAAGTAAACCATGAGCACTGAGATGGGCTTAAAGCTGTTCAAGTTAAAGAAGCTACTTGAATTTTTTGTGCCCTTTCTACTTATGTTTGAATAATGGACTCTTCTCCCAACTTGTGCTCTTGGACTACTGTTTTATCAAAATCAAAAGGAAAATACAAAAGAAGTAAATACAGCAGAGGCTTATGAATCAAGGATAGCATACAAAGGTATGATTGCAGCGAAAGAAAGTCAAAATGTTAAAATGATAAAATCTTGGCCTGGTGTGATGGCTCAGTAAATAAGAACAATGGCTCCTCTTTCCGGGGACCCAAGTTCGGTTTCTAACATTCACATGACAGCTCAACCACCTGCAGCTCAAGACCTGGGGAATCTGATGCCTTCTTCTGGCCTCTGTAAGGATAGGGAGGAAAGAAAAGAGATCCCTGAATAATGTTAGGGGTCTGAAAGGGAGTGACATTATTGGTAAACTGCTTTGTGCTGCTCAGGGGCATTAAATTCCTTGGGGGACAAGTTTGATCTTCACTCTCAGGATATCTAATTTCTTCTTCTTACACAACTATAAATCTGGACGATCTATAAATTTTAGAAAGACACAATTTTAACCCTAATAATAAAATATGAATTTTTTTTGCAATGCTTTGTTTAGAAGCAACCATTCCCTTCACTGATATGTCAAATCGACCCTGGTCTCTGTTTTCGTAATTGTTTCTCCTCTGTTGTTAATAGCCATCTCTGAATTTAGTTAGCACACATCCTGAACCATCAAATTAATTGAAGTAAGTCGCAGAGACTATGGGAGATACTAATGTCAACTTCATAAGCTTTTCTAGAATGTGACCTTGGCACTCCTTTCATCAAGAGATGATGTCAGGTTGCTCCCTGTGGTGAATTCCATAGGCCCACAGTCTGTGCAGTCACAGGCCACACACACAGATGGGTCCTAAGCTTGCTTTGTATTCTGCTATCATTTTCTTGAAAGCCTTAATTCATTTTGAACAAGAGACTCCTTATCTCTTCTTCACTGATCATGTTACCAGCATCCTTGAATCCTGCTGAGCTAATGATTGGGTGGAAGCATCCACCTTCACCGATATCTTCACTCTTAGAAACTAGCCACTGTGCAAGGTGTTGACTGCCCTTCAGGTTGCCATGTTCTGAGAAAGTCTGAACTGGCCCTACCAGAGAGATCGTGTGAAGAGATCAGCCTCAAGCCAAGAGTCAAATACCTGACTTCAGCTACATCAGAGACCCTGAGTCAGAGCCATCCAGCAGAACTGTGGTGGTTTGAACACGCTTGGCCTGGGAATGGCACTCTTAGGAGATGTAGCTTTGTTGGAGTAGGTGTGGCCTTTTTAGAGGAAGTGTATCACTGTGGGGGTAGGCTTTGAGACTCTCTCTCCTCCTAGCTATGTGGAAGCCAGTCTTTTCCTGGTTGCCTTTGGAACAAGATATAGAGCCCTTAGCTCCTCCAGTGCCATACCTGCCTGGGTACTGCCATGCTTTCTGCCGTAATAATGGCCCGAATCTCTGAACCTGTAGGCCAGCCCCAATTAAATGTTGTCCTTTATAAGAGTTGCCTTAGACATGGTAACTCAGCAGTAAAACCCTAAGTCAAGAACCATTCCCAAACTTTAGCCCACATGAATGATGATCAATTAGTTGTTAACGTTTTTAAGCTGCCTCATTTATGCAGCAACCAATAACTAGAACTAAACATGTAAACTCAAATAAGCAAAAGAAAAAGATTTCTGAAACTTATAATCAAGAGCTTAAAAGTTTTCTTCTGAACATCGATCAACACACGTACATAACATGTTATAACACGTGTGAGTATATCTAAAACACGATTTAACAAAAACCAAACTAAAACTAGAGTTAATGCTTTGCCTGTGCTCTGTCTTCTGCTGTGTGGGGAATGAACCCAGCACTCGAATCAGATACAGTGTCAGGTGAGCACTGTACCATTGAGATACTCCCCAGTCTCAGATGTGCATCATAACGTGACAGATCATGGATTTCCACAAAGGTGAATTTCCATCTAAAATGTTTTCTCCAGCTAAGCCTCCAGAGTCTCTCTTTGGAATTCAGCTGAAGTGATGAGGATTCTGATAGAAGCCACAAGGTGATCCTCTCACACATGCCCCTCTCTGGGAGCCTCTCCACTTTCATTTCTTATCTAATGTTTTGAATCTCTAGAGACGAAGAAAACCATTTTGCATGAGAACACTCCTGTTTATTAAGGTTTTAGGTCTTTATCATAGTTTCTCTTATTTAATCAGTTGAATTTCAGACATATTTCTAAGTTTCTCACAAATCTGATAATATTACAAATGGATATGATCAATAAACTTGCAGCTCAGACTTTGAACATGTCCTACGATTTCCTTGACGTAAATTTCCGGAAGCAGAGGATTAATCTGTTGTCTCTTGTGACACAGGGACCAGCTAGGTCAGACTGAACCGTAGAAGCCCATCACTGTCACAGGTGGGTCATGGCTCCTTTTCTTACCTTGAAGCCATGTAACACTCTTGTTCCTCAGATGTAGTACTGAAGATCTCAAGCACACTGTGAGGCTCCATGGTTCAATTATGCCCTCAACCCTCCTTGCTGGAGTTCTAAACCCACCTGTGTTCTTAGGTCACCGGGTGACACAGAAATCTGAATGTCTTTTAAAGAAAAAAAAAACCAAATAGGTCAATTTTAACTAAATATTTGATGTTATCTACTTATGACTTGTGACTTGAATCATTTGAACAAAGATGCTTCTGATGTGCATGGCTCTATACTAAAATTTAAAGGTATAGATTATTCTTTTTCTACCTGGGAAACATTCATGCAGTTTTAAATTGGCTACTTCCACCAATAATGAAGATTACTCATTAATCAAAATCTGGGGTGAGAACCTGAAACTGCACAGTGATACCAATAAATCGTCATTGTGACCCTCCAGCTTACTCAGCACCAGACAAGGAACAAACCACACGGGTAGCGCTTCACCTGTGAGCACATCTTTCCTCATTAGCAGCATCTGGGCTTGAGGCTTAGATCCCACACGGGGAGATATTTACAGACATTCGTCATTTCGTAAAAGATTCATGAAAAGAAGTATATAAATTGAGTTTTGTAATTGATTTCATATTTTAACTGCAATTTAGCTCATTGTCTATTTATGAATATTTTAAAAATTGAATTAGCATCCATTGTTTACATCTCAAGAAATCAAGATATATTAATTCCCTATAATTATTACAGTTTGGGTCAATATTCAATCGGGATTTTCAAGTAGCAATTCTTCCTTCTTTTTTTTTTTTTTTTTTTTTTTTAGTTATTTTTATTTTCTATATTCTATGTTTACATTTCAAAGGCTTTCCCCTTTCCCAGTTCCCACCCACCATAGTTCCCATAGTTCTTCTCCCCCCCCCAACTATTCCCCAATCATTCCCCCTCCCCCCTCGGTTTCTTTACTAAACTGGATGCAATCTTTACATGCCCAGGGTCCTCTCCTTTCTTCTTCTTGGGAATCATTTGACTTGCTATTTGTGTCTTGAGTATTTAGTGCTTCTGGGCTCATTAATATCCACTTATCAGTGATTGCATTTCATGTGCATTCTTTTGTGATTGGGTTAGCTCACTCAGGATGATATTTTCCAGGTCTAACCATTTACCTACAAATTGCATGAATTCATTATTTTTAATTGCTGAGTAGTATTCCATTGTATAAATATACCACATTTTCTGTATCCATTCCTCCTTTGAGGGATATTTGGGCTCCTTCCAATTTCTGGCTATTATAAACAAGGCTGCTATAAACATAGTGGAGCATGTGTCTTTATTGCATGCAGGGGAATCCTCTGGGTATATGCCCAGGAGTGGTATGCCAGGGTCCTCTGGAAGTGACATGCCCAATTTTCTGAGGAACCGCCAAACTGATTTCCAGAGTGGTTTTACCATTTTGCAATCCCACCAACAGTGGAGGAGTGTTCCTCTTTCTCCACATCCTCTCCAGCACTTGTTGTCTCTTGAGTTTTTAATCTTAGCCATTCTGACTGGTGTGAGGTGGAATCTCAGGGTTGTTTTGATTTGCATTTCCCTGATGACTAATGATGTTGAACATCTCTTAAGGTGTTTCTCGGCCATCCGAATTTCTTCTGGTGAAAATTCTTTGTTTAGCTCTGTGCCCCATTTTTTGATAGGGTTATTTGGTTCTTTGCGGTCTAACTTCTTGAGTTCTTTGTATATATTGGATATTAGCCCTCTGTCGGATGTGGGGTTGGTAAAGATCTTTTCCCACTTTGTTGGTTGCCGTTTTGTCCTTCGGACAGTGTCCTTTGCTTTGCAGAAACTTTGTAATTTTATGAGGTCCCATTTGTTGATTCTTGATCTTAGTGCGTACGCTATTGGTGTTCTGTTCAGGAACTTTTCCCCTGTGCCCAAGTCCTCCAGGGTCTTCCCAAGTTTCTTTTCTAATAGTTTCAGTGTGTCTGGTTTTATGTGGAGGTCCTTGATCCACTTGGAGTTGATCTTAGAGCAAAGAGATAAGAGTGGGTCAATTCGCATTCTTCTGCATGTTGACCTCCAGTTGAACCAGCACCATTTGTTGAAAAGGCTATCTTTATTCCATCGGATGGTTGTGGCTCCTTTATCAAAGATCAAGTGACCATAAGTCTGTGGGTTAATTTCAGGGTCTTCAA
Source organism: Apodemus agrarius (assembly GCA_964023405.1). Classification (NCBI taxonomy): domain Eukaryota; kingdom Metazoa; phylum Chordata; class Mammalia; order Rodentia; family Muridae; genus Apodemus; species Apodemus agrarius. The sequence goes on along the minus strand of OZ030025.1, from coordinate 44,909,954 downwards.
TCCTGTTCCATTGATCTGTTTGCCTGTTGCTATACCAATACCATGCAGTTTTTAACACAATTGCTCTGTAGTACTGCTTGAAGTCAGGGATATTGATTCCCCCAGAAGTCCTTTTATTGTTGAGAATAGTTTTAGCTATCCTGGGTTTTTTGTTCCTCCAGATGAATTTGAGAATTGCTCTTTCTAGATCTATGAAGAATTGAGTTGGGATTTTGATGGGGATTGCATTGAATCTGTATATTGCTTTTGGCAAGATGGCCATTTTTACTATATTGATCCTGCCAATCCAGGAGCAAGAAATATTTTTCCATCTTCTGAGGTCTTCTTCGATTTCTTTCTTCAAGGACTTGAAGTTCCTGTTGTACAGATCTTTCGCTTGTTTGGTTAGAGTTACGCCAAGATACTTTATGTTGTTTGTGGCTATTGTGAAGGGTGTTATTTCCCTAATTTCTTTCTCAGCCTGCTTGTCCTTTGAGTACAAGAAGGCCACTGACTTGCTTGAGTTAATTTTATAACCTGCCACTTTGCTGAAGTTGTTTATCAGCTGTAGAAGTTCTCTGGTGGAGTTTTTTGGGTCGCTTAGGTAAACTATCATATCGTCTGCAAATAATGATAGTTTCACTTCTTCCTTTCCAATTTGTATCCCTTTGACTTCCTTATGTTGTCTAATTGCTCTTGCTAGAACTTCAAGTACTATATTGAAAAGATATGGAGAGAGAGGGCAGCCTTGTCTAGTTCCTGATTTTAGTGGGAATGCTTCAAGTTTCTCTCCATTTATTTTGATGTTGGCTACTGGTTTGCTGTAGATTGCTTTTACTATGTTTAGGTATGGGCCTTGAATTCCTGCTCTTTCCAAGACTTTTTAGCATGAAATGTTGCTGAATTTTGTCGAATGCTTTTTCAGCATCTAATGAGATGACCATGTGGTTTTTTTCTTTCAGTTTGTTTATGTAGTGGATTACATTGATGGATTTCCGTATATTGAACCATCCCTGCATCCCTGGGATGAAGCCTACTTGATCATGGTGGATGATCGTTTTGATGTGCTCTTGGATTCGGTTAGCAAGAATTTTATTTAGTATTTTTGCATCTATATTCATCAGAGAAATTGGCCTGAAGTTCTCTTTCTTTGTTGGATCTTTTTGTGGTTTAGGTATTAGCGTAATTGTGGCTTCGAAGAATGAGTTGGGCAGTGTCCCTTCTGTCTCTATTTTGTGGAATAGTTTGGAGAGTATTGGTGTTAAGTCTTCTTTGAAGGTCTGGTAGAATTCTGCACTAAAACCATCTGGTCCCGTACTTTTTTTGGTTGGGAGGCTTTCTATAACCCCTTCTATTTCTTTAGGGGTTATGGGACTATTTAGCTGGTCTACTTGATGCTGATTTAATTTTGGTATTTGATATCTGTCTAGGAAATCGTCCATTTCCTCCAGATTCTCCAGTTGTTTTGAGTATAGACCTTTGTAGTAGGATCTGATGATCTTTTGAATTTCCTCAGTTTCTGTTGTTATGTCTCCCTTTTCATTTCTAATTTTGTTAATTTGTATACTGTCTCTGTGTCCTTTGGTTAGTCTGGCTAAGGGTTTATCTATCTTGTTGATTTTCTCAAAGAACCAGCTCCTGGTCTTGTTGATTCTTTGTATGGTTCTCTTTGTTTCTATTTGATTGATTTCAGCCCTGAGTTTGATGATTTCTTGTCTTCTACTCCTCCTGGGTGAATTAACTTGTTTTTCTTCCAGGGCTTTAAGGTGTGCCATTAAGCTGCTAGTGTATGCTCTCTCCAGTTTCTTTTTGGATGCACTTAGAGCTATGAGTTTTCCTCTTAGCACTGCTTTCATTGTGTCCCATAGATTTGGGTAGGTTGTACCTTCATTTTCATTGAATTCTAAAAAGTCTTTGATTTCTTTTTTTATTTCTTCCTTGACCAAGGTGTCATTGAGTAGAGTATTGTTCAGTTTCCATGTGTATGTGGGCTTTCTGTTGTTTTTGTTGCTATTGAAGACCACTCTTACTCCATGGTGATCTGATAAGAGGCATGGGATTAGCTCGATCTTCTTGTATTTGTTGACATCTGTCTTGTGACCGATTATATGGTCTATTTTGGAGAAGGTACCATGCGGTGCTGAGAAAAAGGTATATTCTTTAGCTTTAGGATGAAATGTTCTAGATATATCTGTTAAATCCAATTGGTCCAGAGTTTCAATTAGTTTCACTGTGTCCCTGTTTAGTTTCTGCTTTCCTGATCGGTCCATTGAGGAGAGTGGGGTGTTGAAGTCACCCACAATTATTGTGTTAGGTGTAATGTGTGCTTTAAGCTTTAGTAAGGTTTCTTTTACGAAGGAGGGTGCCCTTGCATTTGGAGCATAGATGTTCAGTATTGAGAGCTCTTCCTGGTGGATTTTCCCTTTGGCCAGCAAGAAGTGACCTTCTGAGTCTCTTTGGATGATTTTAGGTTGAAAGTCAATTTTATCTGATATTAGAATGGCTACTCCAGCTTGTTTCCTGAGACCATTTGCTTGTAAAATTGTCCTCCAGCCTTTTACTCTAAGGTAGTGTTTGTCTTTAACACTGAGATGTGTTTCCTGTATGCAGCAAAATGTAGGGTCCTGTTTCCGTATCCAGTCTGTTAATCTATGTCTTTTTATTGGGGAATTGAGTCCATTGACGTTAAGAGATATTAAGGAATAGTAATTATTACCTCCAGACATTTTTGAAATTATATTTATTTATCTTATTTATTTTTTATATTCGAGAGGTTATCTTCTTTTGGGTTTGATGAGAGGAGGTTTCTATCTTGCTTCTTCCCGGGTGTAGTTTCCGTCCTTGTCTTGGTGTTTTCCCCCTATTATCCTTTGTAGGGCTGGATTTGTGGAGAGATATCTTGCAAATTTGGTTTTGTCATGGAATACCTTGATGTCTCCATCAATGGCAATTGAGAGTTTTGCTGGGTAAAGTAGTTTTGGCTGAAGTTTGTGTTCTCTTAGAGTTTGCATGATATCTGCCCAGGATCTTCTAGCTTTCATGGTCTCAGGTGAGAAGTCTGGTGTTATTCTGATAGGTTTTCCTTTATATGTTACTTGGCCTTTTTCTCTTGCTGCCTTTAGTATTCTTTCTTTGTTTATTACATTTGGAGTTTTGATTATTATGTGACGGGATGTATTTCTGTTCTGGTCCAGTCTGTTTGGGGTTCTATAGGCTTCTTGTATATTCATGGGCATCTCTCTCCTTAGGTTGGGGAAGTTTTCTTCCATAATTTTATAGAAGATATTAGCTGGCCCTTTAACTTGTAAATCTTCACTCTCGTCTATACCTATAATCCTTAGGTTTGGTCTTCTCATAGTGTCTTGGATTTCCTGGATGTTTTGGGTTACCACCTTTTTGCATTTAGTATTTTCTTTGACTGTTGAATCAATGGTTCCTATGTTATCTTCGGCTTCTGAGATTCTGTCTTCTATCTCTTGTATTCTATTGTTGATACTTGCGTCTATGGCCCCTGATTTCTTCCCCAGGTTTTCTATCTCCAATGTTGTCTCCCTCTGTGATTTCTTAGTTGTTTCTACTTCTGTTTTTAGTATCTGGATGGATGTGCTCAGATCTTTCGCTTGCTTGATTGTGTTTTCATGTATTTCTTTAATAGATTTTTGTGCTTCCTCTTTCATAGCTTCTACTTGTTGGCCCACGTTCTTCTGTAGTTCTTTAAGTGACTTTTGTCTTTCTTCCTTATTGTCTTCTTCTCTTTGATCCATCTTCTCCTGCATTTCTTGAAGTGATTTTTGTATTTGCCTCGTAAAGGCTTCTAACTTTTGATCCATTTTCTCCTCTATTTCTTTACGAGATTTTTCTATGTGTTCAGCTACCAGCATCCTGACCAGTGATTTTATATCCAAGTCTTGTTTTTCTGGTGTTTTAGGGTATCCAGGGATTCCTGTTGTTGGAGAACTGGGTTCAGATGCTGTCATGTTGCCTTGATTTTTGTTAGTAACGTTCCTTCGTTTTCCTTTTGCCATCTGGGTATTTCTGGTTTTAGTTGGCCTTGTTGTCAGTGGCTGGTGTTTGAATCTCCTGTGAGGCTGGGCTCACCTGTTGTTTCTCTATTGGTGAATATGTGTGACTGCTGCTTTAAGGGATCATAAGCTGGCTGCCACCCATGCGATTGTAGCCCCTGTTGGAGTCTGTCTACCTGGGCTTCTCCAGCTGTGTCCTGGTTGCAAGGAACTCCGAGAACCTAGCAGATCCCCCGTGAGGGTAGCTCTGGAAGGGGTGTTTACCTGGGCCTTTCCAGCTGTGTCCTGGTTGCAATATGGAGGCCCGCCGCTACACCGCTGGTCTAGGGGCCGGCGAGCTGGTTGCAGAACGCAGCTTAGGTGCTCACCCGAGGGCGGGGATGTCCCACAGAGCCTGGGCCTTTCCAGCTGTGTCCTGGTTGCAATATGGAGGCCCGCCGCTACACCGCTGGTCCAGGGGCCGGCGAGCTGGTTGCAGAAGCAGCCTTGGTGCTCACCAGAGGGCTCGGGGATGTCCCACAGAGCCTAGGCGGGACTCCGCCTGCTTGGCTCCGAGACCCTAGCAGATACCCCCGTGAGTGTAGCCCTGGAAGGGGTGTTTACCTGAGCCTTTCCAGCTGTGTCCTGGTTGCAATATGGAGGCCCGCCGCTACACCGCTGGTCTAGGGGCCGGCGAGCTGGTTGCAGAACGCAGCTTAGGTGCTCACCAGAGGGCGGGGATGTCCCACAGAGCCTGGGCCTTTCCAGCTGTGTCCTGGTTGCGATATGGAGGCCCGCCGCTACACCGCTGGTCTAGGGGCCAGCGAGCTGGTTGCAGCTCTTCCTTCTTTTGAATTCAATTAAGAAAGGTTGCTATTGAGCCGGGCGTGGTGGCGCACGCCTGTAATCCCAACACTTGGGAGGCAGAGGCAGTCGGATTTCTGAGTTCAAGGCCAGCTTTGTCTACAGAGTGAGTTCCAGGACTACACAGAGAAACCCTGTCTCGAAAAACCAAAAAAAAAAAAAAAAAAAAAAAAAAAAAGAAAGAAAGAAAGAAAGAAAAAGAAAAGTTGCTATTTAATGATAAAGTAAACCTAAGCTTCTATGTATCAAGTCTACTTGAAGGAATATTGCTATACTCCTAGCCAATGGATGCTAAACACACAAGAAAGGGGCATACTGTAGAAAAACAGGACAAACGATTCTTTTTTTCATATGAGCAGGATTAAAAGTCTCCTCTGGAGCCTTAAACACACTAAGTAAAGTTCAATTAACACTGTCGGATGCCAGAGATGTAACTGCAAATTTTCTGCCACCACTAGGGACAGAGAGACAAGAACTGCCCTGCACATAATGAGAAGCAAGAAGGGTCACGCTAAGCTAATCTGAGACCAATTCTGAACTAATAATAAAGGGAAATATTTTATGTGGTAATCAGCTCTCAGAAATGACCTCTGCGGGGGAACAGCACTCTGTGGGTTGATAAGGAAATGACAACATTTACAAAGACTGTTCTTCCAGACATCCAGCTTGATTGGAGATTCCAATCTGATGCCACTGGGTCTTAGCGCCTTAGCAAGGGGCTACGCCCAAGTTAGAGACGAGCAGATGGCTGAGCCTATGACAAGTCATGAAGTAGAGCCAGGACACAGGTGACCTATAAGAGTAAGGGACCGAGCAGCATGATTTATTGTGGTTGCATACAGGGACCAGGACAAAAGCCAAGTCCAAGGGCCAGGGAGATGGCCAATGGTTAAGGGAACTTGTCTCACAAGCATGAAGATCTGAGTTCAGAGCCCAGAACCCACATAAAAAGCCAGCCATGGCCACATCACATGAAAACACTGAGCGACAGAAGCAGGATTCTGGGGGCTCGACGGTCAGCCAGCCCAGACAAAACAGCAAACGTCAGGTTCAATGAGAGACCCTGTCTCCCTCTGAAGGTGAAGAGTGAGACTTAAAGTCCTCCTCTAACCTCTGCACGCACGCATGCATGCATGCATGCATGCACACACACATGCACGCATGCACACACACACCCCTCTCCCCACCCTGAACCAAGACAAAGTCATGTAGAAGGGACAGACCCACGGACAGAGCCAGGCAGCTTCCTCCTCCCCATCTCCTTGGGCCATTGAAAACAAGATACGGCCGTGCAACTGTAAGACCAAAGCTCTCAGTGCCTAAAAGTTACATCCTCTGGTTCGCCTGTACTTCTGGCCCTATTGCATTGATGCAAATATTCTGAAGTATTTCTAAAATGAGAAGAAACTTAAAATATGCATCTACAGAGCTAAGTTCCTAGGATTTAAAAGGAAAAGCATTTAAGGATCTAAAAAGTTAAGCATTTACAAGCACTTAAGTTTTGGCCAGATAGCCAGCTTTACCGAATAACGCAGGCTGAGTTTAAATGAATAGATGTATAATCAATAAATAATCAAGTGAGCGCCCATAAAAATTCTCTTCAGAAAGAATGTATGCTGGAGCCTGTGGACACCAAACATGGCCGGCAAGAATGCCCGGCACTAATTTGCAGGGAAACAAGATGAACTTATGGAGTTATGAAGATAACTAAAAAGGGCATATTTAAATCTGAGGAGAAATGCTGTCCTTTGAATGAGAATGAGAAAGGGGTTAGCTGTGGGCAAGCTCTAGCATTAAATGCTGAAGAGGTAAGAACAGACACTAGTGTGTGCGCACGGCTGCAGACAACATGTCTATAAAACACAACTGAAATATACTGCTTGGGAAGATCACATAAAGATTATTTCCACTGGGCTCAACAGAAGGGGTGAAGGATTCAAAGATGCGGCTCGTCTGTGCCGCTTTGTAAAGTAGCCATTCACCGTATGTGCCAAGCACATAACGGTTCCTCCTCTGTGCCTCAAACGCTCTGTCACTGCACACGGCAAATGGCTACCGTCTTGGGCATGCTCCATTTCCAGCCGGAGGGTCACTGGTGGGGCTGTGCAGAGTCCTGCGCGTCTTCCCGACATCTGCAGGGCTTCAGAGAACAGTCTCTGACTGGCAGATGTGGCGTGAGCTGAGTGTTTGTGTTTCTCGCTGGAGCCGAGCTGACGGTGCTGCTGCTGGTCCAGGGACCACACTTGGAGAATCCGAGGATGACACTGGCTGAGCCGTACCTATCGTGAATGTCTGCGAGTCTCATCCTCAGCTCGGCTGGCCTCATCCTTCCTCATCAGCAGATGCAGAAAGGTATTTGCACACAGGTGATGCTTGGCCTTGGGAGATTGATGGTGGTTTTACAACCAACTGCTTTTTAAATTATGATTCCATCAGGTCAAAGTCGGCTACATTCACAGGCTTTCGATGAGAGTTGTATTCTCTGGAACTGAGTATAAAAGTGCATTTGCATGTATGAACCCTTTTCTATTAACAGTGGAATGACTGGGGACCTTGGATCTAGGGCAGACTGACAAATCAAACCGTCTGGGACAAGTTACCGTCTCACTGACTTGGAGAAAAACAACATAGTCCATACCATGGGACTATTTTGGGACTAAACAAGAAATACACCTGAAATCCCCATGTAATCCTGTGAGCACCTGTCAGCTCTGTCAGTGACAGCTCCCAATTTTCACTAGGTCTTCATAAAATCTAAAATCCAAAAAAATTTTAGGAGTGCCTGATTTTCAGAGAAAGGGCAGACCTCTCAGTGGTTGGGAACACACACTGCTTTTTCACAGGGCTTGAATTTGGTTCCCAGCATCCACACCAAGCAGTTGACAACCACATTAACTCCAGGGACTTCACTCTTTTTTTCTGGACTCCATGGGTATCTGCACTTATACATTCACAGAACTACCCAGACATACACCCATATACACACAGTTAAAAGTCAAGTATAATTTTTTTAAGTGAGTGTCTGATTTAAGACAGCACCAAAATGTGGTTTCTATGCTTCAGAACACTCGTGTTTGGGTAGATAGCGCGGAAACAATATTAAAATTAAAATTTGCTGCAGGAATTATACAGAAGCATTTTAAACGTGGCAGCCAAGAGTCATCTATCCATGGCACACTGGTAAGTGAAGGCAGTTTCTTCAACTACATATTTATCTGACAGGAAAGAAAAGCTCTGAGCTCGACTGTAAGCAGATGACTTGGGTTTGAACCCCCAACCTCTAGTACATTCCCAGGGATCTGGAAGGTGCTCCACGATAACAGGGTGGGTGAATTAGTGGACGTATAGATGGGGTTCTTATGGATAGATGGGCGATGAGTCGATAGCTGAGTGACTATTGCTCTTGTATTCTGTTACAGATTAGAGCCCACTAGTCTAGGCTTTGTGAACATCTGGCCAAACTTCCTCAGTAAAAAGATAAGGTCCAAATGATTAAGATCACAAATTATTTATTCAGTGATAAAGCCTAAATCTCAAACATGGCTCAGAGAGGAGAGGAGAGGAGAGAAGGGGAGGGGAAGGGAGGGGAGGGGAGGGAAGGGGAGAGGGGAGGGGAGGGGAGAGGAGAGTCAGACAGGGGAGGGAGAAGGGAGGGAAAGAGGCATGAAGAAAAAGGAGGGAGATTTAAAGACCTAGCAAGGGTGTCCAAGCTCAAGACAGACATATTTTAATAGGATGTACATTTTCCTCCTCCCAGCATCCCTCTCTGCCAAGAATCATTTTGTACCAAAATCGCAATCTGGTGTTTTCTAAACCTATTTCTGATCAATACAAGTTCTGATATTAAAACATGAAAGTCTCATAAAATTCTCTGAGAAATGCATTTACAAAATGGGGAAAATAGAAACCATATGTATGTATATATACATATATATGTACATATATATGTACATATACATACATACAATACACACACACACACATACACATACATATACATATATATGTTAAAGGTCCAGCCATGACAGCTTCACTCCAAGCAAAGATTGGAAGACACATTAAGTAAGGAAACTTGTTGGAAATTTCACAGGACAGTTTTATCATATTGGGTAGATTTTTGTTGCCTTATTGCACTTGAGAAATCTTTGCTTGGAGTGAAGTTGTCATGGCTGGACCTTTAACAGCATATCTGGACCAAGAGAAGAAGGGTTATATTTTAGCGACGAAAGAAGGAAAGATAGAAGCAATGGGGCCCCAGTGACTTGATATCTCCATGAAACTTGAGCCACCCAGATCTAGACTTCTTTTATGCAAGAGGAAGAATTTTTTATGTCTTTTAAACCACACTTTGTTTTGTTTTCTTTCCAAATGCAATTCAAGCTAATCTTACATATATGAATCACATGCTACCTTTCAAGAGTGGGGTGCATATTTTAAAAGTTGTGCACAGCTGAAGACTTCCATGAGTAAGTAATGGACAGCAGTGCAACACACTAATAATCTATATCTATTAGAAGTTACCAGTCCCCATATATTACAGTGTGGATATAAATGTTTCCCCCAAAACTTGGTCTCCAATGAGTGGAAGTACTGAGAGGCGATTGAATCATGAAAGTATTAGCTTCAGCAGGAGACTCCAGAGCCACTGGTAAGTCCACACTGAATGGGCTAGCAGGAGCTGGGGCTCAACTGACAGTTTGCAGGTGGATAATAGATAGAATGCTACTAAGAGCATATGCGTCTGGTCCCTTTCAATCTCTCCTTTTCCTTCCTGTCTGTCATGAGATGAAGAGCTTTGCCCCATCCCTATGTGCCCCTGACTTTCCATAACCCATAACAAAATGGAGCCGTGTCACTAGAGACTGAAACCTCTGATACCATGAACCATGGTTTTTGTTCCTTTTAATGTAGTTTCTCAAGTATTTTCTCTCTCATACACAAAAATAAACCTAACATAGAAAATCAGTACCAAGAAGTGGAGTCATTGCTTTGACTATTCCTAGTTAACTCAGTTACCATTCTATTCCTGTGAAGGAACACCATGACCAATGTTGCTTGTAACAGAAAGCATTTAATTGGGGGCTTGCTTACGGTTTCAGAAGCTTAGTCTATTTCCATCACATGGGGAACATGGTGGCAGGCAAGCATGGCATCTGAGGAGATGCTGAAAGCTTACATCTATCTATGAGATGGAGGGAGAGTGAAGGTGGTCCTGATGCGAGCTTTGGAAACCTCACAGGCCACCTCCAGTGACACACCTCTTCCAACTAGGCCACACCTACTAATCCTTCCCAAAAAGTTCCACCAAACTGGGGACCAGGTACTCAAATAGAATAGATACGTCTATGAGGGGCATTCTCACTCAAGCCACCGCGTTGTGGATAGCGCTGGGGTTGCTTGTATTTTGATGTTAATAATACTCTCCTGGGAGGAGCTGTGAGTGAGGAATGAGTCACTACTCAGGTGACTTCTTGTGAACCATCTCCTAATAAATAAAGGAGCCAATCACTGGGTGAGTAGGCGGGACTTCCGGGTGGGACAGAAGAAACAAGGAAGCAGGAGAGAGTTAGGTCCTTTGGGACAAGGATAGTGTGAGGACAATATGTAATTATGAGTGTCTCCCAGTTTCAATGGCAAATCTGTTAGGATTCACCACTGGAGGGTTTAGATTTAATAAGGCTTACAAGATTAGGATTTTAGTTGTTGCACCCAGGGATTGAGTTACCCTTTTTTCTGAACTAAGTCTGTGTGGTGTTTTCCTTCACATGGTGGTTCAACTGTGTTCAAGAGAGAAAGGTATGGTGGCCAAGCATGGGTTTGCCAGATGTGCACCACAAAGGCCATGGGGGATTTGAAGTGTGGTGCTGTCATGGTAGCGACCTGCCAGTGGGAACTTAGAGAGCTGGGTGGAGAGATTTTGGAGCTCCGAGTCAGAGAGTCCCCACGAGTTAAGGCCAGCGAGACCCCTGGGGCTGAGCGTAGCACGGGAACTGGGAGTTCGATTTAATATTTCCCGCAACACCACCACACTGACCATATTGTTCGGAGCCATCAGAAAGACTACAAAGAAAAAATCAGAGATGCTTGAAGAAGCAGAACACAGGGTTTAGTGGATGATTCTGGTGGGAGGGTAGAAGACCGCGGAATGGCAAGAGGAAATGTGATGAAGACTGAATTATGAGGGTCCAGTGGGAAAGGAGGGTGATCCTGGGAGTTACCACTCCTGTTACACCGTGGCACAAAACTTTGTCTCCATTCTGTCCATGTCTGAGACTTTGTGGAGGCCAACCCAGAAAGCTTCAAGGCAGCACTATTATTGCTGACTGCTTTGGGCCAGATTCATATTAAAAAAATGGGAGCAAATATCAGAACAGAGTGGATTTTAAAGCAGGTTAGAGAGGAGAGTATTTAAAGTGGGCAGTAAATAAGGCATGGTCACTAGATTATCAACACCATGAAAACAGCTAAGCATTTTATGCAGAGACAACAGGATAGATGCCTGACAATCTGAGCTCCCAGCACCCAACTGACCCCAACTCGCCACAGACTCAAGTTTGTGAAGCTGTACTATTCTGTCCAGAGACCTCGCTTTAAGAGGGCCACCTAGAGATGTATTCCCTATGCTCGCCGTGTATCCAGGGTCACAGAGGCCATGGTCTAAGCGTTCTTGGTCATGGTACAGCTGGCATCAGACCTTGTCAATGCCTATATGATGCTGTCTTTGCAGGCGTGAAGAAATACGTTGGAGGCTTTAGCTTCCACCCCAGGCTGAAAAGAAGGTCTGGCGGGTCAAACAGTGCTTGGACAGGTCAGAATGGAGAGCAAATGATCAGCCTATCGGAGGGTCCGTGTGAGCAGCCACCGGCAGGGACTAAGAGGGACTTCCCAAGGTTTGTGGGACTTGCTTCCTGCCATCATGGACCTAGATGCCAAATTGTTTGCCGTTTCCCTTGCGGGGTTTTGGAATCGCTTTAGTCTGATACCTCCTTGACAGTTTTATTTCCTTTTTTAAGATTTTTGTTATTTTATGTGTATGGTTGTTTTGCCTGCAGGTATGTCTATGTATCGATCTTGTGTATGCCCAGTGTACGCAGAGGCCCAGAAGAGGGCATCGGATCCCATGGAACTGGAATTATGGACAAATTTGAGTTGCCGTGAGGGTACTGGGAATCATTCACAGGTCCCCTGGAAGGACAACCAGAACCACTGAGTCATCCCCATCTCCCTCCCTCCCTCCCTCTCCCTCTTTGGTTTTTTTCGAGACAGGGTTTCTCTGTGTAGCCCTGGCTATCCTGGAATTCACCCTGTAGACCAGGCTGGCCTCGAACTCAGAAATCCGCCTGCCTCTGCCTCCCAAGTGCTGGGATTAAAGGCGTGCGCCACCGTTGCCCAGCTCTCCCTCTCTTTTTACACACACACACACACACACACACACACACACCTTGCTATTTTTCTATTCCTCCCTTTGGGGATGGGAATTTGTACCCTATCCCATCACTGTACATTGGAAATAAGTGACTTTCCTACTGATTTTACAGAGTCTCTTAGCTAAGAGCTCACCTTGACTCTCAGAGAAGAAATTAAACTGGGGCTTCTGGTACCAGAACTGTGGACACCTTCATGGGTCATGGAGCATTTTACATTATAAGATAGACATGCCATTTGGGGGATGCCAGGAGTCATTCTCACATATATCTCAAAACCTCCTTTCAGCCATTTCTAGCCTGCTTCTCCTAGCCTGCTTTTAGAAGGGAAAGTCCTAGCTTAAAGATTAGCCAAGTAAGCTAGATGGTCAGTACATGCAGAGCTCACCCGAGTGGGCTAGAACAAACAAAGCTCACCTGCGTTTAGGTTACCATAGCAACTCCTTTCCCCTTCACCTCCTCATGATCATTTTCTAGTGCCAAGTTCCTACAGTAGCTGCCAACCTTCCCTGAGATCCTGAGAGACAATTCTGAGAAACTGTTCCTGAGAAATGATACTAGCCCCCTGAGATTGTTGCCCGAATACAATGACTTTCCCCCTTTCACCCCTCCCCTCACCTGCTTGTTCCCCTTTAAAAAAGTCTTGTGTAAAAAATAAAATTCGACAGCTTGATCAGAATACTGTCTTGCTGTCTGTCTCTCATGTCTCTTGTCTCTCACCTTCTCTTAGGTGGTTCGGGGACCCTGTTGACTGTCCTGCGGGTCAGGACAGGGGGGATAGGGATGGAATGCTATGATTTGGATATGTGGATATGGACTATCTCCACATACACTGTGGAAGGCGTGGTTCCCAGTTGGTGGCCCTACTGAAAGGTGATTGGAACAGGACGCTGCTAACATCAGTGGGTCAGTGCGTTGATGAATCCATAGGTATGAGGTGTGTGGAAGAAACAAGTTGCTGAGGAGATGGAGCTGAAAGGAATATCTTGTCTCCAGACCCTTCCTTCCCCAGCTTCCTTCCCCAGTGTTCTGTCGTTTGACACTTGGAACACTGCTTTCCAATGGCGACCCCGTCCGCCATATCTCGCCATTCACATTCGAGGTCAGCCTGGTCTACAGAGTGAATTCCAGGACAGCCAGGGCTACACAGAAAAACCCTGTCTTGGAAAAACAAAAACAAACAAACAAAAAAAGCAATGGTGCCCAACAGCCACAGAGTAAAGCATAAGAAATGGTGAATCACAACAAATCTTTCTTCTTTTTAGTTATTTTTCTTAGATACATTTTGTCACAACAATGCAAAGAAATGATCGCCAGAAATCCGTTCTTCTTAGTTAGGTCTCAGTTAATAACGTTTTAATTCCAGAATCTATATTTTTTTTCTTCCAGGTTCGCCAGACATTTTGTTCTCTTTCCTTTGATCTAGAAGTAAATCCCTTGACACAGTTCCTGAGACCACCACTCCGTGCACCCTTCTCCCTTTGTCTAGAATTTACACTGCAGAGTAAAACTCAACCTCAAAAACCACGCTCGCTGGACAGTGGTGGCGCACGCCTTTAATCCCAGCACTTGGGAGACAGAGGCAGGTGGATTTCTGAGTTTGAGGTCAGCCTGGTCTACAGAGTGAGTTCCAGGACAGCCAGGGCTACCTCTGTCAACCCTGTCTCAAACTCTCCTCCCCCCCCCCCCACACACACACTCAGCCGGCTCTTTTAATATGAAACCATCACATTTGAGGCATTATGCTAATCAACTTAGCTCTCTTTTTCTTTCTAGTCAATACATTTGTAGTTTTATACCATTTTAAAGAAACTAGATATTGACTAATTGTGACTCACCAGGGGATCGCACATGCCTGTACATTTTAAATGTTATTTTATTTTATTTTATTTTATTTATTTGTGAGGACACCTGGTGGGAATGGATTCCCTCCCTTTACCACATTGGTCCTGAGGACAGAACCCAGGTTGTCAGGGTTGGTGGCAGGCACCTTTGCTCTGCTGAGCCATCTTGCTAACCCTGTTTCTACATCTTTAATGAAGGAACATATTTGTTTGTTTGTTTAAATCTTTTTCCTTCAGGACCTCAAGTGAAACAAGAAAATAACATCTTTAGTCTTATTCCTCTCCCATACTATTGTTCCCTTTAAGGGCTGGGGACATTGCTCAACAGGTGACATGTTTGTGGTGTAAGTGCATGGGCTTGAGTTTGACCCCTGACAGTCATTTGTGCTGGGGTGACAGAGACAGGTGGATCCCTGGGACTTGCAGGTCAGCCAACCTGGCTTCTTTGTCAGCTCCAGGCTAGTGAGAGACCCTGTCTTACAAGAGGATGAGTGACAACCGAGGTTGTATTCTGGCTTCCACACACATGAACCTGCATACATGTGCACATACCGGTGTGTGCATGTATACACAAACACACACACATACACACATACACATCTGGCTTTGGCACACATGAACCTGTGTATATACACACACACTAAGTGCACACACACACACACACACACACACACACACACAGAGAGAGAGAGAGAGAGAGAGAGAGAGAGAGAGAGAGAGAGAGACTATTTATTTTTAGATAATTGGAAATAAAAAATGTCAAATCTTTTTAATCCAAAACTTTTTTTTAACTTATAACTTAGACAGATTGACATTCCGAGGAGTTTGAAGTTTACTTAACTTGACAAACCCTAACAAAACAATAGAAGAGAGCCTGGCATGTTGGCACATGCATTTAATACTAGCATCAGAGAGCAGAGGCACTGGGCCTCTGTGAGTTTAAGGATAGCCAGGGCTACATAGTGAGAGCTGTTCTCAAAAACCAAACAAGCAAAATAAGAGGAAGAAGAGTGTAATCACCAGGTCGTGGTGGCACACACCTAGTGGCACACACGGAGTAAACCCAATACCAGTTAGGGGGGAGGGGCAGGGGAGGGGGAGGAGAAACGCCAGAGTTCAGGACCATCCTTGGCTACATAGCAAGTTTGAAGCTGGTCCGGGCTACATGAAATCCTAGTTCCGCCCGCCCCCTCCCCCCCAAAAAAAAAACAAGCAAGCAAAATAAAATGCAGAATTATAACTGTGCCTAATATAGAATTAGGAATGGGTCCTTTCGAGGGGCCAGTGACCCACGCAAATGAGGGACTGCAACACGCATGTTTCATCAACCTTGTGGTAAAACCACGCTGCTTATCGCCAAGACAAATCACCACACTCAGCCCACTCTGTGCATGGCTGAAAGCCAAGTAATAATAATAATAATAATAATAATAATAATAATAATAATAAAAACCAACCCTGTAGCTATCCATATTGTTATCATGGTTTCATTATCACCAAGTGGCAAGATTTGGAGACAGGACACTTTGTTTTACCATTTCGTGTTTTATAAAATTCCATATAAGTGTGCTCAATTATCAAATAAGAAGAAGGCCACCATTGTCATCAGTGGAAGCCGAGCTAGGTATCACAAAGTCCCTGTTCCTACTGCGGAAGTTTTTCCCCAAGTCATTTACCCCCCTGAAAATCAGGGGGTGGAAAGCGGGTCTTACTACTCTTCTCAAGGCCTGGCTCTGATTTGGAAGGGGCCAAGTCTGTAGCCACCATTATGTTAGAAATTATACTGTCAAAAAAAAATCACTTAAGAAAAATAGTATATAGTAAAAAGCTATGCTGCACACCAGCTCCAGCCAGGCCTTCCATACCCCAGAAAGGGAAGCTGTGAGATGGTTTCCAGTTTAAAAAAACTAAGACATGGTGTTTATTAATAATTAGGAGAGTACAGAAAGGTACATGGAAGAGAAGAAAAGCCTCACTTAATCTTCTGGTCTCACACAAGGCCTTTTTCTTGTTTTCTGCATTGTCTCCCCCCTCTTCTCTCTCTCCCCTCCTCCCTCCTCCTCCCTCCTCTCCCCCTTTCCCTCTGCCCCTCCCCCATCCCTCTCCTCTTCCCTCCTATACCCGCTTTGCTTTCTCTCCCTCCTCCCTGCCCCTCCTCTCCCCTTTTCCCTCCTCCCCTCCCCCATCCCTGTTCTCTTCCCTCCTATGCTCTCTCTCTCTCTCTCTCTTTCCTCCCTACTCCCCCTCTCCCCTCCCTCCTCCCCTCCTCCCTCCTCCTCTTCCTCCTCAGTACTAGGGGATTGAACCTGAAGCCTCAGGTATATTACGCGTCTTTCCCTGAGCTCTGTCCCAGTTCCCCCCCCACCCCCCACCCCCGAAAAAAATGGCTGCTCTCTCTATAGAGCTTTCTTGTATCTCTTGCAGCATTTCATCCATTTGGAAAATAATCACCACCACACAGTGTGTATAATTCTGAGATCTGTTTCTTGTGGGCTTTACAGTTGTTTTATTTTAAAAGGCCATCTGTTTAATATTCATAAACAACTTCCTTATATTTCAGGCAAAGATCATTTCAACAGCTTAACTTGAAGTCTCTGGAGGCGGTGTGCTGACAGGCTGTGCTTCTCGTGAGAGGAATTCAGTCATGTGTTCCAGGATTTGTTTTCTTTTTTAATTTTTAATTTTTAATTTTTAATTTTTATTTCATGTGCATTGGTGCCTTGCTGGCATGTATGTCTGTGTGAGGATGTCAGATCCCCTGGAACTGGAGACAGACAATTGTTGAGTTGCCATGTGGGTGTTGGGAATTGAGCCTGGGTCCTCTGGAAGAGCAGCCAGTGCTCTTAACCACTGAGCCATGTCTCCAGCTCCATGTCCTGAGATTTTTTTTGGGGGGGGGGCAGGAGTCCCATAGTAGTGAAGATATAGTCGTACAACTTAACCTCTGGGGTTAAATCACAACAATGTGGTTGTAATTGTAGCCTCATGCTAATTAAGAGACATTTTCCTTTTAATGTTTCACAACATCCACTGTTTTCCACACCTGGTGAGAAACCCCACCCCACACACAGGGAAGACTGCAAATCCAGAAGCAAGAAAGGCAGGGAGCACAGTGGAAGGGCAGAGGACTCACCTAGAGGTGAGTCCTGGACGTTCTTTTGTTGTTGTTTTTTTTGTTTGTTTTGTTTTTGTTTTTCGAGACAGGGTTTTTCTGTGTATTCCCAGCTGTCCTGGAACTCACTCTGTAGACCAGGCTGGCCTCGAACTCAGAAATCTGCCTGCCTCTGCCTCCCAAGTGCTGGGATTAAAGGCGTGCGCCACCACCACCTGGCTCACCTAGGCGGTCTTGTAAGGTGACCGGCCTCGTCCCTTTGCTGTGAGGGGCGGGGCAGGGGATATGGAGTGGGAGAGGTTGTTCAACAGCACATCAGGCTGGGGTTTCCCCTGTCTGACCTAAATCGTTTCTCTGGTCCCAACTTTACAGACAGGAAACTTTCAGGATAGCTGCCAAAGTGCAAAGGTACCGTGACTACTTTGTGGAATATGGACATTGTGATAAATGGTTATCCTTTGAAAATGATCCCCAAATAGACTTTTCTATCAGAATCAAAGACCGATACATGTAATGGATTTTTTTTTTTCAAGTGTGTGCGTTGGCCTGGAATGGAGCCTCAGCAGCATCCCCTGCGGGCTGGGCTGTCAGTCAAGAGCGTTTTCATCCTGTTTGATGCTGGCGGTTTGGGTTCTGCAGCTTCTGAAACAGAAGCCCCAAGATTCTCTGCCCACTGTGTATCTTCCGTCACTAGAACTGCTGGTGCCCGGAAGTCTCAGTCGTGAGGCAATGCACTTGTTCTGCGACCAGAGGAGTTTTCTGGTGTCATTTTACCAATGGAATCAGAGTAGGATGCAGTTTCTCCGGTGTGCAGACACCAGGAATGGAGCTTAGGAGACTGTTGCCTCTTGTCACCAGAAACACTGTCCCTCAGTACCGTGAGCATTCCATCTTCCAGGGAGCGGGCAAGTTCAGTCAGACAGTGCTTAGGCACCAACTGTGACTCTCAATCATGGTGAACAGAATGAGAAGTGCCTCAGACCCAGTGGGCGTTTTCCCTGGAACTTATACTTTTGAAGTTCCTGGGGAGAACTTCACGTGGACAAAAGAAGTCCACGTCTTTTATACGATGTTTAAAGTAGTAAGTGTTAAGTTCCTCTGAGTTCCCGTAGCTGCGACCCTCACACCAGCAGTCCGCCTTAAGGAGACTGAAACATCCACTCATCTTTTCAAGCTCACTCGAGGAACGGGAAACTAGGCCTTCTACTGAAGTGGCGTTCGATGATGTAACCTCAGGAATTAGACGGGTGTTTATTGAATTTGTGCTGATTACAACTGTTAACGTTCTTAGGTAAAAGCACACCTTTTCAATTTGTTGTTTCCTAAATACCGAATGTGATGAATTACTTGTATTAGTTACAAACTAGAATATTTCATTCAGATATGCATTTGAACTAAAACAAAACAAACAAACAAGCAAAAAACAAAAAAACCCAGTTAATGAGGAAGTATCAACTGTTCATAGGCTATGTGAAGAACCTATTTCACAGAAAATTCAATTCTCAGTTATCTATAGAGTGATTTCCAAACCCAGAGTCAAAAGTAGGACAAGTGCACAGTTCACAGTAAATATCAAATATTTGTTCAGGGTTACCTACAGTTTGCATTAATAGGATCATTGGTGGAACTTGATGACTTGCAGACAGTGCAGAAATCGCTCTCGTTTTTTGGGAGATGTGACATATTTGGTTTTCTACACAGACAAACCAAACCAAAACAAAACAACAGAGTTCAAATCCTATAAATCCCTAGAGTAATTTTTAGTGTTTTAGAAATGAGTATTTCTTTGGAAAATGAATTATTAACTAGAGTTTCAAACATGCTAACACAACTTTATTGCAGTGGGATTTGATTCTCCTCCCTTCCAAAACCAAATGTGTTTCCATGAAAGCCTGCAACAAGGGAGATATGGCATGCCTGTCCACATTTTAGATTTTGCCATCCCATGACAGATACGATAGCTATTGCTAAGATGTCAGACTTGACTGGTGTCCCCTTCCCCGACACTGATTGTGATTGCCCTTTCTAATGTTTGCTTTGTCCAGTGTGTTTTAGTGAAGCCTGCCTACTTTCTCAGAGGATCTGAACCGTGAATTGTCCAACTTCCAACAGGCATCAGAATTCAGGTAATTTTAAACCAATTATTGAAGCCTTGCTTACAGGTCTCTACTAGCTTGTTTGTTTGATTCTTAGATACAAAAGGACTGGTTGAGTCACCTTCCAGCCTGCCATGCAACCCAGCATAGGACTGATCTGCATGAGACAAGAAGGAAGCTGGATTTAACATTCTCAGTAGCTGGTGTTGGTCCTGACTTCCAGGCTGACAGTGGGCAGTTTACTTTAGGCACACATAAGTACAGTGCAATTTGGAAAAAGAAAGTTTTCTGGTGCAACACAATCCAATGTGCATAATAAAGCTTAAAGTACAACTACATTAAAACTCTTCTTAAAGTCCATGTGGGGCTGCAAAGATGGCTCAGCGGTTAAGAGCACTGACTGCCGGGCGGTGGTGGCGCACGCCTTTAATTCCAGCACTTGGGAGGTAGAGGCAGGCGGATTTCTGAGTTCGAGGCCAGCCTGGTCTACAGAGTGAGTTCCAGGACAGCCAGGGCTACACAGAGAAACCCTGTCTCCAAAACAAACAAAAACCCAAAAAACAAAAAACAAAACAAAACAAAACAAAAGTCCATGTGCCTTCTTCCACGGAGATGGCTCTGTAGATCGACTACATGTGCCATCTTGAAGGCCTGGGAGAGGGTCTGGTGTGGCCTCAAAGGTCTCTAGGCTAGTAACTAACTCCAGTCCTGTTTGTAAGGGTCTGTGGGGGAGGGCAGGTGTATGGCCTGGCCCTACAGATAGTGCAGAGGTCACCCAGGGTATTAATGACCTCCGGTTCTGTTTGTGGGAACCTAGGGGAGTCCGATGTGGCCTGGACCAACAGACAGCACAAAGGTCCTGTTAGTAAGGGCCTGGGTTAGCCTGAGGGAGCCAGGTGTGGCCTGACTTACAGGTAGTGCGAGGTCGCCTAGGGTATTAACCATCTCCATCCCCACCTTCTGGGCAGAAAACAGGCTATATACTTCTTTTTTTGAAGAGACAAGCCTGAGAGAGTTCAGCATTCCTGGCTACTCTGGTGCTTCCTGTGAACACAGTGCACGCGATTCCTCAGTCGCTCTCAGAATCCCCTTTCTTTTCTTTTCCTCTCACATCTATGTCCCTGTGTCTATCTTTCCTCCTTTTGAAACTGAGGATGAAGCTCAGAGGTGGAGCTTGCATCCCGCGCCCAGGCCTTGATTCAATTCTGAACATCATAAAAAAATAAAAAACAGCCAAACAGCCAAACATTAAACGCCTCTATAATTGCCAAGAGCCACCTGACATAGACTCTCCCCTGTCATCCCTTCGCACTCGTGACTCCCCAGGCCACCGGCAGTGAGAGACACTGTGTATACATACACAGCATATATACTTTCTATGCAATCTTTACAGCTGGTGCTATCTCTGAGAGCAATGGCCTTTGGCGGTAGCTCTTCACCTTTAGTTCTTTATGTAAAAAGAGAACGTCAAAAGTATTTTTAGGATGCTAAGTACTTTTCAATATGAGCCAGCAAATTCAATCAATAACCCGAATCGAATTTCTCTCAGGTGTGTCCTGCCTGCGCCTAGGATAGAGACGAATTAGGCCCAGTTTAAAACAAAAATTATAAAGATAAGTAAAACATTCTGAGGTTTTGGTGGGCTTACTTTCTTTCATAACTTGACTGCCCATCTCTTGAGGGTGAAGTTTGTGGATGATGTTCTGTCACAGTGTCAAAACAGATGTGCCTAAAATTCTGGACTGAGGGTTTGTGATGTTAACACAAACAGCGTGCCTAGGCTACACTGGCCCACACAGGAAAGTGTACCTCTACGGTCTGCAACGGGAGCAGTTGTAGCAGCCAAAACGCAAAGGCAGCCAACTGCGCCCGGCGCTTGCTTCTGCCAACCTTCTTTCTGATCCTTTCTCACCCCCTGTACCTTTGCACCCACAGCTTTACCAGCAGATGCCCTCTGGATACCCTTAGAGCATATAAGCAAGCACACACACACACACACACACACACACACACACACACACACCCTAGGTCACATATGAGACGGTCTCCTTTTCCACGTTAGTCAATCTTCATGCCTTCAGCCAAATACCATATGGCATGAGAGGGACCAATTCGAGTCTATAACTTAAGTAGTTGGTAGTTGGGCAAAACCAGCTTGGTCTACTAAGAAATGTCTTTCAACTATTACTAATTAATGTAAAGCCTAACCTCTGCCCAATAGGGGAAAGAGAGATTTTTATTCTTCTAGAAGCCACTTGGATCATTTGGGTCACAAGACACCCCCAGCCACAGATAGCCTGGTGGAAAGAGAGAGCATCAACCAGTAGTCCTCAAGTTTCTGAAAGGTGCTGATACCAGGCCTCTGCAGGGTGCTGTGGATAGCCCTGGGCTTGTATTTTGATGCTAATTCCACTCCTAGGGTGCCTTCCCTAAGGGATCAGTGCTCCGGGCACAATAGCCTACTCAATACTGAAATAAAACCACCAAGACACACAGAGCAGGAGAAGGAGAATGAGGAGTTGGTGGAGAAGAAAGGATGATGCCTCACCACAGAAGATTCCACATCTCATCTCATACAGAAAGGTCTGCTAAGAACCAGAAACATATTTGCTCCAACATCTTTTCCATGAAAACGGTTTTCATCTAAAGGTTAGTGCATCATACCACGTCTGCTAAAAAAGAAAAAAGAAAAGATCACAAAAGATGGAGGGGGGTCAGAAAACTCCAGGCAAATGATTAAAGCCACCCCCACCCCCTACCCCCCCCACCCCCCCACCCCCCACCCCCCACCCCCGCAAAGGACTGGGGATGCTTAATTCTGCCTGTCTCCATGTTAGTTTCCACCATCAGTTTGATCTCATTTCCACGGTACCCAGTCCTCCGTGCAGAGCACGCTGAGATCAAAGGATCAAGAGGCTGTCACACACAAGAGCAGGGCAAAGAGGAGTGCAAAGGGTCCAGACATCATCATAGCAAAGAATAATTTTGAGAAATAAAAACCACTTTCGGAGGAAGCTGAAATCCAAAATACTTGCAACCTTAAACTTCGTTTTAAGAGTACGGGGGATGTTACATCTTTCCTTGTGGTTGCCTAGGGAACGGGATTCACTTAGCGTTTGCTGTCCAATAATTTCTAAGAAGCTGCTATCCTACGTTATATCTGTGGATGCTAAATTCACTCTAAATGGAAAGAACTTTGCAAAATATGCAGTTTAAATTATAACGAAGAAATTGTCAGAGAAAAATGTTGCAGAGAGCTAAATCTCCCTTAATATCTTTGGCTGTCTAAATAAATTAGCATTCTTCTATCTTGATTAAAAGCTTTTTAGCACATAAAAACGCAAATAGGGATATTCTAGCCAAACTAAACGTATTATTCTGAATTTCTCCAAACACTCAAGATAAAGTACTGCTGATAACAGAATGTTGAGGGAACTTGCTTCCTCCACAAGACAAATTTTCTTCAACTCTTGCCTGTGACAACCCCAGCTATAAGAGAGCGCTCTCAGAGGGGACATTTCCAGGTGTGCCCTCAGTGCCATTAACACACTTGTGTGTGTGTGTGTGTGTGTGTACACGTGTTTGTGTGTGTGTGTGTGTGTGTGTGTGTGTGTGTATGGTGTTTAAGAACAATACTGCTAGCCAAATGCCTATCCTTCCTACTTCCTATGACACTTTTCAGGCTGAGGTAATTATTTCATGGGCATTCTAAGTCTTTCATGTCTGGCTCTCTGGTGTTAAAATAATACAGGCAGCTCAGGAGCCAGCCCCTTGGTAGGTAGAATAGTCCTTTTGTTTTTTTGTTTTTTGTTTTTTGTTTTCCTTGCTGGTGCTTTTGGCTTTTCTATACCATATTGATCTTTACAAGGAAGCAGGAAGATGCTGAACTTTATCTCTGTACATTCCTCTTAGACACGGCATGTATTAAAACCTGCATTTTGGAAAGACTGGGAGCTAACACAGGAAATGCAGTGAATGGGGCATTTAGATTTCTGTTAAATGTTAAGCGCTTACTTGCCCTATGCCTAACACTGGAGACTTTGTCCCTTAAACGCATGTCCTCAGCAGACCATCTTTAAATCTCGTTTAGCCAGAATGCAACCTACAAAGTGCCATAATATACTTTTTTTCTGAAAAGTTTTTTCCAGTGAGAGAACTCAGAGGGTGAAGACATTTGCCATCAAGCCTAATGACCTGAGTTCTATCCTTGCTACCCATGTGCTGGAAGGAGGGAGCTGACTCTCACTGGACCTGTGCTACACACACACACACACACACACACACACACACACACACTTCACAGTTGCATGCACACACACATGCACAGTTGAATGCTTGCACACATGCATGCACACACATATACACATTTGAATGCTTGCATGCACGCACACATACATACAAGTACACAGTGAACATACAAACATACATATGCATATACACACTCACACCCACACCCATGCACACACAGTGTAATTTTAAAAGTAAAATGTTTGCAAAGGAGGCCCCTCCTTTGGGCAACTGCCAGGTTTGCCTTCTACGGCTATCAAGCCACTATGAGCTATGAGAATGGAACTCAGGATGGGTCTTCGGGATGGTGGAATACCCCACTCTGTTCACTTTTTTTTTAATTGGATATATTCTATATTTACAATTCATTTCCCTTTTTCTGGTTCCCCACCACCAAAGGTCCCACATGCCCTTCTCCCTCCCCCTGCTCCCTCATCCACCCTCTCCCACCTTCCTGTTCTTGTACTCCCCCACAATGATGCTTTGGTCCATTCTAGCACCAGTGTCCACTCCTTTCTTCTTGTCAGACATCACTTGGTATGTGATTTATGTCTTTGGTGTTACAAGATTCTAGGCTAATATCCACTTATCAGTGACTGCATACCATGGGTATTCTTTTGAGACTGGGTTACCTCACTTAGTATGATGTTCTCCAGCTCCATCCATTTCTCTAAGAATTTCATGAATTCATTGTTTCTAATGGCTGAATAGTAAGTACTCCATTGTGTCTCTGTTCACTTTTATTTGTGACAACCTATCACTGATTGTTTCAGGGTTCTACAAAGACTGCAAAGAGGCGTCTGAGCACAGAAATGGGCTCATGGTGAAAATGAAGTCACTCAGCACAATTCTGTCTCCTTTAGGTTTTAAACCGGTAGTGGCCATTTTGTATTTAAGAATGTTCAACTCTACAGAAGGCGGGGCAGCACATGGAAAAAAACGTGAACGTCACAAAACCTTGTATAGTGAACACGCGACTTAGGACCCAGCCCTTGAGATTAGGCCTGGACAGTCTGACAAACCAGGCTGGCCCGCTGTTTTTAGTGGGCTAATTAAGCAAATAATAATAGTGAAAAGCAGAAAAACAAGGTTTACTCAACATGGCCATATCGGAGAAGGGAGGAAAGGCCTAGCGACACAGTCAGGTCCACGTTCAGGTCCTGCGACAAGCAGAGGAGAGGAGACAGGAACGGCTGAGAGTCTCAGGTGTGGCCCAGCCTTGTCTCGGCTTGGCTCTCCCACAAGATGTCCGACGCGTTATACATCTCTTTTGGGGAGACAAGCTGTGCTCTGGCTGACACTAGGCCCCCCAGCCTTTTCCTTCTCCCAGCAGGAGATTCCTGGGAAAATTGTATTTCCTTTGGGGTACCTTGTCTTAACTGTTTGGTAACCAAAGAGAAAGGTACCAGTGTCCTTTTAGAATATTGTCACGCCTCCCAGGATGGTTACAGAGTGTGTGTGTGTGTGTGCTAAGCATTAGAAAGAGATAGGAATGTTGATTAAACATTCAAGTGGTTAATGAGCATTGAGTGTTCAGGAGGCAATCAGTATTCAGGGAGCCATCAATTACCACCTAAATAAGTGAGCTCATGGCTGTGACAGAAGTCACTTCTACCTGCATCTCTGGGATGGAGTCTCCTTGCTCCCAACCTTAATTCTGGTCCTCATTGCCCCACTATCTGCAGGGAAGGCTGATCAGAGGAGAGCTCAAGAAGGGAGACAGAGAGGGAGGGGAGGAGGAGGAGGGGCGGGGGAGGGGCGGGGAGGCTGGTGGCTGATTAGGATTCGTGCAGAGCTGTTCTTCTATCCCACCGGTACATGAACGGACTCCTCCATCTCCCTCCCCTTACTTCCCACTGTGTGTTTTTAATTGATTCAATAAAGCATGTAACTCTGGCATCTTAATCTGTGATCCATAACCTCTGGGATAGCTCACCTCGAGTATCTTCGGAGGCTATTTGCATCAGTGTAATTTCCCACATGACAAAATTCATCAGTGTTTTCTTGCCTCCACACGGACTGCTAATTGTCTGCCACCATGAGACAATAGAAGAAAAATAAATGACAAGTGGCAACTAATTATTAATGAGGAAGCCAAAAGCAGTCAATATTGCTTAGTTCCGTAGCATGGTTACATGAATTTATGATATATATATATATATATATATATATATACACACACACACACACATATATATACATATATATATGATATCTACTCATATACAAATGTATGTATGTATACGTGTAGATATGTGTATATATGTATATATGTTTATACGTGTATGTGTATATGTATATACGTACACATATCTTTGTATATATATTTATGTATGTCTATATACACATGTATGTACATAGAGACATATACACATATGTGGACACATATGTATATATGTACATACACTACATATATACATATTTGTATGTACATATACATATGAATAGGTAAAATTGCCTTAGTTCAAATAGTTAAAAATATTGGTATTTCATGAGATTCTACAGAATGTAGTTGTCTTAGTCAGGGTTTCTATTCCTACACCAAACACATGACCAAGATGCAAGTTGAGGAGAAAAGGGTTTATTGAGCTTACACTTCCACAGTGCTGTTCATCATCAAAGGAAGTCAGGACTGGAACCCAAGCAGGTCAGGAAGCAGGAGCTGATGCAGAGGCCATGGAGGGATGTTACTTACTGGCTTGCTTCCCCTGGCTTGCTCAGCTTGCTCTTTTATGGAACCCAAGACCACCAGCCCAGGGATGGCACCACCCACAAGGGCCCTCCCTCCTTGATTACTAATTGAGAAAATGCCCCACAGCTGGATCTCCTGCAGACACTTCTGCAACTGAAGCTCCTTTCTCTGTGATAACTCCAGCCTGTGTCAAGGTGACACCCCAAACCAGCCAGTACAGTGGTTTATAGTGATCTATAGAGGGCTATCCCAGGAGAGTCAGTTAGACAAATTTCACTTTAGAAAGAGGTTCACTATGCGAAACCCAGTGGCTCACTCTATGATTCACTGCAACTCTGTGTCCAAGCGGGGAGAGGGAAGCAAGTGGGACAATCACTATCTGACATTTCAACGTGTCTAATGTATATGCATTATAACTCATATAGCATGACACAGTGGGGACCCAGAGATATGAGACGGGCATCCAGTGTCCCTCTGTGAGGCAGGAGAAACCTCACCCGGCTTGCACAGAACAGATATGCAAATGAAGGTCTCTGGGAATGCAAAGATATAAGCCATCCCATCTACTGGGAGATCTCAGATTTTGTTTGCTTTTTCTCTTCTTTTGTTAAAAGCCAAGTCTCTTGTGGGAAATTTAGCGATACATACCGAAAGACCACTATTGAATGGTGTAGGGAGGTCAAAACCTTGGAGCAGCCTCTATTTACATCAGTTAAGAAGTGATCCCATATGTAATATATGGAATCACTGGAATATATGTAGCCATCAAAGATTACATTGTACATAAATATCTAATACGAATATATTAGAAGTACATAAAGTACACATGTTTGAAAGGTTAGCCACCTTAAAAGGACAACAAGGTGGTTTCTTTCTACCCCATCGGTATTCATTATGAACACTCAAAAGACCCTTTTATCCAAGGGTATCCCCCCAAAGTACCTTTATCTAAAGAATTGCCAATATGCTTACCTAAAAGTACATATACACCCAGAGAGTTACATGCGGACTTATTTTTATTCAATTTGTGGGTGTCACAGTGCACTCCCATCTGGTACTTTGCTTTCAATTCCTAACAATTTAGCTCAGATATTTTTTCATATTAACAAAAGATATGGTAGATATGTTAAGTAAATCCTTTTCCCTTAGTCTGCTGTCCCGGGACTCACTCTGACTGGCCTCAAACTCAGAGATCCACCTGTATTTGCCCAGTTTCTACCCTGAGTGCTGGGACTAAAGGCACACACCACCACCGCCATATGGTAGGTATTTTTTATAGTCATTCAATATTTGGTCCACATAGATTTTTAGCAACTTTCATTTATTCTATCCTTCAACAAGAAAATTGTGTTGTTTCCAGATGTTTGCTATTACACATAGTACTGCAATATACCTAAATCAGATGCTTGATGATATACAGAAATGTTCAAGGCTTTTTAAGTTAAAAGAAAATCAGGTGTAAAATAACATACATAGTACGATAGTGATGTGATGGTTAAAATGCATATACTGTAGGGAAGAAAGACTATATATATCAACAGAAGGCGTCACCAGTGGTAAAATCATTAACTATAACTTTAATCTTCATCCTTTTCCTTCCTGGGTTCTTCTCTATCATCAACATTTCTGACAGTGAACGTTTATCATTTGTGCAATAAAAACTAAACAGGCATGAGAAAGAAAGGCGTTGTGGAAGAAACGGCATTCGGAATGGGAGCCAAAAGGTGAAAGAAATATTTTTTTGCTTGTTCAAATACAGGGAAAATATTAGAAAGAGTGGAAATTGTTATCAGAGCTACATGGGATGGAAGGATTTAGGCAAATTGGAAGGAAGGCCATCCAGTCAGGTGACAGGAAGGGGCGTTGTGCAGTGAGCCAAGTCCTCCGTTCTATCCCAGCACACAGAGGCTGCATCTCTGGAGAGCCTAAAGTCATCCTCGAGGCCAAATAGAGCAAGTTCAAGGCCAGCCAGGAGTGTGTGAGACACTGCCTGAAAACAAAGATGTCTGTAGGAATATCAAGGAGTATAACCGGTTAGGAATTGAGCCCAGAGGCTGGGACGATGGCTCAGTATAAGCACTTGCTACTCAAGCACAGGATCTGAGTTTGGGTCCCAGCCAGGCAAGGTGGCACATGTGCTTAATCCCAGTGCTGGGACTGGTCCAGACAGGGACTCAGCTGCCAGCCAGCCAGTCCTCAAGCTCTGACCTTAGTGAAAGATTCTGCTTTAAAAAGTATAATGTGGGGGCTGGTGAGATGGCTCAGTGGTTTTTCTTCTAGAGGTCCTGAGTTCAAATCCCAGCAACCATATGGTGGCTCACAACCATCTGTGATGGGATCTGATGCCCTCTTCTGGTATGTCTGAAGACAGTTTAGTATGCTCATATACATAAAATAATAAAGAATTCTAAAAAGATTATAATATGGACAGTGATAGAAGAAGATACCTGTCATAGACCCCTGGTGTATACACACACACACACACACACACACACACACACACACACACATTCATTCTCTCTCTCACACACATATACACACAGACATATTTATTCTCTTTCTCTCTCTCTCTCTCTCTCTCTCTCTCTCTCACACACACACACACACACACACACACACACACACACACGTTCAGACCTTTCATATCAAGTGAGGTGTTTTTTATTTAACACAACTGAGTGGCAAGGCTTGGGGACAATGGTGGGGATAGGTGGCAGCCACTCTCTGATTTAACCAGATAATTTAAGCAATCTAGAAAATTCCAGAATACTCAATTTATTACTATACCAAAAGGTGTCAAAATTAGATAACAGAGAGCTTCGGACAAGATACAGAGACAGAGAATGGGGGTTGGGGAGCCAGGAGAAATGAATATCATAGGGCAAAGCCACTGAGAGGTCCGGCTCCACTGCTGTGTGAGACATCATAAAAATGTCCAAAGAACCTAGGCGATTTCACATCAGTGTTCTAGCAGGTGCCCATGAGAAGCTCAGAGGTACAAGATTTCTACTGACCTCATGAAACGGGCAGATGACCATACACCAACGATGCCTATATCTGTCACTGTAGCAAGATCAGTTCAAAGGACACCGGACACCGGAGGAATTGCTGGGCCCCAGCCTCTCACTGTTTCTGTTCCAAATATTTCCAAGCTCCAATCCAGAATAATGGCATCTCTCCCCTCCCAATCCCCCACCCCGCCCCCCTGTTTAACAATATCTGAGCAAACGGTTGACTTAAAAGAAATTCACCGGTGACCACTAAGAAGGTAGAAAGAACAACAGGACACACTGTCGGCCGTGTCATGATACTCCATCTCAATATTTGAACGTTGCCCTAAGATCATTAGCTCCATCTCAGCCCGTAGACTGCTCCACCCGGAGCAAATGGCGCAATCGTCACGCATTACAGACTTTTGCCTTCAATCCCTCAAGCATCTTGCTTGGAAAGTTGTCCTCACTCCGCAGAAGCCATGTAACGTGGCTCGGTAGGTGCTGGCTGCTCCAGAGCCGTCCTGACAACACCGTCAGTTTGACTCGCTCATGCCAGTTGCAAGAGCAGACCAACCTTGAGGGATTCAGAACTCCCTTCAGAGAGATAACCAGTATCTTCAGTTAATCAGGATGGCAACAGCAAGACTCAACATTTTCTAAGGAATGAGCTGAGCCAAAGGCTTTTGTGGCCAGCCTTTTTCTTTGCCTTGATTGCTAACAGCAACCACAGCAGCAAAACGTAGAATACTAACCGTACCCTCTACTAGCTTTGCAATCACGCTTTGCACAAACATGTTACTTTTATAAAGTCAAGCACAAGAAGGAACTAGCACTAGCCCTAACGTAGTACCTATAGAGTCTTAATACATGAGATTCTCTTGGTGTCTGAGAGCAGAGGCTTCGGTTTAAAATAGCTATAAACAGCATGCAACTGAGCAAAACATTACTGGTTTAAGCCAAATGAGAAAATGAGCAATAGGTCTCTCTTCACAGAACAATTCCTTAGAGAGTTAGAGAACGGAGCCAATTTCCTAAGACTAGAAGGAGCAGTCTCTCCTTGAGATCCCCTCTCTTCCGAACAGCACCTTATCCCAGTGGGCACTTTCCCCCCTCAAGGCAAGGGAGGAGCATATCTCTAAAGATTAGATGAAGTATAGAAGGAGGAAAATAACCAGAGAACATGGTTTCCCATAACTTGGCAGAGATATACAGAGACAACTACGGAAAAGTTGGACCCGTCAGTAAACTCTCCAATCTTTCTCTACTGCCATCCTGTAGAGTAGAGGGCACCGGCGAACAGGAAGGAGAAAATGGAAGAGCCTGGATCTCCGAAGGTGTGGGTGACCCCTTGACCCACCCGTCACTTGCCCAGTTCCTACTGTGGCCTGGACAGCAGGAGCACAAAACAAATCACACATAAGATTAGATTTTTCTATAAACCCTCCCGTGGAACCCCCAACTTCCTCGCTGTAGCTTAGTACAAGAGCTCTATTTTTCCCACAACATTTTAATCTCAAGTGACTTTTTTATGAGAATATAAAATGATGTCCACACTATGAGAAATGGTGTTTTTCCTCAAAAAACAAACTTACAAGCAAACAAACAAACACATAATTAGGGCTAAGGATCTAGCCCAGTGGCAGAGCATGCCCTCAGTTCAATCCCCAGCACCACCAAAATCATAATCATAATCATAATAACAACAAATTATATACTATAGTATATAAAATATTTTATTTAGTCAATATAATCTAAGCCAAATATGAAATAATATTTTATAATAATTACATATTATCATAAATTATAAATTATAATTATTATTAAAATAGAGCCACCCTATAGTTTATATATTCCCAAAGGAGTTGAATGCAGGCTGCATACACTCATGATGTTCACAGTCACGCTACCCATAACTCTCGGGAGCTAGAAACAAATCAAGTGGCTATTGACAGATGAACTGGTAAGCTAAATGTGTTGTACATAGAATGAAATATCTTTTCAGCTTTAACAAGGAAGAAAGACTGGGTGCAGTGGCACACAACTTTTATCCCAACACTGGGAAGGCAGAGGCAGGCAGATCCCTGTGAACTTAAAGCCAGCCTGGGCTATATAGAGAGTTCCAGGACATCCAGGGCTACATAGAAAGTCACATGTCTCAAGCCGGGCATGGGGGCGCACGCCTGTAATCCCAGCACTTGGGAGGCAGAGGCAGGCGGATTTCTGAGTTCGAGGCCAGCCTGGTCTACAGAGTGAGTTCCAGGACAGCCAGGGCTACACAGAGAAACCCTGTCTCGAAAAACCAAAAAGAGAGAGAGAGAGAGAGAGAGAGAGAGAGAGAGAGAGAGAGAGAGAGAATAAAAAAAGGAAGGACGTTTTGGTACAGGTTCTGGTGGAGGAGCCCTGAAAATGTGTGTGGCGTTTTCAATGTGAAACGAACACCTCCTAGACCTGGGGACTTGAGTACTCGCTCCCAGTTGGTGGCACAGTTTGGGAAGGAAGTACCTCCCTTGAGGTGGGCTTCAGGAGCTTACGGCTCTGCCTCTGTCCTGGATTGCCCTCTTTGCTGTTGGAGAGGTGAGCTTCCAGCTCTCCGCTCCGCTGCCATGCCTGCTGCTTGCCTCCTTGCTTCCCTGCATGGCGGACTCTGACGCCTCTGGAGCCATAAGCTAAAATAAACTGCTTCTTAGACAGCCACTTTTAGGCACGGCATTTCATCGCAGCAAGAGAACAGTAACTGATCCAGCGTGTCAAGTGGAATAATGCCACATACAAATAAGGACAGACACTCGGTGAGACTCTTTGCGAGATAGCCAGGAGAGGCAATGCACGAAGACAGCAAGGGGATTAACAGCCCCTGGGATGCAGGGGGGTGGAGGGCAGTGTTGCTTAGTGGGTATCTGTTTGCATGGTGAGAGCTCTGGAGACCAGTCACATGACATCACTGGACAAAACACTAACGCACACTGCTGAGCCACTTTAGATAGATAAGTCAGCAACTCTTACTCTACATTCACCTGAACACAATTGAACATAACAAGGCCAGCTGAGTTGCAGGCACCTATTATTCCTGCAACTATTATTATACTAGAGGCGCTGGTCATAGGACTGCTGTGAGTTCAGGCCAGCCTGGTCTATGTACCCTGTTAATAGGCCAGGAAGGCTAGAATGTAGTACTCGGTCTCAAAAAACCCAAATTAATAATAGGAAATAGGAAAATAAATATTAAAAAGTGACCTATTTATTAATACCTGTTATTTAAATTAATTCTACTTCTAGATACGAAATTCTCTTCTTTTCTCTCACATCATAACATAATTTAACCCATCCTTTGGCTTAGATGATATCAAAACGGAGAAAATCCATATTCAGCCCCCTCTGCTGTTTCCAGAGTCTCTCTTCACCTGACAGGACCTAGACTGAAAGCTCACACTTGACAGCACCATTGACCACGCAGGGTAAGTCGCGTGCCCACAGGTTAGTAATCAGCCGCTCTCTGGAGCTCAGCGCTCCGAGGCTGAGGCAAGCCATAACCATCAGGCAGGGGGACTAATCTCCATCTTCTGGCGCCGCAATGCAGGCGTGTGCTATAAAACTAAATTGACATCTGTTAGCAGGCTTGTCACATGGGCACTTTTTCCTGCAGAATCTGGAATAAATTAAATCTTAAAATAAAACTTGGAACAGGGAGGCTGCTTTGCATAATTCCTCCTAATGGTGTGCTGTGTACCCATCACACTGATTTTAAAGGGAAGTGCTAGGGAGAAAAAGTTTCATTATCGTTTTAATTGCGAAACTGTTGAATGTCACTCCATGCTGGGAAGTCTGTGGGGGGTTTTAAGGGTCTTTATGTTCTTAACCAAATAGTAGCAAATGAAACTTCCTTTCTTGGTGTTTTCCCTGAATGGAAAAGAAAGCAGATTTTATGTCCAAATCAACTTTATCCATCTCTTCTCTGACACCTGGAACCCAGCTCATGGGCCCTGCTCGACTCTGCCTCAGCTCCAGAGACAAAATGGCCAGTGCAGATGGGACCGGGAAGACTTTGCTCAGGGCCTGGGACAGGCTCGGTGCTGAATGTGCTCATCAGCTAAGCCTCCTGGGTTCCATTCTTAAATGGTGAAAGAGAGAACCATCTCCACAAAGCTGTCCTCGGACCTCCTACACGCAAAGATACATCACGCGCATGCGCACACAGTAATCACAAAGAAAGAAGTAAATAACAAATAAATAAAATATAAAACCCCCTTGTTTGCTCAGGGGTACACTCCCTCAGAGGATTTGCAAGCTCTATGCCTTCTACTCTCAAAGGCTTTGTGCTTTTCTTAGACACACACAAAGCCCGGCATGACTCTCCAAAAGGGCGCCATACAAAGAAAAGCCAAGGGAGCTTCTAGAGAACCAGAGTGAGTGGTTCTCACTCTGTAAACTGTCAAAATGGCAAGATTCTGAGGCAAATCCGCCCACTCCTGGTGCATGCAAACAGCAAAATGAGGAGGAGACAGCATCCAGGTTCATTTCCGCCACACGGGAAATCGTTCTCATTTGGAAGAGGGCTGTGCCCCTTCACGTTCCCAGGGCCACAGCCGCCCTGATTCTCTGTAAAGTATAAACCACTCCCGTGCTTCTCGAAGACCCCTGCTTCCTTTTTCTCCCCAGTGTGAGTTGGTTAGCCTGCATCATATTCTCCGGTGGTGGTGGATCTTATAGGCTACCGGATCGATCACATTATGTATCTTATAGTAGGGAAACTGAGGCATAGCAGACATGGAGACTGGTGAGGAAGCAGCGAGAACGCTGTAGAAGTGGCCTGTCAGGATCTGGCTTTCCTCCTGCCTACAGGTCCTTATTCAAGGCAAGAGGTGGGAGGTTCCAAAAGAAAGCCTACCTCGTCGCCTACGTCATCGCCTACGTCATCCAAGCCCTCGCTCTCTTCAGAGGCTCTCCTCATCCAAACCCTTGCAGTCTTCAGAGGCTCTCCCAAAGACGGTAACTAAGTTCCGATCCTGTGACAAAAAGACCTGACATGATCAAATTAAAAGGAAAAAAAAAGGTATTCTGGCCCATGGGTCAAAGGTCAAATTGACTTACCCTGTGCTAGCTGGCGTTAAGAGGGAGGGTTCCAAGAACCTGTGCAAGGAGTTATTTCCGGGACCTAACTTCCTTCCCTTCTGGAGAGTTGGTCCTGACTTGCCATTTCAATTGAGTGCTTCTTGCGGTTGGGATTACGGTGTCCCTCACTACTGTGCTGGTTGATTTCCTACTGTTTGCCATTGTAACAGGAGAATCTCCTCCCACACAAGCATGTCACTCAGACCTTCGGCCCGGAATACAGCTTTTCTAATCTTTTGTAGGACTGTGCTGTGAGTTAAATACAGAGTGCTTTGAAAACAGTATGAGGCAAGACATTGTGCCCCACAGGAAAAAAAAAAAAAAACCTCATTTATAGATGAGTGAGCCAAACTGGAAACAAAACAAAACAACAACAACAGCAGCAGCAGCAGCAGCAAAAAACCCTCCTCAGTTCTTAAATGTGGAATTGCAAAGTTCTGGACTCCTGTTCCTAGATGCCTTTTCCACGGGGTCCACTGCAGATGGATGGAAATGGAGAGACGTTTCTGCTTTTCCAATTGCAATTCAGAGCCTTGAATGACTCATTACTGCTACATCACCACTGGCTGATTTCACAGAAACACAGAACCTTCATGATTAAATAGTAATTCCGCAAGATGAAGCTGCCTTCAAATGCACGGAATGACAATGACACCCAGCTAGCTCTCTTTGAAAAAAAAGGAATGCAGGAGAATTTGGATAGAAGATTGCACCTGAGCCTAAAATAGCCTTTACGGCAACAGAGCTGGCTTTCAGTAAGCTTCCTCACAAAAGCTCATCGGAGACATTAGTAATCTCCAGTAGAGATCCGCATGCTAATGCCCGCTGCTTATTAATGCTGTGCTTCCTAGCATTGCACTGGGTTGTGCCAAAAAGACGAGGTATTGAAGCCCTACACATCCGACTTAGCATGGCACTGGGGAGAACTTGGGTTGGCAAGCTTCCTGGGCTTCTCACGGTTCTTGGTCAGATGTGTGGAGTGGGAGCGCCTAAGATAAGGGGTCTACTGGTCGGGGGCATGGTCCCATTTGGGAGGACCCGTCTCAGAAGAAGGTTTTAGCTCTAGAGTAGAGGGGGCAGAGGCAGGGCCTAGGCAGAGGCGGGGCCTGGGCAGAGGCGGGGCCTGGGCAGAGGCGGGGTGTGGGCAGAGGCGGAGCCTGGGCAGAGGCGGGGCCTGGGC
Organism: Apodemus agrarius; assembly: GCA_964023405.1. NCBI lineage: Eukaryota > Metazoa > Chordata > Mammalia > Rodentia > Muridae > Apodemus > Apodemus agrarius. The sequence goes on along the minus strand of OZ030025.1, from coordinate 44,874,373 downwards.
AGAGGCGGGGCCTGGGCAGAGGAGGGGCCTAGGCAGAGGAGGGGCCTAAGCAGAGGCAGGCCTAGGCAGAGGCAGGGCCTAGACCAAGGCAGGGCTCCCAGACAAAAGCCAGAGCCAGAACTCAGGCATGCTGGGGCCTTGAGCTGATATAATGGGCTGGCTGGGGAGAATTTATCCCAGGATGACAGCTCAGATGTCAGGATGACAGAAACCTGGTGTCGTAAGCAACAGGTAAAACACTGACCTATGGCAGGGCATCTGCCCTTTGTCCCACCTTAACAAGAACTCGCGCAGAGTGTGGAAGAAGACAGGAGCTATGTGACTCAGTGATCAGGCTCTGGGGAATGTGGCTCAGGTTCAAGTTCCGGCGCTGACCATTGTCATTACCCATCTCCAGGTCCCATATGTTGCTAAATAGATTGCAGAACTTGCTACTGAAAGCATAGCTTTCCATTTGGAGCTCTTAGAACATACGAGAAATAAAGGACTCCAGCCCCTACTCTGACCTCCATCGGTTTAATTGGGTTCCAGGCAGTAAACATCTACATTCCGTTTGAGAAATCATGATATGGAATATGATTTGCAGGCAATGTAAGCATCTCGAAATCATTCGCCCCTGGTGTTTTAAATGTTAGGAAAGGTAACTGGTGAAGCTGATCCCCGAATACAATCCTCATAAGCCCAAGAAGGTTGAATTCACTTAAAGCACAGCTGAGCGAGTGTACGGAAGCGAGGTATACTCCTGCCCCAGGCCGTACACAAAACAAAAGGGAATAAGATATTTCAAGAAGAGGAAAAAGAACAGAGGAGAGCTCAAAAGCAAGAGTGTCTCGTTCACACCGTGAGCAGGACTGAAGCCAGGGTGACTGCCTTCAGTATTCAAGCTGGTGGCAGTGATGCTGGCGGTCCATCTTCTGCACAGAGGCGGAGCCTGGGCAGAGGCGGGGCCTGGGCAGAGGCGGGGCCTAGACCATGGCAGGGGCTGGGGTGGAGCTCCCCAGCTCCAGAAAAGAGTCTGAGATAAATTTCTGCACACCACTGGCAGAAGATCTGGCTGAAAACTAACTACTTTCCTAAGGAGAGTTGACAGGAAAGACACCCTAGTAATGGCAAACGAGGCATATTTCAGATGGTTCAGTGGCAGAACTTCCCAGCATTATTGAGGGGAGTGGAAGCCCCCATATGTTTGCATAAGACGAGGTCCCAAAGGCCATTGCGAAAGCACTCAGCAGAGAAGGGCGAGCCAACAAAGAAAGAGGAGAGTCAAGCCAAGCCAAGCCAAACCCTTCCGCAGAAAATGAGTCAGCAAATCAAAATTCCAACTTGCACACAAGTCACCGGATGAGAGAGAGGGCAACTCCGACAGCAAATGGATCGTTAGCCATTCCAAAATTAATTGTACTGAACAGTCCGGCTATAATTGGTGTGTTTAGGATGCCCAGAGGAGTCCAAAATAAGAGCTGCCTTCACAAGATGTAAGCAGAGGCAATACATTTTTAAATAAAACATGCACAACTATAACAGAACAGATGGACAGGAAGGATCCCAATTAAAAATCTTGAAAGTAAAAAGTTATTTTTTTCTAGTAAAAAATATCAATAAGTGGTATAAACTTTGTACTGGATGTGGTTTTAAAAGAAAGAGTTGGAAGCTGCTACTAAGGAATTCACTCAGAGTATGCTAATAAATGGAATTTTAAAATATGAAAAAGCAACTAAGAGAGAAAGGGTAGAGAGAGAGGCTTGTGGAAGGACGTTAGTTATCAGTCTGTCACCAGCACAAAACCCCTGGGGCAAAAGGCCCTGAATGAGAGAGGGTTTGATTTTGGCTCATAGTTTCAAGTGTTCTGAAGTGTGTTTGACTGGATCTCCCATTGCTTTTAGGCTTATATTGAGACAGAGCTTCAAAGAAAGAGCAGGTAGCTGCATAGGCTGCCTCATGGTCCCCAGCAAGCAAAAGAGAAAGATACTGACAGACCAGCCTCAAACCCACTTCCAGGGCGGGCTCCCAGGGGTCTAACTTCCTGCTACTTGGCTGCGCCTCTCAAAGGTGCCATCCCTCCGGCAATGTCAAGCTGAGAACCGAGGCTGCAGCACACCGGTCTTCAGGAATATTCACAAGGTACAACATCCAAGAGGTGCAGTGTAGAGTCTCCCTAGAAGCAGAAGACCTCCCCAGGTTCTCATTGCTTTCTCAGAGAGGCTAGGCAAACCATAACCACTGTGTGACCAGTAGGATGTCAAAACCTACATACTCTTCAGTGCTTTTTCACACACACACACACACACACACACACACACATATATATATACACATATGTATATATATGTATATGTATATGTATATATGTATACATATATACATATATATGTATATACACACAATGAAGTCTCTCTCTCTATATATATATATGTATATATATACATATACATGTGTGTGTCCTTTTTTATGGTATATAGTGAAGTCAATATATATATGTGTGTGTATATATATATTAGTATAACTAATATACAGTGAGGTCAATATATATATGTGTGTGTATATATATATATTAGTATAACTAATATATAGTGAGGTCAATAGTATACATATACACACACACATACACACACACATATATATGTATACACACACACAGACACACACACACACATATATATGTGTGCAATTTTCTACTCCTTCAGATTCTAGAAAAAGAAAAGCTCTAGCAGCTACTGGTAGAAAGTCATGTCCTGGTGTCACTGAAATAGGAACATAGAAGGATGGAGGCGGTCATAGGGGACTTCGAGGTGTGTGGATGCTCTGTATGAACGTGTGTTGGTGGCTTATATGGGTATTCACGAATGCCACAAGTATATACACACAAGTATATATATATACATACATGTATATATATTTGTGTGTATAATATATATTAGTATAACTAATGTGCAGTGAAGTACATTTCAAGCGTACAGCCCAAAGACTTATAAGTCCCCTGTAAGTCTCACTGCAGGGGTGACCTTTGACGTCTTATGCTCTGATTCAGCCCAGTGTAGAAGAGACCCTCCTCCTGGCTGTTTGCAGATCAAGATGTAGAACTCTCAGCTCCTTCTCCAGCATCATGTCTGCCGGGATGCCGCCATGCTTCCCGCCATGGTGATAATACTGTAACTGCAAGCCAGCTTTAATTAAATGTTTTTCTTTATAAGAGTTGCCTTGGTCATGGTGTCTCTTCACAGCAATAAAACACTAAGACACAGGGTATGAAAGAAGAAGGGTCTGCGGCCCCAGAGTCCTTCCAAAGGCACACACCTAACCCTGAAGGACTCTTATGGCATCGTCTAATAATGCCACAGGTTAGAGACCAAGTTGTAATACCCACACTTCAGACCTAAACTATCCTTCCAACTCAGCTAGAAATGCCAAACTCTCCCAAAGTGGCCACGTTTCCACCAGAAGTACCCGGGGGTCCCTGTCACCTCGGGGGTCCCCGTCACCTCAGGGGTTCCCGTCATCTCGGGGTCCCCGTCATCTCGGGCCTCCATTGCTGCTTCTTGCCAATCTCCTTTGCTTTGTGACTCTCACACAGCCTCGATTTCAGCTCTAGCTTTCATTTCCTCGATGACTAATGGTGTTGAGCGTCTTCTCCCGCGTTTTCACCTCTACATATCTTCTTCAGGAAAAAGTCTGTTCAGATCTCTGCTCAGTTCTGACCTGAGTTGCCGCCTGCATCTCACATTTCCTGTCAAAATCCTTTGTTCGATCTGGATGAAAGTTTTGAGATCTGACACGTTTGTGGTAAATATTTGATCTTAGGTTTCATGTTCTTAACAATGTCCTTGGGAGAGTAGAATGCTTTATCTTCATGAAATACTACTTTTAAAAATGTTTTATTGCTTACCCCCTTTTTTTTCTTTTAAGAAATGTTTGCCCAGGTTGCAGAGATGGTTTGGTGATTAAGAGAACTAGGCGCTCTCCAAAAGACCACAGGTTTGATTCCCAGCATCCCCACGGCAAATCACAACCACCCCTAACTCCAGTGGCAGGACATCTGACACCTTTTTCTGGATCCCGCAGACTTCAGGCATGCACATGGTGTGCAGACATATATACAGGCCCAAACCCACTCACCAAAAAAATATAAAGACATATTTGCTAATTTCAAGGTCTTAAACATCTCCAAAAATTTCATAATTTCAAAATCTCCATAAAATTTCATGTTTGTGCCTATATCTTAAATTAATGTCTCAACTTTGTTTAAAGAAATTTCATTTCACAATGGGTGATGGTCAGTGCAGACCCATAACTGGCCAAGGTGTCAAGTAGAAGTGACCATGAGCATCTGGCCGTGGCTAAATCATGTCTATTAACCTACCCTGCATCCAAGGTTCAGGGAACATCATGGAAGTGTGGACAGAAAAGGAAAACCTTAAGGGAAAGAGAGCTGTGAGGTGCTAACTTCTGGACATGGCTTCGCTTTGTACACATGAACTCTCAGCAGCTGTGGTTAGCTGCATAAGGTCAAGCCAGCCAAAACTCTAACATGGGGTAGGGAGGGCTCCCCCAAGGTCCTGTGCTTGGCAGGTGGCCTCTTTATAGTGACAGCTGCCGAGGGAGGGAAAGTCACTCTCCTTTGGGGACATGACTGCTAGTAGGTTGCCCATGCTTCTGTGGAGGGCTCCGCACTGGAGTGCATAGGCACACCACTAGTGGGACTCAGGAGGTTATCAATAACAAGAGCATAGGGTGGGAGGGGCAGTGTAGGGTGGAGGCGGGCAGTGTAGGGTGGAGACGGGGCAGTGTAGGAGCACTAGAGGGAGGTGGAGGGTGTGATCAAAATGTATCGTATAAATGTTTTCCCAAGCAGATAGCCAATAGTTCTGACATCGTTTATTGTAAACACTATCATTTTCATTGTTGAATCGCGTTAGCGCTTTGCCAAAACCCATTATATGCATGAATTGCATATATGTGTGTATTGCATCTATGGTTCTATTTGCAAGTTCTCTTGACAGTCCAATTATACTTATCTATCTATCTTTCAATCAATCTAATACTATTTTGATGGCCTCAACTTAAATTTTAGAATCAACTAGTATAAATCATCCATTCACTGTTCTTCAAAACTAGCAGCTTGTTTGTCTTGTGACTTCCTTTGATATATAATATTGGTATATACATACATATAATGCATATGTACATTGTGTGTGTGTGTGTGTGTGTGTGTGTGTAATAGTTCCATGTCAGTACATAAAGACTTGCCCTATACTTTTTCACTGGGGCACTGTCAGGAGTACCCGCACATGGTGGGTTCCCCAACCTCATAGCGCTGCAAACAGGTGATCTTGTTCATACGGATGTCTTCACACATGCGCGGACCTGGGATCCAGAGGCTCACAGAAGCAGTGCGGGTTTGCCCTTGCCGGCCTCCGCGGCAGAAAGAACGGTACCAGTTCACACTCCTGCTGTGTTGCGGTTGGCGGCTTGATGAAACAGTCAGGTACAGCTGCATTGTGCGTTTCTCTTAATATGGGCAAGCTCGAGTCATTTTTCATGAGTCCTCTGTACCTTTTCTGTGAACTATTTCTCATCAACTGCTTTCTGTTTTCCATTTGTTTTTTAGTTTATATGGCTTTCTTTTTCTTTCTTTGCAATGGGTCAAATCTAGAGCCTTAGGCATACTTAGTAAGCTATCTCGCACTGCCTATAAGCTCTGCAAATGGTTTTTTGTCTCATTTTAAAAAATCCTCTAGAGCATTTTAATAAACTTTATTATTTAAAAATGCAAACAAAAAACATTAAATACCCCCAAATGACCAGATCCAATGTCTATTTATATCAATGAACTCTTCTACATGCCCCTCACAACCATTTGCAAGCTGACTGCAGAAGAGGCAGGAAAGGAGACTTACTTGATATTCAGAGCCCATATTCTCTCAAAAAGTGCACACCATAGAAGAAGATGATGTTCTGAAATGAATAGGAATCTCTCACCTCGAGAAGGCAGAGACCGCAGTCCTTCTAGGGCCCAAGAGGACACTAAGCCAACAGAGTGTTCGGAACCGAGACCCAAGGGACAGGGAGGAAGCCCAGTCACCCAGAGCCATCGGACCAGACAGCCCAGCCCCGGGGTGGACATCCGCTCGGGTGAAACAGATTCCAATTAATTCCCAGTGGCTTATTTACTCTCTCTGAAGCACAATATTTACTTTCTACGCAATCACCCAGCAAAGCTGTTCAGTGCCCCAAGGCAGCAAACGATAATAATTCTCTTTCAACCACATCTGAAGGACCAAGCGCCCTTTAGTTTCACACACAGCTTCCACGAACAACTCTTGCCTGAAATCAGGTGTACTTAGCAACGTCCCAATGAGTCTATGCTATATTCTCCCTGAAAACAAAACAAACAAATAAAAAACCCAAACATTTCCTGTATGATTTTCTTAACAGTTACTGAAAACATGGATCACGGTCGGTCCTTTAAATTCACCAAGAGAGATTACGTAACGAACACGTGCCAGGCTTTCGGCTGGGGACTGCCACCCTGTGTTCTCAGATCTAATCCCCCACCCCTACCCCGCGCAAAGCCACACTTCATTTATGTCATTGCTTTTTACAGATGGTGAAACTGAATGCCAGAGAGATCAGATACTTGTCCCGCACCAGATGCTGGCAAGCATACTTTTGATTCAAATCTAGATTAAAGCCTTCGCTGAGGTGAGCACCCGGGAACGCCCGGGAACGCCCGGGAACGCGTCTTCTCCTGCAATCAACAGCATGGCCAGGCCTGAAGGACATCATAAAGAAGATGTCTGCGGGAGACCCCATCACACCCTCAGGACAGCAGTTAGGGGTTAGGGGTTATTAAAGAGAGTGCACCAACAGATGAGATTTTCATGTTCGATCTTTGTAAGCTTGATTTGTTTGCTTGGTTCCCCCCCCAAAATAACTGGGGTTGTCAGGGGTGAGCTAATCAACTGCTTGACTAACAGCTGTCAGAAAAAAAAAAATTCTTTTCTGTGCTCAGCTACCCTGGTTGCTAAGGAGCCCAGCTAAGGGATGATTCCAGGACCATAAAGGACTGAGTCTGGGCGGGGATCTACTCTGCTGTCTCCATGGTTCTCATATCTGCTGGGGCTGGGAGTGACATTGGTACCGCCCCATCAGGGACAGGGGTGCCTATGACTTCAGCTCCGTTTGTTGTGACAATGCGAGCATCCAGTCAGCCAGCTATTGCTTGTGTGATTCCGCCAGCTGTTACGCTGGTAGCTCTATTTTGACCATCTCATGACTGCTCAGGGAGCCTCCTGCCCAGCTACAGGTGCCAGAGACAGGTTTCTTTCCAACAATATAAGCCAACAGTAGCTTTCGTGACTACTAGCTTTGGGGGGTGGGGGGGAGTCATTTATTAAGAGCCTTTCCCGGCACTCTAAATCAATTCTTGAAAACGTTTTTGTCAGCCATTGACATCATCAGATGATCAGTCACAGCCACTCCAGAAATCACCCCAAACCCTCAGTCAAGTTGGGCCCTGATTGTGTGTTTGTGGTTGTAGGCAGAGGGCGCGCCGCACATGGGTGCTATGGCCGCTATGGCCGCTTAGGAATCTGCCTGCCTCTCACTGCTCTAGCCCGATCCTCCTCCTGCACGACCCTACTGAGCTGTAACCCCAGGCATTCTCAGAGTCTCTTCTAAGTGGTCCTGGGGCCTACCCCGTGGTCTTTATCATGCACAGAGTGGGTTGAGCTGATTGCACGAAAAGCAGACAACTGTCTGGGCCACCATCCTTAGGCTAGAGGGCGACGGATGAGTTCCAGAGACCAGCCCTGAACAGAGCCTTGGAGAGGACTAGGAAGACATGCAGATGTGTTTCTGTGGAGAACTGACACTCTGGAGTCTGCAGATGCCAAAGGCTGTAAAGAGACAAGACAATGCAAGGCAAAGACCAAGGAAAGCCAAGAGTTCCAGCCAGAGCAGCCCCAAGCTGGGGAGAGTTGGGGTCTCTGCGTGTCTGCGCCTGCGCAGCAGAGAGCAGAGGCTCCCCTAGGCACAGAGCAGCGGGCACTAAGAGAGCTTCGGTTTAACAGCCGCACTTTCCATCCGAACACGCCAAAAGAACCCTCGGCTGGCTGGAAGCAATAATGATCGTAATTTATCATTACCAAGCCGGGATCACCTAGGAAATGCTGTTTGTGACAAAGAGTTTGGCGAGGGGTGGCCACACAATAAAATGAATAAGGACAGAATCCTCGGGTTTAATCTTCAAAGAGTTTTGAAAAATCCATAGATTTAGTTAACAGCAACAACGGTCTCGGCACAAGCTAGAAGGTAAATCATCCCGAGCAAGGCTGGATCCAGGTGATATATACTCCCTGGCAGACAGGGCTTCTGGACCACACGGTTTTGCTGACGCAGCCGCTTCTGCATGATGCTCTGCAAAGGTTTTTTTCTTGATTTATAGTCCGGAGTTAAAATTAGCCAAGAGTTTTTACAGCAGCACAAAAGCCATATGCATCTTCCTGTCACTATCTCCAAACACTGCCCGCGTTTGGCTCTCACGTTCCCTGCTTGACTAGGAACTAGGTTTGGATGCAGAGAAGAAAAGAAAAGAGAAAAACAAATGAACATGGAAATCATTGCAGAACTCCGTGAGGTATTTTAAAGTCTTTGAAGCATTGTTTGGCCTCTATTGCCACTTCCGGAATCAGTGGACAAAGAGGAAGAACCGAAACCTTCAAGTGTTCTGCTCTAACTCCCTCCCCTGCTTCAGCCGTGTCCTATTTATCAATGTCTGCACACACGCAGAGAAATGAAAACAGACTCCGCTCTCTGCGGGCCACAAACGAGGTTTCCTTTTATCTGGCATTGCATAGCCCCTAGAAGTGTGCTTCTAATGAAAGCAATCACTCACTGGTAGTTTAGATTTTGTTGTTTCTGTTTGGGAGTACTCACCCAAAGAGTCTAAGACCTCTTCCATTCTTTAACAATAAATAAATAAAAAAACCAAAAACATCAAATACATGCCTGGCAGCGCTGAGGCAGAGGCAGATCTCTTTCATTGTTATTAATTTTTTTGAAGGAAAATAAATCACCATAGGAACAAAGCAACCCTTTAAATCATCTCTGCTCTGTAAGTATCCTTGTAAATGCTTCTGCTATCTCAGGGGCAAAATGTTTCCCACGACGACGACCCCCCAGCATAAAGGTTGGCACATTGCAGCTCCCAGGGGTTCCACACACCAGTTCAGGTCTGTACCTCCTTAGCCCAAAACAGACTCTTCATAGCAAATGTGCCGGAATGAATTATGTACACAACATCGCTTTTTCAAAGCTTCATTTTCTCTTCTCATTTAGCCAATCTTTTTCTAAAACGTTATTGGAAAAAAATGCAGAAGAGCGTTGACTCTAACCAATCTCCTTTGCCTGTTCAGTCTGGTCTCTGAAGAGTGAGGGCGGACAGGGCCAGGAAGTGACACAGAGAGGGACAGCAAGACTCTTGACTGAACACAAAGAATCTCCACTCTATGGATAATCTAGACTTGACATAATCGGGAATTGGTTGGCAATTTTCAGCAGTAAAGAGAGACAGGTTTTCAAATGTAGGAGCAGCAAATGGAATAATCTAGACTAGAACTCTGAAAAATGCCCCCACTTCTCATGCTTCTTAAACGTTTAGTATCACAAGGGAAAAAAAAAGTTCTGTTCACAGATTTCACTCAAAATATTCTAGGTAGGAGGTATTAAGATTACTGACTGTGGGTGCTGGGTATTGGTGCTGGCGGAAGCAAAGCATAAACCAGTTACTAGTCCCCACGTTAGCGAAGCGATACATTCTTTTAGGCTGTTGTTGAAAAGGCTTGGACTGTCTGATTAGAAGGGGGCGCGCTGGCTGGGTCAACGTGACACAGGTCCTTTGGAAAGAGGAAACCACAACTGAGAAATGTCCCCACCGGACTCGCCCGCAGGCAAGCCTGTGGTACATCTTCTTAACTGATGATTGGCGGCGCCTGAGGGCCCAGAGCCACTGTGGGTGGTTCCATTGCTGGGCTGGAGGTCCTGGGTGCTGTAGGAGAACAGGCTGAGCAAGCCTTAGGGCGCAAGCCAGGGATCAGCTCTCCTCCACGCCCTCCGCCTTCCCTCTGGACCAGCCCTCAGGCCGCTGCCTTGAGCCCCTGCTCTGACTTCCTGGGATGATGAACTACAGGCCGTGAGAGGAAATAAACCCTTTCCTCTCCAACTTGTTTTTGGCCATTGTGTTTTATCATAGCAATAGGAATACTAACTAAGGCAGGGATTTTTTTTTTTCCACAAAGAAGAGGAGGAAGGGAAGAAAGAGGAGAGGAGAGGAGAGGATTAACATGAAAAGTCTTTTTATTAAAAATTAATAAACCAAGTAAAACGTAAAGTCTCCCACACCTTGCCTCACAAATGGACCCTTATTCTGCTGTTTTAAATTCCATGGCACCTAAGACTGGGAATCATAGGCTAAGACAGACAAGGGGACCAAAGATGGACACTGGCAGTCAGAATCACTCTTTAAGCATGGGCTTAGACACGTCCGTTAGCTGGGCTAACGTAATGCTAAAACCTGGGTTCAGGGGACATTGCTCGAAGAGTGGATTTCTTTACACTGTCCCTCCGCAATGGGGTACTTGCATATATTTTACATCTTTTAACATAATCACATACATTGTAATATGCATGATGTCCATTCAATTTTATAAAGCAGACATGTATTTTCTGCTCTTTGAGAGTCAACGACTCGTCAAATGGTAACAGAGTTTCAGTCGTATGGTCACTAAATCCTGCACAATGAATGCACAGCATGGTGGGTAACAATATCAGTGATGAGGTGTCATATATTTCATATCGCTCACCAAGAAGTTCTTGAGTCTTTTTGCCAATCACAGTTGGCATATATGCAGATTAGCTTGATCATTTTTCACCTCAGATAAGTATGTCCATATATATATATATATATATATATATATATGTATGTATATATATACATATATATATATTGCACACAATCTTTGTCAAGTATATGCCAATAAAAACGGAGAAATAAGCATGAGAGACTAGAGAGGAGACAGTGAACTACATTGCTTTCAGATCTTTAACTTTTGTAGCATAAGAGCAAATTAGGTAATTTGGAACAAAACAGTCCCTGTTGATTGATTATTCGTGAAGCCTGGCTGCTTGCGGCTCATTAGACTGATTTCTTTGCCAATAAGGCCCCCTCCTGCTCTCCGGAGCCCTTCCCTTGCGCATACACACAGACCTCTGCCAATGAAGTTGTTGGAAAACTCTTCTGGAAATGGTGAAGTTAAATATCAAAAAATTTTTCGTACACAATTTACATCTCTACTATTTACATCTCCTCTTTAGCTGTCCTTGGGGATTCTGATTTTATAATACAAGATAAGAATTCTATACCTAAAGACAAATAAATATACTTTATTGAAAAGTATATTTTTTAAAAAGTAGCATTCATTGCATAGTTAGTATGCATTTTTCTCTCACGGTTAATCATTTTATGAAAATCAACTCTAAAACATCTCAAGGAATGCCAGGCCAGACTGGTTAAATGGGCCAAGCTTAATTAAAACCCTGAGAAATACCACTGTTGTTTTACAAGCAGATTTCACGACGTGAACTTTCCATTGGCTTCAGAGAAATGTATTTTAATACCATCGCTTTTTAACACAGGTTTCGAACATTTGTAATATTTCTCCCCTCCCACCAATTCTTGGTCATCATTTTTCTTTTTACTGTTTCTTCAAAGTTAATTTGTTTTAAATGCTGTGTACAAGACTGTATAGCATTTGCCTCTGTTCCTGGCTTACTTGACAGACCATAATATACTCAACTGCATGTCTACTATATGACTTGCTTGGCATTTGTGGGTTTCTGGTTGCTAATCATCGCATTCTATACGAATGCTATATGCAGCTATACTGTACTTTTATACCCTTGTCAGCTGATGGGTATAGGTTGTTTCTATACTTAAGCTACTGTGATTTGATAATCATGGGTATGCTAGTAGATCTTTATAAGCATTATTCTATTTTCTTGGAATATATTCCCTAAAAATGAAAATTAACATTTATATGCCAATTCTCTTTTAGCTTCTTTGTAATTAAAATTAGAATAATATGATCATAGTTCAAAATTACAGATAACAAAAGTTCTATTTTTCTGTCACTTTTTATAGTTTGAATTTTTTTAAATAAATTATTTATGAATTGTTTGCAAAACAAGATTTTGTCTTAAAATAGCAAGTGTCTTACAAATCATAAGCATGAACAGGAAAATTTTTGCATAATCAGGGTTCAAGTAAGCAGTTTACCTCTCTGGAAATTTCAGAAAAAACTCCTGAGCAGGATGCTGAAGTCTCTGTCAGACCCTGGCTTCTTAGTCTCTTATCTCTTCTTGACCAAGACTTCTGCAATCCTTAGCAACAATTAGAATCCTCAATTCAGCCGAAACAGCCCTAGCATTCCCCAAACATCACAGCTGCAGGTCAGCTCTATGAGTAACGCTGGGTGACCAGCCAGGTCAAGAAATCAAGCCTTGAGCTTTCCAGTGCCCCACGCTCCTAGCCTCGGTTTTTACTTTCTCACTTGACTCAGTTGTGAAATCAAATGAGACGTCTCACCTTGTGATGCCCGAATTCATCCAGTATGCTCCCCAGCTTTCTGGTGTGGCTGTGCGGCTTCCGGGCAGCCACCGCGGGGTGCGGATCCCGCCAATCGATGGACAAGCGGTGGTGCCAGAGGCGCTGGCTCTCCAGAACGTGGGCTGCCCTGACGCTGGGGTCGAAGCGGTGCACCTCACAGCCGCCGTCGGCCATGCGCACCTCAAAGCGTGTGTCATCACTCCCTAGGCTAGGGACCAGAGAAGGAAAAATACGATATATATCATATGGACATATATACAATGCAGCAGAGTTAGATGAACAAACTGACAGCTCTAATGCCTTCCTAGTGACATCATGCTTTCTGTTTTAAAACATCAGGTATGTACACATTCAATTAACGTTAACATAGGCATGCTACACACACACACACACACACACACACACAGACACACATACACACAGACACACACACACATATCATTAACTTCTAGAGATTAACATGTTTAGTGGTTTTTCTGTATCTTTCCAGAACTTTTCTAAACATAGACAAGGAATGGACTGTATTCTAACTTATTAGAGGCATATGCACCTAGATGTATGTTGATCATTACGTAATAGAGATATATTATATGATGTTTCTGATGACCTGAAACTATCATTTTTAACTGATCTTATTTTTGCTCAATCTATTTAATCTCTTTCCTTTCTTAGCAGTATTTTAATCTATAGCTGTGGGAAAATAATACTTAGAACAACTCAAAGAAAGAAAGTATTAATTGTGGCTCATGGTTTCATCCTGTCACAGAGACGAAGGCTCAGCAGAACAGCTCACATTGTGACTGGTAGGAAGCATGGTGGAACAGGAACAGGAAGTGGGCAGGACAAGACAGATACCCCCCCCCAGGACACACCCAGCTAGGCCTGGCCTTCCACAATTCTACCACCTTCCAACACTTGATTCACCTCTTGAATCCGTCAGTGGCTTAATCCATTCAGGTCAGAGACCTATAATATCAAAGTACTGTCATAGACACTCCTAGAGACGTGCTGTACCAACCCCTGAGGCGTGTCTCAGTCCACTCAAGCTGACAAGATTAACCATTAACCAGCGTTCGATCCCCACAATTGGCGTATATAGACTATCAAGTAATGGGGTTTCACCGTGGCATTTCCACAAGTTAATTTTAGTACGTAAATAATGTACTATGTCTGGAAATCATAAGCTGTGCTCATTTACCTAGCATGTACAATTCTGCCTTTTGTGTTCTTAAAATAATGCATTTCCCAGGCTTAGTTCAGGGAAAGCTGAGGTGCCGGGCAGCACATCCCAGTGGATGGAACCACCAGAGGGATCTCTGGACTGTCTGGAGCCTCCAAGGCACAGGCTCTGTGGATTCTCCATCGCTGAGGGTGACCTGGGACATGGAGCTCTGAACATCCTCTCAACATCTGGAAAGTTGCCACATTTTAGAGAGGGAGGCTGCAGTGACATGTCTCACTCCTAACTCTCCTGGGCCCCAGAGAGGTGACAGATTGATCCCCAGTGCTGCCACAGAACGCGTTATGTACTGTCTCCAGCTCCCAGGACACACAGAAGCGTCCAGAGGCAGCGCAGAGCTGCCTGCACTCCCCTGACTCACTCCGGTGTGTAAATCCTACTTACAGGATGCTATATTGTAAGCAAGGAAGCCACTCGCATGAGGACAGATAGAGTGTAAGTGTCCCGAGCTGAGGGAACTCACAAGACAGTGATAAGGAAAGAGAATTTTATTTTGAGTTTTGTTTGTTTGTTTGTTTGTTTTTTGTTTTGTTTTGTTTTTTTGTTTTTGTTTTTGTTTTTCCGAGACAGGGTTTCTCTGTATAGTCCTGGCTGTCCTGGAACTCACTCTGTAGACCAGGCTGGCCTCGAACTCAGAAATCCACCTGCCTCTGCCTCCCAAGTGCTGGGATTACAGGCGTGCACCACCACACCCGGCTGGAAAGAGAATTTTAAATAGCTATAACAACGACCTGTAATTGATACGAACAAATACGAAGGTAAGCCATCTTTTACTGTTATTTAACAGCAAAGAAAATTTGCTGTAGACAAGTTTACTCAATAGGATTATTTCCGTTAGGGTTAATCCACAGAGCGCGGAGCACAGATCAGATGTATGGCTTCCATCTCAAGGTCCGCAGTGACCCGACCGTCCAGTCTTCCCTTCCTCTCTCTGTGTTGCAGGCATCCACTCGGGTGGAAAGGGAAACAGTGGCCTCGTTCTTTTCCTGGAAACTGTACGCATCTCTCCCACCCACAGTCACTGCTCACAGCCTATCACAGCGCCATCGAAGCCACGAGGAAAGCGGACCTAAAGCTTTTCTACCCGCGCCCCAGTTCCCGAATAACGATTCGGAGGCTTATTATTTATGAGTAAATGCCTGGGCCATAAACTAGATTTGTTCCCCGACTAGCTCGTAACTCGTATTATCCCATTTGTGTTATTCTGTGTCTGCCGCATGGCATGGCTAGTTTCTTCCAGCCTGCTTCGCCAGAGTGGGGGGAGGGATCTTCCCACACCCGACTAACTCCCAGGGTTCCCCCCCCCCACCCCGGCCTTATGTCCCGCCTTCTAATCCTGTCTCAGCTTACTGGCCATCGAATTTCATTTGACAGGTGATGCTTCCACACAGCC